>JAJHZJ010000500.1:385985-1134053 GCA_023548195.1 Bettongia penicillata ogilbyi
TTGGGGATTCAAAGGTGAGTCCTACCCAATGGAGACATTTTCACAATGTGCAGAGGCATTGCAAGAAGCTCTTAATGGAGGAAAGTGACCTCTAGTGGACAAAAGTCAGGCAAGGAAATTGCATTACTATTGCAATGGCTATTAAATTTGGGGTATATATCCTTATATTGGAAACTTGGACAAAGTAAAGCTAGGACACATCCCTTGACCTCAGAGCACTTGTATTCTAATAGACCATAAACTTATTGAGCACAGGGGCTGTTTCTCAGTAATCTTCGAATGTTACCCTGAACGTAACATGATGCAATATATATATAAGTATACTATAATATTTAAGTAATGCTTTTTAAATGAAAGGAAATTAATCTGACAGAAATGACAATCAGAGAGCTAACCATATAGATAGATTTAGAGCTGGGAGGGATGTTAAAAGTCAGCTGGTCTAGTCCCCTCATTTTGCAAATGAGGTCACTGGTTCTCAGAGAAGTTGTGTGATTTGCCCACGGTCAAGGACATGGTAAGTGGGATTCCAGACTAGGCCTTTTGACTGGCTCTTCTTTCATTGCACTGAGCTGTCTCCACTTTAACTTTGTTTTCTGACTGCCTTAGACTTGAATGCACATTTCTTTCTGGGCCAGATCTAAAGTAACCTCTATTTCAAGAATTTATGATTCTATTAGCATTAACATTCTCACTGCAGGGAATGGAGATCATAGCCTCTCCCCCATCTTTAGTGGAAACCCACCAGGAGCTCTAACCTTTTTTGTGTCCTGAACCCTCTGAGTAGGCTGGTAAAGCTCCTCAGAATATTGTTTTTAAGTGCTTAAAACACAATCTATAGAATTATAAAGGAAACCAATTATATGTAAAGATAGTTTTTGAAAATATGTGTATGTTTAAGTTTTTGGACCCCATGTTAAGAATCCCTAGGCTCTAAGGCAGGGGTGGGGAACTTATGGCCTCAAGCCCACATGTGGCCCTCTACGTCCTCAAGAGTGGCCCTTTGACTCTCTCCAACCTTCACAGAATAAGGCCGTTTGACTGAGTCCAACCTACACAGAACCCTTTAGAACCTAGAGGGTCATATGTAGCCTTGAGGCCGCAAGTGCCCCACCCCTGCTCTAAGGGATCTCACAGCCTCCAGAAAAGCTATTAAAACATCTCCATAGTGGCATGGCAAAGTTCTTCAGCTGAACAATCACTCCCCTGTATGAGGTCTGGCCTTGAATTGTCCTGATCTAAAGCTGACTTAATCTCCAGAGACTAGAAGGCTAGCCAAGAATTCTCAGCTAAGGACCATGGAGAGAGGGAGGAGAAGTGAGGGAGGGAGAGAAGGAGGGGTAATGAGGGAGGGAGAGAGGGAGAGACACAGGGACACAGAGAGATGAGAGAAACAGAGACAGAGAAAAGACAGAGAAGAGAGAAAGAGAGAGACAGAGAGAGAGAGAGACAGACAGACAGACAGATGGACTCGATTATCCCAATTGTGAGAACCTACCTTACAGTTTAACATGAGTGGTATTCTTTCAACACTGCATAGAGGGTATAGTTATTATCTGACTCTAGCTCATCTTTATAGCCCTTGTTGAAACAGTAAGGTGGCACAATGGATAAAACACTGGACCTGAAGTCAGGAAGACCTGAGGACACTGAGCAAGTCACTTAATCTCTGTCTGCCTCAGTTTCCTCATCTGTAAAATGGGGATAATAATAGCACCTACATCTCAGGGTTGCTGTGGGGATCAAATGAGATGATAACTGCAAAGTGCATAGCACAATACCTGGAATGTTGTAAGTGCTATATAAATAATAGCTATTATTATTATTTTTAAAATTGTTATTCTTTATAATAATAGCTAGCATTTACATACCACTTTAGGGTTTGCAAAGTGCTTTACTAATACTATTTCTTTTTGTCCTTACAACAACCCTGAGAGGTAGGTGCTATTATTGTTTCCTTTTTATAGATGAAGAAACTGAGGCAGGCAGAAGCTAAATGACGTGCATGGGGCCACATAGCTGTTAAGTATCTGAGGCTGAATTTGAACTCAGTCCTTCCTAACCCAAGATCCATGTTCTGTCCACTATACCACATACATGGGTAAGTAAAATAGAGGTGTTTTACTGTAATGCCATATTTTTAGGGGTTCCCTCCTAAATGTATTGGGGATTCAAAGGGGAATCTCATCCAACTGAGACATTTTCAAACTGCCAAGGCATCGCAAGATCTTAGTGAAGAAAAGTGACCTCTAGTGGACAATAACCATAGAAATTTCTCACTGTCGCAATCTATTAAAACACAAACACCCATATAATCCCTGAAAATTACAGTATAGATTTTACTGCCAAGATTTAACCATATTAACAACCTTAACACAGGGACATATAGTATATTTCATAAGGATGTACATCAAGGGAACTTTATTATATTTTTAAAAGATTAACATTTATTTAAAGTAATCATAAAGGACATTGTTTTTATTCATCAAGCAAACCAAAGAAACGTTAACTAACTCTATTCTTTTAAAAATCTAACAATTAAACTTCACTGAAAGAATGCAAATTTTGCAAGGGGTTCCTTTTAATCACACCCATCCTCTTGCCCCCAAATATAGAACATTTTCATTCTTATCCTAGTTAAATAAAAAACCTCTTTCTAGCTGGAGTCTGTTCCCCTATCCCCACAATTTGCCAGGAAGGGCCAGTGAGGCACATTTTTCAAAACTGTAAGAATTTTACTTTCTTCCTTTCCCATTTTAATAGAGTTTCAGGCCATGTACAATGGACAAAGTCATAAAAAATAAAATGACCAAAGGAGACAAGGGGGAAGAGAGAGGGCAGAGAAGATAACAGAAATGGCTTGACTCCAGTAGGATAGAACTCCTAGATAGGAGTGAGGATCTCCTTGGGGTGGACACATAGCCCTCCTGATCCTGAAGAGTCCCAGAATTTGAGAATCAGTCCTAGTTCATGCGACCCACATGCTACATACCTGACAACTAGTCATCAGCCTCCTTTCCAAGCCCTCCAAAAGAAGAGGAATTTACCACCTCCCAAGTAGCTTCACTGTTGAGCAGCTCTAATTACAAAGCATGTTTGCTTGACATCGAGCCCAAATTGGCTTCTTTGCAGCTTCGTTGTTTCTGCTTCTGCCTTCTGGGAGCAAACAGAACAAATCTAACCAGACCTTTAAACACCTGAAGACACTCTCTTGTCCCTTCTGAGTCTTATTTTCTTCATCCCTTCATCTGGTCTTTATGGGGCATGGAATCAATGCCTTTACCACCTTAGTTGCTCTTTTTTTATCCTCTCCAGTGTGTATCCATCACAATACTCCAGATGAGTTCTGATAAGGGTAGACTAAGAAGCATTTTTGTTCAGTCAGTGATGTACAACTCTTTGTGACTCCATCTGGGATTTTCTTGGCAAAGAATCTGGAGTGGTTTGCCATTTCTTTCTCCAGTTCATTTTACATGACAAAACTGAGGCAACCAGGCTTAAGTGACTTGCCCAGGGGGGCGGAGCCAAGGTGGTGGAGTAGAAGGACGCACGTTTACGAGCTCCAAAACCAAAGCCCATAGAATTAATGTAAAAAGAGACCCCCATAACTTCTGGGTTAATATAAGGTGTGCAGAAACGGAGTGGAAGAGATTTCCATGCCAGAGAGCCCTGAAGAGCCGTCCCCGGGGTCCGTCGCACTCCAGAAAGCGGACCCCACCCCAACACTGCCCTGGCTGCGGCCCCAGAGAAGCTGACCCAAGCAGGCTTCAGGGACGGAAGCTCCGGCAGCCGGGAAAGTCCCTCCGCCCACAGAAGCTACAGGTCAGTGAGAAAGAAGGCTGGGCTAGAGGAGGGGAGCGGAGCGTCTCTGTGACTCGGGCCCCCTTGGGAGGAAGCGGCGGTGGCAGAGGGGTGGGCGGCGGCTGAGGCGGCAGTGGCCCGGGACTCAGGAATCCCCCAGCAGCAGGCAGGATCTTCATTATGGAAGGTTTCTGCATAAAACCTGACGGAGCTGAGCCTGGGAGATGGCCCTGCCCCCACCCCGCTCTATTACTGAAGGCTTCTGCATAAAGCCCCTGAGGGAACTGAGCCTGGGAGGCGGCCCTGCCTCCACCCCAGCGCCAGAACTAAAGCTTGCTGTGGAAAGCACATTTGAATCTCAGAGGCCAAGCACTAGCTGGGCAGATCCAGGCGGGGGGTGGAAAGGAATCTCAGAAGGCAAGTAACTGGCTGGGAAAATGCCTAGAAAAGGGAAGAAAAATAAGACTATAGAGAGTTTTTTCCAACAAATGCAAATGATCCCGACCGTCGGATCTGATGAAGATGAGGGCGTATTCTTGCCATCAAGGAAAGACGTGGAGGGCGGGGACTCAGGCCTTGGAAGAGCTCAAAAAGGATTTTGAAAAGCAAGTTAGACAGGTGGAGGAAAAACTGGGAAGAGAAATGTCAGAGATGCAACAAAAGTATGAAAAACGGGTCAATGGTAAAGGAGACCTTGGTAAAGTCTCCTTGGTAAAGGAGACCTTGGTAAAGTCTCCTTGGTAAAGGAGACCTTGGTAAAGTCTCCTTGGTAAAGGAGACCCAAAAAAAATGCTGAGGAAATTAACACCTTGAAAAATAAGCTCACTCAATTGGCAAAAGAGGTTCAAAAAGCCAATGAGGAGAAGAATGCTTTCAAAAGCAGAATGAGCCAAATGGAAAAAGAGGTTCAAAAGCTCACTGAAGAGAATAGTTCTCTCAAAATTAGAATGGAACAGATGGAGTCTAATGACTTTACGAGAAACCAAGAAATCACCAAACAAAACCAAAAGAATGAAAAAATGGAAGAGAACGTGAAATATCTCATGGGAAAAACAACTGACCTGGAAAATAGATCCAGGAGAGACAATTTAAAAATTATGGGACTACCTGAAAGTCATGATCAAAAAAAGAGCCTAGACATCATCTTCCATGAAATTATCAAGGAAAACTGCCCTGACATTCTAGAACCAGAGGGCAAAATAAGTATTGAAAGAATCCATCGATCACCACCTGAAAGAGATCCAAAAAGAGAAACTCCTAGGAACATTGTGGCCAAATTCCAGAACTCCCAGCTCAAGGAGAAAATCTTGCAAGCAGCTATAAAGAAACAATTCCAGTACTGTGGAAATACAATCAGGATAACTCAAGATCTAGCAACTTCTACATTAAGGGATCGAAGGGCATGGAATAGGATATTCCAGAAGTCAAAGGAACTAGGACTCAAACCAAGAATCACCTACCCAGCTAAACTGAGTATAATACTTCAAGGGAAAATATGGTCTTTTAATGAAACAGAGGACTTTCAATCATTCTTAATGAAAAGACCAGAGCTGAAAAGAAAATTTGACTTTCAAACACAAGAATGAGAAGAAGCATGAAAAAGGAAACAGCAAAGAGAAGTCTTAAGAGACTTACCAGAAGTGAACTGTTTACATTCATACAGGGAAAGACAATATTTCTAACTCTTAAAACTTTTCAGTATCTGGGTAGTTGGTGGGACCACACATACACATGTACACGCATGCACACACATACACACATGCACACACATACAGAGCTAGAAAGCACAGATTGAACTGAATAGGATGGGACCATACCTTAAAAGAAATTAAGGTAAATGGTGAGAGAGAAATGTAGTGGGAGGAAAGAGGGGGAAATGGAAGGGGGTAACTATATGTCATTTAAGAGGCAGGTAGGAGTTTTTTTTAGTGGAGGGAAAAAGAGGAGAGCTGAGAAAAAAAAACAAACAAAAAAACAAAAAACAAGAAGTTTACCCTCATCACATATGACTAAACGAAGGAGTGAAATGCACACTCATTTTGGTATGAAAACCTATCTTACAGTATAAGAAAGTGGGGGAGAAGGAGATATTGCAAGGGGGCAGATGATGGAAGGGAGGGCAAAGGGAGGAGGGAGCAATTTGAAGTCAACACTTGGGGAGGGACAGGATCAAAAGACAGAAGAGAAACAATGAGGGGCAGGTTAGGAGGGATGGTAATCCAGTTAGTCTTACACAACAGGACTATCAGGGAGGTCATTTGCAAAACTACACAGATATGGCCTATATTGAATTGCCTGCCTTCCCAAAGGGAATGGGTGGGGAGGGAGGGATGGGGAGAATTTGGAACTCAGAGTTTTAGGAACAACTGTTTAGTATTGTTGTTGCAACTAGGAAAGAAGACATACAGTTAAGGAGGAATAGAAAGTCATCTGGCCCTACAGGAGAAAAGAGAAGATGGAGACAAGAGAAGGGAGGGATGACAGAAGAGAGGGCAGATTGGAGATAGGGAAAATTAGATTGCTTGGGGTATTGGAGTGGGGGGAGGGGATAAAAGGGGAGAAAATTTGGAACCCAAAAATTTGTGAAAATGAATGTAAAAAGTTAAATAAATAAATAAATTTAAAAAAAAAAAAGTGACTTGCCCAGGGTCACATAGCTAGTAGGTGTCTGAGGTTGGGTTTGAACTCAGGGTGATGAGTTTTCCTGACTCCCAGAGTACGCCCTTATTAAATGCTTGTTGATTTTACTTGATCTGTTGTTGAATCATCCTCCCTCCTTGTAATTGCTTCTTCCCTTCTTAGCTATTCACCAAGCATCTTTTTGATGATCTCTTCTTGAATTTTTCCCTGACCTGAAGGCAAGTTCACTCACTTATTTTGTAGACTCTGTTTTTCTTCCTTGTTTTGAAAATCTGAGCATTTGCTTTTTTCCCCAACCTTGTTGAACCTCTCCCTTATTCCATGATCTTTGAAATATCACAGACAGTCAGTTGGCAATCACATTCACCATTCTTTTGGAAGCGGAGGATGTTGAATATCTGAAACAACTGATGAATTTGTAGATGACAACTCAGTGATCTTTTACTTGCTCCTTATTTATCTTGGGTATCAACTCCTATTGGTAATTTTTGTTCTGTCACTTCCACGGAAAAGTTTTCTCTTTGACAAAGAAAATAGTAGCAAAGTAAAATTGAGCATCTCTCTTCTCTGTTTTTAATTGTCACCCCATGCAAAGTTCCTAACCTCTGATCCTCTTTTTTCTTAATAGTAGCTTAAAACCATGCCTTTTTATTATCCTAAGCTTCCCTCACCAACCTCAGATCAATCTTTAGCATTCCAGACACTATTTTTATAGAACTATATCATACTCATATATATCCCTCTGTTACTTGGATTTGTTTCCATCTTCTGTGCATTTCTTTTAAAGATATAGGTTGGGTTATTAATAGGAAGAAAATTCTTAATATTTTTTATGATGGCAAAGATTTGGGAACAAAGCAGATCCCCATCAATTAGGGCATGACTAAACAAACTGTGGTATATGAATGTTGTAGAATATCAGAAATAATGGCTGTGATAAATACAGAGAAACATGGAAAGATCTACATGAACTAATTCATGATAATTCAGGGTAAAGTACAGAGAACCAGGAAAGTAATTTACAGAATGACTACAACAATGTAAATGCAAATAACAACCACACACAAAAAAATCAAAAGTGAATATAGCAATATTATAAATATCAAAAATGACTTGAATAAAGAGATACAAAAGGACATCCACAGCACTCCTTTCTTGGAGGGGAGAGGTCCACAGTTGTGTCATACATTGTACATGTTTTCAGACTTTTTCAATGTATCATTCAGTTGGGATGATTTTTTTCCCTAATTACTTACATGGTTCTCTGGGAGGGATGGGAAAAGGATACTGGTAATAACTGCTAATGTAAGAAAAACAAGAAGAAACATTAAAAAAAAATAAAATAAAAATGTAAATCGAGCAGTGAATTCTCTATATATTCACATTTATATCTTTACACAAATTCCATTTTCTTTCTTATTGGAATTATTTCTCTTTTTGTCATCTGAATTTTATTTTTGAACATCTCCCATATCTCCTGAGCTGATCCCCTATGGGGAAGACCATAGGATTCTATCTATATTTCCTCTGAAAGCTGCTCTCCTAATATCTAGGGTTCATTTCAGTCAAATCTGGGTTTCTTCTCTTTATAATAGACTCTAGGAAGGAGTGATCACCCTACCTCTTCCCCACTCTCAATTCTACCATTTCCACCCAGAGTAACTGATAAATTGGGCTCCACTGAAGTCAGGCTCAGGCTCCACCTGAGCAGGTAAGGCAGAGGCAAGATTTCAGAGCAACCCTGGACTACAGTGACCAAGTCACACACCCCTATTTATACACACACACACACAAACACACACACACACACACACATGCACGCACATACACTTCCTCTGTTCTCCTGAACCAAAGCTTCATGGAAGTGAGAAGGAGAAGCAAGTAGGAAGGGAGAAGGAAGGAAGCAGAAGCAGTGGCAGCTGCAGAGGCTGCAACAACCTGAGATTGCCAGAAAGTAGGAAAGCCACACTTGCCTCTACCCTCAGTGGGCTCCAAATCGCAGGCAGGACAC
The DNA here is from genome assembly GCA_023548195.1 of Bettongia penicillata ogilbyi. Lineage (NCBI taxonomy): Eukaryota > Metazoa > Chordata > Mammalia > Diprotodontia > Potoroidae > Bettongia > Bettongia penicillata. Next base: position 394,438 of record JAJHZJ010000500.1, read on the forward strand.
CATGGGGAGAGGGCTCCGGTCATATTAGAGTATGCCAAGGCAAACTTAGCACACCTCATATTCACAATTATGAATCTTCACAATTGATAATTTGTGGGGAAAATCACCTATTTCTGTCATCAAAGTAGGCATTGCTAACTGAAAAACAGTAGTTAGACTTAAAACTAAGTGCTACATCCAAAATTCATATTGCACTATTTTGGACAATGACAATATATTTTATATGATAATGAATATTCTTGTTCTACTTCGGGTTTTTTTTTTCCCCTTTAATGTACCAAAATATTGAGAGACATCTGGAATTGTGGCTAGAACCAATCTCGAAACCAGGAAGATAAAAGTTCAAATCCCACTTCTGACCCATACTGGTCATGTGACCCTGGGAGAGCTTCTTGACCTCTGATAGCTGCTCTGAGCAACTCTCTAGGACTCTTAGGTTGAAGAGAAAGTGCTGACACTGGTGGGTTTGTATCCTATACAAAAGAAATCACAGATCCAGTGCCTACCCCTACGCCAAAAAGTCACCGTGGTGCTGTGGAAAAAGCACACAAGATTCAGAGTCAAAACATCTGGGTCTGAGATTGGGTTTTGCTCTTTTGGTGTGAAGTTATTTCACTTTTTGGATTCTCATTTTCTTCTTCCATAAAATAAGATCTCTCCTCATTTAAACATTAGATGAAAACTAAGGTCCCTTCCAGCTCTAAATCCATTATCCGATTTATATGCTTCTAGTACTTAATTTACACCAAGGACAGAAACTTGAGAGCTGGAGGAAAGAAGGCAACACTAGACTAATGGATAACATTGGGCTTGATTAGAAGAGGTCTGTTACAACACGTTGTGCTAAATGGCATTATCATAACTTGCTTGATGTCTGCCAGAATCCTAAAGTATTCTAGACTCTCTCTAGGTCTTGACACCCACTTTCAGTACACTTTAACATGTCTCTCAGTGTGAAAAAGATGCCCACAGAAGCAGAGCTCACTGTTATTGCTCGTAAACAGGTAGAGAAGAACTGAGGTTTTTATTTAAAAGAATATTTTGAAAGTTTAAAGGTGTGTAGTCAAAGGATGGTGAGAATGTCCTAGATAGGAGGATCCATACCTAAGTGAAAATTGAATATGCTTGGCAATTTGGGGGGAAGAGTGGAGTTAGGAGACCATTAATCAATCAAGTCCTCATATCCTCTTGGCTTATTGGACCTTTGGCAGAAAATTGAACCTTTTGGAACAGTACCAGTACTCTGCCTCTGCACTGGGGGATGTATGCTTGGCTGAGATAACATAGCAGCTCCAGACTGGGATCCATGTCTCAGAAGGGATTGAGGTGATTTACAACAGGGCACCCTGTGAACTAACCTCCACATTTCATTGTACAGTAAAAGCTGTGGAAATGACTCCATTCTCCTTTGGACCCTCTTTTCTTTGGTCCCCTCTAGCGTTTTTCCCTCTTGGATTTCCATCAAGGGATAAAGTTGGGGGAAGGTTTATCTCCTTCCCTAGTGTCTGTAGAAGTTATAGGCACCTTGCTTTAGGAACATGCACTTGCCTAGGTTATCCTGAGCCTCTGGCTCCTTTTTTTTCTGTTTCCTTCCCTGAGCATAATCAGTGAATCAAATAACAAACATTTATTCAGCATCTACTACGTACCAGACACTGTACTAAGCCTTTACCTTCAAGTAGATTACATTCAAATGAGGGAATAATCAAGAAGCTGGAGCATTGAACCTTCCCAGCCCTAATATTGTGGGGCCAAGATTTCCTGAGGTTCTGAGCTGAGTGCTGGCTACCTTGCCGAAGATTTCTACAATGGTGCACTTCTCAGAGGAGATCGCCTCTACCAAGATTATCCTGCGAAGGAAGAATCATTTTTGGCTGGCCAAGAGCTCTGCTTAGATGATGCAAATCCGAAATGATGTGAATGCAAAATATCTGTTCTGCAATCCCACAAAGTTGTCTTTACCTTTTGAGGGAGTAGAATGACAGTAATGGGCAAGTGGAGATATTTTACGTGCTATTTATATTTACAGTATGCTTATAAGCCTTTTGTATTTTTTTGTATCTTTGCATTATTTGCATATTTACCTTTTCTGTGGTGGGAGAAATAAACAAGTGTTCTATGCCTGATATCATATGTTGACTCCCTGTTCTAGAAGGGACTTTGTGCTGACATCTGGGGAGACTCTAGATGTAAACTAGACCTAAGTTTTACTTTAGAGTTTTCCCTGAATTTACCCTGGGATGGAGGCAATGAGCTAGATAAGGAGAGAAACTTCTTTGGGGTCAGTTTCTCTCTGGATGAATCTGTGTTTCTATGAACCCAGAGCCAGAGTTCATTAGATTAGAGTTCCAAAACTGGGCCTTTGCATAACCTAAACTCTAATAACCCTGAAATTAAGCTTTTGCCAAATTTGGACTTCCATTTACTGAAACAAAGTTATGGAATTTATTTTTGGCAGTACCAATTCACTTAATCTCCTGGTTTCTACAATTAAGATGCAATGATAACTTCTGGCATTGCTGTTGTAATGCAAACATAAATATCAATCCCATAAACACAAAAGCCATGTACAAAAACAATTCCTAAACTAATATTTAGCATCTTAAAACAATTCAACAACCATATTTCATTTAAAATCATCTGATATCATAACACTACTCCTGATGTGATCTGACCAAGATGGAAGACAGAAGGACAATCAAGTCCCTTGTCCTGGAAATTGTACTTCTCTATCTGAGGGAGGGTGTCACACTTTGTTTTCAGGTTATATTGCTACACTATTTACTCATGCTAACTCTGTATTCAACTAAAACCTTCAGACCTTTTTACAAACAAACCATTATTTATCCATGTCTCCTCCATTCCTGATCTGCCACCTATTACTGTGGTTACCTTAAACAAGTAATTTCACTGTTGTAGGCCTCCTTTTCCTTCACATGTATAATGAAGTGGTTGAACTAGATGACCTTGAAGGTTCATTCCATCTCTAAGTCTACGAACTTATAAATCCTGTACTTGTGAAGTTGATTTCTTGAACCTACATTTATTGCTACTAATTTTCATTTTATTTCATTCAAGCAACCTTTATAGACTGTTTAGGTTGTTTTGCATCTAGACACCCAACATGTCAGGTTTTGAATTGTCTGTAAACTTGATAAGCGTGTCATTCATTTATGCCTTCATCTAAGTCATCGATAAAAATATTGAGGAGCATAGTGCCCAAGATAGATCTTGGAGGCATTCCAGTAGGCATTCTCTCTAGGTTGACCAAGTGATCCATTAGTCATATCTTTTTGGATCTGGTCAGGTAACTAGTTGAATATACCTAACTATATGTTTAGGTCATTGTTCATTTTTTACATAATAATATCACAAGACTTTGTCAAGTACCATATATTAAATCTTTACCTCTGACATCCTTGGGGTATGTGCCTAAAAGCAATATTACTAGGTCAAAGATATATAGAGGTGGCTGGCTTTTTAAGAATAATTCCAAAATGTTTCTCAGAATATTGGAACCAATTCATAGATTGATTAAAGGTGCATTAGTATGCTTGTCTATCACAGCTCTTCCAACATTTACCATTTTCTGGGGGTCATATTTTCAATCTGAAGGTGTGAGGGGAAAATGTGAGTTAATTTGAATTTCTGTTATTAATGATAGTTATTTTTTAGAGTGAGTATCAAATAGTTATATTGATTACTATTTTATAGTCAGCCAGCATTTATTAAGTGCCTACTATATACCAGCCACTGTGCTAAGCACTGGGGATACAAAACAGGCAAAAGACTGTCCCCACCCTCAAAGAAGTCACAATGTAATTTGGGAGACAAAAAGCAAATAAATGATGGGGGAGGGGGATAGGTTATAAAGAGTCTTGAATAACAAATAGCGGATTTTGTATTTCATCCTGAAAGCAATAGGGAGCTACTGGAGTTTATTAAATAGAGAGGGGGGCAAGGGTGACATGGTTGGACAATCAATTTGGTGGATGAAAAATGTGGCAGGCAGACCCACCAGCAGGCTATTCAGTAGTCCAAATGTGAAATGATGAGGGCCTGAATCAGGGTGGGGATAGTCAGAGGAATGAAGAAGGCATATTGAAGAAATGTGGCAAAGGCAAAATGAATAGGCCTTGGAAACAGATTGGAACTGGGAGGGTGAGAGACAATGAAGAGTCAAGGATGATACCGAGGTTGCAAGTCTAGAGGACTGTGAGGATGGTGATGTCCTTGACATTAGCGGGGAAGTTGAGAAGAGGAGTGTATTTAGTGGGGAAATGAGTTCAGTTTTGGATACATTAAGTTTAAGATGACTGCTGGACATCTAGTTCAAGATGTCTGAAAAGCAGTTGGAGATGCAGAGAGATAGAAATAGGTAGATTTAATAATCATCAGCATAGAGATGATAATTCATAGAGGGAGAAAGAGGGTCCAAGACAGAGCCTTATGAGACACTTAGGATTAGTGGATGTGCCCTGGATGAAGATCCAGCAAAAGAAACTGAGAAAGAGTGGGCTGATAGTTAGGAGAACCAGGAAAGAGTGGAGTCCAGGAAATCTAGAGAGAAGATAATATCAAGGAGAAGAGAGTGATTGACAGTGTCAGAGGCTGCAGAGGTCAAGAATGAAGTCTGAGGAAAAACTATTGGATTTGGGAAGTAGTAGATCATTGGTAACTTTAGAGAAAAGAGTTTTGGTGAAACGATGAAGTAGGAAGCCAGATTGTAAGAAGAGAATGAGAAGGAGGAAGTGGAGATACTTATTATAGATAACCTTCTCAAGGATTTCAGCCACAAAAGGCAGAAAAGATATGGGAGGATAGTGGGGATGGAAGTATCAAGTGAGGGTTTGTTGAGGATGGGGAAACATGAGCATGTATGTAGGCAGTAGGAAATGAGTCAGTAGATTAGGAGAGACTGAAGATAAGTGGGGATGACAGAAGAGATAAACTGTAGAAGGAGGCAGGATATAATGAGATTGCTTGTGCAGGTAGAGCAGTTTGCCTTGGTAGGGAGTAGGACCACCTCTTCATGTGACACAGGGATGGAGATAGTGGCAGAAGACATTTGAATGATATGAGGAGGGGGAGAGAAGAGGAACTCATTGTGAAGGGCCTCAATTTTTTCTGTAAAATATGAGGCAAGGTACTCAGCTGAGAGAGTGGAGGAGGAAAGAGCCATGGAAGATTTGAGTAGGGGTAAAGATGTTTGGAAAAGTCACTATGGAGAGTGGGATAGGGAGTTGATAATGGGAATGTAGAAGGATTGCCTGGTAGAAAAGAGGGTCCAGTCAAGGTTATGTAACAAATGTGTAGTTTAACATAAATGTGTAGATCTAGTTGAAATGGTCATGTGATTTTCTCCACCTTCACTCAGAAACATGTGCGTGAAGGTGATAGAACAAGGGAGTGATCCAAAACTGAGTCTTGCTAGGGAGCAAATGGTTATAGGATGAGGGGGGGGGCTAGGGTTTTAAGAGAAGATGATGGGGTAGAGTTGAGCTAGTTTGCCAAGGTTATAAGATGGGAAACAAAGAGAGAGGCTAGAGGAGATGATGATGTAGGGGTGAACTGAGGCGTGGAGGGATTGGTGGACATAATGTGGTTGAATAAAGTTTGATAGGGGAAAGCAAAGAGACAGGTGGAAAGCCAGCAGATTATAGTCAGATAAGGATGCTCAGAGTTCTTGAACATGAAGATGGTGCTTTTGTGAGTGAAGGCAAAATCAAGAATATGACCTTTGTGTATAGCATAAGAGAAGAATTGGGGAGGAGAGAAAGATTGTGAGCCATGTATTAAACTTGTTGAAGAAGGAAGGGGAGTGTCTCCACAATCTGTAGACAACAGCTACCAGGATTTTGATTGGGTGAAATATGTGGATTGCATGGACCTGAAAGGAGAAGTTACTGTGTGATGGAGATAGGTGGACAACTGAAATGGCAAAATAGGGAACAAAGAGTAGATCAACTCCTCTGCCTTGACCAGTGAACTGAAGGTAATGAGTGAAGGTTTGTTCAGTACTAGAAATGATGGCCAAGTGTATGTAAGGTGAATTTCAGTGTAAGTAAGATTTTAGTGTGTGGATTTAGTGTGTGAAAGTAAGTGAATTTTAGTATGTGTAAAGTGAATTTTGGTTATTATTTCTCAGAGTTCAGTTTCCCAGGATCCATAGCCATAATAATTAATGGTTCCCAAGTAGTAGATATGAGTTCCCAGAGTTATGATTTAAAACATCACCATGCTAGTGCAGAGTTATATAATTATAAATAATATATCATATAATTATATAATATTGTATATATATTATAATATAATAAAATCATGTAAATAATATAAACATAAATAATATAAACATCCACTCAACTGCGCAGTGAGATACAGGGATGAGGTGATGTAAAGTTGTGAGGCTATTGCTGGCAATATGCCTTCTTTGTTAGCCTATACAGCAGGTGGTCACTAGACTGTGAATGGGGAACCTTTAGGATGGAATGCGAAAATGCTGTGTGTGCCTCAACTGGTCCCCACTGAGGCTTGGGGTGAACCCTTAGGGTTGAATGCGCTACTTCTGTGCATGCCTTGATCAGCCCCCATCAAGGCTTGGGGGGATTTAAGGGAAGCACAAGTTGCACCTGTCTCAATTGATCCCATCGAGATATGGACAAGTGTGATTAGGGAATGCTGTAGGAGTTTGCGCTCCTGTTATCATCAATCCTGTTCTGAGAAAACTAGACTGGAAAAGGTAAGATTGTTAACCCTTCTTAGTGTCTTTTCTGTCTGACCAAATCCAGAGTGAATCTGTGCTAGCAGTCCTCAAGTGTGCTGTGTTTATCTGTCTTACATCTGGCATAGTCAAACACGATTTGTGCAGACTAAAGGAAAGTATGGGGTTTAGTGGGACTGGGATAGTTGTCCGATGTTTCCCAGTTTTTGCGTTATATTTTTGTAGCTATGGTTCTATGGAGCCTTCCCAAGGGATGGGAGGATGGAGTATTGACTTCTTCCCAGGAATGGAACGATGTGCCCCTTACCACTGGAGACTTTGAGAAACTTTTGTTGAAAATTGTGGGTACCCTTGATAAAAAGGAAGCTAGAAAGGCTGCAGGAGTTGTAGAAATTCTGTGGGAGACCCAGACTGACTTAGCTTGAAAGGAGTGGGGGAGTCAGTGTTCATTGGCAGATGCAGCAGTGTCCTGGACCAGCCCAGGGAGACCTGGACCCAGGAACAGGAGCGGAGGTGGTGACCATGGAGCAGGCACCAGCAACGTGAGAGGAGTCAAGTAAGGAGCAGCAGAAGCATCGGGAGCAGTTCCTCAGGTGCCCGGAGCAGAGCCCTGAAGAGATGACACCCCCTTTCCCTCTCCCTGAAGGGAAAGGTTGGAGAAGTGGTTGTGGGAGAAAAACATGACTTTGGGAGGTGGGGCCCAAATGGGTGATTCAGTTTCTTGTGTTGTAGTTTGGTTAAAGTTAACTATTGTGGGAAAAAATACTGGCAAGCTACTGTCAGTGGAAGCCCAGTTATGGGAGGTTCAGACTGATTTATCCCAAGAAAAAGAGGCATGTGAGAAAGCCCGAGAAGTGTTAGAGAACGAGACCCAAATTTTTAGGGCTCGAATGTTTATTATTGCCTCTGCTCAAGAGCAAGGTTCTCTGATGAGCTAGAGCGGGGACTTTGGATGTGTTATAGTGAAGGGGAAAGGTGCCTGGGAGAAGTCCTTTTAAATCTCCCAGAATTGTTAGAGACTGCCTTGGAGGCAGAGTTCTTTGAGAAGTGGGAACAGAAGTTCCCCAGAGTGCACCAGAGAGTTAACATTCCTATAGAGGTAAGAAAAAGCCAGAGAAGTTACTTTTTAACTTCTCAGTCAAGGCCATGGCCAGAGCCACAGCAATATGAAGGAGGCTCTGCTAGAGAGAGCCCATGTCAGAGTAGCCTAGACTCCCTAGACTGTGGCAGAGGGGTGAAGGCCCTGGAATTGTGTTGTGCCCAGAGCCTAGGCCAGAGCGACCCCTCCCTGCATAAGGCTGGGGGAGGACAAGCTGCCATGGAGTTGGGGCCGTATGGGCCACAGACAGAAGCTGGGGGCAGGGACCCTTGGAACCTGCTGCACCTGCACCGAAGCAGAAGCAGGGAGAGCCCTGGTTGGAGCAGCCCCACCCTACAAAGTGAGGCCCTTGAGTATGCTGGAGGGGTGGGAGCCCTGGAAATGTGTAAGAGCACACTCTCCCCGCAAGAAGTGAGACATGCAGCAGGAGCAGAGAGCAGCCTGCATCCAGACCCTGGCAGGAGCAGGGAGTGGTCAGGCCCTGGAGCTGCAAGAGGGGGAGGAGAAGACACTGTGCTCAGGACCCAGCTGAAAGCATGCTTTTCTGACACATGCCCCTGAGACAGGTTGGGACTCAGGGGTGGACTTGTCTGTGGTGGGATGGGGGAAGTGCTATGAACCCCAGGGAACAACCCTTTTGGCTTTGTTGCCCAGCTGCCCCCAAAACCTTGTAAAGGGGCCTGGAGCAGTGTTAGGACTTGGATTTTTTTGGCTCACTTGAGCATGTGTGCAGCTGAGAGTACCAGGTGGGAGCCTGTAACAGCAGAATGGAAAGAAGGACACACCCGCCAAGAGGACTTTTATGACTGGGACCCTCTGCTTTGATTGAAGGGATTGTTTATTATAGGTTTATTGTGACCTAAGGGTGGAATATGTTGTATTTTCTGCTGCCCCTGGAGATGTGGTGTGTTAGGGGAAGCCCCTCTCATGATGGGGGTGGGTGCAGTTTCAGTCTGGGCATGAGGGTAACTCAGATGTTGGCCCAGAACCCCCTGATATATAAACAGTGCTATGGATAGTACTTTGGACAGTACCTGAAGGGAGGAGCAGCAGGCTACTCATTCTCCAAAGATTTTGACCCCTCCAAAATGTATAAGTGGGGGGTATCACATACTGTGCTATGTTAACATACTGTGTGCCATGTCATATACTGAAGGTTATGTTACATATTGAATGTTATGTACTGTGTGCCACGTTGCCAACTGAATGCTATGTTATGTACTGAATGCTGCTTTGTTTTTGGCCTTATGGCCATACTTGTTGGGAGAAAAAGGCAAGTTACTTTTGTGTTTGTTTGAGGCCATGTAACCTCTCTGGTGATATGCTGTGTTTGTATACCTAATGTCCAACACAATGTGTATGTTATACTGTTGTTATAAAAGTGATGCCCAATACAACACCTGTGTTGCTGTAGTCTGTATTGCTGTTATTGTGGCATGAATATTGTTACCTGTATAGGTTGTAAGGGCCAAGTGTTACCTGTGTGGATTGTAATGGCCAAGATGTCACCTGTTTAGATTGTAAAGACCAGGATCCTGAAGGGGTGGAGTGCATGTAAGGTGGATTTTATTGTAAGGAAGGATGCCTTGATCAGCCCCCATCAAGACTTGGGGGGAATCTCTGTTTGCCTCAATCGGCCTCCATTGAGGCTTGAGGGGATTTAGGGGAAGCACAAGTTGTGCCTGTCTCAATGGACCCCATCGACATGTAGACCAGCCCCTGTGAGAAGAATGATTAGGGACTGCTGTAGCAGCTTGTGTTCAGGTTATCAGCAATCCTCTTCTGAGAAAACTAGACTACAATAAAGGTTATTAACCCTTTCCTAGTGTCTTTCCTGACCAAATCAAGAGTGTATCTGGGCTAAGTCCTCAAGTGTGCTGTGGTTATCTGTCTTACACCAAGCAACTCTATGCCATGGGGGGGCCAGGTCTCCTGATTGCCAGAGGATGGAAAGAAGAGATTTAAGATGAAGGCAAATTTGTTGCTTGTGGAAGGGATGGATAGCATTTGGTTGGGACTTTAGAGTGAAAAGATTGAATGGGAGGGAAATAAGGAATTGGGTGGCGGGGGATAGGGAATGGGGTTTAGATGATGATGACCAACAGGGTTAGGTAGTAATATATGGTATTACTGGTATTACTAGGTTCCTCTTCATTCTTTTTTTTCTTTTCTATTTTCCTCTTGAGATCCTTGACCTTGTGCTCCTCCAGATGAATTTTATTGTTTTGTCTAGTTCTATAAAGTAACGCCTTGGTAGCTTGATTGGTTTGATACATCTATAAATTAATTTGGGTACTACTTTCCATGTTTCATGATTGCATTCATGAGTCTTGAGTGTGTCTTGGTAGATTCACTACCAGATTTTTTTGTGCATTATTAATTTTAACTGTGACTTGAGTGCAACATTAAGCTTTCTTTCAAAGACCGGTCCCCCTTTTCAGCCGTAAATGCTACCTTAATGTCCTTTATATAACTTCTTTCACTCAAGTCACTGTTGAACTGTAGGATTTAGAACTGGAAGAGACTTTAGAGGTCATTGAATCCAATACCATTATACATACATATATGCAGAGTTAAGTGACTTACCAAAAGTAAGTTAAGGTTTGAGGCAGGATTTGCACTTACGACTTCCTGAAGTCCACTCATCCATGCTGCCTCATACACCTATGTGTCTATTACACTTTGGGTTACCTGATCCCACAAAACAAATAAAAGCATAATTTTCAACTTAGGATATAGGTGAGCTATGCTAAAGTTAGTTTTACACCGAGAAAGGGTTTGCTAAATATATGAACAATACAAAGATTACATGGCATTAATTTCAATTACTTAAGATAAATTTTTTTTAGTGATTTTACTATCCTGTTTATATGCAAATAAATGTGAATTAAAAATGAGTTATCTATCCGTTAGATATTAGTTTGAGCTACTATATTAGTTCCTTATATTATATTGGTTCAAGCTAATATAGGTATTTGAAATTATATATTAGTCCTTATATTAGTTCAAGCTATTATAGGTATTTGAAAGTCCAAGAGCTACATTTCTTTAAGCTCCTACATATTTGTCTAAGTCTGACTCTACTGAGGGTTTATAAAGAAATACTCAAAGAGATAGCATGAACCAGACAATACAGGCAATTTCTTTTGTGAGTCATTTCGAAGAAAATATAACACAGAAATGGAACCCTTTAGAAAGTTTCACTATGGAAGTAGGTTTTGTCAGTTTAAGTTTATAAAGGTTAGGCTTTAGTATTTCAAATCTAATAACTAATATTCCTACTTAACACACTTTGCTAGAAGTTACAATTATTTTTCTTACCTTTGTGAATGGGAAAAAACAACTTTGAGTGCACTTATATATGCAAATAACTTTGAATACATTTATATAATTCTGTCATTGATAATGATGCTCATAAATCCCAAGGGCACAGCATAATCTTAAGAACAGAGAATTAATGTAAAGTTGGCCATTAACCATGCAGTCCTTAACCTTTGTAATTTAAATGGACCTTTTGGGAGTACCAATACAGCAAATACTTTTGGTCTCATTTATATTAGGATTATAAATATAAACAGAAGGTAATCTTTCATGTTGTCAGATAATTCTCCACATTTAAAGATCAAATGTTTAGCCAGAAATCTGCTAACACAGGACTAGACCATGCTACTTGTACATTAGACAAAGGATACTTTTTTATTCAATGGAAACATTAGCAGCACAGTATATATACAGCTTTTATTTGTAAAATGATATTCCAAGAAATGGAACAATTTTCATACTAGATCAAGCTAAATACCATAAACTAAATACCAAATATGGACAAGCACTTGTTGACATTAAGTGACAAAAAGATGTAGGGTTAGTTTTTTAAAACAGCTACACTTTAGGTAAACAGGAAGTTAACAGTTATATTTCTGAGCCACATGTGTGTGGTTCTTTCGTGTGACATCACCAGCTCTGCAAGATCTTGGATTTCTGCATAATGTTACACCAGACACAGCAGTAGATACAGGAAGCAGGTGGCTCTTTTATTTAATGGTGATTATGACCATACCCTCAAAGAGTCAACTGATGCCTTCCCTTACTGATGACCTTCTAGTTTCCAGAGAGATAAGTGTTTAAATAGTCTGGATGGAACTAATTTCATAAGGTATGTAGATGATTAAATTTGAAATTCATGAAACAGGGTTTAATCTTTGGCTGATTTGGGTAAGCCTGTCTCTTGCCTGGCAACGTCACAGTAAGTTCATTTAAAGACATAATATATAATAGTTGCCCTTTCTTTTTGGACTTAGACCAAAGAGTAAAAACATAATTCAAAATGGGACTTGTAGGGCATTTACAATTTACTAAAAGGATGTGTGTATGTATGTATATGTGTTCTTTATGCATATATGCATTTTTTACATTTTTTTCTATACTATGTAAGACTTTCAAATTTTCACATATTTCCCTTATTACATTAACATTTTAAAGTTCTTTAAAATGCACAAAAATTTCCTCTTTATGTCAAAAGCAAATGAAAATACAAATTGCTTAACCATTTTGCTTTTTAACATTTAGAGAAAAAAATCATCTCTGCATTTCAAAACCTTAAAAAAATCAAATAGGTATAATTAAAAGGGCCAATGTAAATATTTGAAGTCATGTAATTATAAAAAAAAGGACAGTGCCAATAATATAATGTTGAAAATAGTAAGTGATGTCCATTTTTCCATTTTCAGGAAATGCATCTTTACTTGAAAGTTATTTAAAAAGCACAAAAATAACACTGTCCTTTGAGATTATTTGGGTAAAATATACTGAAGGTATACGGTAATAAGTCATTTTGTGGATGACCTCAGAAAAATAACTATTTTAATTCATGTTAGAAAAATATTAAAACTGGGCTGGTGACTTAATTAACCCTGCTTGCTACCCATTAGCTTACTGCTGGTGAATCAAACCTGATGTGCTCCTCTCCCCTTGAAGTGCCTAGGATCCCAGTATATTCTGAATACTATTGAAGAGCTGAGTAATTATTTTAGTCATTAGCCTATTAAGTTCTTTAGAATCATAATCTGTTTGCCTGTGCCAATATCACATTAGGAACTAAAAATATTTTCAGCTCTACTGTGAATGAGTCTGAACTAAACTAAACTATCCACCTGAATGGAAAAAGAGAATTTCAGAAAAGTGGGAAAAAAACAGTCCAATTCTAGCGTGAAAAAGTGGGCACAAACATTAAAAAGAAAAAAAGTAATTTCAGTAAATCTCCAAAAAGAAAAAGTTAGGTGAAATTCTTTGCAAACTAGCACGATACAGAAGCAATGCTAAGAAGGGTAAAACGTCTTAACTGCATTTATTGATATGATCTATAGGTTTCATATTACTTGCAAGTTCCAGATCAGTAAAACTGCCTCTTCTTCTTTCTATATACAGATTTGATTTTCAACTTACATACTTAAGATTTACATAGCTGAAATTTGCTTTGCACAAGTCTGTGACCTTACTACTTGTCAAGACTATGTCACATAATATTTAAAACGTAAAAGTGAACAGAAGTCAGAAAACCAGGTTACAGTATACAGTATGCCATAAAAGGGTTTATAGAGTAGACAAAAAACATTATACTACCCTTAATCTGTGTAGAAACTGAAAATAACCCTATTATACTAACCTACAGTGCAAGTGCTTAAGCAGAGGAGAACCCTATTTACAATTCCCCTGTATTTTTGCAGGCTAAACACCACACCATTTCACAGTTATACATAACACTTAAAATTCTTCTATCAGTTTTTCTGTTTTGACAACAGCACAACTGGACAACATGAAAACACAAACTGCTTGAATATTTTGGTTTGTAAGAATATAAAGGGAAAACAATTTTCTATGCATTTTAAAGAGCATTAAAAATTCTAAAGTAATCAAAAGGCAAATGTGGTGAGTCTGAAATTCTTATATAATTATAGAAAAAAATTGAAGATAGCCAATGTAACGATGTACTAATTATATAACAAATTTCACAGATCTCAGAAGAATATTTACTACAAATTGCTTATGTCCATATAAATTATGTGTAAATGGAAAATCTATCTATCTATCATCTAGTTGGTGTGTATGGGTGTATGTTTATGTATACATACATATATGTGTGTATATACATAGGCATATGTATGCCTACACACATATATATGTACCTATTCGATTTCTCCACACTAGGACCTGCAAGCAATGAACTGGTAATATGAAAACTGAAAATCCTGGGAGACAAAAATTATGGATAACCTTAACACTGAATCAAAAGGTAAATGAATGTAACAACATATAAAGTTTCCTTAACACTCTAATTTTATGAGTTTAGGATCAGACATACCTACTTTTTCTTTTTATTTGGCTACACAGATTTTAATTTGTGGTGAAAAAACTGTCATTGAGTGATTTTAAAAAATTATGTAACTCAACAGAGATCAGTTAGCACAGAGACTATTGAATCCTGCGATTTCAAAGAGCTACATAATATTTAATCACAAGACACAGTCAATGTGAATTGGGTGTTCAAATCTTAGACACTAAGAGTGTGGGTTTACTGTGTACATTTTAGACTAGTTATGCCTTTTGGAGCATGTAAAAATGACAGGAAAGTAAAGAGAAATGAACAAATACACTTTGGGTCAAGCAATCTAATTCCAGTGTATCTCAAAAGTAGTCTTTGATAATTGAAAGGTTTTTCAGTCCAGGTTATCTTGAAGATTAGATTATTTTCTCCACTAGTTTAGAAAGACTGAGAACACTCTCCCCTCTTTACTTTTACACTCTTCATAATCTAGGGAAAGCTTCATTTACAATTCACTGCAAGTTGAATTACTCTAACACAACTAAAATTTTAAAGATCCATTTTTTAAGAAAAATTATTTTTAAAAAATCTAGTCTTGTTGGAACTATAAAAGCTAAATCTCATTACTCTAGTTACAGAAAAATACTAAACTGAGGTCAAGAAAGCAAGGACTATCTATAGGGAACATTGCCACTAATTACATTCTGAGATTTTTCAGCTTCTATACATTCTGAGAAACTGAGCAGTCAGTTGCTTCAGAATGATCTTAGTTTCCATCCTCAGGTCAACCACATCTGGGTCTGTATTGCATATTCTTAAGAACATCAGTCATGTTACCTTATACATAAAGAATCTGTGACATCTCTAAAAATATTCTTTCAGGAATTTCTAACACTATACTTGACAAAGTTTTCAGAGCTTAGCTTGTAAACTGTTCAAACAAAAATCCATAAAGGATTTCACCTACTTATGATCCTTACTATGCAGAAACAAAGTAGGGTAGTTTGATGTATTTATGATTTGCTTTTTCCAATTAACATCACTGTCTCTTTAGAAAATTTGCAATCTGCAAACTCACAAAAACTCATCTATTTACTTATTTATAATCTGGTTAAACAGGCTTGTAACAATATTTTCCAATCTAGTAAACTATATGAAGGGTCAAACTCAGTGCCAATGATTAAGGGCAGATACCACCTAAATTCAGAATTCAAACCTGGAAATTTGGAGTATTGCCCCCAGAAGTGATTTTTGTATACTTGTAAAATTTGTGCTTTGGGTGGGTGGGGGGGAGGGTTTGGAAGAAACAAAGCAACTTGAATAAGCAATTTTCATTTTAATTACACAATATATACTATTTTATGCAACTTTGTTGCAGAGTAGTCTTTAGGGTGCTGCCTAGAAATATTTTAAACTGGAGTTTAAAGCAAGGCTGAAGTATAAAACAGCCTTATGGAGGTGATTTTCTTTCCCTTCAATGGAAGAAATATTTGCTTCTAGGCAGTTTGTGTTCACCAGGTCACTTTTAAAGGAAATCCTGCTATAAGATAAAAGAAAAATTAGCACGCCACCAAGAAACTAGGAGAAAAAAATGAGGATGTTTAAGTATACAGCAGTCACATTCTCCAGCCAATCTGTGCCAGGGGTAAACATGTTAACAGGTAAGCAAGTCATATACATGTTGTAAGGCCCTCATCACTTCCCCCCTTATGTATCTTTTTCTTAATAGAAATAGAAGACTTATTTTTCTCTGTAATAAAGCAAGTAATATTTCAGAGGGTCAGGCAGGGGCAGACTCAAGACCTTTTCTCTCAGAAAGTTTACGGGAGGATCTGGCTTCATTTCAGGCACATTCTTTTCCTCCTCTTCTCTCCTTTCTTCTTCCACATCCTCACAATTGTTGTTGTCATCAGAAGGGTTGGAAATACGACTGGCAAAGACTTCCTTGTCCAAGAAGACAATAGTTTCCATTCGACGGCGTCGAACTCGCCTTCGCTTAAACTTGGGTGGGTTTTTCAGTCCATTTCCACTCTTGCTCATTGTTTCTTGATGAATTATCTTTTTAATCGTTCCTCGGATTGCAATTCGAGCTAAATCTTGGAGGCTACGAACAGCCAACGGAGCTAAGATAAAGAATTCAGTGGAACAAAGTTTAATGAGATAATGGCTCACTCAAATATGCAAATTAATTTAAATAGATGGATATTATAAAATATTTATGAAATTTGAGTTTTGGCAAAGCTTAACAAACATCAAGGTATTTTCCAAAAATTATATTAAGCAGTCATAATGTTTTGCATTCACATGGTACCTTGTTAAAACCTAGGCCTCCACTTTTCAGAGACAAGGAGAGACACCTGAGCCATTAGACCACATGAAAAGTGAGAACTGAGAATAAAAATTAAGGTTCCCTCTCCTAGTCATAACATTTGACTTCTTTCCTATATCTTATTACTTTCTCAGGAGGTTCCCAGTTAGTCAATCCAGGAGAATAATCAAGTATAGCCTTTCAATTGATTTAATAGAAGTAGTATTCTCACTGCTTTTGAAAACTAGAAGTGTTGTACATTTCACAAAATAGAAGGAAATTGAAAACTACAAAAAACAAAATGAGATCTAAGGGCATAGCAGGCAATATTCTGGAACCCAAAACATCCTCAATTTCAAGTTCATAGTTTTATTTAGTCACTGTAGGGAAGGACATAGAAAAACTAAGACATGATCAGGAAAGATAGTGAGTCAGTTATGTAAATGAGGAAGGGATTAACATTAAGACAGTCATGGTGATACATTGGCATCTACAAAATATTAGAAGGTCTAGAAGCAGGCCTCTATAGAAGGTTTACAGCAGGACATGGACAGAAATTACAGAGGAGGATAGGATGTGGATAAAAGTATTGGCTGTGCCAATGCAGAGAGTACCTACTCTAATGAAATCAAAACTACATCAAAGTACTGAAGGGAAGGCTACAAGCATTTTATTAAGATCTTTTTAACCCAAAAGAAATAATGATAGGAATTAAGCATATCTAAATACATTAACCAGAAATCAAAATTCTTGACAGTACAGAGTGTAAAAATACTCTAAAGGTTACAGTAAAGGGGCTACATTCAAGTTACCACAAGGAAAGCCTAGAAAGAATGCCTTGGTTAATGTCCACTAAAGTCTCTCCTCTGTATCATGAAAGTAAGAGAGGTAGCTCCCCAGGAAGCCAGTCTTGGGGCAAGTTAGTTTTCAAGAGCTAGTTTTCAAGTCCTTCCTCTGACACACAGTAGCTGTGTGTCCCTGAGCAAGTCACTTTAACTTCTTGATACATCAGAAAATTCTTTATGATTCTAAGTTACAGAAAAATTTCTGATCTGTATCTGTGGAGAGAACTTCCACAATAGGTGCTCTCCACAGTAGTAAAATTACAGGTCTGAGCCAAAAAGAGAGAAAGGGATGGCAAATAAGGGATATTACAGGTCCAGGAAGAAAAAGTCATTCCAGACTAACTTCATTTTCTTTTTCTAACAGGACTAATAACCCTTAACAAGTCAGGATAATATAGAGATACTGTAACTGGATTTTAGCAAGTCACTTGACAAATTCTCTCCTGGTATCCTTGAGAATAAAAAAGAAAGAAAAGGACAGGCAAGGCGAGGTTTAAAATTGGTTGAATGACCAGAATCAAATAATAGCCATTAGTGGGTTGAAGTCACCCCATAGAAACGTCTCAAGTGGATGGCCCTGACCCCTTGTCTATTGCCCTGTGGTGGTCAATAATTTATTAACAATTTGGATACAGGCAAAAATTGGCATGGCAATAAAATGTGTAGATCACACAAAATTATGAGGAGAAATTACCATCTAAAGTCCAGATTCCTAAAAATGGGACCAATCTAGTAAGAGATTAGTTAATTAGGAATAATCTCAGTTTTATAACTTGGGTTAAAAAAACGTCAACAGGCACAGAGCTGGGGAAGCCTGGCTAGATAACAAGTAACTTAAAAAATTCTGTTTGGCTGAGTGGGCTATAAGCTCAAGAAAGTCACCATGACATCAGTTAGGTTCAGTTAAGAGAAGCACAGTATCTAGAAGAAAGGAGCTGAGAGTTTCACTTCCTCCTCTTTAGAGCACATCTATAGTATTGCATTCAGTTCTACATACCACATTTTAGGAAGGATATTAACCAGCTGCAGAATATTCCAAGGGAACCTACTCCAGTAGCCCTGCTTCCAGCCCTGCCTCCATAGCCATTACCCTGGAAAGTAATCCCTAAGGCCATAGGACCTGGAAACTACTGGTGCAGGAGCTGTACAGCCCCCACCTCCTCAATGGAAATGATATAAGGAAGTAGCTATGTTTAGTCTGGAAAAAGTCTGTAGGAATACTAAAGTTGTCTTCCAATAGCTGAAGATCTGTCATGTGAAAGGACAGGATTAACTTTGTTCTGGTTGTTTTCAGAAGGCAGAACTAGGAGCAATGGGTGGGAGTTGTAAGCTGATGTAAGGGAAACACTTTTTCCTAACAATTACAGATGTCCAAAAGTGAAATTGGCTGTCTCTGGAAAGAAGAGGTCCTCCTTTAGTTGGTATGCCTGTTTAGGTACAGATGACATCTTGAAGTCCCTTGCAACTGTGATATGATATTCTATAATTCTGGCTCAGTGAGCTATATGGTCAGTCATTTTCTATAGAAAACTTCTCTTTCTGTCTCTCTCTCTTACACACACACACACACACACACACACACACACACACACACACGTCAATTTGAAGATTACTGACATTCCATTTCCATGCTGTGCTGTAAGACTGGCTGGAAAAAAACCAAATGGGACACTGTGTTGTAGCTCAGGTTGTTATGTTTGCCCTTTGCTCTCAAAAGACATGACATCAGGGAGATGAAGATATGACTTGCAGTTGATTTTGATTTTGATGGGATAAGGACTCTGGAACCTCCTTGACCTTCCCATTTAATCTGGTTTTTCATACCCAAATATGTTACCCTTAACCTAATGTGGCCTTCCATCATTTGTTACCTCTGGATCAGCCCATCTGCTTCCCACCCAATCCCTCCATTGTCTGATACTTTCCTGACTGCCTCCAGCTGTTTCCCACCCATGATCACCCCAGTTCCATTAAGATTCTCCTTGGACTCCCCCTCAAAACCCTCTCTAAACCCTTCCTTCCATTACCCCAGATTACTAGACCCCCAGGTCCCTCCCACAGTCTTTATATATATATAAAACTTTATATATATACACACATATACATATACATATATATACATATATATGTATATATGTATATATACATATATATGTGTATATATATATATATATAAAAGTTCCATCTTGCTTCCATGAAGGCACTCAGATTCTATTGAGATTCTTAGAGCCAACCAGGCCCAGATTCTATCACAAATGGTGAGGCTTCTTAAGAGTCAGCTCAATATGGTGTATCTTTAATAAACTTTTTTTTTTACTTGTTTTACTTTGGTTGAAAGAAGGCTTGGGTTGAATCCATTTGGGCAGCACCTGGGGTGCCAGTATTTTGGGGTCCTAACACCCCAAACCTCAACATTATGGTTCCCTGACCTCAACAATATGAGTGAGGGGGGGCTGTGCAAGGTCACCAGTCTCACTTTCTCTTCCATAGCCATCTGGGTCCAGTAGCCAGATATTCATCAGAATGACTGGAGGAGATGGCCCAGGGTGCAATGGCAGACTCTGGTCCTTTTAGGCTAAGACCTTTTCAGGTTCTTACTTTGAGTGAGGAAATGCCCATTCAGTGAACAGGCCACTTTAAGAAGTGAGTCAAGGGATGGCCTCTTTAATTTAAAAAAAATATATATACATATATATATATATATATATATATATATATTCACATACACACGTACATATAATATATATATAAAACTGGGAGGGGAAGACCCTCAGGGTTACTGGTAACAAAGGTAGTCAATGAGAGGCGAGAATACTATGAAAATCCTGTACTTCTCCTTAGGGATAAAAGAGGTTGAAAAACAATTAATTGTCAAATAATCAATTTTATATAACAAAACATCCCAGTTAAAGAAGTATATTTAGTGACCATTCGGTCTAATGGAGTCAGTTCTAACCTGTTACTAGGGGTAGTAGAAAGACGAGAAAAGAGGCAGAGGCTGTATTCACTGTGGGCAGAACAGGTTGTTCTGTATGAACAGCCATGGTTGATTAGCGTTGGGAGGATGTACAGTTAGAACCAGATCAACCACCCCATACATGGACTAGCAGAGTTTCTCTGTACCTGACTTTTCTGTCCTGGAACTGACTACACTATATACTTCACCAAGCAATCTTAGGAAATGTACAACTCTCATGATTCTGTGGTTAAGTTTTTGGCTTTCTCATATTTTCTTCCCCTCTCCATACCTTCCAATTTCAAAGCTCACAATGTACTCTCAAGTGGCTTACAATAAAAGGGAAATCGGTTGTCTAGGGGGGAGAGGAAAGTAGAATCTGATGATGTAGGCACATTCATCTGAAACTCTGCCTAAAATCTGACTGCAATTGATTGCAAAATTTTAAAGGCTTTTTTAGTTGAAGATAAAATGTGATATATGGTTGAAATTTTCAAATAATTTTTGTTCCAGTCCCTGATCAAAAAGAACAGAAGATTAAACCAAACAGAGATCTTTGTACTTACGCAATTGCACAAGTCTTGACTTTCCTGAATCTGAATGACTAGGCTGGATCAGAGGAGCGAAAGAAACAGCCAAAATCTTTTTGGTCTCCCAGGCAGAAGGACCCGTTCGAGTTATTTTAGTAAGCTGTCCCAAATACAAAATGAGAAAAGTTTTAAATATTTGGTTATTATGTAAGGAGTTTAACACAGTTATTCTTAAAATCTAAAAGAAAAAATAGACTCCTTTGACCCGTGAGAATGTAAACACCTGCTTTGAGTTTGTCTTTGTATCCTCAGTGCTTTGTGTAACGCTTGGTACATAATGGTGCTTAATCAATGCTTGTTGATTGACAGACAAGAGGAAATCTAAGCTATATAATACTATAACAATTGAAAAATGCAAAGTGAAAGTAGAATGAAAGGATCACAGCTTTAGAGGCAGAAGGGATGATAGAGGTCATCAGATTCAACTCTGTGATTTGACAAAAGAAGCAATGGACAAGGAAGGTTAAGATTCATCCTAAGCAAGTTAAGTATTTGAGGCAAGATTTGAACACAGTCCTTCCTAACTCCATGGCAGCTACATCACACTGCCTCTCAAATAATAATAGTTCAGAGTTTACAAAAAAAGCTTTCCTCATAATCAATGCAAGTATTAATAGTACAATTTACATATGTGGAAAGCAAAGTTCAGAGAGACAAATGATTTGTTTATAGACACATTAACTATGATTCATCAAATCCAGAATTCAAACTCAGATCTCTCTTGACCAGCACTAACAGGTGATATAACTTGATCAGTCCCATGTTCTGCTAATGTCTGCTGAAAATCACTCAACTAAAACCAAACTACAACTACTATTTTAGCTACAGCATGGAATTCACCATAACCTTGCAATTACTTAAGAAACAATGCTCTACTTCTAACAGTCCTGTGACAGGGATCATTCAGTGTGCAATGTTTCTGAATGTTCCCAGATTGCCAAACTAGGTCAGAGTACTATTTTCACTCACTAGGGCTTTGGAAGCAGTGTTTATGTGCAAGTCTTACTTAACTAATCAAATCTAAGCTGGTAAATAAATCCCCTAAGTAAAAGAGATTATAAATACTGCAAAGGTGAGGAAGACAAAGGTTTTCTCCCTGACACTTCCCTTCTCATACTCTGGTTTCCTGAATAAGCTTTTGGTTAAAGAAAACATGAGGGCTAGTTTCACTTTCTAGGGTACCATTGTGGATAAAAATATAGACGAATGAGTAGCTAAATTAACTTTTCTGGTAATATCTCACACTGCTAATGCATATCTTACCACAATACTTTTGTTTAGAACACAGAGTCCAAGTGCTTTCCAAAAAGCAACTTCATTTTGTTTTATTGATACCTTTTTTATTTACATCTCAGTCATGACCAGAAATACCCTCTCCTCGATGAACCTTTCTTTGTGACAAAGAAAAATAGTTAAACAAAACCAACTGACATGGAAACCACATATATAACATTCTATATCCATGAGACCATCTCCACTGATCCAAAGAAAAGAAGGAAGCACATTTCCTTATTGCTCCTTCTGGGATCAGGATGGATCATTATAATTACACAGTATTCAGCTTCCAAATAGCAATATTTTCACAGCTCTCCTGAAAATGCTGCAGTTGACAACATGTACAATGCCCTTAGGAATTTTTAAAGGGGAAATGGATCATTAATTCATATTTTAAAAGTTTAGAATCATGAAACTGCTCCCAAGAAACATCATTTTAAAATTACAGCAAAACACTATTAATGCAGTCTAGTAATTTAAAAATAAATTTGTTCCTTCTGAAGTCTACAAATTATAAACTAAATACAATATAAAGGCATATGCATTATCAATTACAATCATTTTGTGTTGTTTTGCTAAATTATTTTGGGGGATGTAAGCGTAAGCTAGATGGAGTTTGTATGCCATGTCAAAACAAAATTTATCAATTTAAAAAATGTCTACCTAGAAAAATGTTTACAGAAAATGTTCAATTTAAAACTGAGTGTCTTTATTCCTCTGTGACAATGATAAATATATCCCAACATTTATTTGGCCATTATTTCAGTAGCCAGCCATTTCTAAAAAAGACAGTCACTGTTTTTGGTAAGATCAAGGTATGCAATTTCTTTACACCAAGTAAAATAAGATGACCTCATAAGTGGCAGAGCCAATGGACATCTCTCTGTCTTTATATCACTGACTCTCCCTCTATGGATTTTCTGCTCTTTAGGCTTCAGATACTACATTCATGAATACAATGGGGAAAACAATATTTTTGGAGACAGAGAAACAGGGTTCAAATCTCAGCTCTGTTCCAGCCTGTGGGACCTTCAGCAAGGCACTTACTTAGTCCTTCTGGATCTCAGCTTTCTCATCAATAAAATGTACCCTCCTTCCAACTCTAAATCTGTCCTCTTAATCTTATAATTCTCCTGCTGCTCTATTCCTTCGGTTTCCTCACCCTCTCCCTAATACCTTAATGCAGGTATTCCTCAAGGGTCCTTCCTCAGCCCTCATCTCATTTTACTCTTTGCTTTCCCCTCGGCAATCTTATTCACTCTCACAGTTTGAAATACGATCTCTCAGGAGGTGATTCCTCAATTTGTTTGTCTCCCTTTAATCTCTCCCCTGAGGTCCAGACCCATATCTCCAATAACTTATAGTTCATTTTCTTAATTTTTTTCTGAACTAAAACACCGAAAGAACATGTTTAAATATGTAGCAGAACATATATAGAAAATTGTATATGAAAATGTGAATCTTCATTTCATGCCACTTGTTTTTTGAAAAAGTACATAATAAATTCCACACATTATTTAAAAAATGTTTGTTGAATGTCATGGAAAAGAGCTGTCCCCAAAGAAATAAGAACAACATTTAAAAACACTACATACCTCTTAAAATTAGGTTTACTAAAGGAAAAATAATAGCTTCCTCATAAAACATGAACAATAACGCTCGAGTCTTACTATCACTGTGCTATGCACAAAATTATTCACCAAATTAAAATACAGAAAGTGAACACTAATAAAACAGGAATCACTCTGTTAACATGTCTATATTATTCCTATTGTAGCAGTGATTTTCCTACAGCTTTCGTAACGTGACAAGTTAGTTGTTTTGGTTTTTTTTTTTACCATGTCAGGATGTTTCTCTGTGTTAATTATTCCTTGGCAGTCTGTGATCCCAAACCACATAGGTAAATGGAAAGTATATTCCTAGGTCTTTGTGCAGAGTTTTGCTTGAGGGCCTTGAATATAAATTTATGACACTGCTTCTAATTTTATACCTTGAATAATTTTTTTTACTATCTGTCCTTTCCCCCTTTCTTTACTATCATTTTAATTTACTAGCCCTTTTTGGCTGTGAATAACTTATTACAGCGCTTTTGGATGGGAGGAGAAAATAACATATGAAGACATTTCATCTCTAGCAATGGGAGTTATCCCAAGATGTGCTGGTGCAGTAAATGGCTATCTGACAAAAAGGAGTGAATTAGTGGACCACTGCCATTCTGGTCCCAACTTAGTATTTGTTTAACTCATTCCTCAATGAGTCCAAAGTGTTGACCATAGGATTAAAGATTCAGAACTGAAAGGGACCTCAAAGGTCATCTAAGACTCAGTTACCTCATCTCTAAAATAAGGATAGACAGAGCAGATGACCTACAGTAAAGTCCTTTCGTTAGCTCTAAATTTATGATCATTTCACAGAACACTGACTGAGGTTAGGGCACAGTTTCTCTGTGGCACATTCAAAAAGGGCACTCTAGCCAGAAGCTACTTACAAAAAAAACAAGGGGCATAAAAAAGGGGGAGAAATGGTAGTAAAGAACAGTCAAGTTCTCTGTCTTTGAGGTACACTTCTCCCTCGAGTGGATCTGTGTTTTATTATCAGTGTTTTCAGGGCTGTAATAGTATATGAAGTACTCAACAATTAAAAGGAAGAAAGTGAAGGAGTGACGCACTCTACTCATGAAAGTAAACTAACCTTTTCTTCTAGTGGCATGACAAGAATTCCCCCAACTTTAAGCAAACTCTTCATGTAATCTTCATGTTCTTTCTGAACTCCAGCACCACAATAAACACGATCATATTGACTACAATCTGGAGAAATCTCCAGACAGTTGCCCGTAACAAAGGAAGGTTCACAGAATTCAAACCTGAAGGTGAAGAACATTTCATATACTTTGTTTATACTGCAACAAGTCTATAGGTAGCATTATTCTATCACCTCAATTGTCTTTAGGTTTAAACATATTCACATAGCACTTTATAGCTTAACAATCATCACACCATCAGAGAGGCAGCATGGTAAGGTTAAAGAAGCACTGAATTAAGAGGTAGAAGCCCTGGGATGGAGCCCTAGCTCTGCCACCTCTGAGTCAGGTGACCTTGGCCAAATCACTCTCCACCTGAGTTTCAGTTTCCTGATTTATAAAATGGGGAGAATGACTTTATACTAACTACCTTTACAAGTCTGAGAATGCTAAATTTATAGTATTATTTAAGTAAGTCTACTTTATGTAGGTTGGTTATGCTAATTATCCCTGTTTTTACAAATGAGGAAAGTGATGATTAGGGAGAAAAGTGCCTTGCTTGAATAAGCAGCAGAAACAGAAGTAGAAGCCTAGTCTTTTGACTCCAAGTGAAGAGCTCTTCCTACTCTATTACAAACATTCTCAGAGATATTCAAAAATTTGGACATAGCCAGGATGTAGTGATAACATTAAAAAAACTCAACAACTGTACTTTAAGGATAAAATCAGAGAGTTATACAACATTAATTGAAAAGGCTAAATACTTACAGTCAAGAAACAAAACTGTTAAGCTGCTTATTGAAATATGAACTTATTAAAAATATACTTAGTTTTGAAATATAATGAGAATCCTAATAATTTAAAGTAATACAATATAATCAAAAGGAGAAATATGACCTAGTTTTTTAAAAATTCAGTTACTATGGATATTTTTCTTATTTCATAATTAGATGAGATCTGTTTAAAAAAAAATCTTACTCTCCTATAAGCAATCATTAAGAGTAGAACATTAGTGTTATCTCAACTATTATTAATTTTTTTAAATGATAAGGGCTAGTTATATCCTAAAATGAAAGTATATATATATATATATATATATATATATATATATTTGTGTATGTGCTAGGAACATATACAAATTGGTAACAGTTTCTTTTCCATTTATCAATATTAAGGACAAATTTGTCAATTTATCTATGTCTAGGGCTCTAAGCACTTGAAA
The DNA here is from genome assembly GCA_023548195.1 of Bettongia penicillata ogilbyi. Lineage (NCBI taxonomy): Eukaryota > Metazoa > Chordata > Mammalia > Diprotodontia > Potoroidae > Bettongia > Bettongia penicillata. The sequence goes on from JAJHZJ010000500.1 coordinate 420,513, forward strand.
TGGAATAACTTCAAAGTGCTGGATTTTAAAATGGATGAGAATGAAATCCTGACTGATCTCTGGAACTCCAATCCTCCCGACCTCAACCTAGCAACAAAGTTGCTAGATTCTTTTTTTAAGATTCATTGTGTAAAGTGAAATGAACAATCTCTTCTTTTTTACCATCAGTTTGTTAAATTATAATCTACAAACTTAGGTCTAGTAAAAAAAAAAATAAAAGCCTTACTTGTCAAAGCTATCACTTGTTCTGATGAAAAAGTCCAGTTTCTGCTTGGCATACTCTATCACGTCTGAATGAAGTTCTACCCCATGGTTTACACCAAAAGGACCTAAAATATTCAGGAATAGGAAAATTTTTATAACCATGGCATGGAGCTTTTTTTTCCTTATCCATTCTTTGTCCATTCACTTCAATTACAATATATCCATACAATTACCAAGTATTCAATTGAATTCAACAAGCATTTAAATGCCTACTATAAAGTACGCACAGTGCAACAGAAAGATATGACAACAGATTCTGCTTTGAGGAGCTTACAATCTATGAGGGATGGAGGGGAAGCAATAGATATACAGACAAAATATATACAATGCAAATACAAAGAAATATGAGGGGATGGAGATAATAACTGAAGGGAATTAGAAAAGATTTCATATGGGAAATGGGACTTGAGCTGAGCCTTGAATGGATAACAAAAGGCGTTAAAAATATCATTTAAAAATACCACAGCTTTACATGATATACCTAGATATGCTTTCAATTTGTTTTTATTTGTGTTGAAAGAATTGTACATCGAATACTTGAACTAAAGTTTTGCCTAAGACATTTCAAATTCTTGTGAAAAAGCTTTTAGCACTTTGACATGACCTTTATTTGGAACTTTATAACCTTCAAGGTCCTGAATGCTGAAATTCCTTTCAGATACAATCTCTTCTACCTCCTCTCACTAAACCTGTTTGTCTTCATTATCATGACACTGCTCTCCTGATCCTTTCCTGTTCTCCCAGCTCAACCATAATTACTCTACTCCCTTCTCATCAGTTAGAGCTGACCCAGAGTTCTTGAGGGAGTATAGACAGAGCTGGCTTCTAAGCTGGGAAGAACTGGGTTCAAATCCTACAACTGACACACACCACCTATGTGAAACTGAGCAAGTCATTTAAGTGTTCCAGGTTAACTCTCTAGAAGATTATAAATTGCAAAGAAGATGCCAACCTGTATCGACAGAGGAAGTACAGAAAGTTGGACTCATCAATAGTTCTTATGCTGATGAAGTCCATACATGTGTGCATAATTAATATAATTTCCATTATCATCTTACTCTATTTTCTCCTCATGGCAAGGAGTGACCCTGGGTTTTTGGAGGCTAGGACATATAGAGGCCAAGTTCTAGTATTCCTAACATGTTGAGATTGCCAAGACATATTCTGAATAGTTGGAAAAGTTTTGGATAGCTTGAAAAGTAACAAGCTGTAGCACAGAGACAGTAATGAAGAAAATGTCTGTATTCAAAGTTCAGTCTGGCTAAATTCAGTCTACTCACCAAAAGGCTGGCCAAATGGTGTTGAATATTTTTGGTCACAGCAATGTATGAGAGCATTTATTTACTAAGATGAAAAAGTGGTGGAATCTGTGTTAAGTGTCAGGAGTAACTTTCTAAGTATCTTAAGAAGCACTTGTGGCATGGACTTTCATAATGTCAAGTAGTATAAAGTTGAATTCAGATTTAAGTGGCTCATTTTTAGGTGTACTTCTCCCTTAGCCTACTGGTTGTCCTCAACATTTTTTTTAAAAACAGTATTTAATTTTTTCCCAATTACATGTCAGGACAATTTTTAGCATTAATTTTTACAAGATTTTGAGCTCTAAATTTTTCTATCTTCCTCTCTCCCTTCCCCTCTTCCAGAACTGGTAGGCAATTTGATATATGTTATACATGTGCTATTATGTAAAATATATTTTCATATTAGTCACAGATGTGAAACAGATAAAAAACATGAAAAAGAATAAAGTGAAGAAAATATGTTTCAATCTGCATTCAGAGTTCATCAGTTTTTTAACTGGATGTGGATATCATTTTCCATTGTGAGTCCTTTATACTTGTCTTGGATCACTGTCGCTGAGAAGAGTTAAGTCATTCTTAGATGATCATCACACAATGCTACTTAAACTGTGTACAATGTTTTCCTGGCTCTGTTCATTTAACTTTGCATCTGTTTGTACAAGTGTTTCCAGGTTTTTCTGAAATCTGCCTGCTCATCATTTAGTATAACAGTATTCCATTACATTCATATATCATGGCTTGTTCAGCCATTTCCCAAATGATGGGCATCCCCTCAATTTCCAATATTTTGCCACCATGAAAAAGACAACTACAAATATTTTTGCACATGTAAGTCCTTTCCCCTTTTGAAAGATCATTTTGGGACACAGACCTAGTAGTGGTATTGCTAGATCAAAGGGTGTGTGCAGTTTGGTTGCCTTTTGGGCATAGTTCCAAATTGTTCTCTAAAATGGTTGGATCAGTTCATAACTCCACCAACAGTGCATTAGTGTTCCAATTTCCAACATCTTCTCCAACATTTATCATTTTTCCTTTTTTGTCATATTAGCCAGTCTGAGAGGTGTGAGGTGGTACCTCAGAATTGTTTTAATTTGTATTTCTCTAACCAGAAGTGATTTAGACCACTTCTTCATATGCCTATAGATAGCTTTGATTTGTCTGAAAACTGAATGTCCATATCCTTTAACTATTTATCAGTTGGAGAACAGGTTACATTTTTATAAATTTGACTCAGTTCTCTACCTATGTGAGAAATGGGGCCTTTATAAGAGAAACTTGCTGTAAAGATTGTTTCCCAGCTTTCTGCTTTCCTTCTAATTTTGGTTGCATTGGTTTTGTTTGTGCAAAAGTCTTTTAATTTAATATAATCAAAAATTATACATTTTATAATGTTCTCTAACTTGTTTGGTCATGAATCTGTAACTCACTTAACTTTTCCTTTAAGAATTTGGATGCCATACCACTTGGTGGATATGTTTAATACTGATACCACTTCAATGTCTATAGCAAGCTATAGCTTCCTTATTTCTTTTAATTAGGTCTAGTTTTGCTTTTGTCTGAGATCAGAATTGCAACCCCTGCTTTTTATATTGCAGCTGAATAATAATAGATTCTGCTCCAGCATCTTACCTTTACTATCTGTGTGTCTCCCTGCTTCAAGTGTGTAGGTACTTAAATTCTGGTTTTTGATCTACTCATCCCAGTCATATTCACAGTTATGATTACTGTGTATTTCCATCCTATTCCCTCCTATTTGTACTTTCTCTAACCTTTTCTGTCCTCACCAGTGTTTTGCTTCTGTCTACCACTTCCCTTGATCTGCCCCCCCCTTATTTCAGTCCACTCCCCCTTTAATCTCCTCCCCTCTTTTCCTGTGGATTAAGAGATTTCTATGTTCAACTGATTGTGTATATTATTCTCTCTATGAGCCAGTACTGATGAGAATAGGCTTCAAACAATGCCCATTGCCCACCCTCCCATTTTTCCTTTCACTGTTATGAATTTTTCCTGCCTCTTCATGTGAAATGATTTACCCTATTCTCCCTTCCTTCTGTACCCAGTGTACTCCTTTTTCTCATCCCTTAATTATTTTTTATGTCATTCCCTCAAATTCACCTCATATCCATGCCCTCTGTCTATGTGTATTCCTTCTAGCTATAGTATTAGTGATATAATATTTAAGAATTACAAGTATCATCTTCCCATTGTAGGGATGTGAACAGTTCAGTTCCACTGAATCCCTTATGTTTTCTTTTCCCTTTTTTGGCTTCTCTTGGGTCTTGATATTAGAAATAAAATTTTTTGTTCAATTTTGGTCTTTTTATGAAAGCCTGAAATCCTTCTATTTCACTGAATAAGCATCTTTTCCCTTTAAGTATTATACTTAATTTTTCTGGGTAAGTGATTCTTAGTTGTAGTTCTAGCTCCTCAGTCTTTTGGAATATCATGTTCCATGACCTCCGACCCTTTAATGCTGCAGTTGCTAAGTTGTGTGTAATTTTTACTGTGGCTTCTTCTATTTGACTAATCTTTCTGGCCACTTGCAGTATTTATTCCTTGACCTGTAATTTGGCTATAATATTCCTTGGAGTTTTTATTTAGGGATCTCTTTCCTGAGGTGATCAGCAGGTTCTTTCAATGTCTATTTTGCCATCTAGTTCCAGGATGTCAGGGCAGTTTTCCTTGATAATTTCTTGAAAGATACCATTCAGGTCCTCCTTTTGATTGTTGCTTTCAGGTAGTCCAATGAGTCTGACATTGTCTTTCCTGGATCTATTTTCTAGGTCAGTTGTTTTTTCCATGAGGAATTTTACATTATTTTTTTTCCTTCTTTTCAATTTGTTTGATTGCTTCTTGATGTCTCATAGTCATTAGCTTGCATTTGCCCAGTTCTAACTTTTAAGTAGTTGTTTTCCTAAACTTTTGTACTTCCTTTTCCATTTGGCCAATTGTGCTTTTTAAGGTATTATTTTCTTCTGTGGATTTTTGTATCTTCTTTTCCATTTGACCAATTCTACTTTTTAAGCAATTGTTTTCTTTTTCCAAGCTGTTGACTCTTTTTTCATAATTTGCTTGCATCACTCTCATTTCTTTTCCCAATTTTTCTTCTATGTCTCTTATATGATTTTTAAGCTCCTTTATGAGCTCTTCCATGAGTTCTTTCTGGGCTTGAGACTATTTCCCATTTTCCTTTGGAGTTTTGTTCATAAGTGTTTTGACACTGTTGTCTTCTTCTGAGTTTGAATCTTGGTCTTCCCTGCCACCATAATAATTTCTTTGGTCAAACTTTTTTGTTGCTTTTTTGTCTATCATCTTTGGTCTTTTTCCTTTTTTAGAAATTAGCTCTACTCCCAGAATGGAAAGGGCATTGTTTCAGGCTTCTTGTGCCAAGGGCTTTGCTTGACTTGGGCTATGCTGACTCATGTAATGTTTCTCGGAGATGAGTCTGTTCATTTTCCCAGGTGGGAGATCCTGGTATTGGCATTTGTCTGCTCCACCACACCAGAGATCAGGATTTCTCACTGGTTTGGTAAGGTGAGGCTTTCTGTGGGCTTGCTGGGAGCATTCTCCTTTTATCCAAGTGAGATAGACCTTTCTTGCTCATCTTTCAACTTTCTTGGGCTAAAAGATTTTTTCACCCCATCTTTTTGCTAGTTCTGCTAGCCCAGGATTTGTTTGGGGGTACTATTTTGTGACTGTTTAGAGGTGAAAGTTAAAGTGATTTACTGGTTACGCTGTCATCTTAGTTCCCAGATGTGTCCTCAACAATTTTAAATGAAACTATCTGCTTTTTATCCAATTTTGCAATTACATTAATAAAAAGAAGAATTTAAGTTACAAGATAACAGATATTATGGGATGCTGAATTCTCATAATGGTAATAGCACTCATATGAAGAAATAAGGACATAGGGCATTTAATCACTAAAAATCTATTTACTTAAAAATACTATTATACCTACATACATTATAGGTACTTAATGTCAAAACCAAAATAATTTTTAGATAGACATATCCTCAACATATCACCTACATACCCAAATCTCCATTTGAAAAAAGTGCTACTGAAAAAACAAATTGTTTATTATTATTCAAATCAAATTATTATTTACTATATTATAACTATATTGTATTTATACTATTAGATTATAATATATTAATATTATGTAACAGACAATATATGTGATATATTATTATAATTGTTATATATTAATATTATTACTATTATATAGTATACAAATAATAAGCTATTTAATTTTAATTAAATTTATTAAAAATTAATTCATTACAACAGAATAATGAAGTCCTTCTTACTCTCTGCAGCACCCCCAAATAGAATGTAAGCTCTTTGATGACAAGAACAATCTATTTTTTGTGCATATTTGTATTCTTAGGACCTAGCATAATTTCTGGCATAAAGTACGCATTTAATTAATACCTGGTCATTGTGATAGCTATAGAACAATCCTAAAGGAGAACTTAGAATTAAAAAATTTTTTATTATCCATTTGGGTGGGATTGCAAATTTTTTAATCTATCATCTTCCATTTTTCTTTGGAGGTAGGAAATATAGTGTAGATCTTGGCAGTTGCTGACCAGGTTAGATAGTTTTCTGGTCACTGACTCTCCTCCCAAGAAAGTAAGTCACATCTAGTACTATTAGATTTCAGATCTTTGAAGGCAAGGATCTTGTCTTATTCATCCTTATGGTTGGTTTTTTGTTTGTTTCTTTTTTTCTTTTCTTTTTTTTTAGGACCTAGTATGTAATAGTCACTTAAATTTAAATTCACTTAAAGTTGAATGAAACCTCAATAAAGCACAACACATTTAGTAAGTACCTACTTACATCTAGGGCATCGTGCCAGCTGTTAAAGAAATTGTGAAGTTTAGAACAGGTAAAGTCACTACCTTCAAGAAGCTCATAATCTAATAAGACACCAACAGACACAGTTAGAAATACACAATGTAAATGCAATGGAAAGTAATAAAACAGTGCTCTGTGAGCTAATGGGCAGAAAGAGATCAGAAAAGGTTTCATGCAGAAGGTGATATTTAAGTTGGGTTTTCAAACAAGGGTAGGAATTCAAAAGGCACAGAGGAAGGGAGAACATTCTTTGCTTAGGGAAAAACTTAAGTAAAGGCACATTGGCATGAGAGCACAGTAAACGTTCAGGGGCATAGAGATGTCCATTCTGGAACAAAAAGCATAGAAAAAAGAGAAATATGAGATAAGGTTGTAAAGGAAGGATGGCACCAAGTTATGGTGGGCTTTGAATGACGCGTAGGGGTATTTGAATTTTTAAAAGAGGAGGCAGGCATAGAGCCATTAAAGATTTTTGAACAGAGGTCTAACAAAATATAGTCATAAGAAAGACAATTCTAGCAGAAACATAAAGGATGGACTGGAGGGAGGAAAACCTATAAAACGGGTGTGCCAATAGTTCAAATGATTCATAATAAAGGTCTGAACTCAGGTGGTGGCAGTAACCCATACTTAGCATAGTGCCTGGCACATAGTAAGCCTTAAGTACATGCTGAGTAGCTGATTGATGAGATAGTTTTGGGGGATACTGTTCAGACTGACTAGCAAGAACATGGTAAAAGCAAAGGATAAATCAGTGACTGAGTCTGGACATGGGAAAATGGGTGAATGAATGGTAGCAGGAAGAAAAGTGTCTAATGGACAACTACGTATATATGGAAGATAATGAGCTTGGCTTAGGATGTGTTGTTTGAGGTTCTACTGGGTTATCCGTGTGAAGATATCTTGTAGGGAGTTGGAAATATGGGTCTGGAGCTCAGGAGAGAGAGATCAGCACTAAAAATAAAGATTTGAAAGTCACTTATATAGAAGTGGTTGTCAAAGCTCTGGGAATCAATTAACTTGGAAAGGGACAGGATATATAGATTAGAATTGTAAAATTTGATCATCAACCATGGAAAATCATGAACAACTTTCCTCTTCCTCCTAGGATATTTTGGCCAAGAACATGCCTAAAAGGCTAATTATTGTACTGTAAAAATAAATGGTATAGGCAGAGAATAAAGAAATGAGTCAGATTTCCATATCTTCCTTACCTAAAATGAGTCCAACCATGGAACTGAGATAACCAGTGCCACTACCCAGATTCAAGAATGAAAGGCCAGGTTGTAGATCCAGGGCTTCCATCACTTCTGAATATATGCATGGGGCAGAAAGGTGAATATTGCCATGCTTCCAGGCCAAGTCTTTATAGGCATTATCTTTAAATTCTTCAAGATAATAGTCTGCACGGTCGATAGCTCGGAAGGCTTGTTCTACCAGCTCTGTCCTGATATATTGTGCTTCTTTCAAGTTATCTATTAGCTCATCATTGTCTTCCCCAGCACTGACAGCACCTCCCATTTTCAAGGATAATGCTTAGGAAGAGCTACAATTACAAAGGGAGTAAAGGAAAAAGAGATAAGACAAAGAAGACATGAAAAAATAAAAGTTCTGAACACACATTATTCATTAGAATTCTCAGTTAAATTATAACAAAGTAAGACCTTTCAGCAAACTTGAAAAAGGGGATAACTATATCAAGTAATCTATTTACCAGATATGGAAAAAGGTTAACATAGATGATTCTTCACCTGGATTTCAAAGACTTATACTCAGTAAAGGATATAACACGATAAATGATACCACATCAAATTCTGATAAATATTTTCTACAACATGCAAAACCTATTTCAGGACCAACTCTGACTAGTCGTGGGCTGCTACCACAATTATTTATAACTATTAACATGGTGTAATATTCTATGTTCCCCTTCTAGCTTTTTTAAGAGAAAAAAAATACCTACCTTACATTCTTCTCAATTGCCTTTAAGGGGAAAACTATGGTGAACCTTCCCTTCTGGGTACAACAACTAGCATACATAGTACCAATGGAAACTTTTCCTTAATTTATATTCCTCTCACAGAAAACATTTTCCCTTTCAAAATTATCTTTATCCCCATAAAGTAATAGCTTTATGTGACATAAAACAATAGTAATTATTTGCAAAAGATTTGCTTTCCATTGTTTGGTTAAATAAAAACTCTAACCTACCAGTTTCACAAAATGAAGCACATCCACAGAATTTGTTCATATACTATAACACTTTAATATTGTTTACTTTTTTATTTTCTATTTAAAATAATTCCTTCTATTTCTGAAGGTAAAATTTGAATAAAGACACTAGGCCTTTAGAGATCTTTAGAAAAAAAAATTTCCCAAACCAAATAACCCAAATCTGCAATTCTGACACTCGGGGATAGAATTCACCCCTCCCCCCAAATAAAAATAAAAGCTGACTACATATAATTACTCTGCATCACCAAAAGCACATTAAACATGCTTAAAAAGCCTGTCAAATATGTTGCTAACCATGAATTTCTGCCCATTTTTACAACCAGATTTTAACTATGATTACTATTCTTCACAATTAACATTTATAACTGACTAGTACTTCTTCTAAAAATCCATTTACTAAAAGCTGCTTTTCCCTTTTCTCTTAAGGCAATACCTATGGTCAGTTCATTTGATGGGGGATATATTTGATTCTCCCTGAGCCAGTCAGTCAGAGAACAGACTGCACACTTAACTCATCTATTTTCAATCTCAGTGAGTGACTTTTTCATCATACAAAACCAATACGAGATGACCCCTCTGCCTGATGCTGCTTTTTCCTAGTTAAGGCTTTAACATCCTTTCATACTAGGAAAATTAACATGAAGTGGCTATTACTTAATATTACTTACAACTAATACCATTAGTTATCTGTAAACTTCTAAAATCATAAAATCAAACTCCAAGATGACTTTTCCAAACTAAATTAAAAGGTTTCTTCTCAAATCCTGCTTTCAACAAGTTATGCCAAGTTCAATTTTCAAGGCACTGTTTTACAGCATTATTTCTATGATAGTAGTACAAGTGGACAGGTTACAAGGGAAAACCAATCCATTTATGTTGTTCAACATTATAAGGCCATAGAACGCAATCATATTGTTACATACCTGTTTTTTCATTTAAATGTTTTCCTCTGGAGTCCCAAGGAGATCTATTTTTCCTAACTTCTTTATCAAACTATAATTATAACTTATAAATGCTGCTATCTTTTTATAACTTCCCCAATTTTTGAAGACCTTCTTTATCCAACATTTATAATGGAATAGAATCCTTCATGTTGTTTCCATACTCAGAAATCATAGAATTTCAGAGTTGAAAGGGATCTCAGAGGTGAATTGCTTCTACATTATCCCAGACAAGCAGTTACCCAGTTTCTACTTGAGGACTTTCTAGTAAAAGTGACTTCACTACCTTTTGAGACAATCCATTCAATTTTTGGACAGTTCTAATTATGAGGAATTTTTTGCTAACATGGAGTCACAATATGTCTCTGTAACTTCCATTTTTTTCTTTTCCCCTAGTTCTGCTCTCTGGGGTCAAGCAATCAATGAACAATCATTTAAATGCCTACTATGTGCCAGGCACTGGGCAGAAGAAGACTCATCTTTTATAGGCTAGTCCTTCAGAAACTCAAGTCCTCAAGACTTTTCTTCTCCACACTACCTCCTTCAATCAACTCCTATGATTTAGTTTCTAAATCATAGCCCTCCTCTGGACAAAGGCATTTGTCAATGTCATCCCTAAAACATGACTCCCTCCCCAAATGAACATACTACTTCAGATGTGACATGATCAGGGCAAGATAAAGCAGGACTATTACTTCCTTGGAGGTGGACACAATATTTCTATTAATGTAACAGAGCCTAAGATTGAACTTGCTTTTTAATTGTCGTCACATTTTTAACTTGTATTAGGCTTGCACCTCATTCAATTTCCCTTAGATTCTTATAGTGTTGGACCATCATCTCCCACAGAGGAAGAGAATAAAAAAAATTGGATATAAGTTGACAAAAAAAAACCTGTTCTTGTCATTATCTAGCAGTTAATAGAAAAGAATTAAATAAGGGCTAATTTCGATATATCTCTAATAGCTAATCCTAAGCTAGGAAAAAGTTAGTACAACACCTTCTCATAAGTAGCCCTCTTATAAAATCAAAAATGAGGCTTATTTCCTAAAATAATTCAATTGCTCTTCCTCTCAAAATGCTCAGATTTCATTCTCACAGATCACCTTAATATCAATCTTCTACATCAATTCTCCATAGCCCAGGTATTTCTTTAGGCTGAGAAGGATTAATTATTTTGATTTATGTGGTTAAACAGCAGTAATTGAGAATAAATCTAAGCATCAAACAAAGCAACCAATTTTTAAACAAGGCAAGTGATTTTGTCAACTACTTTAAAAGAACAAGTTTTAATAAAAAGGATCAATTTACTACAGTGTCTTCCTTTCATAATCAACTGAGCCTTTAAAAAATTTAATATGGCAAGGGTAGGATGTATTTTTGGAGAGGAGTAAAGGGAGAAGGGTATGTAAGTGGAAGGTGTCCAAGGGTTATTTTTTAAAAGGCAACCTGTAACCCTTCTGGACTTAAGGTTGTATTTCAAATTCTGCTAAGGCCTAGATGTGGTTTAAGACAGTCCTTTTAACCATGCAGTTACATTTCAATTGATTAATTTAATCAAAGCCTTTAGATAGCTATAATCAGTGACCCATCCAACATTTTGCAAGAGCTACCCTTACCAAAGTTGATTGTTAATTTCCATATCTTTCCTGTAGTGTCAAACTTTTATCAGTTACTCTTCACAGGAGCAATAAGTCCTAATCACTAGAAAACCTTGTGAAAATACCTTTATCTTAAGGGTGGCTATCTTTCATTGACACTTGCACAGTTGAAAAACCTCTTTGAGGGAAAGAACTTAAAGGCAGCAGCAATTATTTCAAATATAGAAGTAATTTAACTCTCTCAACTAGGAAGTCACGGCAAGCCAAGAACTACTCTCTACCATTTATTCAATTATTTCAAATCTAGAAGTGATTTAATTGCGTCAACTAGGAGGTCACAGAAAGCAGAGAACTACTGTACACTTTATTCCCAATGCCACCTCGAGAGACCCGCCTGGCTGCAACTCAGGGGTGGGGAGCAGGTAGCGATGCACTGGAGCCTGCGGGAAGCCACGTAATGAAGCCGGGGTGGTGAGCAGCGGCGCAGCTGGGAGGACGAGGAGCACCGCCAGAACGACTCCACATCTGGGCAAGGACTAGAACCAGAGCCCAGGAAGAACCCGTGGGGGCGGCACCATCTAGCCCGCTAAGCCGTTGCCTCGGGGCTGTTTATCCCAGTAACCAAAATCTGTCAGCCGCTCCCGGAGGAGCAGATGCGCCTGGCCACCCCGCCGAGGAACTGCCACAAGGCAGCACTAGGTGGGAGTGGGAAGCGCACAGGGCATGGAATCCAAGTGGGGGTTCGAATCCCGACTCCGCCCCCTGTTTGACCTTGGATAAAAAGGGAACGCGTCAATTTCTCCAAGAGGGCTTTGAAATGCAAAGAACCCCGCAAAGGTGAAATCCCACCTCCACAATTTACTCGGGGGTGCGACAGTCAGTCCCCTCTCGGGTGGGGTTCGGTGGGAAGCGGCCCGTTATTTCCAGTGTGTACCAACGGAACTCCTACCAATAAAAATGACTCTGACAAGAGCCGCAACTTTTGCAGAGCTTTGCCCAGAGGGAGGCCCAGAGAGGCAGAGTGACTTCCCCAGGGTGGCATAGCTAAAGCCGTCGGAGACGGGACTAGACCCCAACTCTCCATCCACTACCCTACGCTGCTAAGTAAGGGGGTGCTTGAGGTCCCGGCGAGCTGGCCGGATTGGCGAGATCCCGGCCCAGGGTAGGGGACATGCCCGCGGAGCCCGCCCTCGGGACCCGGGGGAGAAGCCCCCACGTCGCAGGGAGTGGGGGGGGGGGTTGCTAGGCATCAGCGCCCTCCAAGCCCACCTCGGGGGCGGCCGCCTCCTCCCCGCCAGCCCCGGGATCCCGCCCCTGGGCATCCGCAGCTCTCGGCTGCCTGGCCGGCGGCTCTACCTCGGGCCTCGGGCGGAGACAGGGCCTGCGCTGGGCTGAGGCCTGGAGGTCCTCGGGTCTTGGCTCTGGCTGCCCCGCCGGGGCCTGGCCCCGGCCCAGGCGCCCGAGGGCTCGCAGCCCAGGCTCCTACAGTCCGGCCCCGCCCCGATCCGCCCGACCCTGCCCTTAGCGAGGCCGCCCCCTGCCCCCGATCCGGGCTCCGGTGCTTCCGTCAGCCCCTCACTCAGCCCCTGGATCGCCGCGTCTGCTCCGCCTCCCACCGACAGCTGTAAACATCCGCCCAGCTGACCCCCGAGGGGCCCTGTGCGCCTGCGCGGCGCAACCGCTCGGGCTCGTGTGGGGGAGGCCGCTCTAGGACTCGGAGCGGGGAGGTGGGAGGGGGCAGTTAAAGGGGAGGGCCGCTGATTCTTAAAGGAGAAGCCGGGGTCTTTGCCTGAGAAGAGAGCATGCGTGGGGACTAGGGCGAGAGGGGGTGGGAGCAAGCGGAGGAAGGGGGAGGTGTTCTACAGATATAGCCTTCTCCTATTGGCAGTGGGATTGTGACACGCCCCTCCAGACCCCGCCCAGGCCCTCCTGTCACGGAATATGAGAGCCAGGAGGGACTTCGCAGGGGATCTTGCCCACACCAAGGCAGAATGCCCAGCCTTGCCTCGCTCTCCGCCGAAACCCGCCTTTCTGCAACTTCCTTCTTTTGCTCCCGGTTATGCCCTTTTGCCGAACAGAGCCAAGCTATTCCCTCCTCCCTAAGTCAGGCCCTCAAATAGTTGACAGCTGTTCTCACGTCCTCCCCAAGCCTTCTCTTCTTCGAGCCGCACATCCGCAGAGGCGTGTTGTCCAGTGCCCTCCTCCACTTCTGGGCGCTCCAGCTCCTCTGTGCCCTTGACCCCTTCCTGAAATAGCAGCAGGGTGTGTAGTGTGAAAGGATCCGGATTGATCACCTGCCTGCAAGGGTTGGGAGGATGGAGCGAGGGCTTGGCAAACCCTAACGCTCTAGAAAAAGGTCAACTGTCATCGTGACGGTTCCCAGTTAGTACCAGTTAGTCAACTAGCATTTATAAAGCGCCTACTGTGTGCCAGCTCTGGAGATACAAGGAAAGGTGGAAAACACTCGTTTACGCATTAGGAGTCACTGCTCTATAATAAGAGTTATGGCTCACAAGTCACACACAAAAAAAAGTACCAAAAGCATTTTATTATACAGTGGTTATATGAAATGGGGATAGATGATTTATTCCTACGCTCAGGAAAGAATGCTAAGTACAAAAGAGCCACGGTGCACGTTAAAAGAATTGACTGGATTCAATAACTTAGCTTCTAATCATGCTTACAATCAACTGCTGAAGGGGAGAGGCTAATTTGTAAGCTTCCTAACGAAGTTTTGTAAGTCTGCCACTAACCTTTGCCTTTCACCTTGGCGCTTCACTCTGCAAGCTCCGTTCTAGTGGAATGGCTTTGTTTTCACCAGTCTTCCGGTCAGTGACTGACTTCAGCTTTGCAAAGGTTTCCCCTGCTCTTAAACATCATTACTGTAGGAGGGACACCGTCAATGCTTACTAGAATACTTCTGGACCTTTCAAACTTTCATAGCCCTTGGGACACATCCATCTCAGGGATTCATTTAACTAATATCAGGAAAGAGCAACATAAAAGACACAGAAGCTGCCACATGGATGGGATTGAGGTTGAATTAGATGAGCTCTAGATCTTAATCCATGATTGTCATGAGCATGAGGTAGGAGAAGATCCTGCACTTTCCGGGTCACATTTTGCCACCTAGAGAGCTTCAGACAAGTACAAGCTGTCTCTTATCATAAGATGTAGCATACTACCATCCTATTGTTGTCACAGGATCACGGTCAAGGAACCATTCAAAGTCTATCACATTATCTAAAAGTGACAAGCCCTTTCACCAGTGTGTTCTGACATGTACAGAAGCGGCACCAAAGCTCCCATGGGTCAGTTGAAGCCATGCAGAGAACAACAACAAATAAGGCATAAAATGATGTTCATTATTCACAGCCCTCCACACATAGGTAACCAAGGCAGGAAACACTTGTGGCCAAGGTTTATATATGGCCAGGCAACTCATGCCTCTAATGCTGCAGGGTAATATTTTCTAGTGATGTCATCACACCATTCCCTCTGTCTCAGCTTTTAGGTGGCCCAACTCCCCGTTATTCTTTCAGTTTCCATTTCTATTTGATGTTGTTCTGTTAGATACATAGTCTCTGTCAGAGACTACTCTGCTAAAGTATATTTTCCTGGATTCAAAAGTCTCCATTTGTTTAGAGTCATTTTTACAGGTATTTTGAGGGATTTGGGGAGAGCTCAAGCAAGATCTCTGCTTGTATTCTGTCATCTTAGCTCCACCTCCCCAAAATTTCAATTGTATTTTTATTGAGGATATGTGCCTCCGTGCCTCATGGAGGGTCATGGGTCTAAATGATTGGAGATTAAATAATTGACTCAGCTTATTGTGGGTGAGATCAACATCTTTGTCCTGGATCTATAGAAAAGGGGGTCAATTGTATAGTTGCTTTTTTCCTTTTCAGATGATAGGCCAAGGAGCAGCAGAGATGAGTGGACTTAACTTCAGATTCCCACCAGGAGATACTATTTCCTGCCTTGGGTCACAGGCACATAGGAGTTTCATGTGTTCTTGTCAGTGCAGCCTGAAGAGAATTCCTAGACTATGAGTCCCTAGATTTTGACTATTTATTGTACCCAGACATGAAGAAGGAGTGGTAGAGACCTACTTTTCAGCACGTAACAGCTGTGGACAGGAGAACCAGATTATCCAAGTGTCAGGAACTAACATCACATTTCCAGAAAAGTGTTGCAATTTACTGATCCAGTTTTCCTGTATTAGGGAAAGAGGAGTTTCATGCCAGTGAGATCTTAGAATCCATGCTTAAGGAGGGGGGAAAGGGATTTCCAAGTAGTACTAGCTTCTTGGAAAGAGAAGCCCATCACTCACATGGTTCCTAGACATGGGAGGAGCAACAAGGGACTGCAATATGGGAGGTCAAAGATAAAGACTTTGTGCTGAGTTATTCAACAGTACAGGTCTTTTAGGAAGAAGGTTGCCTAACCCTTTCAGGGAAACCTGAACTCTCATGGTAGTGTCATACAACTCGAGTTCTGTATGCATTCTTGGAAGTGACCAAGGGATTCACCAGAATATTGGAGATTTGCTTTCCTTTCAAGTTTATTTCCTTTCTAAGGGTAATCTAAGCACAAGTTGCTGCTATGAGTCTGGGAGATCATATTTATCCTAGAGAAAAGATGGGACACACCAAAGTGGGGAAAAATTACATCAATTGTTTATGGGCTATGGTGAGTCCTTCATGTGCTTGTTTTTGTATTTTCTGTGAGATGCAATAAAAACTTTGGTGAACTCAGTTTTTGCAATGGTACCTTGAGTACTTATTTGTAATCTGTGGAGACCTAGACATTATTCATATTCACATCCATATTTTAAGATTTTCCAGAGGAACTCTGAGGTGGGACAAAATGAGCCAAAGAAAGAGTGATCCTTAGCAGCGTCTTCTAAGATTGGATATGGTCCATGTGTGGAGGTGGGGATTACGGAGCTTGTATTATTTACAGATAAGGAAACTTTGAGAGACTGTCACTTGTATTGTAGGACCAATTAAATTGTGACTGTTATAATTAATTCCATAGTGTCTTGTTTGTGTTTTCTCTGATCATTTTGGCCTCTGGTGGTGAAGTGGAAGGAATGCCAGCCTAGAGTTCAAATTTGGCCTTAGACACTAACAGCTGTGTAACCCTGGGCAAGTCACTTAACTTCTGTCTGCTTCAGTTTCCTTAACTTTAAAATGAAGGTAGTAATATCACCTACTTTGAATGGTTGTTGTGAGATCAAGTGAGATGATTTTTGTAAAAAGCTGGTTCCTGGCACATAGTAACCACATTGTAAATGCATTTTTCAATCCCTTTATCTTTCTTGTCTCACACACACACACACACACACACACACACACACACAGATCAGTTTGCTTCTTAGAATTTTGTAACTTCAGATACCTTCATTCCTCTAGGAAATACAAATCAATTCACTTTGTTTACTAAAGAATGTACAAATGCACACATTTATATAAAACTATATTAATTGTGACCTCCCATATGTTAGGATCTTTGTATACTGAAAATTTAGTCCCCACTCCACTAGAGAATCCTAGTATCATAGTTATCATTGGTATGTCGAATCACACAGAAATGACTGAAAGTTAAAAATACCTTCATCAAAGGACCTTTGATCTTTACTTGAGAGAATAACCTAAGACTATTTTCCTGACAATAGTCAAGTAATTTAGAGGCTGTTCCCCTTGGAAGATTCATGCCCATATTAATTGGCTACTATCTTGTAAACCAATGCATTTTAATTGCTTTTCTTTTACTTTTGCTTTCACCCCTAAAACCAGCCCTCCCCCATCTTCCTAATTATAACTTCATAGATAAGTGTCTACTTGAGGCCACAGGGTTTTCGCAGCATCTGAGCTCATAGATCTCAAGGCTCTCCACATTCCTCTGGTTAATCTGTATTAGACAGATGGAGGTGGGTCAGGGATGCTCCATAGCCTACAATTTTTACTTTCTTCAACAAGTTTTAATTCTCAAAGATCTCAAAGCATAGATCTAGATGCTAAGGTGATGACATTTTGCTCCCTATAAATGATGATGACATCCTGGAACCTCTGAAAAGGAAGGAGTTTAACCTAAACACGTCAGAGATGAGATTTTTCTTATAGGAAAAATAAAAGCTAGGAAGCCATCTTTGGAGTTGCTATATCACCATCTCAAACTGGACACAGATTTGGAGCATCACAATAGTTTTCTCCCACCTCCAGTCCTCTTGAAGTCTTGGCTGGCAATGTGGAATCTTCTTTGATGTGGAGGTGTCAAACACCTGGCTGCATGAAGCCCACTACACTCCTAAAACTCTGGGAACCAGATTAAAATGTAATTAGGATATATGTAGCAAAATGAGTAAAAATGCAATAAAACAGAGGTCATGTTACATTCTTAAAAACCAAGACAATCAATATGTGGCCTGCAGGGATCTTTTTTTTAAATAAATTTTATTGAAATGTTTCTCTCCATCACCAGAATTATTACCCCACATTCCTCCTCCATCCTCTTCCAGAAAGCCATCTCAAATTACAAATGATTTTTTCTCCAGGGGGTGAACGGGGAAGAAAAAAATCAGCGCAAATGACCAACACATCAAAAAAAAAAAGCCCAAACCAAAACCAGAAACAAAACAGCGACTTAAAACCCCAAACCTCCCATCTCTGCCAAGTCATGAGATAGAATTTTTAGCAGTCTTAAAAGTTACCTCAAGAAGAGAGAGGATAGGCAGGTGCACTATATTACACTGGTTTCTCTAGTGTAAAGACTTCCCTTATGTCCAGCTAGCCACTGGAGAAAAAGAAAAGCAGGAAAGAAAGAGGGAGAGAACCTGAGAAAATGCCCCATCAACCCCTTGCAGCATCTTTTGTCACTGGCAGGTGCTTGAGTGTGAATGCTCATTGGCTGTCTGGGGTTTCCTGTTGGCATTGAGAAGTGGCACCTGGAATCCCTCAGCTCAACCTACAAAGGGAAAGATCAAAAGGGAAAAAGCAACTGGGACACTTTTCTGGCCCTACACATCCAGCAAAAATTGACTCCTTTTGCTCCTTTTCTGGTAGCCAGGTGGGAGCCCGGGATATGTAAGATCATCTTCAAAATCTTCTAATTGTCCTGAGACAAATGAGGGGGGCAAAGGAACCATAGATAATTATTCATCAAAACTCCCTTCACTTTCATTGCTCTCTGGGTCAATTGAAGAAGACATAGTGTCACCATCATCTGAAATGGAGCCTGCCAGTGGGGCTTCCTGATATCTCCATTGACTTCTTGCTTCATTTTATCTGTGCTCTTCTTCCTCTTCCTCTTTCACTTCTACAGCTTTTCCACTTCTCTCTATAGCATTTGTATACGGGTGTTCTAACTCAGCTTGAATGTTGTGAAGGTGGAAGTCACCAGTGTGCATTCCTTGGTCTTGGACTTTGACATAGTCATTGCCGTGGACATCATTGGCATGACCATCATGGCTATGAGTGTCACCGGGACCACTGCTGCTGTCATGCTCTTTGTTGCTGTCATCAGAATTGTCACCATCGCTATCATCAGTGCTCGCACTCTGGTAGACAGGTCGGAACTCAGCACCCATAACATCTTCATAAAGTCCTGGGAAAAACTGAGGTGGCCTAGGAAGCAGAGTGAATTCTTCATCAGTACTCTGTTCACCCCCACTGTTCTCTGGGTCACGGTGAACTGTCATGGTGGCTGGCACCTATGGTCAACATGGAGCCTGAGGGAGGCTTCATCGTCTCTAGGCTGGTTTCTTGATTCCTCCTCTTTTTATGATTCTCCTTTCTTCTCCCCCACTTTTCTCACTTCTTTCTTCAGTTTGTCTTTTGAAGCTCTGAAACACCTCTGCTTGGTTGACAAAGTGGAGGTAAACACTGTACATTGCTTTTTCCCTTGATGTCCTTCCTAGATACTTTCTCGGGGGAATAGAACTCCAATTGCAACCTATGCTGTGAGCAAGAATTCGTCTGCAGGGATCTTTATGGATAACTTAGTGGTTTCCTGTTTCTATTTGAGTTCTACACTACTGCTTTAATAAATCTCAACTAGACACATAAATCTTGTTTATTATTATTTTTTCCTTTTACCTTTCCTAGTACTGATGCTGAGGTACAACTTCATTGCTAATTTGGAGAATGAAGCCTTTGCTACCAAAGGTAGGAGTTTAAATGGATGGAAGAATCAATCAAATTTCCTTATTTTGAAATTCAGAGGACTTATGTAGAGAACCTCATTCAAATTGCCTCAGTGACTGAGTCCACTTGTTCACTGTCACATTTGCTCATTGTTATAGGTTTGATTAATTGCAAGAATAAAGACTGAAACTCAGTTCTTCTGACTCCAAGTCCAACAGTGCTTCTAAGGAAAGTGTACCAGAAATGGAAGAATGTGCTAAGTGGTAAGTGCAGGACAAGATAGGGAACACCTAGTAGTCAATTTGACTGGAATTTGGGGAACACAAAACAATTGTGTGAAATTAGTCTGGAAATATAGGGTGGATGCAGATTGTTGAGAGTCTTAAATGTCGTACTGAGTAATTTGTCTTTTATTCCATAGGTCATAGGGAATCCTGGAAGGTTCTTGAGCAAAGGAGTGTAATATCATGAAACTGCTGCAACATGTATAGAAAGCTTAACTGACAGTTGGATGAAAATTAGATTGGAAAGGGGATCCTGGAAATAGAGCTCTCTTATTACGATAGTCTAGCAGAGGTGGGGAATCTATGGCCTTGAGGCCATATGTGGCTCTCTAGGTCCTCAAGTGTGGCCTTTTGAATGAATCCAAACTTCACAGAACAAATCCTCTTAATAAAGGGATTTGTTATATAAAACTTACACTCAGTCAAAAGGACCTAGAAGGCCACATGTGGCCTCGAGGCTGCAGGTTCCTCACCCCTGGTAGGCAGAGGTAATGGATTAAAGGGGTGACAGTGTGACATGAGAGATATGGTGAAAGCAAACTCAATAGGACTGTACTAATTGAATGTGATCAGTGAAGGAGAGGGTAGAGTCATAGATGGTGCAAAGATTAGGCACCTGTGTGACTCAGAGAATGATGGTGCCAAAAACAGACATTCAGTTTTGTTCATGGTGAGTTAATGGATATGTTAGTGGAATGTTTGAGTGAGGATACTCCATAGACAATTAAAAGTATGAGACCAAAATCCTCAGGGCAAAGATGAGGACTGGGAATATAAGGATGAAGCTCCAGATCTGGAAGGGACTTTAGAGACCGTCTAATTCCCAGGTGTCAAATTCACTGTAGGCAGTCCACAAGTGGTCAGCAAAACTCCCCTGTAGGGCCCCAAGTAAATGAAAATGTAATTGAAAAATATATACCAAAAGAAATCAAAATACAATACAACATAGATAATGTCGATCAGGGTTTGTCTAGGTCAGTGTGCAGCCTGCAGGGATCTATTTTTAAAATCTGAGTTTGACATTGCTGATTCTAGCCCAAGCTTCCTTTTATAGCTAAGGACACAAAGTCCAAGAGGAAGTGAAACTTGCATTAGTCTCAGGACCAGAATTTAAGCTCCACATCCTCTCATTCCAAATTCAGAACACTTCCCATGATTTTTGTTGCTCAATCATTTCAGTTGTGTGAAATTTTGTGACCCCCATATGGAGTTTTCTTGGCAAGGATACTGGAGTGGTTTACCATTTCCTTCTCTAGTTCATTTTATGGATGAGGAAATTGAGGCAAACAGAGTGAAGTGACTTGCCCAGGGTGGCACAGTTTAAGTTTCAAGTCAAATTTGAACTCAGGCCCTCTTGACTCTTGGCCTTGCCCTCTATCCACTGAACCACCTAGGTACCCCACTTTCCATTATACTGGTCTTTAGTTTGGGATTAACTGAAACCAAGAGAGTGGATGAGAGCACCTACAAAGAGAATCTATAGTCAGAAGAGGAGGAGACTAAGCCTAGAAAGAGAACCAATCTCCTGGAAAGAAAAGAGAACATTGAGGTGAGGCTGTTCCTAAAAGGGAACTGGATAGTAGTATGAAAGTAGAGTAGGATGTTTGGAGATCAGGATTTGCCCATAGGCTAACCAAGTGGGAAACGTTGAAAAGGACAGCAGAAGCTGCACTGTGGGAGAAGTGCTCTGCTGCAACCAGAGTGATGATGATGTGGAGATGATGATTCTTGGATGATGGTACAGATTAAAGGGTCACAGCCAGTTGGGGATGTTCCCAGCTCTCTGCTCTGGATTGTTTGTATGACAAAACTGCCTGTTCTCTAAATTCATGGAATTTAAAGCTGGATGGGATTGTAGAAATGATGAAGTCCTTTAGAGATGAAGAAACAAACGCCATGCTAAGGATCTTATCCTATCGACAATAGGGAGTCAGTAAACTGTAAACTGCATGTTAGTAGCAGAAGTTTCTTTTAAATGAGGATTACAAAAGGATGGAGAGAAAGGAGCTCCTGTGTCTGGGTGAGAAGACATGTGGTAGAAAAGGGAGGTGAGAGGGTAATAAAAGCACAAATTAGGTTTACATCTTTGCTGTGGCCAGCCCCTCTAAAATGCACAATATTCAACAGGGCCTCTGTTGTCCCTTCCATCTGTAAATCTACACTCTTGTCAAAGGATAATAGCACAAATCCCAGAGACCATTTATTTCTGTGGACTGGGCACACAGCTGTGGATCCTGCAGCTGCAAAAGGGTGTTAGAGGTCCTGGCCATGTTCCATGGAAAATTATTTTATAAAGAATCTGTAGTATGCTATTTGTGTCATTCAAGTTTCTATATTTATCCATATCCTGACATACTAGCACAGCTCCATATGTACAGCCCAGATGCTGAATATTTGAAAATTGCATACAGCATATTTTAAAAAGACAACTCACTTTCTAAAAACAAAAACTGAACATCAGAAAGTTTAAAATGCAACCAGAGGTGCAAAAAAAATGAGTTAATGGTCATGTTAAATTTAGAAATTGGTGAAACTGTAAATGACACTTTGGGAATATGTACCAAGGGACTGGTAAAAAAGGAAAGTTTTTCTGCAACTGAAGCAAAATTTTCTTCAGTGCTATGATTTTTATAGGTTGTAGAATTATAGATTTATAGATGGAAGAGGCCTTAGAAGTTATATAGTTGAATCCTTTCATTTTACACTTTAGGAAACAGAGACCTAGAGAGGTTGTGACTTATCCAGGGTGACACAAATAGTAAATGATAGAGCTGGGATTCCAATTTAGATTCTCTGATTCCAGATTCAGCATTTCAAAATTTACTTTATTTTCTTTTATTTTACTTAGTATATAACACTGTCTAGATCAACAAAGTGGTGCTTTGGAAAGAGCTGTGTATCTGAGTTCAAATCTAGACCCACACACTTGCTATCTGTGTGACCCTGGGCAAGTCACTTAACCTTGGTTTGTCTGTTTCCTTATCTGTAAAATGTGAATAGTAATAGCATCTACTTCTCAGGGTAGTTGGAGGATAAAATGAGACAACATTTTTCAAGTGATTTGTAAAAACTTTAAGCGCTATATACATACTAGCCAATATTACCTGTAAAAATGGGAGAGGGGGTTAGTACTTAATTAAAATTTTGCAGGTATTTACTAAATTTATTAAATTCTGTGTTCTAAAGCGCTCTCCCACAGTTTTATCATACAACAGAGTAGAAAGCTACCCCAAATGGCTGTGATCCTTTAAACAAGACAGGGTCTCTGCCTTCATGGAATTTATGCTCTAATAAGAGGATCTCACAGATATACAAACACCTAGGACACAAAATATGGGACATACAAACAGGTATATACAAATGTAGCACCTGCTCTGGGATACTCCTTCCAATTAGCCCTCTGACCTGTGGGTTACATGCCTGGAGGGTGGCTGTCACTGCCATAGCTTCAGTGATACTCCTTAATTAGAGAGTAATTCTTTTTTTTTTTTTAATTTATTTATTTAACTTTTTACATTCATTTTCACAAAATTTTGGGTTCCAAATTTTCTCCCCATTTATCCCCTCCCCCCACCCCAATACACCAAGCAATCTAATTTTCCCTATCTCCAATCTGCCCTCTCTTCTATCATCCCTCCCTTCTCTTGTCCCCATCTTCTCTTTTGTCCTGTAGGGCCAGATGACTTTCTATTCCCCATTAACTGTATGTCTTATTTCCTAGTAGCAACAACAATACTAAACAGTTGTTCCTAAAACTTTGAGTTCCAAATTCTCCCCATCCCTCCCTCCCCACCCATTCCCTTTGGGAAGGCAGGCAATTCAATATAGGCCATATCTGTGTAGTTTTGCAAATGAGTTCGATAATAGTTGTGTTGTGTAAGACTAACTGTATTTCCCTCCATCCTATCCTGCCCCCCCTTGTTTCTATTCTGTCTTTTGATCCTGTCCCTCCCCAAGTGTTGACTCCAAATTGCTCCCTCCTCCCATTGCCCTCCCTACCATCATCCCCCCCGCCTTGCTTATCTCCTTCTCCCCCACTTTCCTGTATTGTAAGATAGGTTTTCATACCAAAATGAGTGTGCATTTTATTCCTTCCTTTAGTCAAATGTGATGACGGTAAACTTCTTGTTTTTTTCTCAGCTCTCCTCTTTTTCCCTCCACTAAAAAGTCTCCTGCTTGCCTCTTGAATGAGATATAATTTACTCCATTCCATTTCACCCTCTTTCCTCTCCCTACCTTTCTCTCTCACCATTTACCTTAATTTCTTTTAAGATATGATCCCATCCTATTCAATTCACTCTGTGCTCTCTGTCTCTGTATGTGCGTGCATGTGTGTATGTGTGTGTGCATGTACACATGTACATGTGTGTGTGTGTATGTTTGTGTGTGGTCCCACCAACTACCCATCTGAAAAATTTTACTGAAAAATTTTAAGAGTTACAAATATTGTCTTTCCATGTAGGAATGTAAACAGTTCACCTTTGGTAAGTCCCTTATGACTTCTCTTTGCTGTTTACTTTTTCATGTTCTTCTCATTCTTGTGTTTGAAAGTCAAATTTTCTTTTCAGCTCTGGTATTTTCATCAAGAATGCTTGAAAGTCCTCTATTTCATTGAAAGACCATATTTTCCCCTGAGGTATTATACTCAGTTTTGCTGGGTAGGTGATTCTTGGTTTTAGTCCTAGTTCCCTTGATTTCTGGAATATCCTATTCCACATCCTTTGATCCCTTAATGTAGAAGTTGCTAGATCTTGTGTTATCCTGATTGTATTTCCACAATACTGGAATTGTTTCTTTCTAGCTGCTTTCAGTATTTTCTCCTTGACCTGGGAATTCTGGAATTTGGCCACAATATTCCTAGGAGTTTCTCTTTTTGGCTCTCTTTCAGGCGGTGATTGATGGATTCTTTCAATACTTATTTTGCCCTCTGGTTCTAGAATATCAGGGCAGTTTTCCTTGATAATTTCATGGAAGATGATGTCTAGGCTCTTTTTTTGATCATGAGTTTCAGGTAGTCCCATAATTTTTAAATTGTCTCTCCTGGATCTATTTTCCAGGTCAGTTGTTTTTCCCATGAGATATTTCACATTCTCTTCCATTTTTTCATTCTTTTAGTTTTGTTTTGTGATTTCTTGGTTTCTCAGAAAGTCATTAGACTCCATCTATTCCACTCTAATTTTGAGTGAACTATTATCTTCAGTGAGCTTTTGAACCTCTTTTTCCATTTGGCTCATTCTGCTTTTGAAAGCATTCTTCTCCTCATTGGCTTTTTGAACCTCTTTTGCCAATCGAGTGAGCCTATTTTTCAAGGTGTTATTTTCTTCCGCATTTTTTTGGATCTCCTTTAGCAAGGTATTGACCTGTTTTTCATGCTTTTCTTGCATCTCTCTCATTTCTCTTCCCAGTTTTTCCTCCACCTGTCTAACTTGATTTTCAAAATCCTTTTTGAGCTCTTCCATGGCCTGAGCCCACCAGACATCCACCTGGGATGTCTGGGATACAGAGGCCCCAACCTCCACATCTTTCCCTGATGGTAAGAATCCTTCCTCGTCATCAGAATTGAAAGGCGGAAACATCTGAACCCCATCAAAGTAGCTTTCTATAGTCTTATTTTTCTTCCCTTTTCTGGACATTTTCCCAGCCAGTTACTTGAGTTCTGAGATTCCTGTCCACCCCCTGCCTAGATCCGCCCAGCTAGCGCTTGGGGTCTGAGATTCAAATGGGCTTTCCGTGGCAGGCATGGCTGCTATTCAATGTGAGCTTAAGTTCTGGTGCTTGGGTGGGGGCAGGGCCACCTCCCAGGCTCAGTTCCCTCAGGGGCTTTATGCAGAGACCTTCAGTAATGGAGCGGGTGGGGGCAGGGCTGCCTCCCAGGCTCAGTTTCCTCAGGGGGTTTATGCAGAGACCTGAACTTCTGCCTGCTTCTGCCTGCTGTCCCAGGCCGCCACTGCCTCTGCCGCTGACTCCCATGGGGGCCCAAGACACGGAGACACCCCGCTCCCCTCTCAGCTAGCCCAGACGTCTCTCTCACTGACCTGTAGCACCTGTGGGCGGAGGGACCTTCCTGGCCTCCAGAGATTCCATCCCTGAAGCCTGCTCGGATCTGCTCCTCTTGGCTGAATGGCCAAGGAAGCTCAGGGGTGGGCTCTGCTTTCCAGGGCGCAATGGACCCTGGAGACAGCTCTCCAGGGCTCTCTGGAACAGAAATCTTTCCCACTGTGTTTCTGTGTGCCTTGCAGTGATCCAGAATTTGTGGGGAGTTCTTCTTGCAGGAAATATATGGGCTGTGGGTTCGGAGCTAGCAGACGTGAGTCTTTCTACTCTGCCATCTTGGCTCCACCCCCTCCACCCCCCTAGAGTAATTCTTCAGAAAGGGAAAACAGGGTGCCAGTACCTTGTCATCTGTCATTATATCCTGTGACTGCATCAACTGAACTGGGAGGGGGATGGGAACCGAACCTCTACTTCCTCACACAAAGAGAAGTGCAGAGTAATCTGTAAGATCTGAAGGAGAAAAGATTTCCATAGAGGGGCTCATGGAAAGCTTCATGGAAGAAGTAACACTGAACTGGACTTTGAAAGATAAGTAAGCATTAACTGGAGAATAGCTAAACAAATTGTGGTCATGAATGTATTGGCATATTATATGCTATGAGAATTGATGAGGATAAAGAATTCAGAGAAACATAGGAAGATATGTACTTACAGAGTGAAATATTCAGAATCAGGGAAACAGAATATACCAAGTGGTTGCTAACTTGGTTCTTGCAAGGTTTGAACTGTCAACTCAGTTTATAACTTTTTTTTTTTACCAAGGAAGTAGCTGCTCCTAGGGAACAGAACTTCTGTTGGGTGGCAATGTCACTCCAATCCCCTCTACATGTAGCTGTCCTTTTCTGATGGATTGCTAGGTGAGCTTGGAAGCCTGAAAATCATTGTGGGGGATGGGGTGGGGAGGAGGAGGACTTCAGAGGTTTGATATACCACACTGTTTTATCCCTGAAAGCAGAGGTTCCCAAACTTATTTGGCCTATGGCCCCCTTTTCAAAAAAAAAAATTACTCAGTGCTCCCTGGGGAAGAAAATGGCACACCACTTCAGCATCTCTGCCAAGAAAGCACCAAATGGAGTCACAAAGAGTCAGACACAATTGAAAAAAATGAATGAACAAGACAAGAAATAAATAATGAATAGGAGTAATTCAGAGAAACAAGTGAAGATTTATATGAACTGATGCATAGTGAAATAAATAGAAACAGAACATCACACAAATTATTATGAAGATGTAACTGAAAATCCAACCACTGACACTGTTGCCATAAGAAGAACATAAAGTTCTATACTCAGAAGCATCCGCTGCCTGTGTTGGCACAGGAGAAAGGACAGATAGGTGGGTAACAAAGCTTAGGAGACTTTCTGCATTCCTGTGTTTTGGTGCCTTGGCCCAACTTCTTTCTCACTGTAGGATTTAAGAGATAAAATCATCACTGTACAATATTTCTTAAATTGCTCACAAATTGGCTTGTTTGTCTCCACCCAAAGTTTAAGCTCTGGGACAACTTCCAAAGAAAGTCTGTGCTTCTTTTCCCACTAAGATGTTGTTTCCTTCCCAACTCTTCATGATCCAAAAGGAAAATGCCCTCAAATTATAGTTAAAAGTACATCAATTACATGAAATGGGAATTTAAAAGACAGTACAAAAGCGTTTCCTAAGGGGTCAGCAGTCTGTGTCTGTCCTTTTTGGGCAATGTCAGAACTCCCCAACTTAGTTTCTAACTTTCTTTTCCTCAAGGAAATTTTCATTCCTTGAGGCCACTGGTGGAGAGCTTTTGCTCATTCTCCACTAATATATATGTGATAATGTGGTAAAATTTATTGTTTCCACATATCACAAGAGGTTTGCCCATTTCAGTTTCTATAGACTGAGCTATCTCTTTCATCCAATCAATGCATTACCTCTGGAACCTGAACGTCATTAATCTGTTCTAAGATCACTAGCATCTTTCCATGCTTCATAGAGGCCCAGAATACCTGCACCGCTGGGTCTCCTGTGTGTCTAAGATGTAGTGGACTCTCCCTGGCACTGCCCACCTTAAACTCCAGAGGGATGTAGAGGGTTCCTAGTGTTGCGCTTTGGGAAATCTACCTCTATGACAATGGGAGCATCATTTGGCCCCTGGACTTAAGTTTTCTTTTCTGTGAAATTAGAGGATTGGACCAGATGCCCCAAGGAGCTTCCAGCTCTAAACTACGATCCTATGATACTATGCAACAGGTGAGAGACCTCCATTTGGAGGTATGCTAGAGCCATTTTGAACCTAACTAAGGAACTGATGGTTATATTTTCAGTGTGAGCATTTATATCTCATATATCATCAAACAGTACGGATCAGAGCTTGATTTATTGTTTTGCTGATTTTCTAGACTTAAGAAGCAATGGAGAAAATTATAATAATGCAGATCAAACTTTTAAAGGGGTCTTCAGCACTGTTCTCCCCTCCTTGGAGAGGCAGTTGTTAAACATTTACTAGTACACCCCTGTCTCTATCCCAGGAAGGCACTCTGAAATGTGGTCTTTTTTGGGTATACCTGGAGGCCCAGTTGCCTAGCAGGGCTCCCAGGTGTGACCTGTTGGTATGATGTCCCTTTGAGATTTTAACTGCGCTTCTTAGTGTGACAATTTCACTAAGGTCTCATTACTTTCATAGTTTCATTTAATGCTTGCTAGTCTCTTGCATTTTCATTCCCAAAAGTGTTCTAGGTAAATGGGTTTGTTGTTCAGTCATTTCATATGTGTCTGACTCTTCCTGACCCCATTTGGGGTTTTCTTGGCAAAGATATCAGAGTGATTTTCCACTTCCTTCTTCAGTTCATTTTACAGATGAGGAAACCGAGGGAAACAGGGTTAAGTGACTTTTCCAGGGTCACACTGCTAGTAAGTGTCTGAGGCTGGATTTGATCTCAGGTCTTCCCGACTCCAGACCCAGCAGTCTAGCCATTGGACCACCTAGCTGCCCTAGGATAAGTAAGTCTTATACCGTAGTTGTTAAAGGAAGGATAATGAAATATAAGCTCCATTTTTTCAGCAGAAAGGCAGAAGACTATAAAGGCAGAATGTTGCGTATGTTGTTTTGTAAGATTTGATCAATGTGTAGGTCATTTTTATTTTTTTTGTCATAAGAAAGGGATAAATATCTTTAAAGTGCCTATTATGTGCCGGGTACTATGTATGCTAAGCACTTTCCAAATATTATCTCATTTGAGCTTTGTGAGTTTTATGCTGTTATGATCCCCATTTTATAGTTGAGGAAACTGAGGTAGAGGTTAAGTGACTTGCCCAGGGTTCCATAGCTAGTTAAGTGGCTGAGTCCAGATTTGTGCACAGGTCTTCCTTACTCTAGACCTAGCATGCCCTCCACTCTACCACTTAGTTGCCTCTATAGAAGAAGGATCAGTTCTGGGGTGGGAACCACGTAGAATGGAGGCATATAACCAGAACCAACTATGCTATAAAAATGAAACACATAATTGAAACTTATTTTTAAATAATATCTTTGCCCTTGTGAAACTAAGACAACCCAGTAAAGAAAGTATTGTATCTAGGAATTCAAGAATGAAAAGGAAGAGTGAGTGAGTAGGACCAGTCCTTAGTGTCATTATACAAGATGAAACTCCAATCCCAATATCATGGAAGTACTCTGAATCATTTGGAACAACGTAACCACTATGGATAACTACCTACACTTGCAAAAAATTTTCTCTGTGTGATTTGAATTAGCACATTTTGGAACTGAAATCCAGGAATATCATAGAATATCATAGAAATTATGAAATTATATCATGAAATTCATAGAATTTCAGAGCCTACAGGGAGCTTAAGATCTTTTAGTTCAACTTTCTCATTCTCTAAATGGGGAAAACTGAGGCCCAGAGATTGTCTCTGGGTTTTGCCCAAGTTGGGATTTACCCAAGATGATATAGATAGTTAATGGAAGAGTCCGCAGTAGAACTCAGGTTGACTAGATCCCAGGTCAGTGAACTCTCCATAATTCATTCTGCTTTTCTTTTCTAACTACTAGTATTTCCAGTACAGGCTTTGGGTATTAGTATGCATAATTAACAATGTTACTCTGAGCAAATCTTTTTTTTTTCCTATGCTTGTAAAATACTGAAATTGATTAAGTCAAGCAGTCTCAGAAATGGGACCTTTTTAAATTAAATTTTTTCAATGATCAAGTAGTAATTAATTAATCATTCTCCCCAAATAAAAATCCTTATTACAAATAAGCATAATCAAGCAAAATGAAGTCCCATATGGGCCATGGTCAAAAATGTGAGAATATAAGGCCTCTGAAAACACCAGTCCAGTATTTTGGAAGTGAGACAATTACAGATCATAAGTTATAAAAAGAGTTGTAGCTCAATGTTTCAAAAGACTCATGATTTTGTCACTGTGGGGACTTCTCTCACTGATTGTCACCCTTTCTCACCTGGCTAAATAGTTTCATTAGGTGCTGTGATCCTCCCCCAAAGGAATCACTTAGTAGGCAAGTCTCTGCTGCTGGGCTTCTCCGTTAGTTTGGTTTAGTTCAACAAGTGATTGGACAATGGACACACAGACCAAGCCTTTCTAGCTGGGAAGAGCCTGGTCAACTGTATACTACCGGAATACTATGGCTACCTCCTTGCTTCTGTTGGGAATGATGAGGATGCCAGCGGAGGACAATTATTTTGCATAAACTTGCCACAAGGTGTCACTAAGGATACAAAGATTAGAATTAGGGAGAAGGAAAAATCCACATCTCCATAAAAGCAACAGTTCTTCGTGTGTGTGTGTGTGTGTGTGTGTGTGTGTGTGTGTGTGTGTGCGGTGCGCACGCAAGTTTTTACAGTAGCTGGAGAGTATAATTGACCACTATTCTTCTTAGTATGTTTAGTACATAACTATATCATGCGCCATATGGGAAAACATCAGTTTAATATGGGCACTTAATGAAGGCTTGTTGATCAAGTGATTGAAATAATGACCTGAAATGCATTAGCATATATAAAAATTGGCAGAAAAATATTATAAAAATGATACCATGAGATCATTTGCCTTTAAAACCTCAAGCAATATGAAATAATTAAGAAGTTTTGGAGTGCTGGATTTGCCTTGCTCAGAGATTGTTTTAGTCAAATAATTACTGATATAGAAACCACCTTGCCCATGTGAACTGACAATTCACCTATAACTGTCTTAGTGAGTTTCCTAGAGAACTGAGAGGGTAAGTGACATGAAACATACCCTGTTGTGTATGCATGCTTACATATGCACACACACACACACACACACACACACACACACACACAGAGGAAGGACTTAGTTTTGGAGGCTTTCTGACTCCAAAGTAGACTCACAATCTATAAATTGTGCTTCTAGGAAGTAATGGTATTGGATAGTGTTCCTTATGGTTTCTAGAGACTGGAAAAGTGAATTCTGTCACATATCTACAGTGACTTGCATTTAATTACTTTGTCTTGATTTTGCAATCTTTCTAAATTTTCCTTCTGGTTGTAGCCCTTCAATTTTCATCCTTGAATACCTATGGATGACCTTACTAAGTTGAGCATTTTGTTATAATTTCTTTAAATTGTTTCTCCTTTCTACTACCCTACTTTATAAGATAATTGTGCTTATAATCACCCATCATACTTTTTTGTAAGATTTTACAGCAGAGTTTATATTCCCAGCTGGTATTACCTTTGGCAGCTATCTCTCTCTAATATCTTTTCTGGACTTTTGGGGTCTCTTTGTTGTGGTAATAATCTTATATTTATGTAAGATAAAATTCTGGTCAAAATTATTATATTGAGCTTGATGTTGATTTTATTGTCCATTTCTCATTTGTGATGTTCAATTACTTGTTTAAATATTAGGGTTCAATTGTTTTAATTGTGCTTTCATTGTCTTTTTCTCATTATTATTGTTTCTTTTTGTTTTTTTTTCCAATTTCTGAATTTAACCTTGAATGTACACAAATAGCTGAATCAGGAAAAACTCTCAAATTAATATCAAGACTCTTTTCTGTTTGTTAAAATACAATCTCTTTCATTCTTTATGGTGTTGTTTTGTGCTTGCCCTGTCTAGTGCCTATCAATCTTGAAAAAAAGTTTTTGATATAGAGGCAAAACTTCCATATAATCTACAGGTCTTTGACTTCTGTCATTTCTTTTGCCTGAACCATACTTTCCCACTCTCAGCTTTTCCCACCTTGGCACTGAAGTAATCAAGTATGGTCATCTAAGTTGATTTAATTAGGAGGTTCTTATCAAATCCTACTTCTGTTACTACCTGTGTGACCTTAGAAAAGTCACTTCATATATTTGGGCTACAGTTTCCCCATCTGTAAAATAAGGGGGATAGACTAGCTGCCTTCTGAGCTCCTTATCTATGATTCAATGAATTACTAGAAGAATTTCTCTACAATTTCATTCTCTGAAGTGATATAGGTGCATGAACTGCAATTGTTTTCATGGTGGTCTTTTGGAAAATACTTATTAGTATTTCAATATGACCAAATATACCATGAAGTAAATTTTCCTTGACTTCTGGATATAATGAACGTCTTAGCAACGCCCCCCCTCCCCTCACATTTTAAAAAACATTTGCAAACGATCCTTTCATTTAGCTGAAACTTTGTTTTCGCTTCTCTTTTTATTTATACCAAGAATGTCAAGAGTGATGTGATTCAGTTTTCCCAGTATTGTGTCCATTTGTTGGTCATTGGACAGAGATCTCATTTTTAGAGTACCAGCAAGTAAAGTTTAGTTTCTTGGCAGTTTCAAAGCAGAGGCTTCCCAGTGAATGAGGAGGTTAGCCAGATGCTTGTTTGCAGCTGACATTGTGCTGATTATATTAAAGCCTAAAATATTGCAGAGTCCCCTGAAAGGCATTTGTAGTCACTCAGAAGAGTTTGATCTATTCATCTACATAGGAAAGACCAAGTGGATAAAGGTTATCTATTGACCATATTTCATCATGCATTTGGATAGAGACCCTATCAAGTTTGTTCAACAGTATGTGTACCTGGAACAAACAGTGCAATGAGATGGACCCAGAGTTAGAAAGAGCTAGATAACTTCAGGGGAAGTGGCAAAGCTCTTTTACTAACTCCAAACTTCCCAGAAAACAAAGACTCAAATTTTCAATGCTAATTTTTAGCTGGAGTTGCTGAATGGCAAGAGAGAACACTACTTCTCTGGAAGAATTAAAGATTAGTAGCCCATAAAGGACAGCTGAGAGAAGTATAGTAGATATAAGCAGGCTGCAACACATGATCAAAGAGGAATTCCAAAGTAGAACAGGAGTAAAGGAGATTATCAAAGAACTCAATGATAGAGAGGAAATATGGACCAGTCACATGTCAAAGGCAAGGAATGCCAGATCTGACTGCCCAAGGGGCCAACCCACTGGTAACATAGATTGTGGGGAGAAATGCTGTTGGGTAGACTCTGTCTGGTGATCATGGACAAGAGTCACATAGGATTGGTAGGCTTGGAAGACGTGTGACCTGAGTCAATGCAGGAAACTCCCAAATTATTGAGACCACAGATCCTTCTGAGTATTGACTGCATATTTATTCTGTATATATTTATAGAATATACTTGTATATGTACATGGTGTCTCCCTGACAAAGTGAAAGTTTCTTGAAAACAAAAATTGTTTCATTCTTTGTATTTATCCTCAGTCCTTAACTAACATATGGTAGGTGCTCGAAAAATGTTGTTTGATTGATAAATCTGCCTGGTGTTCAAAGCTACATCCACCATGGAGTGGCTGCTGAAACAAAACAACTGACATCAAGCTTTTCTGTTTTCTAGGTGGTGGTGATGTAAGTAGAAACCATATAATATCATCTCTGATAGAGACTGTCTGGTGATATAAATATGATATATGAATGTAGGCTATTATTATAATATGGAAAGAAAAATTTCTATTGCCATTATAATGTTTTCCTATTTTATATTCATGTATAAACACAACAGAAGCCAGCAAGCAAAGTGATCAAGTAAGCAGAGGCAGGTTTGTTTTTCAAATGTGTCATACTCCTGTCAGGTCAATGATATTGACTTTGTTTTTTGTTTTTTTGTTTTTTGACAATGGCATTGAACTCTTGGCCAGGAGGAATGGGACAAAGTCCAGAAATGTTCTTGAGAATGCTCACATTGAAACAACCATTCTGGGCCAGCGATTGCTCATGGAGCCTCCTGTCAAGGAGAAAGCGACACTGCCCTTGGAAAACTGACTCCACTACCTAACACCCCATTAAAGTAGATGGCTGCTATTGTGAGGGGAAACTAGTTTTCCAAAGGCCATCTTGACTTTTTCACAACTCTGTATGCCTCATGAACAACCTCTTTTGCTTTGACTTTAATTACATTTTTGGGGAGCTTTGTTCGGAGTTGAGTTACTGCTCATTAGTAGTCTTTTAGGAGGTTCTGATAAGAGCATCTACTGCCTGCCCCTCTGGCTCACCCTGTGAACAATTCTATCAACACTTCTCATTGTTAGGGTTTGACTTTGAATTAAACGATGTGAGATGTGAAGTAAAAAGTACTTGGCAACCATGTCACTAACACCTGATTTCTTTGAGGACGAAAATGACCTGAACTCATCTCTTTTCTTTTCTCCTTCAAATGTGCTTAGTCTGCCCCCTCTTGAGACTGTTCCCTGGGCTTTTCCAGCAGTGCATTATCCTAATTTTCCTCCCTACCCTTCTGACAACATTGTATTTGTCTCTTTCATTGGCTCTTTCCCCTCTATCCACTGCTCTAAATGTGGGCAATACTCAGATTGTTTTTCTTTTTTAATTAAATTCTCTCCTTCAGAGAAGCCACAGAATATTGGAAATAGGAGAAATGGTAGGGATCATACAGTTGAATTTCCTACCAGTTCTACAATATTTAATTTAACAGACATTTGTTAAGTGCCCATTGTATGCAAGACCCAGTGTGAAGCCTCAGGGCTAGGTGCTGAGGGAAATAGATGAATGACTTTCTATCCTCGATGACTTTGAGTAGTAGGGTATATATTCATCAATAATTACATCATAAGGTAGGAAGTTATCTGCGCATGAGAGGCACAAACATAAAAATGTAATCAATTAGCCTCTGATTGAACATTTCCACTGAGGGGGCTCATCATTACTTTTTGAGACAGTGCTACATTTTCAGACAGCTGGCTTCCCTTTTATTTCTATGTATCATTTCTGGTTCTGTACTCTGGAGTCACAAAGTCTCTTTTTATAAGATAGATGTTCAGATGTTTGAAGACAGAAATTTTGTTTCCTGTTGTAACCAAGGTTTCTAGTTAAGGGTGGGGCATATTGCATGAGATTCTCCTAATTGGTGGAGAGAATGCTGATGTGACACTGTGTGCCTGCCTGGGGAAGAGCTGGCGTGAGAGCTTAATAGAAGAGATACTCTTCCCCAAGGATATGTATGGTTCCAGACTTTATGACCAGCTCCATTCATGTACAGAGAGAGACACACTTTGGAAGCTACAGACATGTAAGGGAAGATGAATCCTCTTCAACGTGGACTGTCATACCAACATTCTCTTCTCCATTTAGAAGAAGAGGCAAGAAAATAGAGACTTCTTAGTTAGAAACGCTGGGTTGTACTTTACGTATTTTCCAGTTTAGTATCCTTTATTCCTTCAACTGCTGTTCTTATGATACAATTTACAGACCTGTCTATCCCTTATCCTGTTCTTTTTGTTTCTTTTTGTTCAGTTGTTCCGGTCATGTCCGACTCTTTTGTGATCCCATTTAGGATTTTCTTGGAAAATATATTGGAATAGTTAGGTGCTTCTTTCTCTAGTTCATTTTAAAGATGAAGAAACTGAGGCAAACAGGGTTAACTGACTTGCCCAGGGTCACAAGTTAGTAAATGTCTAAGGCTGGATTTGGGGAAGCTAGGTGGTGCAGTGGATGGAGCACCAATACAGGACTCAGGAGGATCTGAGTTCAAATCTCACCTCAGACACTTGACACTCACTAGCTGTGTGATTCAGATGGTTCTTGAGGAGAAGTGAGGCTGGTGACCTGCAAAACACTCCCTCACTCAAAACAAAGTCAAGTGCAAGTCATGTCATTATTTTTCTGATGGCATGGTCTTCTTCGACAACAAAGGATGAACACACGTAAGGCTGGATTTGAATTCAGGTTTTCCTGATCCCAGGTCTGGCATTCTATCCACTGAGGCACCTAGTTGCCTCTGTCAATTCATCAATGTCCTTCCTAAAATGTGGTGCTTTTCATTAAACACAGAGCAGGAAAGATTTTAGTATGATTATCGTGAGACTTAAATGTTAGTGCTTTGAAAAGAGCACGAGGCAGAACCGGAAGGCTTGGTTTTGCTATCCAATTCTTCTACTTCCTGGCTGTAAAGCAAGTTATTTTATTTTCCTGAATCTATTTCTTCCTCAGTTAAATAAGGAATAAACCATTTTCCCTTTCCAGCCTACAGAGTCATTGTGAGAATGAAATGAGATAATACAACACTCAAATCTACAAGTTGTTGAAATAAGGGTTGAGATAACCTCTGTGCTTTGATGGTCATTCTCCAGGGCAGCTTCAGTTTGCAGGATGACATGAGTTTTCTCATTGGCAAAATCTCTGAGATGTGAGGTTCCCCTACTGGGATGCCTTGTGCCTAAGCATGGAATTATGTCAGGAGGACTCAGGAGGGGAAGAATCTATCAGTCATGTGGAAACAGGAGAGCAGCCAAATGAGATCACAATTAGAGAACAGGTGGTACAAACTTGGAAGAGATCGATGTGTGTGTGTGTTTGTGTGTGTGTGTGTATGTGTGTGTGTGTGACAGACAGAGGGAGAGAAAGAGAGAGAGACAGAGAGAGGGAGACAGAGACAGAGAGAGGGAGACAGAGACAGAGAGAGGGAGACAGAGACAGAGAGAGAGAGAGAGAGAGAGAGAGAGAGAGAGAGAGAGAGAAAGAGAGAGAGAGAAATAGAGAGATAGAGAAAGAAACAGGGAAAGAGACAGGGAGAGAGAAAGAAAGAAACAGAAAGGACAAAAAGAATGAGAGAAAGAAACAGAGACAGAGAGAAAGAGACAAAAAGTGAGAGAAAGAGAGACAGAGTTGACTTTAGTAAAGGTACCGGTAGACAGGATAAGGTGACAGTAGGACTGAACAACACTGAATGTGGGAAGAAGTCATGTGGTATGACCCAGGTGATGGCATGATAATTCCAGAGTCCCGGGAAGAGGAAAGCAGGCCAAAGGTGTTAGTGTTGCTTCTTCCCTGAGACTACAGTGGAAGAAATGGAAAATGCAGATGGCATTAAATTCTAACTTCCTCCACAAATGCTCTGAAACTGCATTGTGTCCATCTTCTTCCACTATGGAGGGGAAGCAACAGGATTAAAGGGTAATTATCCTGGAGTACAGTAAGTAGCTCACTGGCTTTTTTGTTCAGTGATGCATGCACTCTAAGCATAATAAACTGTGGGTTTTCCCTATCTAGGCACCATGGATTATGTGATTGGCAGCAGCACCTAATTGATGGATCCTCAGACAATTTTTATCTCATAGGTCAGTGTCTCTGGAATGTAGAATAAGTGGAAGGAAGTAAAGTATAAGAAAGTTGGAAAGAAATAAAAGGGTGCCAGGCCATAAAGAGATTTAAATGCCAAGAGGAGGATTTATATTTGATCCTGGAGATCAGATATAAATAGGGAGCCACTGGAGCCTGTTGAATAGATGAACTGTCATGATTAGGCTTATGTTTTAGAAAAATCACCTTGCCAGTTGAGTGGGGCAGCTATGTGGCACAGTGGATATAATGCCAGAACACCAAGTCTATGGTCAGGAACACTCATCTTCCTAAATTCAAATCTGGCCTCAGTCACTTAACCCTGTTTGCCTCATTTTTCTCATCTGTAAAATGAGTTGGAGAAGGAAATAGCCAACTACTTCAGTATCTTTGTCAAGAAAATCCTAAATTGGATCATTGAGAGTCAGACATCACTGAAATAACTCAACAACCACACCAATACCGCCACCAGCATCACCACCACCACCAAGAACGCCAACAGCTGAGCGGATGGACTCAGCGATACGGAGACACTATTTAGAAGAGCACTGCAGTAGTCTAGGCAAGAAGCAATGAGGGCCTGAACTAAGACTGTAGCTATATGAATAGAAAGAAGATGATATCTGTGAGAGATGTTGTGAAGATAAAAACAGAGGCTGGATGTGTGGGATGTGTGAGTTCGAGGAGTACAAGACAACCTGGAGGTGCCTTGGCTTAAAGAGTGGGGGAAAGGCTACTGTGGAAGGCTGGAGGAGAGATAAGTATGTTTGGAATAACTTCTATGGAGAGTGAGATAAGGAATCAATTAGGGAGTAATAGGATGTTTTACTCTGCTGCTGTGAGGGACCAGTTGAGATTAGATAACAGAAATTTGTAGTGGGGGTTGTTAGCACAGTTCTATGGTTTCCTCCAACTCTATTCATCAGCATGGCTGAATAGGAATTAAGGAGGTGGATTGTGGGAGTAATCTAGGTTTGAGGGTTGGCAAGGTATGATCATCCATAGGACATAAGGGCAAGGGAATTTAGGGTGAAGAATAATGAGTAACTGAATTGTTTCACGAAAGGATTGAGAAAGAGAAAGAGAAGAATCGGGCCAATGTAGCTACACTGAAGGTTGGATGGAAGAAAGGACATGATAAAGATAGTCACAAGGATTAGGGGTTATAGGAACCAGGGAAAGATAGAATGACAAAATTATGATCAGATAAATTAAATTCAAAATTAATACATATGGAAATGAAACATTTGTAGTTGTTCGTAAGTATTTATTAAGCTCTAACTAAGTACCTGGCACTATGCTAAGTTCTGACGATACAAAGGAAAACAAAAGGTACATCTTGCTGTCAGGGAACTTAAACTGTAGTGGAGGAAGCAACATGTAAATTACTATATACAAACTTAACATATACAGAAAAAGTGGGGGATAACTAACAGAGGCCAGGTATTAGCCTTAACAGGGGTCAGAAAAGACTTCTTGCAGAAGGTAGGTCTTTAGCTGAGACTTAAAGGGAACCAGGGAAGCCAGGACCCTGAGAGAAGAGAGAGCTGTTGGTGTTCTTGGTGGTGGTGGTGATGCTGGTGGCGGTATTGGTGTGGTTGCTCAGTTATTTCAGTGATGTCTGACTCTCAATGATCCAATTTAGGATTTTCTTGACAAAGATGGTGGGATTGTCATTGAAAATGTCTGGAGTCAGGGAATGGAGTATCTAGTTCAAGGAACAGTAAGGAGGCTGATGTCACTGTATTGCAGAGTATGTGGAAGGGAATAAGGTATGAAAATACTGAAAAAGTGGTTGGGGGGCAGATTATGAAGGTTTTTGAATGTCAGAGGGTTTTATGTTGGATACTAGAGGTGAGAGGGAGTCACTACTTATTGAATGGGGCGGGTAGGTGTCATGGTCAGACCTGTGCTTTAAGAAGATCACTTTGACAGGTGAGTGGAGGATGGATTGGAATGGGAAATGACTTGTGGCAGGGAGACCAAGACACAGTTATTGAAATAGTCCAAGCAAGAGGTAATTAAGGCCTGCATGAGGGTGATAACTGTATCAGAGAAGAGAAGGAGGCATATATCAGAGATGTTGTGCCCTGGAAAGAGGTTAGGGTTAGATAAAGAAATCAGGCAATCATTTGCATAGACAGCTGAAACTGTGGAAGTTAATGAATCCATCAGGTCAAATAGTATAGAGGGAGAAGAGAAGATGGCCCAGGACAGAACCTTGGGGTATGTATACTCACAGTACTGGAAAGGGTAGTGAGGGAAGTGGTGTCATAGGAAGGGAACCAGGTCTTAGTGAGAGCTAGAATATGGAAGGATTGAGAGAGAGGTATAAGATAAAAGATAATTTGTTAATTATGGAGCAGGTATTTCACAGGGCACAGTAGAAAGAGTGGGGCAGATATGGTGTAGGACATTGTAGGGCAGAATAAAGGTGTATAAGTGTGAGGAAGTGACTAGTCAAGGATAAGGAACAAGGTTTTTATATTGGCGGCTAAAACAGAATCAATGAGATGGGGAGAATATAAAGGAATAATAATGAAAACGGTAATAATGGAGAACTGTGAAGGACTGAGCAATGGAGATCCATATGGCATGGATGTGAGGGTTACAGAAACTAAATAGTGGCGGGGAAAGCAGAATGGCAAAGTGGCTATTTTAGTAGGGTGATAGTCCAAGCAAGAGATCAGAAGGGCCTGAAATAGGGTGAGGGCTGTGGAAATAAAGAGAAGCAATAAATAGAGAGAACCTGGAGATTCAGCAGTAACATTGTGCCTCAGAACTCATGTTCCCACTAAATTGGAGGCAGCATCTGTGTTCTGTGTCTTGCCAATGGCACCTGAATTAAACACAAGGACAAAATGTATTCAAGTACACTGGGCCACATAGGACACATATTGAGTCAGCCAAGGCTCAATAAATGCATATTAAGAGGATGCAAATTTGGAAACCACATTAACAAATGGAGCCTCGTCTGTGGTTCTGAGCAGTTCTAAATATGAGGGACAAATCACTTATTCCTGACTTTCAGGGGCAAGGTCATGGATTTATTAACCAGAGCTGCTTTTGTACTTCTATTTTAGCATCTAGAGGTTGCAGTGATAGGCAGGCTTTCTGTCCTAGGAAGGTGGTGGCTCAATTCCCATCTGCTATCTCCTCACTCTAATGAATAGATTACCATGTGGTATCTCCAAAAGCATCCACAAATACCAGTGTCCACAGGGAAGTGGTCTCAGAAATAGAGCAAGGGCACAATCCTTTGTATGGAGTACACTTTCAAGCAACTGCAAGTGTATATAAAATCTCCATTAATATAATTTGTCTTATAGCATTCTGGAAGTAGAAGCAGAATCAACAATTGTCCTTAGATCAGGGAAAACGTATTTTTGCTCTTTGTGGCCAGCTTGCTGCACTTTTTTAGTGGAAATTATTCATAAAGTCAGGATTGCTCTGACTTCCTTTTTTGCTTTGTTTCTCTTTTGGGAATCAAAGACCTGAAAGACAGAATTATTATTCCATGTCTCTCTAGAAAGTCTCCAAGGTTATTTGGGTTTGGACTGAACTCTGAGCCTGGAGTAGGCATTGTCCTGGTGACTCAGAGTTCATCCTAATCACTTCAGGGCTGTAACCTTGGCCAAATGACCCATTCTGGGATTAGACAAACAGAAAGGATTTTCTTTCTGAGTAGCAATACATAACCAGTAAGCACTCAAGGCTATAGCTGATGGAAGATGGGCATAGAGGACCAAAAGGGAGGCTAATGATAACGATAAGAATGAGGATAAAGAGACAGATGGAGCTCAGGATGAAGATTAGGGGGGATGTAGATGGAATTTGGAAATTAACATAGAAGATGGGAATGGGATAAAGATGGAGTGGGGAATAGAGTGATGAATTTGGATAGGGTGGAATTGGAGGTGGGAAATTGTTGGTGGGAGTGGGACTGAGGAGGGGTAGGGATAAGATGAATATGGATGGGGTGAGGGGTAGAGAATGGCTGATACAGGTGGGACTTGGAGTGAAGAAAATGATAGGCATAGGGATAGAGCATGGGAAATAGTGATGGGAGGGGGGATAGGCACAGAGGATGGCAGATGTATGTTAGAAATAAGCATAGGATAGAGGAACTCAGCAGAAACTGGGCACTAGAGATGAGTATCTATTCATGTCTGAGAAGGCAGGAGTAGCTTTGTCCTACTTTCATTGCTGGTCAGGCAGCCCAACTGTTGTAAGAGGTTCAGTGAAGCATTTGAAAGAGTGGGAAAATAAACGGCAAATCAAGGTAAAACAAGTCTGTAGCATTTTGGCTGTGGTGGCTTGGGTTTTGTCCCTCTTCTTTTTCCTGGTGGTGTCATGTGTGGCCTAGTTGTGCCTCAGGTAAGGGCTGCCTGGTGGGACTTCCTTTCAGGACTATGCCCATGTTTTCCTCTGGATGGGTGGGCATAAGTTTTGAGTGATCCATAGTTGATAGTTTGGTAGTCACGACTCAGAGTATAGCCCCAAAGGGCATCTGAGTGGTAATAATAGAAATAGAGCTCAGTCCCTTTTTGTTGGGGAAGACTGCCAGTGGTGAGTCTCTGTGATAGAGTGTAACAATGCAGATGGAGATGGGAGGGATGAGGGGATTGACATATAGAAGTGGGAGATATGATGAGAGGATGAGGTTGGGGATGGGAGATGGTAAAGAGTTGAGGCTAGGGAATGGGAGACAGGGGAGGGGATGACACTGGGGAAAGGGAGATGACAGGGGATGAGTTTAGAAGATGATAGAAATGGGAGAAGTGGGAATAGGGGCAGATATGAGGATGAGGGCAGATTTCTTGTTAGATCTCAGAGGTTGTATGGGGTACGATTGGTTTGGATGCTTGACTCGCCCAGCTTTTGGTTGAATTTTCTTATAAGAAGCAAGTATGTTTGTGCAATAACAAGATGTTCATATGAAAATTCATTCCACAAGGCACATATTTGTGGCCCTAGGATCTTTTTAAAACATGGCAGGCCTTTTGAGGGTTGGGGTGGGAGCAAGGATAGTACTTTTATAATCTTTAGGCACATTTCTGTTTACCATTTTTACCACTTCAGCTGAGAAAGCTGTGACAAAATCAAAGCTATAGAAAATATTTTTGACAGTGTGTGAAAGAAACAGCCAGAAGCACATCTAATGGCATAAAATCTGCTCCTATGAAGAGTGACTGAGCCAATGCTGGCACTGTACCCCAGGCAGATCAGTGGGGGATGTGGCACTTCCACTTTGGGGTAGTATTTTTTGTTGAAATTCTAGTTTCTGCATTTCAGTTATTTTTGTAGCTAGGGGCATTTGAGAAATTAAATGTTTTAAAATAGGATTGCATAGATCTTCCGAGACTCCTTAAACTACTTACTCACCAAATGTGTATTGACCTACCCACATTTTATATGCCTTTTCAAATTTCCATTTCTCCCTACTTTTGTCATCCTTCCTGTTAATGTTCTCCCTAAATCTACCATTCCTATGTATATTAGATACCCTCACATCTGCATAGCTTTCTAGACTCCCAGTCTCCTTGCCTCTATTTATTTTCCCATGTTTCCGTCTCACAGTAATAACAAAGTCACGTTTATAAAATATTTTTTATGTTTACAAAGAATTTTACATACATTATCTCATTTGATCCTTATAACTGTAAAGCAGGTAGTGCTATTGATTTCCCCATTTTATAGATGAGGGAGTCAAGATTCAAAAAGGCAAGGTGACTTATTCTGGGTCACTCATTTAGTAACTGATGGAACCAGGACTGCAATACAGATCTTTTGTTGCAGAACCCAGTATTCGTTAGACTTCAACATATTCCACATCCCTCCTTAATTTATATCCTGCCTTCCACTGCATTTCTATGTCTGTTTGTATGGAGAATGGCATCTATTTTGGTGACATTTTTGTCTATGTCTTCTGTCCCTAGAACTCAGCACAATTATACTAATACACAGAGTTATGATACTTTTAAAGCACTATAATTCTCAAAATTGTAAAGGACCTCAGAGACCCACTAGTCTAACCTACAGGATCCTTGGGATCACAGATTGAGAGCTGAATGGAACCCCAGTGATTATTTAGTCCAGTCTCTTCATTTTACAAGTGAGGAAACTGAAACCCAATGAGATGAAGTTTCTTGCCCTAGGTCACACAGGAAAGAAGCATCAGAGGCATAATTTGAAACCTGGTCCTTTGACTTCACAATCAGTGTTCTTTCTACTATATCACAATTAGCAGAGATCTATCTAAATTATTTTGACAAGTGTTTATCCAACTTTTGATTGAAGACCTCATTCTTGAAGAAGCTCATTCCCTGTCCATTTTTGAACAGCTTAAAGTGTAATGTTCTTCCTTTCATCTATCTAACTCTGCTTTTCTATAACCTCTATTCACTTGCAGAACAAGTCAAATCTTTTTCATGTGACAGCCCTTCAAATACTGGAGGATAACTATCATGTTCCCTCAAATCTCCCCTCAGCCAGGGCAAACACCCCTACTTCTTTCAACTGGTCTTCGTTCTGTTTGTCCTACCCTGGATGAGTTCCATTTTGTCAATGTCCATCCTAAAATGTGGCACTCAGTGGTGGACATGAGCCATGATATCTTCTCCCCTCCTCCAATTCTCTTGACACTAGTGGGATGACATAGAGAAAATTAGGTAAACATCCAGTCTGGAGAAATACAACTTTCTATAACCATTGAAGACCTAGACACAAGGCCTTCATTACCTGATCACCTAGGTATAAGTCTAGAACTAGAACCTCAGCACTCTGTGCATCTAAACAGAATGAATCTATCAAGTCAGTATCCTGACTGGTGCCTGAGGTCTATGGAGTAGCAAATGCTCTT
Organism: Bettongia penicillata ogilbyi; assembly: GCA_023548195.1. NCBI lineage: Eukaryota > Metazoa > Chordata > Mammalia > Diprotodontia > Potoroidae > Bettongia > Bettongia penicillata. The sequence continues at coordinate 464,610 of JAJHZJ010000500.1, forward strand.
TTTAAATCAGCCCATGTATCTCAGAGTCAGAGGTTACTTAAATAACAATACTCTTCCCTTGCCACCATTCTTTGCTTCCTTATTCCAATTCACCCCTCCCAAATCCCCATCCCACTTTATCCTTCCCCTCCATTTTGCCCTCTGGATCCCCTGTTCTATTACTAACAAGCTACCCTTTTTATTAGACCTATCCCTCTTTCTTTCTTTGTATCTTTCTTTGTTTTCCTTCCTTCCTTCCTTCCTTCCCTCCTTCCTTCCTTCCTTCCTTCCTTCCTTCTTTCCTTCCTTCCTTCCTTCCTTCCTTCCTTCCTTCCTTCCTTCCTTCCTTCCTTCCTTCCTTCCTTCCTTCCTTCCTTCCTTCCTTCCTTCCTTCCTTTCTTTCTTCCTTTCCTTCTTCCTGCCGACATGGAAACCTGGCTCCCCTCAGAAGGCATTTCACTCCTGGACATCTTCTCCAACTCTAGATGCATGTTATCTCACAGCCCCACACACACTGGTCCAGGAGGAGGAGTAGGAAGACTTTTTGCTCTTCATTGCTCCTTCCTGACTCTTTTCTCTGCTTCTATTACTCAGCACAGTGCCTGGAACAAAGTAAGTGTTTAATAAAGAGTTGTTGTCTTGACTTAACCTAACCTCTTTTGAATTTCTCTCCCCCGACTTATATTACCCAGTTGACATCCTGGTTGCTATTATCTTCCAATGACCAGGTCATGCCTTTTCCTTTCTCAAGAAATTTAAAGTCTGACTCATACTCTTTATGTCTGCCACAACCATTGCCCTCATATTTGGGGACATCAAAATCAGCATTGATGTCCCCCTAAACACTTTGGCCTCCTACTTTATCAGCCCCATCAGCTCTCACAATTTGTATCTCTACCTCAATCATGCTGAATTCCCCATCACCTTTACGTCCTCAGACTCGATGATAATTTCGAAATTCCTTTCTCAGATCATAACCTGTTATTCTTTCATGTCTCCTTCTACGTCACATCCTCTGAGTCTATTTTTAGTTCTTATCTGATCTCCAGTCCTAAGAAAGATTAGAAAAGACTTCTTGTATCATCATCAATCATCGTCATAGCATTTTTATAGCACCCTAAAGTTTGCAAAGCGTTTTGCAAATATTATTTCAACCCCTGTGAGGTAGAGGAACAGAGACAAGAGATGAATTCTTTTCTGCTTTCCCTTTCTATCACATCTGCCCTCACTTCCCTTCTGTCAATATACTGACTTTGCAACCAAGTTCAACTTTGAGCCAATTTCAACCCTCAACTCCCTTGCCTCTTTGCCCTGTCCTTTCTCATCTTTTCCCAAATACTAACCCTGCATCACTGACTGCTTTCTCTGCTCATGTGATCCCTGAACCACATTGTAGGAAGCCATACAACTGTGCTGTCTTAGTCTACTACAAATTTATTCTCTCTTACCTCTAATAAATTCTTTTTGTTAGCTAGCAATCCTATTCCTCTTCCCCAATTGATTATGCATTAAATGCTCAATGGTGTCTGTTTCAAATATTTTCTTCTCCCCTCAAGTTATATCTGCCTTCCTTCTCCTTTATTCACAGAGGCCTTTATAAGAATGAATTAAGGAATGAAAAAACATTTAAATATTTGCTTTTTGGAAAGCACTGTGCTAAGCAGGAAGGAGAAAGCCCCTGTTCTCAGGCAGTCCCCACCTCAAAAAACCCTCAAATGATCAGTTCATTATGCAGTTGTCATCCTCTATGTCCCCTCTCTTTCATAGCTAAACTCCATGAGAAGATCATGGTAGATGGGCCACTTTCTTTTCTCTCACTCTTGAGAACTCTGCAGTCATTATCTGCAGACTCATCATTCAACTGAAACTCTTCTTTCCAAAGTTACCAATGATTTCTGAACTACCAAAATGAATGGCTCTTTCTCTGTCCACATCCTTCTTGACCTCTCTGCATCCTTTGACAATATTGATCACTATTTTCATCTTGACACTTTGTTCTCTCCTACTTCTCCTCCTATTTGTCTGACTGCTTCCTCAGTTTCCTTTGCTAGATCTTTATTTGGGTTATTCCTGTTGACTCTGGGTGTTTCTCATGACTCTGTCCTGGGTCCTGTTCCCTCTATACTATTTTACTTGATGATCTCATCAGGATTTAATTATCATCTCTATGTTGATTGTTCTTACATTTACCTTTCCAGCCCTAACCTGTCGATTACCTCCAGACTCACACCTCCAATTATCTATTAGACATCTCATGCTGGATGCCTAAAGGCATCTTAAATGCAATATGTCCAAAGTGAAATCTTTCCCTACAAATCTTCCTTTTTTCTTAACTTCCTATTATTGTGGAGGCTAGCATCATCTTCCTGGTCACATACCTAGGCTCACAATCTAGGTGTGTCTCAATTCCTCACTTTCTCTTATCTCCCTCCCCCTCCCCCATATCTAATCTGTTGCCAAGTCCTCTTGTTTCTACCTTCACAGAAAATCTAGTATACACTCTCTTCTCTCCTCTGATACTGTGCCTAACCTGTGGTAGAGCATTCTGAGCTCGTATTGATCTGATCAACCACGGTCGGACACCCTGAAACTTCACTTTATCATTCAACCAACCAACTCTGGCACAGGTACTCATCACATCGTTTCTGAACTGTTTCAATAGCCTCCGGGTTTGTCTCCCTACCTCTACTCTCTCCTTACTCCATTCAACCATCAAATTGATCTTCCTCAAATGTAAGTCTGACCATGTCATGCCTTCTAGGATCAAATATAAAATTCTCTATTTGACTTCATAACCTGACCCTTCTTACTTTTCAGCTTATACTTTCCTTCCTCATATACTCTTTGATTCGTTGACACGTTTCCTTGCTATTCCTCAACATCTAACAACTCTAGACATTTTCATTGGCTACCCTCCACCCAATGCCTCTCTCCCTGCTCTCTGTTTCCCAGCTTTGCTGACTTTTTTTCATTTAAAGACTCACCTTTGTTAGGTGGTATACAGGAAAGAGCACTGGACCTGGAGTGAAGACAAACTGAGTTCAAATTCAGCCTCAGACACATATTAGCTATGTGATCCTGGGCAAATCACGTAATCTCTGTCTCAGAGGCAGGGTTATTTTCTTTCTCTGTTCCTCTACTTCACAGAAGTTGAAATAATATTTACAAAATGCTTTGCAAATCCTAGAGTGCTATAAAAATGCTATGATGATGCTTGATGATGATGATATAAGAAGTCTTTCCCAATCTTCCTTAGTCTTAGAGTCATCTTCTGAGGTCATCTCCAACGAATGCTGTTTTTAGATTGCTTACTTATATTTTCTAGTCTCCCTTCCTCCTTCCCCCCTCCACCTCCAGTTCCTAGAAAGTAGAGATTATCTTTTCTTTCTTTTTTTTTTTGTATTCTTAGTGCTTAGCACAGTGTTTGGTGCATAGAAGGCACATAAATACTTGCTGGTTTGAATTGACTTGAATTTATTATTTCTAAATTGGGGTTAAAAGAATCTAGGAAAGGTCCATGGGAGAGAGGCTAGTCTACGGGAAAGGAAAAAAAAATCAAACCATAAAACAAAACCCTGCACTGTTTCTCCAATAAACAATAGATACATGTTGGTTTGCTCCCCTCTGGATGTGGTCTGATCATTGCTGTTGACCTGCTTTAGACATACCTGGTCTATCTGGAACCGGAGTAAGGGTAAGAGTCACTTGGCCCATTAGACTGGAGCTCCCTCCACTCATTAGCCGTTATTTGGAATTAAATGCTTCCTTTGCTCCTTCCTTTTCAAAGACCTGCCAGCTGGCTTTGTCTCCTGGAGCCAGGGATGTGCTGGTAAATATTTATTAATCGGCTAGGGAAGGGGAAGATGCATGAAGGATGCTTTTAAATTTAATCTGCATTATTAATGTTTTCATCAATTTCATAAGACTAAGCGATCAGCAAAACAATAAAAATCAAGCCCCGATTTGCAAAATTTCTGATTTTTGAGATGTAAATGGTCACAGTGGAAATATAACAACAAAAATGTAACAATGGACTTTCTTGGACCTATAGGACTTGGATCCTGCGTAGTACTGCTATGGTACATAGTACTATAGTACATAGTACATAGCATTATGTCCTCAGGCTACAAAGGACTCAAATTCTTGTCTCCAGGTAGGCTTCTAGATCTGAACTGAATCTGAACCACCGTCTGGAAGTCATACCAATACTTACTATTGTTTCCATGACATTTTCCTCCATTTTAACTTAAATCTCACATTCTTAGATCAATTTCCTTTTGTCCTTAGTCTCACTGGAATTACTGGACAGAATCCCCCTGTGCATTGGAAAACACTATTAAATAGTTCCTAAAATTTCTCTTCTTCAGATTAAACACCTATAGGCTCTTTGGGCTTTCCAAATCCTGTATTTTCCAACCCTCTACTCAGATTTACAGCAATCTGGGGAGTTAAATGAGGATTCCAATGTGCAAAAATATAGTACAGGAATTTCTAACTTTATCCATAGAGATCTCTGTGGTTTCAAGCTCTTACCTGGGGCAGTTCCTTAGAGTTAATTTAAGGACTAATGCTTTAAAGAATTATAAAGAGCCAAAATGAAAGGTCCATTGAGGTCTAACTGTCCCAATGCTGTATCTGATCAGGAAATGAGACTGCTACTCTTGAGTAGGAAAACACTTGGTCCCCCCTTCCTCTCTCCTTTTCATCACTCCCAATTTTCCAATATTAAATCAAACAGATTTGGGAGAAAAATGAAGTGTCAGAGAGAGGTAGGGTGGAAAAAAGGCAAAGATAAAGTAAGTTTTTCTAAAACCAAAATGTAGGTTTCTTTCCTGCTTTGGTCTTAGCTATGTCAAGATATGAGATTTAGAGCTGTGGAAGTAATCCCAAGAGTCAAGTCTCATGTCCACATTTTAGAAATGAAAATATGAGTCTCAGAGAGGATGACTGCAGATTATAAATGACAGCCTTCTTGGAACACATGCAATACCTCCCACTCCTCTCCCTTGTAAAAAGCACAGAAAAAAAGTCAATGAAGTTGAATTCCACTGTAAAGGCATCTTACCCTAGTTGTGGCAGCCAAGTTGGTTAAGTATCAGGTTATGTTGTTAAAGTATCTTTAAAAAAGACCAGGGCTACTAAGTTCACAAACAGAACTGGGCTTTTATTATGAAACAACCCTGCAAACATATCATGAAGTCCTGTGGATTTAATACATTTCCTGAGGAAGGAGGATCATCGTGTGAGTTGTCACAGAATAACAGGTAGCCTGCCGTTACTTTTCAACGGGACTGTTTATTATTGAAATATCAACAGTATTCCTTCACAGAAACAATTACTCAGTCATCACAGAACTGACACACAAACATGACAAAATAAATACACCCAGAGCACACTTCATTTGAATTAAATATTAAATAAATAATAAATACAGCATCTTCGTTTCCTGTTATCAGTGCCTGAAACAAGAGGAACCCAAAAAAAGGGGGGGATAAAGGAAAACTAAAAAGTGTCTCTCTCAGGTCCCACCCCTCCCATGAAAAAAACCCCAAATTATCAAAACTTCTCAGTTACAAAATATCTTTAAAAAAATCCCATTATTAAAAGAATAAATAACAAAATATATATAAAATAACTTGGTCGCATCAAAATTACAATTAGGAGCCATATCTAGATTTGTTTTGCAAGTGTGGACTCTACTATGCTCAAAACATTGTATTTTTCTTTGTTTCCATCTATTTCCTTCTCATGGTACCCTGGCATGGTCTCTAGTTTAAAACAGTATAAAATTAATAAATTAAAAATGTTAAATAAATAGCAAATGTTAACATAAGGTGTTGTGAATATAAATTACATACATCTTGCCAAAATTAAATAATTTACAGAATAATCAAACTAACTACTTTTTTTTCTTCCAGGAAGTGCAATTTTCTACTTTTAAATACTAACTCTGAATTGCAGTCACCATCAATTTGGACTCTATTTACATGTTAAGAACATTGTGTTTTTAACACATTAAAATTTTCTTTTCCTTTTTTCTTTTTTATTTATTTATTTTTTGCACCTTGAATGGATTCTCAAAAGAAGTGTAATCTTTGTGATATTGTATTTGGAACTTAATTACTGACATATCTAATGTCATCCTACTCCCCTATCCCCTTACCCTTCATCCATCACCACCCTCTCACCTATGGCCCAGAGATCAGTTCTACCTGACAGCAATTTCCCCCAGGGAATTCAATCAATAGCTTGGCTGTTCAGTGGATCACAGTGACTGTTCAGAGAAGCCTGAAAAGGTAAAGAATGTCATACACTGTGGCTCTGTGGGGTTCTAGTTTTGCATCCCTCTTAAACTTCTGAAATGAGAGTAAGTGCCTCTATTTTCTAGTAGATTCTGGGTGCCTGCACTATCTGTAGCCTAGGGAGGTGTGAAGGGTAGAGAGTAGGGTGGGCTTTGGGCCAACACAGCAAGCATTTCTTTACAGCCTTGAAAGAACCATCCCTCTGATCCTTCTTTGCTCCTAAGGATGTGAAACTAGAGGTCATCCCTATAGGAACATTGCGGTGGTTTCTGTTCTATAAGTGAGCAGTGGGCTACAGTCATGGAGTGGCGGACTAAAGGGATTCTTTGGAAGATCTATACCCAAATTTTTCTCTCTTGGAATAGTGCTTTTAGTCCCAATAGCCTTGCCAAAAAAATTATATATAATATATATATTAAATTAAATAAAAAATAACACAATCTGCTACCAGAGACACAGTCTCTGCTGGACCCCTTTGGGTCTTTGCACACTGCATCTCTAACCATGTCTAAAATATTTTCCTGGTACTGAGATGTCATTTCCCCCACCAGCAGAATGGCCTTGACAAGTAGCAGAACCAGAACTCTAGGGAAGCCGAGCTCCCAGAGTATAGACAGTGGACCCTGACACACTGAGCATTGGTGTGAAATATCTGGCGCTGGTCTATTCCTAAACAGCTATTTTCTCGTGATTACGACAGACAAAGGAATACTGTAGTTGCAAACTCCAAAAGCTTCCCTGAGAACCTTTTCCATTGCGCTTTCCACTGGAGATTCGGAACTGCTCTGCGGATTTCTTTTAGAAAATAAAAATAAAGGACTTTTCTTTTTAAATACTTCAGAGTTTCCACCCATTGGCTATCTGAGTGCCTTCAGGGTCTGAGGCCTTGAGGAGGTTCACATCAAAAGGTTACTTGAAGCTCTGGTGCTGCATTATATCAGCACAGGATTGTGGATGAATGGGGGAGTAGGCTGTATCTTCACAGTCACAGACAATGGGTGTTTAAGTCGGTCAGTCTCTTAGGTAATACTGAACTGCAGACCTTCCCCACCTTGGATGCCCTCTGCCCTCCTCTCTCCTCAAGTCCCTCAAGCTCTTCAGCCAATCATAGGGTGCCATCCTGGATGCCCATCTAGTGTGTTGCTATGAATAAGAAAACCCCCTACCATCTGCAAGAGGGACTAGGAGGTAAATAATAAAATGGAGTTTGATTTAGTTCTCATAAATGGCCTCTCGGTTATGTTTTGGTCCTTTTCATTCATTAAACAAGTTTCACAACTTGTAAACCTGAATACTTGGGAGTGAAGGTTTTCATCTTCTAATAGCCTTTAGTCATTGATCGTTTGATGTGGGTCTACGTCGTTCCTGAAGTACTAGACCTGGATCCCTTTGACAGCTTGCTTGATGCTCTCAAGCAGGTCCTTGTTTTCCGGGTTCTGGTAGCACTCTTGGTTGGTGTACATGTCAGTAAGGGTGTTGACATAAGCATCAAAATTCTGTTCACTGATTGGCTCCTAATTTCAACACAAAACAAAACCAAGTTACCTGTGACATCTATATTTATTGCCTCTTCTCCACCCACCCAAATTAGGTTACAGTGGTTTTCTGAGCATTGCTAACTTAGAGATGGAGAAAACATAAATAATGGAAGGGACAGAAAACTCAAAACCTCACAAACCACTCTGAAAGTCTCTAGTTTCTACTGAGAGTAAAAAAACAAACAAAAACCCCAATTCTCTTTTTCTTCTTTCCCCTTTCTTTTCCCTTCCCCTCCCCATTTACTGAAAATTATTTCCTAGGAATGAAGAAAAGGGAGCCAGCAGCCCCTTATGTTTCCTGACTTGAACTAATTCATAGGATCCCATCTTTTCTTTTTGTAGCAACGCTATGGCAACATGATCTCTGCTGTTGGATAGCATTAAATTAAGCCAAACATGCTGTCTTTAAAACCATTATTTTATTTTATTTTTGGCTTTAAGCTTTTCAAAGTAGAATAAGAGATACTTCCATTCTAACAGCAACTGTGAGACCTTGATGATGTAGAATTCTAATCCCTCCTCAGTTCTCGTGGGTTCATCTACGATTAAAGGCCCCATGTGCCCTGTTTGCTGACTGTAATCACTGACCCCAAAAGAGAACAATGGATGTAAGGAAAGAATCAGTAAAAATGACACAAAAGGGACACTCACTAGAAGCTTCAGATATACATGGATTAATGAACCCAAAGGCAGAGATGTGTTGTTTTGGCCAAAAATAGGCTAACCCATAATGCAGGCTAAACTTCTAAACTCAAATTTCTTTGAAAGGAGAAAAATACATAGGTATACACTGAAAAATAATACCAATTACAGGCTACATTTAGATTTTATAGAAACTAAATTTTCATGGGGGAAGGGAACCTAGATTTGTATGAATAAAGTATATCAGTAGGATGCAGCAATAGGCTCCAATTACTTTAACTCCCAAATTGTGCAATTCCAGTGGATCAAGTGATTGTGAATGCTCCTTACCATATGTGGAAGGCGGATGTTGGCTAAACTTTGGATGAGTGCCTGGCTTAGGCCAGAAAGCTCCAGGAACAAGGCTTCATTCTGCTCCTCTATGATTTTGTTTTCTTCTTCAATGTTCTTGAGATTTTTCTCCATGGTGGATATCTGTGTTAGTGAGAAAAAACAAAAGGTGGGAAGAAATCAATCATCTCCTCTTTTCATCCTTCTTCACATTCTTCCTGCATATACTTTTCTGAGATGTGAAATACAGTTCTGGACCCTCTGGTCTCACAAAGAAAGGAGAGGGTTTCGTTCAGGCTCACCCAGGTCTCCTTCAGTGTAATAGAGTGAGTTCAAGGTGTCCCCCTTGGGATGAGCATCAGTAGTCTGATACCTTGGTTATTCTGTGACTGTGAATGCTAAGGGGAGGAGAAAAATGTTACCTGGAATAAATATCTGAAATTTGTTTTCCTAAGCATCAGTTCAGGGCACCAGTAACTGGGAAGGGGATGTAGTGGAAGGAGGGGATAGTAAAATAATTATGTGCCAGCAAAGAAGTACTCCATGTTTTGACTGGATCTTTTGAACAATACTTTTGCAGAATTTAGAAAGTTTAGAATTAGGATTTTAGACTTAACCTCTGCTAAAATAGGCTTCATCATACCATAGAAGTGAAATTTGGTTGTTGGGGGTTCTGATTTTAGGCCACATGTTGAGGTACTTTGGTGTTACAATCTGCATCAGTGGAAGGTGGGGTGTCCTAGATGGACTTTCAGATTGCAGAAATATTAAAACAGACTTTTATCATTTTGCAATCTCTAAAGAAAAGGTGGGTTAATTTGGAAACTTAGAAAAGCTTGAGTATTCCTCAAAGATCCTGAAGGGGCTAAAAGAAAGAACAATATCAAATTACGAGCAAAATAAGCCTGCTTCACTTTAGAGTCAGAGAACCTCAGGATTGGATGATCCCTCAGAAGACATCTAGCCCAGTCTATGTCTGAACATGAGCCATTCTATGACACTGCATAAAAAGGGCCATCTAAAATCTGTCTAAAGACTTCTGGTGACTGGGGACTTAGAAATATGAGCTTTTATCAATATAGAGCTTTAAATTTTCCAAAATGCTTTATGTATCTTCTCTCACATGACCTTCCCAACTATCCTGGGACATAGGTGCTTTTATTGCTCCCATTTTACAGATGAAATACTGAAATCAAAAAGGGAATTTCCAGAGTTGGACAGCTAGTAAGTATTTGAGGCAAGATTTGAACTTGGTTCTTCCTAATTAAGAGTTGAGTACACTATCCACCACGCTCCTTACCTGTCTCAATTCCTCCCCAGTTCCACCACTCCACTTTTGGACAATTGTTAAAAAGTGTTTCTTTAAAGTGAGTCACAAACTATTTCTCTGCAAATCCTATCAGTTATTGCTATTTCTGATCTCTGAGGCAAAGCAAAATGAGTTTTAGTAGCCCCTTCTACATGACAGCTATTCAAATCCTTGCAGAAAACCATTATTTTTTACCCCATCCTCCCTCAAACCTTCCTTTACTTCAGTTAAATATTCCTAGTTCTCCAGCAAATCCTTCCATGGAATTTTTTTATCAGTTTTTCCTTGAAATCCTCATCTCCTTCCATTGCTCACATTATATCTAGACAATGTCCTTCCCAAAATGAAGTTTCTGGAATGGAATTCAGTATTTCATATGGGATACGACCAGGGCAGAACACAGTGAAAATGTCACCTCCATCTTTATGGATGCTATATTTGCAACCTAAGATGGTATTATTTGTTTTTTGGCTACCATGTCACATTGTTAACTCATGTGGACCCTGTAATACTCGACATCCTATCCCACACCTATCTTTTTCACATGAGTTTTTATTCTAGCCGTATCTATCATATCCTATATTAAAACTGATGTTCTGCTATCCTAACCGTGGTGTGGGGATATAATTTAAGGAACAGAGTTAACACAATCTAATTCAACACGAGAATGAGATGAATAGTGTGCAATGGAAAGAACACTGGATTTGGAGACAAAGGAACTGGTTTCACATGTGACCTCTGCCACTCACTAGATGTATTATTTTGGACAAATCACTAAATTATGGAAAATGAACAAGTGACCTCTAAGTCCCTTCCAACTCTAAATCTAAGATCCTAAAGTCTTTTAGGAAGATCATCAAAGATTGAGCAATCTCCAAGACGGACACAATTGGATAAGGAAAAGTCAAAAAGACTGGTGAGATTCCCTTCCATCTGGTGCAGTCATTTTGCAAATAAGGAAACTGAGGTCTCGAGAGACTAAATTACTTGTGCAGGGTCATATATCTGTGGTTGTGGTGGTATCATTTCCCACTGCTAAAAGCTGGGGGAAGTATCTGCACTGTACTCTTTGATTATCACCAAGGAAGCATGCCTAAGCACTGACCAAAATGGGCTGAGGTTAGAGGAGGAGTCAGCATTGGGAAGAAGGCAGTGAAAAGATCAAACTTCGCTGATGGCAGTCATGCCAATGTGCCAACAGAGGGGAAATATAAATGGCTAATTAGCAGTCTTGCCAAATCTGTTTATGTCCCAATGAGGTTTGAATATTGGTCTCTCAGTTGAATCTACTTGTAGTAATAAGGGCAACGGATTCTAGTCTGGTCATTTGTACAGAAATACAGGAATTACTGTATTTCTCCCAGGCTTATTATCATGACTTTCTCCAAATAGGACTCAATTGCCTGTTCTGTACTGAATTCATGCTGGTATATTGAGTACCTCCTTTTACCTTCCCCCTTTTAGAAAAAAAAAACTGTAGACTAGATCCAAAAGTAGAAATATCTCTGAGTAGCCAGGATGGGGTAATGAACCAATGAATGTGAGAGTGAGCAGTCCCTTTCACCTCCCCTGGTACTTTCTGGGCTGCTAGCATCAAACTTGGGGGGCTTCTGCTGTTTTAAACCAGGTAATTGTTTCATGGGTATCCAGAACCACCTTTCCCAAGATGCCCTATTAGAGTTCAAACTATTTGCCCTTTGAGGTCTTTTATATTACACTCCCTATCCCCAGAGCAGGGTATTATAATAACACAATATGATTTGAGGCCATTACAGTCAGGGAAGATTTCAGGGGACCTCAAAAAAAGATTTAAAGATACTGAAAGCTTGGTAGCACTGAGCTGCTGCTGCTGCTACTTATAATTCTCTCTCTGGCTCCTGGACTGTAATATTTCCAGAGCTTTTAGGGAAGATGCAGCCTAGGTAAGTGAGCAGACTTGGAGGAGTGCCTGGCTCTGGTTGGAGAGCTCCAGGAACAGGACTTATTTCTGCTTCTCTATAATTGATTAAAACCCTTCATAATGCTAATTAAGGAAAACCATTTTTATACACACTGTTGAGTAAAGAAGGACCATCTATGAGATTACTTGCAAATACCATAGTGCCAGCATAGTCTTGATGCATTACAATTTATCTTTGGGGGGAGCCTGAGATATTGTTTGAAAAATTCTCCAGGATCACAAACATTTCCAACAGCTCACAAGATGGATATTAGCCACACAAAAGCCTCAATTGTTTCCACTATCTCTTTTCTTCTTCTTAATGTTCAGAGACCACTCAGACCCTTCTCAGTTCTTCAGTTTTAGCCCTGTTCTCACCGCACAGGTCTCCACAGATACCTAGTGAGACAGACATAGCCAAGAGGGTCCCCCGGCAGATTCCAAGGGAACTTTCAGCCCAAGGTGAGCTGCTTTGAGAAAGTTGTCTTGCAAAGCGGAAGATTTTCGGAAATATGTGGTTCAGCAAGATGTGTTCAGTTGTTATGCCTTCAAGTCACCCGGGATGAGACGGTTGGGTTTTAGCAAGGCATTTGATAAAACTCTCTTGTGATCACAATACCTTGTGTCGTATTGCCTTGAGGGTAGCATGGGCATTTTTTTGAGGGGGTCTGGACCTATGATTTAATTGTTATAGGGATTTTCAGATGAGGAATCTCCCTTTATCACGACAGACTGGCAACTTCTCTGGAACTTACAATCTTAAAGAGTTCCTTGGAACACTGAGAGGTTCAATGATTTGCCCAGGGTCACACAGCCAGCATGTAAGAAAGGCAGGGCCTAAATCCAGATCTTTCTAACTCTGAGCCAAACTCTCTATCCTCTGTACCATACAGTTCTTGTTGACTCAGGTACAAGCAACATGTCCACACAATCTCTTCCCATCATGTCCCCAGGAGATGCATCATCAGAAAACTCATCATCCTCTGAGATTGCAATAGCCTTGGTACTCACACCTCATCAGTACCCTCTGCCCCTCTGGAGGGCAGAGCAAAGAACTCATCCTAAAGCCTCTGTTTAAAGAGGGATCTCAGGCCAGTCATTTCTTCATTCCCCATCTGGATATACTCTTTTGGATTGGACTTTGTCATGCCCCCATTCTTCTTCTGCTTTGTGTGTTATCTTTCCCCCATTATAAAGGAGAAGACTGTCTTTTATTTTTGTATTTGTATACCCAGCACTTACAACAGTTCCTGGAACATAGTAGGCACTTGATAAATGTTCATTGATTGACAAACTCTCATCATTTCCTCATTAGGTCTACCCTTCCCCATCCCACTCCAACCTGGTCTGATAACTTCCTAGTTCATTCCACTGGGTCATTTACAACCCAGACTTCATTTTCAACAAACTACTCAGCATCTTCAAACTCTTCAACTCATTCCTTCCACTTTCCTGGTTTAAGCAAAACGTGGTTCTCTCCTTAGGACATGACACCTTTTGCAGCTCTTTCCAATAAAACCAAGTCTTCCTACTTTTCACAGTCTCTAGGAGCAGGAGGTGTGGGCCTGCTCCTTGAGCCTCATTACTACTTTCAAACCATTTCTTCACCATTGCTGCTTCATGATATTTCCTTTTTTGAGGTCCATGAAGTTTCTACCATCCTCTCCCTATCCATGTTGCTGTCATCTACCAATCTCCAGATCATTATCTCCCCTTTCTTAATGTCTTTTGTTACTGGTTCATTGTTTTCCTCTCTACTCCAACTCTTGCCAGCATCCTTGGAGACTTCAGTATTCATTTTGACAAACTCTCTGACAACCTGAACCCCACAGTTATTAATTCCACCCACCACCCTTTCCACTCTATTCAGCCACACACCTACATAACTGTATCTTAAACTTTACCATCTGTAAGCGTTGTACCGCCTCCAAGATTCAGATCTCTGAAATCTCATCCTTCAACCATAATCCCCTATTTTTCCAGGTCTTCTATTTTCACCCACAATAAGGCTTCTCCAGGCATGTTGTGGCTTCTGGGTCCTTGATCCCTCCTTCCTTTTCTGTTCATTTCTTCCAGCTTTGACACTATAGCTTGGCATTTTAATATTTCACTAGCTCCTATTTTAGAATCCTTTGATGTCCTGGCTTTCTGCTATTTTGAATCTGCAAATTCTAATTACTGGGTAACTTCTACTATTCAATATCTCCATTCTTCCCCAAAAACTCTTGAGAATCTCTGAATTTCTTCAGTCAATGACTTTCCACCAATTCAGTTGGATTTTACCCACTATAAACTCACAGTCCATCATATAACCAAGCCTTTGTTATTGCTATATAATATTCTTATACCCTACTCTGATTGACTTCCTAGCTCATTTACCAAAGCCACTGTTTCAAACCTTTCTTCACATCTATTACCTCTCAATCCCTATACTGATACCTTGGTGTAGTGGATAGAATATTAGACTTGGAGTTAGAAATTGTTGAATATACAGTCTATCTCAGACACTTACTCCCTCTATGACCATGGGCAAATCATTTAATTTTTTTCAGCCTCAGTTTCCTTATCTGTGACATGGAAATAATAATGGCACTGACCTCACAAAGTTGTGATGAGGATCAAGTGACTATATGGAAGTATATATGTATTCATATGTTTATTTATACATACACACATGTAAAGCACTTTGCAAACTTTGAAGCACTATTTAAATATTAGCCATTATGATTAGCCTCTTCCTTCACTGAGAGAACTGTGGCCATATGAGGTATACCCTCTCCCTTGCCCCTTTTCATCACTGAAAATTTCTCAGGATCATCTCTACATTAGTGACCTTCCAACTCTCTTTCAAGTTTCCTACTTTCCTCTTCAGCTCCTTATAAGATATCACCTGGATGCCTTACTAGCCCCTCAAATTTATCAGATTCAGAACAGGTTTGTTACCTTTCTCCCTAAACCATTGCTTCTCTTAGCGGCATCACCACTCAGTCTGTTTCTCACGTTTGTAACCTTGGAGGTTATTTTTGACTTTTCCTTCTCTCCCATCTCTCATGTCTAATCAGTCACCAAGTCTGGTCAATTCTATGTCCACATCAACTCTCACATATGCCTTCTTCTCCTAATCGCCACTTTCATCACATTAATATAGCTTTCTTATAGCTTATGTATCCTATATATAACATATATATGTATATATATAATATAGAATACTTATAATTTACTATTACTTATAACTTACTTATAGCTGTGGTATAGTGAAGAGTGTTAAATTTGGAATCAGATAACCTGGAATCAAATTCCAGTTCTGTGACTTTCTCCTCAGTGACCCTTGGTAAGATACTTAACTTCTCTGGGCCTCAGTTTCCTCATCTTCAAAATGATAAGATGGACACTGAGGCTCCTTCCAGCTCCAAATCTATGATCCTGTCTCTGCTTTTTTCCCCTGCTCTCTATGAATACATTATTCACACTGATGCCAAAATAATGTATCTTATGTAAAGTTAAAATGGTGGTGTTACTCTAACTCAAAAACATTCATTGATTCCTTATGGGTTCCTGAATAAAGTACAAACTCCTCTGAAACCTACATGTGAAACCTCCAAAAATCTTACACCATTCTACCTTTCCAGACTTATCTAGCATTCCATTCTTCTATACATTCTATACTCCAGACCAACTAGATTACTCCTTGAATTTTGAACACAACCCATGCTTTCTGGCCACTGTGTCTTTGCTTGTGCCTCTGCCCTGTGTCTAGTATTCTCTCTCCTTATCTTTGTTGAATTCTTATTCATCCTTTAAATTTGAAAACAAATGCTACCCACTTGAAGAAACCTTCTCTGATCCCCCTGATAGGTAATAAGCATCTCCCTTGAATACCCCCCACCCCCATTATGCAACTTTCTAATGCATTTATCAACTGTATTGTGTTAATTTATAGCTACCCATGTTTGTGTCCTATTCTATTTGCTCTATGAGCAAAGGAGAATTGAGTTAGCTCAAAAGAAACGTGAGACGCACAAATATGGAGACATCTCCACTCCAAATAGCCACATGGACTCTTTGTACCTAAACCTGTGGTTGAGCCTTCTGAGCTCGTATTGGTCTGATCAGTTACAATTGGACACATTGTACCTTGACTCTGACATGGATATGTCTTTTTGGTCTTTTTCGAGTACAAAAGGCAACAATCAACCAGACTGGAAGTCCCTACAATGTGCCAAGTGATATGTTAGGTGACAGGCAGACAACCAAATGCACCTAAAGGCAATGAGGGAGGTTGCAGTTGGCTTAACTGTCAACTACTTTCCTCTTCATTCAATATCCTGGCTACAACAGTTTCTACAAACTGTCAAAATGATAGCACGTAGCTCTTATGGTCTTCATATCTCATTGGGGAATCCCTACTTACAGTTTCAACACCTCTCCGATCTGAGCTCCTGGAGTTTGCTGGGTTTAGCTGGGGCTAGATGGGATGAGGAGTCTCAAGCAATGAAAGATCAGTGGCCCAAACCAAGAATGGGGCGGCTCAAAAAGCCGGACTAAGAATACCTACCTGTGACTGTAGTTTCACCATGGCTTCCTCCATCTCTGTGTTGGACTCATTTAGCTCACTTATCTCCTTATTTAGCTGCTTGATTTCTTCATCATTCTCAAGCACTGCAGGAAAGAAAAATCACATTTCATCATATTTTCAGAGCTGGACAGGGACTTAGACAAAGATCATGAGATTCAACCTATTATTTGATACATGTCATTTGCTTTCTGTGCTGTTTCTTAAAATTCAACCCAATTCCATAAATAGAACATTTAATGAGTATTCTGGCTAGGGCCCTGTGCCTGCCTCTGGCACACCATAATGAAAGCACAGTCTTTACCCTCAAGGAGCTTACAGCAAAGCAGGCAAAATTGATAAACAGGTTAACAAGCGGACCTTCCTGAGATGTCTGGATGTTTCCCTGGGAACTGAACTGGCTCAGGTTTACCTTAATTTAGCTCACAACTTCTGCATTTCAGAAGCTTTCCTAGAGTTACATTTAATACAATTATCCTGCATTGAAAGGGAGGGTGGATTAGATGACCCCCCAAGGTCTCTTCTGACTCTGAAATTCTTTGATTAAGAATCTGGGTGAAGTTCAGAAGTGAAGAGCAGAAACTCCTTTGTAGAGACTGTGTAGGTCCTAGTTAGTTTTTTTCTGATTCATGTTCACTGCTGGTCACTAGGGAATAGCTGGAAGATCCAGTGACTATTTTTCATTTTATAATTTTAATTTTGGCAGTAATCTACATGAGGTGGAAACAAAAATAATTTTTCAGAGGGGTTCAAATTTAGCAAGCTTTTCTCTTTGACCATGAAGGACCTCTGCAGCAAAGTAGGGGAACTTTGCATGTTTGTAATGAGAAAGTCGGCTTCTACAGTTTCAGAACCCAGAGATAGATGCTAATAATTGACACAGTAAATTGTTGGGGCACAACTGGGGATCCCGTATTGAAAAATAAACTCCCTTATAAGATATGGACTCAAAAGGGTTGGTTCTAATAGCTATAGACTTCAGATTAAGTCCTACTTCTGATACATGCTGGCTGTGTGACCCTGGACAAGTCATGTAACCTCTAAATATTTCAGGCAACTCTTTACCATTTTAACTCTAAAACCATGCTGATCTGTATTGGAAGAGGGTGCTTCCTCCTTCTAGTCCCCTATATCAATGAAATAAATCACAAGTCTAGTCCAAACCTCTCCACCTCCCCACTTCCCCTCCCTCTAGCTATGGAACAAAAATCAGATCTCTATCAATTCTATTATTGATTCATCTTAACTACTGGGAGAACTCTATCCCTTGGAAAGAATCTACTTCTTCATAGTGAATTTTGTCACAGAGAGTGCATAATTTTGTGTTTACTGTTTAGGTCTATGATTTCAGTGTTATATTGGGAATTTCTGGTGAGGAAAAATACCTTCTGCCAAAGCAGATTTAACCCCTGCTCAGCAATGTATAATCTTAGAAAGAGTTTAAGTGATCTGCTCAGAGTCACAAAGCCAGTTTATGTCTGAGGTGGGAACTTGGATCCAGATTTTCCTGACTTGAACCTGGCTTTATATCCTCTATGTCATGTTTACTCTCTTGATACTTCTTTATTAAATAGACCAAATGCCCTCCTTTCTCAAATACATACAGATAACACCCGGCCATGACTTGAGGCCTTCCTTAGGCCCTGTGTAACTTGTTCTAGTCCCCTGTCCACCTTCTTACCCGTTCAGTCAGTATAATAAGTAAATTTATATAAGTAGCTAGTAGAAATAATAGGAGGCAATAAAATTACAAAGAGGAATTCAGAAATTGTGTAGAAACTGTCTGAAAGATCAAATGAGCATAGTTTGCAAACTGACTATGTGCTAAATCAGAGGACGTCAGGCCTTGCTGTCAGGGACTTTCGGTCTTATGATATATAAATCTCAGCTAGGTTCCAGACATTTGTAGTAGGACCAGTAGAATACCAAATATTGCTGATAACTTTGAGATGATGAGGATATTAATAAAGTAGCACAGCTCAGAGTTAGTCTGTCCTTTATCAAAACACTATAAAAATGCGATCCCAAACTCCTAGCCCCCACAACTTTTCCATCTCCATTGGGGTCCATGCCACTGAACTGGTTATGTGAGTTATTCTCTGGGCTTCTCCTCCTCCTCATTCTTCTCCCTACGTTGCCCTCCTTCATCTATCACTCTATCTCTGTCCCAGTGATGTCTGCCTCTGCCTCCCTATACTTTGCATCATTTGTCTTTGTACTTTCTGTGCTATTTGCCTGCCTCCCCAGCCCCCACACCTTCTGTGTCTTATTAAAGTGTGATAGAAATCTTATTTCCTGCCATCATCATGGTCTTTACCTGCAAGGACTCAAAGAACTGGACATGCCTTCCCCATTTCATAATTCCATAAATTAATTAACAATTTAGGCCCTTACACACTGATGCATATAATGAACAATTAAATTTTAGAACATCTATTCCATAAAGATCTTTACCGTCACTGGTCTTGAACTTTGTGCCAAGAATTTCATCCCCTGAGAGTTTTCCTTTCTTTCCCGCAAAAGTTGCTCTGGGACAACCTGACAAACTAGGAATAAATCAACACAAAGCTGTTAATATGTCTCTATCATTCTGAGCCCAACTCCAGGGAGACAGCCCTAGGAATATTAACCCCAAACCAGTGAGATAATCCTCAGGGTTTGACCTCGATTCCATGGGAAGAGCCCTGAGAACCGTATTCCAATCCCATTGAGACAGCTATAAGAACATCATTGTCATCACTCTAGCAGAACATCATATATTCATAAACTGCTTTATAGTCTGTAAAGTGTTTTTATATTATTATAACTTCATTACATTGTTATATTACATATTACCTCATTTGGCCCTTATAATAACCCTGTGAGACAGGTACTATGACTACCACCATTTTATAGATGAGGAAACTGAAGTTCAGAGAGGTTAAGCTGTTTGCCCACTATTACATAGGTAACAAGTGTCTGAGGTGGAAATTTAATCCATGTTTTCCTAACTCCAAGTCTTGTCTTCTACCCATTATGCTAGGCTTCCTGTCATGATACTACATAGTGTCCAGAGAACCTAAACTCAACCTTAGAGAGATGGCCCTGAGATTCTAATTATAATCTCAATTGGAAATCTTGAAGGCTTTACCTCCAGTCAGTGTGAATACCCTGAGAGCCTCATGCCCAGTGCCAGGGACACTGAAGGCTTTACCTCCGGTCAGTGTGAATACCCTGAGAGCCTCATGCCCAGTGCCAGGACACTGCCTACAATGCCAGGATGTAGAGCTTAACACAATGGATAAAAGAGTCAAGATTCAGAAGGATTTTAAAAGGTTAGATCACTGGGCTGAATCCAGTAAGGTGGAACTCAGTAGGCAGAAATGTAAAGTCTTGTACTTGTATACATGAAATCAAGTCCACAAATATAAGATGGGCAAGGCAAGGACAGGCAGCAGTTTCTCTGAAAAAGATCTGAAGGTGTGAGTGGATTGTAAACTCAATATTAGTCATCAGAGTGAAGAGGTAGGTAAAAAAACCTAATGTAATCTTGGGCTACTTGCTAATCAACCCACAAATATTCATTAAGGGCACGCTATACACTAGTAACTTTTGCTAATTTCTAAGAATATAATGAAAGAGCAAAAACAGTCCCTACCCTCAAGGAATCTAAATGTAAGATTTATATAGTTGTATATGTAAATCAGAACATACACATTAAAAACAGAAAAGATGGAAGATAACTGTAGAGAAGCGAGGAATTGCTTCCAGAAATAAAGAGATGATAGTCATTTGTACTCTGCCCTGAGCAGACCACATCTGGAGTTCTTGACATCACAGTGTAAGAGGAGCATTAAGCTGGGAGGATCCAGAAGAGAATAATCAGGAAGGTGAAGGACCTTGACCCTATTATATAAGTACTAGATGAAGGAACCGAGGATGTGTATCCTAGAGAAGAATTGGGATGGGGGGGACGACAGATGTGTTCAAATATCTGAAGGGACATCACATGGAAGATGTATTAGATTTGTTCTATTTGTCCCCAAAGGCTAGAACTAGGAACAAGGAGTAGAAATTAGAAAAAAGCAAACGTAGGTTTAGTGTCAAGAAAAATTTCCTAAAAATGAAAACTTTCTCAAAGTAGAATGGTCTGCCTTGGCTCAGGGTGGATTTCCTTTTATGAAAAGCCTTCCAGCAGGGGCTAAATGACCACTGTCAGTTGTGTTGGGAGGATTCCATTCTGGCCTGGGAGCAGTATCACTGAGTTGGAATCAACTCTGAGATCACCCTGATAATTCTACCTTGGAAGAGCAGAGGTAGTGCCTGACAGTGGGGGGAAAAGTACTGGATTTAGAGACAGGGCAATGAGAAACACCTCCCCACACTTATATACATGTGTGTGTGTTCATATATATGTATATATATATGCAAAGACATACAGACATATATAGGTATAGTATATGATTATTTGGGGTATTTGTTTTGATGAATCATGCATATTTGTTAAAAGAAATTTATTTTGTTCTTTTTTAATGTGGTAGAGGATGGAAGGAAGAGAGAACAGATTTGTTTGCTTTCTGTAAAAATAGAGAGGTGGGGGTGTATAGATGTGAAATGTTGCTCTCATATTTAGATGAGGTCACTGTGTAATTAGTTTTACTTTGTTACAAGCTACCTCTCATGAAGTGGGAGTAAAAAACAAAATACATCAATAAAACTGAAAGTTATATAGCATTCAAAGAGAGTCAGAGGAGCATTCAAATGACCAGAGCCCCAAGTTGTCATTAATGGCTCAATATCAACTTAGAGGGAGGTTTCTCCTAGAGTGTCCCTATGTTCTCTCTTCATCATTTGTTCTTCAACATTTATATTGATAATTTGGACAAAGGTAATTATGTCATACTTTTCAAAATTTCAGATGACACAGAGCTGGAAGGGGTAAATAATAAATTATATGAAAGAGTCAGGATCCAAAAGGATCTCAATAGGCTAGATTGATGGGTCAAATCTAATAAGGAAAGATTTAATGAGATAAATGCAAAATCTTACTCATAGGTTAAAATAATGATGATGATGATGATGGTGATGATGATGATGATGATGAAAATAGCTAGCATTTATATAGTGCCTACTGTGTGGCAGGCATTGCGCTAAGCATTTTACAAACATCATCTCATTTGAACTTCAGGATAATCCAGGGAAGTAGGTGATAATTTTAACTCATTTTACAGTTGAGGAAATTGAGGCAGGTATAAGTTAAGTAACTTGCTCAAGGTTACACAGTTAGTGAGGGTCTAAGACTGAATTTGAACTCAGGCTTCTTGACTTTAGGCACAGTGCTCTATCCACCAAATTAATAGATTCATTTTGTAAGTACAAGTAATAAGTGTAGGTTAGGGGAGGCAGTGTTAGACAATAGTTCATGTCAAAAAATAATCTGGTATTTGATCAGGCTAAAATCTCAGTATGAATAAACAGTGTGAAATAGTTACCAAAAAGCCAAATAAATTTTGCTGTGATGTTAGAGTGCACTGGGTTAGTGCAAATATGGAACATTGTATTTAGTTCTAGGCATCACATTCTAGGAAGGATGTTGATAAACTGGAACGTGTCCAGATGAGGGAGGGCAGAAGACTTAAGGCTGAGCCACTGATGGATATGTTGAAGGAACTAGAGGCATTTAGCCTGCATAAAAAAATTGGAGGACTTAATTGTCTTGAAGTATTTGAAGGGCTCACGTGGGAAAGAGGGATTTGGTTCATTCTGCTGGGCTACATAGGACAGAGCTAGGAACACAAGTTAAAAGTTGCAAAGGGATAGATTTCAGCTTAAAGTAAAGAAATACTTTCTAAAAATTATCTCAAAGTGGAATGAGTTTCTACTAGGTAGGACTTCATAACCTAGTTAAGCTCCATGAGCTTGTCTTTCAAATATTTTCATAATAGGATTTCAATACAATTGGTTTCTTTTGTAATTCTATGTATTTTATTTTATACATTTAAGAACATTATTCTGAAAGAGGATCCATAGGCTTCACCAGACTCCCAAAGAGGTTTTTGATACCAAAAATGTTAAGATGCCTGTATTAGAGGTAGTGAGTTTACCATGACTATAACAAGTGGAGAATGGTGACCTCTAGCTGGAAATGTTGTAGCATGAATTTCCATTCATGCATTAGTTGCACCAGATTGGTAGTGTCAAGTTTAAATAGAAACTGACAATCCATGAGGATTTCTGTAGGCCACACGTTGACTTAGAACCACATATTCACATATTCTATGTTCTATGTATTTTTGTTTGTTAAATATTTCCCAATTACATTTTAATCTGATCTGGGACACATTTGGGAGTATTGTGGCTGTTGCTGCGTGCCTAGTGTTGGACACCTCTGCCAGGTGACCTTTCAGGCTCCTTCCAACTAAAAGATTCTCTGTTGTCATAAGCCAAGGATGGTGATAAATACTAAGGACAACACAAAGGACTTTTTTTTAAAGCAATTCTGAAATCAGAAGAAAGATCAAGGAAGGGATAGAGATGCTTCTTGAGGTAAATAGGAAGATGATAAAGGATGTTTGTTTCTATTTCATCTACCAAGAAGAATGATCTTCATACTTAGAAGAAGAGAACAAAAATGGTTAATTACTTAATTGATTTGAAATGTTAAATAATTAAATTAATTAAGTAATTAATTAACTGAAACCCAAACCCAGAGAGCACTGACTGCTTTCAATTAGTTCAAGTCAAAGGGTCCACGTGGATGAACTGTATTCTAGAGTAGTCAAAGGACTTTTGGGTAAAATTTTAAGCATTAGCTTAGAAACTGAGGATCTCTGAGAAACTATGGAAAGTGGGAGACATATTATAGGCTTGGGGATAGGTAAATGTCCCAATTTTCAAAACAGAGAAGGGATGAGGAAGGAATAGAGATGCGTTCAAAATTTCACTTTATTCTATAAGACTTTCTCTATTCTGCTTTTTACTTCTTGGAGCTTTGGGACTTTTTCAATCATGCTGTTTTATGTTCTAGCACAGGCTGGATGATTCTTTGTCAGGGAAATTATAGGAAAGATTCCTGCTAAGGTTAGAAGAACTGCCCTCTGGGCCCCCTTCCAACACTATGAATCTATCATCCCAGTGATACTGCCATAAGAGCTTTACTGATCCTAGTGAGAGCATCCTGAGATCTCTACTCCAGTGAGACCTCTCAGAATTGGAGCTAGACTCCAGTGCGACTAGAACTGGAACCTGACTCCCATGAGTTTGCCCTAAGGGCCTGATCTCAGTACTTGAAGGATTGCCCTGGGAGTCTAATCCCAGGTCCAATGGGAATTTCCTCAGACACTGAGCTTGATCCCATAGAGACCACCCTGCAATTCTGCATAATATTTGACTCAGAACCTGAATTAGCCTCTTCATTTCAGATTACAATTATCCCTTCCACATCAGCGGAGTAAAGGGGGCAGCTCCCCCCTGCCATCTGGAAAATCCATGTAAAATTTTTTGGCCCTTCTTTCATACCAGAGAAGGAATCTGATTTTTTTCTTTTATGGGGTGTTTACAGTACCTTATTGTAAAATTTGGGTTAAGAATTTGGTCATAGACTCCATGTTGTGTGCTGGCCTTTACGTATTATTTTCGGCTTCCACAAAACTCTCCCAAAATTCCCATTTAATTTCTTATGCTGACCTGAGATATATTGAAGTTGCAATGGGGAAAGTCACAATGTGGAAGGGACAACTGTGCTCTCCAGGGAGAATATTCAGCCCTCTGGGAAATCCTAAGTTCTGATCTTTGAATATCCCTGCTTCAAAAGGAAATAGAGTAAGGGAAGGCAGCTCCACCCTAATACAGAAATGTGTGTGTGTGTGTGGGGGGGGGTGGACTACATCTTCCTTCTTTAGTAAAAGTTTTTTTTTTAAAAATGAAAGCAATGACATTGAGTCAAGTTGAGGAGGGGCTGTTTAAGATGTCCCTTTTGAATGAAAATGAGTGAGAAACAGTCACAGAGTAGTTACCAATCCATGTGGGCACAAGCACACTTGGAGAGCTTGGGAAATGCATTCTCAATGCTAGCACTGAATATGCCACTTTTCATGAAAGTCTACGTAAAAAGGCTTCAAAACTTTTCTCCTAAAATTATAGTTATTGATCTTTATTACAAAGGTTTTAACTTGACATCATTTTGCTAGGTAATTACTAGATATTAGATATCAGGCTAATAGATAACTAGTAAAGGAAGAAGAGAATCCAAGAGGAGCTGGGTCTGTCTCCAATAGCTGGTGACATGAGAATACAGTTAATAGGCATATAATATTTCAATTTAAAAACCACTCCAAAGAGTTTTATAGTAAGGAAAAACTAACTCAGAGATAGGTTTCTAAGAATCACTATATCTTACTAATTAAAAGGTCCCAAAGTTGTAATATTTATGAGTTCTGTCAACAATGTAGTACTTACATGGAATAGTTTCCTTCTACACAAACTAAGTGTTATTACCAACAACAAATCATGGCATGGCATGACATCTCTGAGCTGAATAGGTTGCAGTAACAAATGTGAATGTGCCCATCTTATAGATAAAGTGAGATAAAGAAACAAAAACCAACAGTGACCAAAGTCAGACCCAAAATTTCATTTTACATCAATGATACTCTCTTAGTTTCTTCTAAAACTTAAACTGGTCACAGAAAGGCAAATTTGAAAATATGAAAAGGTTAATCTGAAAGTTTTTCAGGAATTCCCTTGCCTTTGTTCTCTTTGCTCTAATGTGCAAGAGTTCTGTTAAAAGAGTTGTGTGCTAGTGGAGACTTAAGGAGAATTAAGATAGGAAGGCATTTTAGTGTACTTTTGGGAAATATTGGAAAACATGAAGTCCTCAGGACTCCTTCTCTAGAAATGACCTAAAGTGAGACTAAGCACCTTGGAGAAAATCATGTTTTCTGAGTAAAGAGGAAGATTATTGGCCTATGGGCTTATTTTTCCCCCTTTGCTTCGTCAAATCCAACATTTTCCATTAGAATTTAAAAATCCAGTAAAGTGTACACTTCTGAATCAAGGATGCTTTATGTCCACGAGCAGATGCCAGGTGAAGAAAAATGCCATTTCCTTGCAAAACTCATTGTAATTTTCTATAGCTTCCTCCAGGCCAGTTATGGCTATTTGCTCTCAAATTGTCATCAATTATGGGATAAGGAAGGAGTTCTACCCTTGAGAAACTGATGCTTATTTCTGCAGAAAAGATAAATTGTATGATATTCTTCCACCTGTTCCTATGTCGATAGGAGTGGCTAAACATCTAGAGATACAGATCAGCTGGTGTTCAGCCCTGGACTGGATGGTCCTTCTTTCCTGCTGCCCCTTTTCCCCTTCCTCCCAGATGATGTAGCCTTCTTCTCTGATAGTTTCAGTGGTGACCAGCAGGGTATGTTCTGATTATAGGTGAGTTATTACCTTCTGTGTGTGAGGAAGCTCCCATTGGCATGACCTGAGCCATCACAGCCAGGAGTGGGACAGGTGGGCCCCTCATTCTTTAGTGATTTCCAGGAAAATGATGAGCCATTAAGTGATCCTTCCTTCTGCCTCCGGGCTGCCAGTGGACACCCAGATGCGCTGCGGTGGGAGGCATACTTGCCACTGATATGTCCAAGTCCAACACAGCCTGGAACAGGACACCTATGTCCCCCAAAAAGGAAAAAAGGGGTTAAAAATTAGAAGAAAAGGAAGCAGGCAAGATAGGCCAAAAATCCAATTTTACCTGGCAATAAGACAAACAAGACACAAATATGAATGGGCATAGCAATGTACTTGAGGATTAGTCATTTCTTTCTCTAGAATGGGATTCTCATCACCCAGCATAAGGATCAAAGCATAATGGATTTAGAGTAAGAAGGGACCATATAGGCTACTGAACTTACCTTCCTCCCTTTTATAGATGAATAAACTAAGGCACAGGGAAGTTGAATGAAACTTAAAACTAATACATTTCTGATGTGGAATTTGGTGGAATTTGAATCCAGATTCTCCGACTTCAAATCTAGCACCCTATTGACTACACCATGCAGTCTCAGCAGCAGAGATCCTAAGGTGCCTGAGTCTTAAGAGGTTATGCCTGGCAGAAACCAAAGACTTCAAGTAAAGAATATTGATCAGGCACTGCACTTGCAATCAGGAATATCTGAATTCAAATCCTACATCAGTATGTCAGTAGCTGTGTGACCCTGAGTAGTCACCTAACCTCTCTATAGCTCAATTTCCTAATCTAAAAATGAGAAGCCTTTTAAGGTCCCTTTCAGCACTAAATCTATGATCCTATGAACCTTGCCCTCCACTTTTCCTATCTCTGCTCATCATTTCTTTGAATAATGCATGACCACTATCTAGAGGGGAAAGCTGGCAGATTTCTTTCATTTTTTTTCAGATTCTCTCCTTTATAAAATTTCTAGGATCCTTACACCAATAAAACACATTCTGGAGGGCATGGGGACCTGCATATATCCCTTCCTGAAGGTACCAACAGAGTTAAAAATGGCCAAAATGGGTACAATCCTGGACTTGGGAAGACTCGAATTTAAGTCCTATCTCACCTACTTGCTAGCTGTGCAACCCTGGGAAAGTCACTTAATCTCTTTCAGCCTCAGTTTTATCATCTGTAAAGTGATAAAAGCTGCTAAATATAGGTTACTGTGAGAATTGGGTAAAATAATATATACATTTTGGGTTTTTAAATAAATTTTATCTATTTCTATTGCTGTTGCTTTTCCAGGACACTCCTAGTCTACTTACTAATCTTTTTTTTTTTTGTAATAAAAATTATTTATTTAACTTTTTACATTCATTTTCACAAAATTTTGGGTTCCAAATTTTCTCCCCTTTTCTCCCCTCCCCCCACCCCAATACATCGAGCAATCTAATTTTCCCTATCACCAATCTGCCCTCTCTTCTATCATCCCTCCCTTCTCTTGTCCCCATCTTCTCTTTTGTCCTGTAGGGCCAGATGACTTTCTATTCCCCATTAACTGTATTTCTTATTTCCTAGTAGCAACAACAATACTAAACAGTTTTTCCTAAAACTTTGAGTTCCAAATTCTCCCCATCCCTCCCTCCCCACCCATTCCCTTTGGGAAGGCAGGCAATTCAATATAGGCCATATCTGTGTAGTTTTGCAAATGACTTCGATAGTAGTCGTGTTGTGTAAGACTAACTGTATTTCCCTCCATCCTATCCTGCCCCCCATTTTTTCTACTCTGTCTTTTGATCCTGTCCCTCCCCGAGTGTTGACTTCAAATTGCTCCCTCCTCCCATTGCCCTCCCTACCATCATCCCCCCCGCCTTGCTTATCTCCTTCTCCCCCACTTTCCTGTATTGTAAGATAGGTTTTCATACCAAAATGAGTGTGCATTTTATTCCTTCCTTTAGTCGAATGTGATGAGGGTAAACGTCTTGTTTTTTTCTCAGCTCTCCTCTTTTTCCCTCCACTAAAAAGTCTCCTGCTTGCCTCTTGAATGAGATATAATTTACCCCATTCCATTTCACCCTCTTTCCTCCCACTACATTTCTCTCTCACCATTTACCTCAATTTCTTTAAGATATGGTCCCATTCTATTCAATTCACTCTGTGCTCTCTGTCTCTGTATGTGCGTGCATGTGTGTATGTGTGTGTGCATGCACACGTGTATATGTGTATGTGTGTGTGTATGTGTATGTGTATGTATGGACCCACCAACTACCCAGATACTGAAAAGTTTTAAGAGTTACAAATATTGTCTTTCCATGTAGGAACATAAACAGTTCACTTTGGTAAGTCCCTTCTGACTTCTCTTTGCTGTTTACTTTTTCATGCTTCTTCTCATTCTTGTGTTTGAAAGTCAAGTTTTCTTTTCAGCTCTGGTCTTTTCATCAAGAATGCTTGAAAGTCCTCTGTTTCATTGAAAGACCATATTTTCCCCTGAAGTATTATACTCAGTTTAGCTGGGTAGGTGATTCTTGGTTTGAGTCCTAGTTCCTTTGACTTCTGGAATATCCTATTCCACGCCCTTCGATCCCTTAATGTAGAAGCTGCTAGATCTTGAGTTATCCTGATTGTATTTCCACAATACTGGAATTGTTTCTAGCTGCTTGCAATATTTTCTCCTTGACCTGGGAATTCTGGAATTTGGCTCTACTTACTAATCTTAAGATTGGATTTGACTCCCAGATGCTCAGGGAGCCATGTCCTATTGTCCATACCATAGATCTTTTCAGTCCTCAGCAGAGTTGCTAATAAAGCCCAGTTGCCTGATACCCATCTGTTGTTGGATGTTGGCTCCAGTATCTTCAAAGTCCTGAATGGCTATAGTCAAAACCCAGAGACTAGACATCCTGTCCTTGGAAGGTGGGATAAAGAAAGTTGGATGGGATATGGCTTTGGCAGCCATCTCCTGGACCTATGGACTCTGTGATTAGAAACAGAATATCTTGGAAGATAAAAAGTGAAATCAGAGGCAGGACAACAGGATCGGTAGGAGCCACAAAGCTGCTGTCTACTATAAAGTGGACCCTCTCCTGCCAAGGTAATCTGAGTGCTCCAGGGAAAGAACTGTGTGAGTGAACCCAGCCTACATAGCATGGAACAAATGTTCGAATGATAGTGTCAGAAAATGCAGGTTCATTCTAGTTAATATCAACTCTATCCATCACACCAAAACTAATGTTGGAATAGAAGAGCCTAGTATATGTGCGTGTGTGTGTATTTAGATTCTATTTTTTGTGTTGAAGCACATATTTTATAGAAAAGGGTAAATACAGATTTTTAAAGTAGATTTGGCATACAAGGGGCACTCTTGAGAAAGAATA
Organism: Bettongia penicillata ogilbyi; assembly: GCA_023548195.1. Classification (NCBI taxonomy): domain Eukaryota; kingdom Metazoa; phylum Chordata; class Mammalia; order Diprotodontia; family Potoroidae; genus Bettongia; species Bettongia penicillata. Next base: position 494,032 of record JAJHZJ010000500.1, read on the forward strand.
TTCTAATATCTCATATGCAACCCACCATTTTGTTGTTGTACAGATGTTCAATTGTGTCTGACTCTTCGTGATTCTGTATGGGCTTTTCTCGGAGAAGAAAATTTCCTTTTCCCATGGATTAAGGGAAACAGAAGTTAAGTTACTTGCATGTGCCAATGGATCTGAACTCAGGTTTTCCTGACTCCTGGCCCAGTGCTCTATCCACTGAACTGCCTCCAAAGGTACTTTGAAGAAAGCCCTGGGAAGAGCTTAAGGTTCCTGGCATCTGGAGACTTTTGCTCAGCAGCTGCTGGTTAGTGTCCTCTGTGTCTCTGATTTAGAAGTCCAAAAGTTTAGGTGGTATTTGAAATGACAGTATAATTGGAGAAATAGACTGACAAACCTCAGAAAGTTGATGTCAGATAAAAGATACACAAGCATGAGATTTGTAAACACCAGGAAAATGATCCCGCCTTCATCAATTTATCTGACTGGCAGCATAGTGAAGTGTCAAGGGAGATGGATTAAGAATGATAGAGCCTCAGTTCAAAATCCAATTCTTCTACTTACTACCTTTGTGTACTTGGTCAAGTCACTGAAATTCTCTGGGCCTCAGTTTCCTCAACTGTAAAAGGAAGGGGCTGGATTAGATGACCCCAAGCTCCTTCTGTCTCTAAATCTATAACCCCATGATCTTTATGGTCACTCCTAGTTTGAAAGTCCATGATTTTGCTGGGCATGGTAGCACCTGCCTGTAATCCCTGCTAGGGGGGAAGGCTAAGGTGATGGATCACCTGAATTCCGAGATGAAGTAGGGCAAAATTTGTTCAGGTGCCCTGATCAGACAAGTCAGGCATTAATATGGTGATCCTCACCTCCCAGTGGAGGGCCACCAGGCTGCCTAAGGAGAGATGTACAACACAGATTAAAGTTTCTGGACCAATAAGCACTGGGATTGACCTGCGAATGGCTGCTGCACTTGGAAATAGGAAGACTTAGTCTCAAGAAAACGAAAAAAGTATTCTATGTCTTTGAAGGCATGAATCTGTAAAATCCAAGAATCTGCCTTCAAGCTAGTGACCATAACTGATTCTCTTGGTGACTGATGTTGATGCTTAATATCTGTATAACCTTAAACAAGTTATTTAACTTTGATGTGCCTCAGTTTCCTCATCTGTAAAATGACATTGTTGGACTCAATGTCTTCTAAGGCTCCTTCCAGATCTAAGTTCTACGATCTTACAAACTCCTCTGGGGCTCAGATACTATAACTACTATGATGATATAAAGCCAGAGTACGACTATTGAACATCCCCTATGGTAAAATAATGTGTGTGGGAGGCTGTTTACACGGCTGCTTAAGTTTCGCTTCCTCCATAAAGCCTTCTCTGATTCTCCAGTCCAAGCTGATGTCTCTTTCCTGAACTCACAGTTACAGCTGGTACATTCAGGTTAGTCTTTCATCGATCCCTCTTTTCTACTTGTGATTTTTCTCTTCCTAACTATACTGTATACTTCTTGAAGGTGAAGACTAAATCTCCTGTACCTCCTTTGGTATCTGGAACATCCTGGGACGTGCAGTATATTTCCAATAAAGAATGTTGCTTCATTGGTTAGATGATGGGGAGGGTGATTAATGATTCGTGTGTTGTGGGGAGGGGATTATGGAGAGTAAGGATGGTCTAATTTTCAGTGTGAGTGGTAAAGAACACCAAAGAGAAATAGGACAAGAGCCCTATTCAAGACCATTCTGAGGAAGTTAAACCAAAAAAAAAAAAAAAAGAAAAGAAATAGTGAAGGTTTGGTAAGCTCAAACACAGAGAGTATGGGTGGAAGAGTATATAATACTACCTCTAATTTCTGCAAGACAAGATGAGGTAGCTGGTATTCCAGACATGGCAGTGGAATCTATTCACCCAATACCCAGGATCCAATGTCCAGTATCCAAAGTAATAGCTTGCTTTATTAGTTTCCTATAACTGGACACTTATAGCATACACAGTGTGCCAAGTTATTTACTACATACCCAGGATATATGGGGTTGGGGTAGGCATTCTTCTTTCCATTTTACAGGTGAGAAAACTGAGGGCCTTAGGACTATAGGATCTAGAGCTGGCAATGGCTTTGGAGATTCTTCTGTACAATCCCTTAATTTTGCAGGTGAGAAAACAAAGGCCCGAAAGGATAAAATAATTTGACCAAGGTCATGCTGACAGAACAGAGCACTAGGGATTTGAAGCCTTGTGTTCTGAATGCAAATGCAGTGATGTTCGTATTGTTCCCATGCTAAATGACATGGAGGAGCACTACACTGAGAATCGGGAGTCGTAGGTTTGAATCCTGCCACCTTTTGCCACCTTGTTATATGATTTTGGGCATGAGAACAGTGCACATAAAAGCAACTGATGGATTATGAAACCCTGAGTATGATTTCTGGCTACTTACATAATCAGTCTGCTTCTTGAACTCTGCCCCTGTATTGGACTTCCTCATTGTATTTGCCTTCTCAGTCTGGCTCCTGATTCACTGCTTTTCCAGACTGCCTTTGATCAGATGCACTGCGACCTGACCTCCTGACACCTGCTGAGATTGCCTTCCCCCACACCTGCATTTCCTCTGTCTTGGCTCCTATCCCTGACAGCATGCTCCTCGTCAGACCTGTGCTCCCCAGAGCCCAGAATTTCCAGCATAACATTGTCTCTTAAAATGTGCTATCTATCCTTTCTTGGCTGGCCAATGCTCTCCAAACCATCCCCCACCAATTTTCCATATTTTGCTAGCCCTCAGAGATTACAACCCACATAATCTCACACACAGAACAGCCTCCCTATGGAGGATTCACAAGTGTTCCCTAACATCTCATTGTCGGGCAGCATGAACTTCCCTTCCAGCTCTACTGACGGAGACCACCAGCTACTGATCTTCACTAGAAGAAAATCGAGGAGAAGATAAATGACTGGTGGGAATTGGAGTATGTTCTCCCTGATGAGCTGGTTCTGGCCAGAGAGACTTTCTATACATACTGGTTGAGTTCCTGGTCCCGATTAAATAAGGACTGTGACTCAATCCTTCTCCCTAGAATGCTCAGGCAAACATTCTCAGGCAAAATGATCCTAGCTATAGCCTATTTATTAAAAAAGATCTTCAAGTAGGGAACACAATGACAAATGGAAGAGAGGCCCCTATTTTCTTCTCAGGACCATGCTATTTTCACTCCCCTTCCCCAGGCCTCAGTTTTCACCTCTGTCTAATGGGGCCAGTCATCACAGCCTTGCCTCTTTCACAAATATAATAATATTGATAATGATAATATCAAAAATAGCAGCTGATGTCTTTATGGGCACAAAGCAATTTAACACCCATTATCTCACTTAACCATCAATATAATACCATGAGACAGAGAGTTAAAATATTATTAACTCTCCCTCATCTTCTTTTTATTCTTTATCAGCCTCTCTCACTTCTATAGTTTAAAAAAATTAAACTACTTGATAATTTTTTTGAAAGATGTCTTTCCAGCTATGATAGAAGTAAACTCTAAGGACAGTAATGTGAAAATGCCCCCAGGGCCTTATCTGGAGTTCAATGTGATGCAATTAGCTTGATTCTGCCTGAGGGGAAGCCAGCTGCATAGTCTGACCAATGTTTCTTCAATTGGGATTTTGTCTTTGGTGGTTAACATCCTTCAAAATGAAAATTGCATGAAGAGTAAAAAGAACTCTGATTTTGAAGTCAAAGGATCTGAGTATAAATGCTTATAACCCTTACATGTATTGTTTAGATAAGTCATGTTACTCCCTGGGTCTCCATTTCCTCATCTGCAAAATAAGGTTAGAATAGATGCCATTTGAGGTCCCTTCCAACTTTTGACCTGTGATTATATGATCTGAAGGCTTTTTATATGGAAGAATAATTCTGGTTTGCCCAGAGGTAAGAATTAGAACCACTGGGCAGGAGTTGTAATGGGTATAAACATATATTTCAGTTCAGTATAGGGAAGAATTTCCTGATACTCAGTGTCCAAAAATGGATTGAGCTACCAGCGAGATCAGGTAGTAACTTCTCTGTCAATGGAGGTCTTTTGATTTCTCAGAATAACTTCTGGTTTCCCTGTTCTCTAGATTCCCTTGAACCTATACATGCTTATCTAGCTCCCCAGTTCCTACTACAACAATGAGGAATTCATGGCTGAATTTCCTTGGTAGTTGTTCTTGGCTGACACTATCTGGATCACTCTTATCAGAATCAAGATAAAATTCCTAGAATGAAGCTACTTCTTGAAAACCTCCGTCCTGGACCCATCAGTCAATACCCTCTAAGCTACCCATTATAGCCCACCTGTGGCTCCACACTACCTCTTCTTCTTCCCACCACCATCTACCCAAGTCCACTACAGCTACTTTGCAATAGGTCATTCTCATTTAGTGAATATGCAACATCCATCCCTGGACCCCCAGGAATTCCTATGATTACTAAGCTCTAGTGGGCTTGATCTGAGGACAGTGCATATACCTGGGCCACACAATACAGCTGGGTCTGGTGCCAGGGCTCAAGACAGAAAAGGGTCCTTGTCTTGAAAAAAAAATGGGTTCATCTGTGATTGGAACTCAAGTGCAAAATAAATGAATTATCACTTTGGGACAAAGTTGTTTGATTGATCTGAAATGATTTTATTTGTGTCCTTAATGAAACTCTTTGCTCTTTCCATTCAGTCATGAAAAGAAAATGACTGACATTTTAAACTGCCTTTAGACTCAGTTTTCCAGTTGCACACAATACTGTTTTTCCCAAAGATCAGAATGTTGGAATCTTCAGGACTATCAGGTAAACTATTCAATTAAAAGATGTGCAGTGTATACTACTTGGTCCATTAAGCCTTTATGGTTCATTATGTAAATCTATGTTTACATACGACTGTCATCTACAGTTTGGAGTAACCTAATCTGAGTATTGGTTATGCTGAGTATTCATCACCATCAGACAGTCATGGCCTGTGAGCAGGACCACTTTTCAATCCCCACAATCTCAGGCATCTGAGAGGAAAGGATTAGTTATGGCAGTGGACAAGATGATCTCTAATCCTATATGATGGATGACAACTTTGCTGCCATCAGGAGAAGGCATGATACAGTGGCAAGAGCACATGGAACCAGAAGACCAAAAAGCTTCAAGTACTTCATTTGATGCTTAGTACCTGTGTGACCTTGGGTACGTAACTTAGTTTTTCCTTAACCATAAGATGAGGAAGCTGGAGTAGACGGCCCTCGAAGCTCTTTCTTCTGTAGATTAATAACTCCACAATTCTCAGCATAAAAATGTTGTCAAAGAATGATTGACTTCCTAGACCTCCTTAGCAGAGAATATGACCTGTGGTGGTCAGCAGTTCTGGGGGCAAAGGCCTGACTTAGGGCTCTGCAGCCTAAGGTATCCACAAAAGTTTATGGTCAGTTGTAAAGTAGGGAGAAAAAGGGATTCACGTCAAATGCTGACACAACCTAATCTCACCACGGTGGGGGAGTGACACCATAAAAAAAGGAAACTCTTTTCCTACCCCACCCCCTCCAAAATCACCAGCTAATAGCATGCTAACTAAATTCAGCCGTTCAACAAAACCTGGTGCATCTATTAAAGTTTCTGCTGCGGTCTGCATTTGTTTAAAGATGCTAGTCAATTATAAATACCGTTAAAAGTTTATGGCTCCGGGGAGGAGACCCTATAAAGCAGAGGTACTAAATGGGAACCACTCTCCCTAGCCTTGGCATGGAAACAATTAGGAACTTCATCATCCATCCCTAGAAAATGCCTGCTGAACTGTTTCTGAAAGTCACTGTCTCCCCTTCACTGCAGACATTTTCTTTTATTTCATTTTTGGGAAAAAAATCCAATTTGATAGCATCGTGGAAACAGGGCAGTTGCTTTTCCAAGTTAATGTGAAAAATGCTGATCTTGATTTTAATGATTTGCAAATGCAGCACAATTCACTTATAACATTGCTGCCATCAGGGTCCTCGCTAAATTCATAACAGCATTGCTTTTATATGATCGCAAACAAATTATCAAATCCTCAGGAGGGGAAAAAACCTAACAAATTTTTAAAACTCCGCCCTACCCCAGCATTTAGTCAGCAGCCTTTATGGTACACACCATTACATATTTTACACTGTTAATTTAACTTTCATTACAGTTTTATTGTAAAAAATAAACTAGAGCCTTATTGTGCAAAACAGCTGGCTTAGTCTATTTCTCCCCCTACTGAAGTGTTAGTGATGGCTGGTCCATTAAGCTGCCTGCCATCCTTCCTGCCTCCCTTGTATGCCCGGGTGAGCTCGAGGTCGAGGTGATCCATTCAATCACAGCTGTAGTCAATTACTTGAAGGACGAACAGCAAAACAACAGGGACTAAATTACTTTCTTCTCAGTGACAACAAGAGCAACTCGGACCTGTTCCAAGTGGCTCTTGGTCCCAGATGGAGTAAGGGAATTGCTGCTAAGCGGCTTTAACGTGAACCTGCTGGGGCCCTTCCCAGAGCCGGCCTTGTTAGAGAAGACAAAATGCCACGTTCCCAAAGACTTGGGTGACTTGGCAGCATCGGAACCCCTTGTTCTTACTGCTGATCTGCCCCCTTGTTGTTGGGAATGACTTCCCTTGTCCTGATCATCTTGACCTCCATTCATAGTTGGGCAGATCAGGCCCCGCCCCCCCTCCATGGAGTCCAGGCAGCTTCTGTTCATCCGGTACTTCAGCTTTGGGCTCCTTTGTTCCTTCCCTTTTCTGGAGCACCTGAATACTGAGGCATTTCAGAGAGGGCAGTGAGTTTCTTGGGCCAAAGGATCTTTATATGGGTTTCAGCAACTTGTGTTTTATACACACACACACACACACATGCATTTATGTATGTGTATATATATGCACACATATAGATATGTATATATTCTGGTAACTATTTTATATATACATGCATATGCATATATATTCTGATAACTGCAGTTCAATAGATTTGCTTCTTTGATAATCCTATATATTTTATTCTATGCATTTAAAAGTATTATTCTTAGAAGGGGTCCGTAGGCTTCACCAGACTGCCAGTGGAATATTTGCCAAAAAAGGATAAGAACCTTTACTATAGGAGATGTTGTCATTGGTTGCAGTTTCTGGAGATGGGAGGGAAGGTAGCTTGGTACAGTGGATAAAATCGTTGGCTTTTAAGTCAGAGGACCTTAGATCTAGAGAGAAGAGACATTACAGACCATCTATTCCAACCCCCTTTATTTTTACCAATATGGAACTTCAGGCCTTGTGTGGTAGGACAACTTGTGCAAGGTCACACATATAGTCAGCATTATAGGCAAGATTTGAACCCAGGTCCTCTGACTTCAAAGCCAGAACTCTTTCCATTAGACCCTTCTTGGGTTCAGAGCTTAGCTCTAACATTTACTTACTACATCTGAGACTTTAGGCAAGACAATCTCTCTGAGGCTCAGGTTTCTTATGAAAAAAAAATGGCTGGAATGGAAGGAATTGGTAGTGTTGGGCTAGATCAGGAGTTCTTAATCTGTGGTCTATGAACTTGTTTTTAAAAAATATTTTGATAACTGCATTTCAATATAAATGTTTTCCTTTGTAGTCCTGTATATTTTGTTTTACATTTTAAAAGATTATTTTGAGAAGAGGTCTACAAGCTTCATCAGACTGTCAAAGACAAGGTTAAGAACTCCTGGGCTAGATGTGAACTTTAAGGTCTCTTCCAGCTCTAAATTTATGAGATATGGAAGACAACGTGGTCAAGCTGTACCTGCCTGATTCTAAATCTTAGTAAATGACTCTCATTCATTCTTCTGGAAGCTGATTCTTGGAGTGCTATGATCAGGCTTTTCTGAGCCACTAGAATTGAACAGGGTGCATTACAACAAACTTCAGTTTATTGCCAGAATTTACTACCTCAATCTGAGGTGTCCAATTTGAGGCACACTTACTATACAGTTCCCTCATACAGGGCTATTCAATTATAAGAGAACAGCTTTACACTTCAGAACTCACAGCACTACCAGCCTCCATTGTAATAAACATGACTGTAGTTACCATACAAATCAATCTCTCTCCCTCTCCCTCTCCCTCTCTCCCTCTCTCCCTCTCCCTCTCCTCCCCTCCCTCCTCCCTCCCCTCTCTCCCTCTCTCTCCTCCCTCCCTCCCCTCCCTCCCTCCCTCTCTCTCTCTCTCTCTCTCTCTCTCTCTCTCTCTCTCTCTCTCTCTCTCTCTCTCTCTCTCTCTCTCTCTCTCTCTCTCTCCCTCCTTCTCTCAGAGTTGGGCCCTGGAATTTGTGAGAGTTTTAAGATAATTCATAGTCCCCACCTCTCAAATTATTGTTCCAGATGCAATCAAGTGAGGACAAAGAAATATTAGAACTTAATGGAGGATATGAAAGTGGAAAGGTCAAGGCTTAAGTTCAGGCTAGCAGTGAAAGACAGCTAAACCTTGGGCTACCTCTATACCCAGAAGCAAGCATAGCATGGGGCAAAGTCCAAGTCAGATGAGTAGCTAGGACCCGTTACTTAACTCTGAGAGACCTGATGCTTCCGTAATACATTCCCACTCATCTCCAGACCTGTTACTGGGCTTTCAAAAAGACAACAGGGGTCCATCTTGTCTTCTAGTGTAAAATTAGCATGCTTAGAGCACAGAACAATCCCTGCTCTGCTAATTTCTCATCCTATGAGTCAGATTCTTTCAAATACGAGTGTGTCAAGGGCTTGGTTCAAGATAAATGGCTTGAGTCATCCACGTTATTTTAAGCTATGATTTTGCTAGGCAGACACCTCTCATACTGGCCATTCATTGTCATCTCTGCCTGTGTATGTATGTATTTGCACCTTTGTAACCTACAGCAAGAGAGAAAGTGTGTGCTGTCTGTGGAGATGATTCTTCATTGTTCTTTCTAAAGACTTACAGGTTTCTACTTAAAACCCTGGTTAAATTCAAAATCTCATTTTAAATATGTCTCTCCCTCCTGACTGTTAGTAGAAGACACTCCCTAGAAAAATAGTGGGTTGTAAAAGTTCCCCCAAGAAGTTAAATTCTGTAAATTCCAAAATTCAAAACACTTTTGAAAAGTCTATGATGTTGGGTCAATTATATAATTTCTGTCAATATCCAAAACTGTGTGCATACATACATATGTTACTGGCTACACTAAAATATAGTTCTATCCTTGGTGATCATTACTGGGTTTATTTACAAGGATGGCATTGATCAAATGGCTTTATTTTAAAACACAATGACCTAGACACAGATATTGAGGATTCCGGATTCATAGGATCATAGATTTAGGACCAGATTTAGAGCTAAGAAGCCATCTAAAGCAACCCCCTCATTTTATAAATAAGGCATTTAGGTCCAAGGAAATTAAGTGACTTGCCCAAGACCACACAGGTAGTAGTAGTAAATAGCACAGTGAAGATTCCAACCCAGGTCCTCTGATTTCAAATGCAGTGTTCTTTACCCAGTATTACTACTAATAGCTAGCATTGTAAAGTCCTGTACAAATATTTAACCTTTTTATAACACTGAGAGGCATTATTATTATCCACATTTTACACATGATGAAACTGAAACATACAGAGATTAAGTGACTTGACCAGGATCACACAGTTAATTAGTTTCTGAAGATAGATTTGAAGTCAGGTCTATCTGACTTGAGGTCCATAACTCCATTCACCATGCCTTCTCGCTGCCTATTATATTATGAAGAATTTTCTTTTCTGAAATCCTAAGCACAATTTACACATTTCAGTGTACTTTTTCATATTTAAATTAGTCTATTAGATGTCAGACACTGAACACATTTTCATTGTCACTAGTGATTACCAATGACTAAAATCTTCATAGAATCTGTTGACGCCTTTTTTTCCTCAAAGTCAGAAAGACTCTAGTTTCTTTTCTAAAGTTAACAAAACAAACTAACTCAATTCTTATAGAAGATCTAAAGGAAAACTTACTTCATCAGCTCTGGGTCCTCCTTATCATCTTTTGTAGGTGTTACTTTCATTCCACTTTTCTTGGCACGAGGGCAGCCTGACAAACTATGTTTTTTAAGAAGAAAAAAATACTGTTTTATTCCATGAAGTATAATTTCTTGTATCCATCTGGCTCATTCATTTTTTTTCCTTGAGTTTACCACAATGTTTGATCTGATTCATACCATGTAGAAAAGTGGGGTTTTATGCCCATATTTGGGGAGTATGTGATGGGAGTGAGTAGAGAGACAGATTGTAATTAATGGTGTCTAGATAAGGTATCTGCTAACAGAATGTAATTTTAATTGGTTTGTTAAAAAAAAAAGAGCACCAGATCTTCCCTGTTAATATTCTAAAGTGACAATAGAAGTCATAAATAGGCAGAAATACTAAGAGCATTACATTAACTAAAATCTGACCTTCTACCCTTGTATTCTACTAAAGAGAATTACCTAATCAAATGCTAGAAACACCAAAAAACCTCAGATTAAAGAGATGAAAATAGGCCTCAACTATTAGCAATTTGAATGTTTTATTCATAATTTTATAACTTTGTCCACACCATACCCATCTTACTCCTCCCTCATCTGGTGCTTGTCCCATGTTCACTAACTTTAGAACCAAATAATTTCTATGCAGACCTTACCTCCTATGTGATGCATAATTTCCCGTTATGTGACCAGAACCATCACATCCAGGAGTTGGGCACCTGCAGAGGAATGGGAAATCAGGATTAGAAGGGCTCTGATTGGTGAATGGACTTTGAAAGATTAATCTTTTAAATGAATCCACTTGACCTAATCCAATGAGGTGGTTTCCACAAACAGACCTGAGCAGGTGAAAATAAAAATATGCCCAATGCACCCGCCCTTAGAATATCTCCCCAATGTATCCTCTGAGTATCTCCTCTTCCCTCTCCCCCACCCTCATCTTTCCCAGAATGGAAATGTTTTTGATGGAATTTTGGTGATGGCCTACCCACCTTGTGACATCCTCACATCCGATCTTCACTGATACAAACAACCAAAAAGGGGAAAAGGGGAAACGTAAGCAAGCTATACTCGCCTTGACCTGCCTCTTGGTAACACATCGGTTATCTGAATTACTCATTCTACAAGAACCTTCACGTTACGCCAAATCACAAAGCAGTACTTTTAGATTTTGTTATATAATCAGACTTTTTCCTGCCAGTCATAGATCTAATGTTGCTCAAGCAGCCCCCTGCATCAGAGGAAGGACCAGAAAAAAAGAGAGACCCACTCTTTGCTATAGAACTGTGTATTTTACAGTTAATAAAAAAGGTAATGGGGCATTCCCTAAGATTTTTATATGAGAGTCTAGAATTTAAATCATGATACTGATCCCAAGATTAAATTAGTACTGTGATTTGCCTGGCCAATGATAATGTTAATAATAACAATATATCAAATAGCCTACTACTTAGCAGAACTGGGGAGTGGCACGTGTACGATTAATAGAATTGCCATATGTATACCTATGGAAGAACAAATTTCAACAAATCAGTTCTCAAGGAAAAAACACAAACTACTAAGTGTAATTGAGTCTTTCTTGGATGCCTTAAAAATCCCATGAGGAAGGACTATAATTTATGTGAAAATAAAAGCTATAAGCTTTGGAATTAATGTAAAATAATAGCTCTAATGATTATAGCTCCTGCTAATTAGGGAATGGGGGAAAAACCCAATCTGAAACCATGACTCCACATTATAAAAAATGAGCACTAAATAGTCTGCCATGGGGTTGTAAGCATAGGTTTTTATGAAATTTTTGTTATTTCTTAATTCCAATTTATTTTTTTCTCTGGGATGACCAAGGATAGAAAAAAATATTTTTGTGAAGAATCACTTCATCATGTTGGTCTGAGGGATATATACTATCATTGTAGGATTTTTTTTTTTGCCATTTTGTGTTTTCACTCATATAGACATAAATGGATTTAACAAAATGGCTTATAAACATGCTATCTGAATTAATATAACAGAAAGTTCTAGTTCACCAAATATTAAATAACAGAGTTTCTCTTCTTAGCAGCCTGAATATCAGAGACATCATGAGAGACTCAGTGAATAACTGTGGTTCTCTGGTCATTGACTTTTTGGTAACTTATCTAATTTTGAAACCTTTTGAAAAAAAAGTCTATTTTCTAGGTTATCTTGTAACTTGGATCTTAATAACTTTTAAACCAGAAAAGGGCAAAATTTCATTCCCTATTCTGTTATGACATTTTTTCTGGATTGTTTGATAAAAACAACGTAGGATTTATAGTAAGAGAACTTGCATTCAGATCCTAACTTTACCACTTAATACCTGTGTGACTTTGGAAAAGTCACCTAACATTTCTAAGATCTCAATTTCCTTATCTGTTGGACTAGATAACCTATAAGATTCCTCTCTATTTTAAATCTACGATCCTAATATTATAAAATGCCTGAACAGCTATTGTCACTCTTTATCTTTACAATAGTCTCATGATACATTAGGCAAAACACACTCATGTTCATTTTATAAACAAAGAAACTGAGGCTCAGAGAGTTTAAATAACATGGCTGAGGTCAAATTCTGGAAAATTTCATGCTAGAAATTCAGGTTTTCTGACTCTCATCCAAAGGCTTTTCCCACTGAACAAGATTCATCCATGTGATGAAATGGGCTCAAGGTAAATTTAACATCAAATGTTAACATAAAAGGCTCGCTGGTATTGTATCAATTCCATTTTATTCTTTTCCTCCCCTAGTCAAAAGAATGGGGGTGTTCACCTCCACAGTTTTCCTCATTTTCCCCTTTCTTCGGCCTCTTCTTCATGCAACATCTCCTTTCAGCATATTATGTGCTCAATAATCAGTGCAAAACACAAGGTTGCTTAAGCTGTAGATACTGGCAGTGTACAGTCTGTTCTTTACAAGCACCTAAACTTGTTATTAAAATGGATATTTCTTGGCTAACTTGGTAAGTTACTTATGTGTCTTATTTCCAGGATAGTTAGGTCATTCTCTTAGTCTTGATAGGAACTTGTATGCAGACATTTCCATCCTGAGTGCTACCTAATCTCCCCTGATCCACTCCCACAGCCACTAAAGAAATGTGCCCCATTTAGGTCTAAAAGTTGCCCCTTTATTTCAGCTGGAAATTGTTGCCTGTGACTGCATCTAAATCTCAGCTAAGAAATAGCCCCCCCGGGTCTCTAACTCATAAAAATAGGAACTAATCTCTCTTTTTCCTTCAAATTTCACATAGTTTCTAGATACTGTCTCAAACTTCAATCCATTTACCCTCAATTATAAACTAAATTTTCAGAAAAGTGACTATTTCATTTCCTCATCCATCCTCTCTTCCTCCCTTACATAAACCTGTTGGCAAGCTTGTTTTTTGCCTCGTGGTGAGGCTTTCTTAACAAAAAGGAGATGTAAGCTTCTTGAGGGCAGGGAACTGTTCCAGTTTTGTCTTTGTATTCCTAGTGCCTAGCACAATGTGTGGCATAAAATTAACTTTTAATAAATTCTTGTTGGTTGACTGCATAATTGAAAGTCAATGTACAACATGATCATTCTTAATCCATGAAGATGAGGTTACAATTAAATCTGTGAGGTTATTACTCTTGATAAGTGGATAAGGGAATCATTATCTGATACTCACAGAATATTAAGAGTTAGAAGAAGGGCATGTCTTTGGAGGTTTTATGGCAGGACACAGACAAGGAGCACACAGGATGAGAAGATGGGGACAAGGTTGCACACTGCACCATTGAAATGTAGTCCTATATATTGCTAAGGTCACGTATTCCCACTGAAGTCTGGAAGTATGTGACTTACAAAAAAATTAAAACAATAATTCAAAATATAGTCAGTTGTTGCTTAACATAAGTGGACCATTCCCCAGCCCTCCTTACCACTGCTCTGTGGCCGCCATAGCCAGAGCGGCTTCAGTATCTGCCCACTTCCCCTAACCCCCACAACTGGCCAAGGATTGCAGGCTTGGGGGTACACTGGCAGTCCTCTGCTGCCCCTGCCAGAAGCAGGAGTCCTACCACCAGTCATCTAGGGGTCTTGTTGCTTGTCCCAATTGAATCTGTATAATGCAAATTTACATAAAATGAGGACTGTCAGTAATATTTACTTAACCTTCCTGGGTCTCAGTTTCTCTCATCTATAAAATGAGAGGGTTGGACTAGGTGGCCTTCCTTCCTGCTAGAGATCTATGATTCTGTAATCTAATAGTTTGCCCTGATGACAAACTTAGGGGAGAATATGGATAAGGGTTATACAGAATGGGGCAGACATGGCTGGGTTGCCATATGATCCTTTTGGAGACTATTCAGTTTGATGAAGTCACAGCTCCATTTGAATGTCTAAGTATAAAAGCAACAATTATAATACTCTGTACTTTAACTTAAATTTTCCAAAATTTGAAATTAGAGGACCTGGGTTTGAGGCCTGACTCTGCAATTTATTTGCCTCTTTGCTCTTGAAGTTATTTAACCTCTCTGGGCCTCAGTTTCCTCATCTGCGAAATGAAAGGGTCAGATGGGATTGTTTTTGAAGTCCCTTCCATCTCAAAATCTATAAACCTATGAATCCCTCAGCAAAAGCCTTGTCTTTTGATCTTTACCTATTCTCTCACGGGTATTCAGACGCTTGCAAAAAGATGTCAGACCCCATGTTGACAGAAAGCGCAGGAAGCTCCCAACCCCAAAGCCTTGAGAGTCGATTGCTTCAGCTAACATGATGAGTGTTTTATGAAAAGATTAGCTCCTTTGCATAGGCTTCAACTGCCCTGATTGGGGGCCATCTCTAGTCATCCTGATCTATATGTTGCCACGGGACCCAGATGACTTTGGAGGAGAAAGTGAGGCTGGTGACCGTGCACAGCCCTCCCACGTTCAAATCCAGTTCACTTGCAAGTCATGACATCACCTTCCTGATGTCATAGTCCTCTTTGAGAATGATGAACAAACAACTATTGGGACCGGTACTGAGTCCATCATGGGGCTCAGAGGGAGCTGACAGCCCTACGTACAAGTAGACTTTTGCAGAGCTGCAAGAGTATTCTCATTGCTGCTCTAAACTCTTATTTGGTAGAGAGCCTGTGCTTTGGGAAATGCTGCTAGCCACTAAAAATGATACCATGCAATTTGAATTTTCACAGCATCCCTCTGCATCTGCAGCTGCTCAGGTTACCTTGCCTGGGGCCCAAGAACTCAAATATAGACTCAGAAAGGCATTTGTTTGAGCAAGTGAAAGACAAAGTTTATATCTATGAAAGTGGGAGAGCTGTGGCAGAAGCACATACTCCACCTTTAAAAGCTGCAGATATTACGGACTATGGAAACACATCCCTTGCCGTCTTGCAGAAATGAATGCTAGTTGTCAAACACAGACTGACGGTTGTAGCGTGTGTGTGCTTGTTTCAGCAAACATATCACAAGAGGCTTCTACAAACAGCAGATGTGTGGCTGCTCACAAGAGGGACACACTCTGTCATTCCCAACCCCCCCCTCCCTCCGCCTGCTCTCTGTCTGCACCTGCTGCTGTATTACACACCTGTGGCTTTTTCCGAAGGACTTTTTGGTTTCTTCTCCCCACCCAGGGTGAGTCCTCATGTTGAACTGATGCACTCTGCAAACCAACGCCTTTGTGTACCACAGACCCACAGCTCTTTAAAGGGCAAGTTGGTCAGGCCCAGACTCACTGAGAGAGTTCCAGGTGAAGCCCTTAGCACTACCTTGAGCCTACCCTTGCTCCCTGTGTCCCCAGGTAGTTTTCTCCATGCTAAGCTGGTAAGAAAGTTACAGGGTGGGTGTAACAACCCTTCTGCAGCACCTTAATTAGAGGGGCAATGACATGGTAATTTCTAATTATACAATTCAGATATAAATGGGGTATATGTCAAGGAGGACAGGATTTCCAAGTGGGCCTCAATGAAAGGTCAGTCTCTCTTGGTACAAAGCTCTTGCAGGTTCCTTTTCATAACAAAGCATATTATGCTCCCTCTCCCAAGACAGGAACTTGGCCCAAATATAAAGCTGCTTAAGTCTTGTGAGACTAGAATCCTGAGCCAAGCCCCATCTTTAAATGTTCAAGTTCATTTAATCTTGGCAAAAATACGATTCCAATTTCTAAGGGGAAAAGTTTTTAAAAGGTTTCTTTGGCATAATGTCCCTCCAGAAAGGAATCTGAGTTACATAGAAATTAGCATAATATGGATCATTTTAAAACTACAGCCTTTGGCTCAATGATTCCTCTAGAAAGTCTGGGTATTACAGAATCAGACTTCATTAGAATCCCAGAAAAGGGAGCTGGAGTCTGTTCTGGCACCAAATAATGGCCACTAGACAAAACAATTTATTTTTAAGAAAGTAAAGAAAGTTGGGTAGTTAGGTGGTACAGTGGGTAGAACACTGGGCTTGGAATTCATGAGTTCAAATCTAGCCTCAGACATTTACTAATTGTGAAACACTGGGCAAGTCCCTTAACCCTGTTTACATCAGTTTCCTCATCTGTAAAATGAGCGGGAGAAGGAAATGGCATATCAAGCCAATGTTGCCACAAAAATCCCAAACAGGGTCGCAGAGTAAAACACAACTGAACAACAAAGCAGGTACTTCTGCCCTGGCTGGATCTGGACAACTTTATACTTTATTCCAGAGGTTCTTAACTTTTTAACAGCTCATGGATTGCAACTTTCTTACATGCCCAGCATGGGGAAAACTACCTGGGGACACACTGAGCAAGGGTGGGCTCAATGTAATGCTAAGGGCTTTACCTTAAGCTCTCTCAATGAATCTGGACCTGACCAATTTGCCCTTTGAAGAGCCGTGGGCATATTGTGCACAAAGGAGTTGGTTTATAGTGTGCGCATCAGTTCAATATAAGGACTCATTTGGGGTGGGGAGAAGAAACCGGAGAGTCCTTTGAACAAGACACAGGTGTGTGTATATGTATGTATGCATGTATATATACACATACACATATATATTGCATCCTAATATAATTGATTTCTTTTGTAATACTATGCATTTTATGCATTTAAAAATATTACAATGAGAAAAAAAGTTCATAGGTTTCATCAGAATGCCAAAGGGATCTATGACATGCAAAAGGGTTAGATACCATTCCTCTAGTGCTAATGAACTATACATATTATAGCCCATCTACTTCTTGTGACTACTTTTGGGCAGGGAACGTGAAGTTAGAAGAAATAAGAAGAGGGATAAGAAAGGAAAAGAGTAACTGTAGTCCCCTGAAGAATTAGGGAATTAGGACAGGAGCCTCACATCCCTACCCAAGCTGGAGGGATGGAGAGATTTGGGAGGAATTCTGAAGCTGTCCCATCAGCTCCATCTACCTCTCTGGGGCTATATTCTGAATTCAGAAGTCTAAAGATCACAAGCTTGGATCTGAAAGCGACCTCAGGGTATATCCAGGAAATCAAGGCTCAGGGAGAGTAAGTGACTTGTCTAAAGTGCCACAGGTAGTAAGTGATAGTTGCAGGATTTCGACCAAATTCTCTGCCAGCAGCAAGTAGTCATCCCACTCTTTAGGAGATTTCATCTCAAACGACCTTCATCACCCAAGAGGGGCATTGCTCTGACTACATGGCAGACTTCTCCTTAGGCAGCATCAGAAACTAATTAGGATCACCTATAAAGGGCTAGAAGGGACCTCAGAGGTATCAAGTCCAAACACCCATATTTTACAGACAAGGAAAGTGAGGCATAGAGAATTTAAGTGACTTGCCTAGGGTTCCAAGACTAATGTCTGTGGGATTTAAACTGAGGTCTTCCAAGTTCCAAGTCCAGTGTTTTATCCATTACTCTACACAGTCTACTTTGCATTGGTTTGTATTCTAGATAGGGTCCTGGGGTGTTTCCACAATAGTGTACTCAAGGTTCACCCAGATCAGAGGTCAAAAGTTACACCGCTGTTCCTAAATTTTAGAAGAATTCATCCACCACATTTAAAAAAAATAGCTAGAAGAAGAATTTCAAAATATTAAGGAGAAAATGGATGAAGTAGTGGTATGGTAGTAATAGGAAGAGGAAGAGGAGAAGGAGAAGAAGGAGGAGGAGGAGGAGGAGGAGGAGGAGGAGGAAAAGAGACAAAAAAGAGGAGGAAGAAAGGAGGAAAGAAGGGAGGCCTTGAAGAAGGGCAGAATTGAGAAGGGAATAGGAGAGAAAGACTCATACCTGCTACGGTGGTATTTACCCTCCAGAAAATGTTTATTTTGGAGTTGTTAGCTCCTATAATGTTCCAATTCCAATTGTTCAGTTGTGTCCAACTCTTTGGAACCCCATTTGGGATTTTCTGATACTGGAATGGTCTGCCATTTTCTTTTCCAGCTCATTTTACAGATGAGGAAATTAAGGCAAACAAGGTCAGGGTGACACAGCATGTATTTCAGGTTGGATTTGAACTCAGGTCTTCCTGATTTCAGGCCTGGCACTATCTGCTGCATCACCTACCTGCCCCTCCCCCCACTTCCATATAGTCTAATGGAGTTGTTGCTCTTGCCCTGTGTATGACGGTAACATACTGGTAATCCCTCTGATATTTTCTCCTTTGCCACAAAGTACTTCTCATAAATGAAGAGATCAGGGAATGGCTCAGCCCAGAGGAATGAACATGGGCAACCCTGACCCATTCCTTCTTGTTATAGGTTAGATGGCTGACTGTGATGGGTTGCTGTGATGCAAACCTCTCAGTGGATTCAGAAGTTAATTCATCCTTCTTGCATCTTAATGATGTTTGGAACATGGGTCCTATTTCCTGCTAAGCCATAGTCGCCTGTCCATTTCTGCTTTCAAGAAAGCCAGAGTCCATAGGAAAGATGCACACTGAATTTTCTAGCTTCTATCACTACCTCATAGTGGAAGACGTGCTATGGACTTGGCAGAAGCCACAGAAAGGACTCGTGTGATCACAGACTGGAACTATCCCCCAAAGAAAAAAAAGCAGGTACTTGTGCAATTCCTATTCCCTCCTCAATCATCCTGAATGTTCAGTAGAGGTCATTTAGCTGAAGTTTTGGAAGACTATCATGTGCAAGAGGGATTAGACTTTTTTCTGTGTGACCCCACAGGATAGAACTAGGACATGTGGATGGGAATGACAGTGAATCAGATTTCAATATCTGAAGCAGTAAGGAAATGGGATGGGCTGCTTTGTTAGGAAGTAGTTCCCCATCAGAGTATATATTCAAGCAGAGGTTAAATGACTTCTGCTTGTTGGAGGTACTGAAGAGGTGAGTCCTACTTTGAGCAAGAGTCACACTAAATAGCTTCTGAGGTCCCTGTTAACTCTGGGAATCTATGATTTTCCAAAGAAAATATGCTACCTCCCACCATTCTTGCCCAAGAAGCAATAATAATGGCTCAGCTTTATGTAAGAATTTATAGTTTACAAATCATTTTTCATACAATAACCCATAAGGTATGTTGTTATGTCTGGAGCTCCCAAAGACTCCTAGAGACTGATGGGGTGGGAGGGAAAGTCTCAGACAGTCATTGCATCAGCGTTGTCTCAGAAAGGGCTTATGATCATAAATTCTCTTCCATTAGAAGTCTAATCCCTAGCTACTGGAAAAGCACCAAGCATAACCACTGCATAGAAAATCCCCCAGAGGAAAGGAAAATACACTCACAAAAGATAGCTCCTCAGGTGATTATCCCATGGGGCAGAACACTAGAAACATCAGATTATAGATTTGGGGCTGAAAAGGACCTTAGAGTTCATCTAGTCCAACCTCTTCATTTTACAAATTAGGAAACTGAGGCTCATAAGCCCTTTAAGATCACAGAAGTAGCAAGTAGCAGGAACTGAGCTTGAAACCCAAATCCAGCAGTCTTTTCATTATATCCTCCAATGAAACCTTCCAGTGTTCCCAACAACGTAGCACCACTCTTCCTGAGAAGAAAATGCTCTTTATATTAGTTGACTCCATTAGCTTTCCTCTTATTCCCTTTTCAACCCTTTGTGGTCTGACTTCCAAGACTGGCTCACCCAATTGAAAGTGTTTTCTCTAATGCTAACCTGATGATGATCTCCTTGAGGGCAGGGACTATTTCATTCTTGTGCTTGAATCCCCAGAACCCAGTATGGCCTCTGCCACGTAGTAGGCACTTAATAGTATTCAGTCATTTCACAGGTGTCTGACTCTCCATGATTCAATTTTGTGGTTTTCTTACCAAACATACTGGAATGGTTTGCTATTTCCTTCTCCAGATCATTTTACAGATGAGGAAGCTGAGGCTAATAGGGTTAAGTGACTATCCCAGGGTGACACAGAAAGTAAGTGCTTCACACTGGATTTGAACTCAAGGACTTCTGACTCCAGGCCTGGCACCATCCACTGTATCACGTAGCTAAAAATGTAGTCTAATGGAAATGTTCTTGCCTTATTTATGAGGGTAACATCTTAGTAATGCCTCTGATATTTTCTCCTTTGCCACAGAGTACTTAAATGAGATGTACTATTCTGTGCATTATGCCACCTACATACTTAATAGTAGTCACTTAATAGATAGTTGTGGGCTGATTGAACCCTGGAGACTTACCTGTACCTGGTATGTTGGGTTTTTTTTTCCTCAAAAACAATTGAATCTGATCAAATGCTCCACAACCATGGTCAGTCAAAATAACTACTGACAATAGACACCACTTGTCCATATTCCAAAAATTTCCCTAAATTCCCACTCTTATATTTCCTCAAGTTAATGTGCAATTCAACCAAGCTGTGACCAAATCAATCACTTTTCCAAGCCACAGTCCCCATTGAGCTAGTTTCAAGCATCCACCTCTTGACAAGTATTATGTAAACAAGACAAGTATTATTCCCATTTTACAGATGAGAAAATTAATCTTAGGGAGGTTAACTGATTTGCCCATATCACACAGATCTCAAGCATTGGAACTACAACTCAAACCTAGGTCTTCTTAGCAGGTAGGTTGGGGGTCTTTGATTCCTTCCAAGCTACCATGCTTCTGATCAAGATGATGTAACCTAGCTCCAGCAAATCCTGTTGCTCCAAGGAGAAAAAAGTTAACGGCAGCCTTCCAGGTCATGTCAGCATGGCTATCTCCCTTCACGCTCCCCCACTCCCACCATAATTCAGCTCATGGAAGTGCTTCTAGCTTCTTGGAGGTATGACCCCAACAAATAACTGTAAAGAACACACTGCATCTCTCTGAATGTACACTGCACGCTGGGAAACCTCTGGGTGTTTGGTAACTCATCTGTGAAGCTATCCTTAAGCAGGTGAGCTGAGATGGTGACCTCATCCATCTGTTAGGGAAGGTAGTTAGGGTGGGAAAGGAGGAGCAGGAGAAAGGGACAGAAAGGTTCGGGGAATTGATTGAGGAGCCTCTACTCTCATCCAGAAGCAGCTTAAGTATCAAGAAAAAAGGAAAAAGAAATAGCATTTTCTTTCATCATCAGCTTCCAGTTCACAATTAGCAAAAGCCACATGGTCTGCTACCCCCTGAACTATTCCATGGGCAGCCCTGCAGCTTTTCCTAAATATCAAGGGGGCAGTGAACCCTACCCAGAGTCCACACAGAACTTTTTCAAGACTTTTGCTACTGGAGGCTAGTGAACTGGACCAGATGGGGAGAAGGAGCGGCAGAGTTTGGAAGCCTTGGAAGGCTGAGGGGAGGCTGGTCCTGTCTGTGCCCCGCTCTTGGAATCTCAGCTCCAGAAGCCCAAATGACTCCTTGGACTGGGCAGCCTGCCCACCTGACGGGTGGCTGGCCTGAGGACGCAAGTGTCTGACCAGCATCTCTCCTAGCCTAACAAGGGGACATCACATGGACCGGAGCAGCTTGAGGCAACGAGCAGTAAGAAATAGCAGTAATAGCAGCACCAGGAGCAGCCCGAGACAGCCCAAAACAGCCCTTCCTGAAGGTCTAAAGCCCCCAAAGCAGGCAGGCGGACAGACAGGTGGACAAGCAGACAGGCAGACAGGCAAGTATTCTCTCCTTTTAGAGTAAAAGGGTGTCCCCCAGCTTTCCCTCCGGGCTTGGCCCAGGCCCACAGGCCTTTGGAGAGATGAGTTTTGGCTGAAGCCTCTACGGAAGAAGAGAGGGAAAGCCAGGTGTCAACACAGGCCAGAGGAGATTCAAGTTGAGCGCAAACATACTTGAGGTCAGCAGAATGTGCAGCCATGAGGTTTCTGAGGCTCTTGTCAGCAAGAGGACAACCAGAAAGGCTGAAAGAGAAGAGATGGAATATCTGGGTAAGGCCAAAAAAAGGGGGCGGGAGGGGCGAGTCGAGGGAGGGAAAGAAACCAAACCATCCACACGTAAAGTAGGATTTAGAGTCAGAGCCTGGAATCAGGAGGCAACGCACCTGCGATGGGAGGCATAGTTTCCAGTGATGTGTCCGCTGCCATCGCAGCCCGGGGTGGGACAGCTGAGCAAAGAAGAGAAACAGATTTGTGAAGAGATGAGTCTTCCTGTAATGTAATAAGAATCCCTCCCTCTCCAACGCAGGCCTGGGCAGCTGGGAACAGACATGTGGGCAGCCAAGCCTAGTCAAGCCTTCCAAGAGCAATTTCTTATTGGGGAGTCCTTATTTCCACCAATAACTCACATTTGGGTTTATAGTGTGCTTTACATACATTATCTCATTTGATCCTTATAATATCCAGATGAGAAAGAAAAAAAATGTCGATATTGTTATAAACGAGGAAATGGACTCTCCTCCAGAGGTTGTGACTTTCCCATAGTTAGACAACTGCAGTTATCCCTTGCACATCGAGGGTGTCAGAGGCACCCCCGCCCCCAATTTGGAAAAATCCGTGTAAAATTTTTGGCCTTCTCTTTGTACCAAAGAATAAGTCTGAAATATTATGGTATTAAGAGATAAAATATGTTGATATTATATAATATTATACACATATTTTATGCATTTCTGAGTTTCTAAACTTTTTCTGTATCATCTGCTGACCTTCACATGTCATCTGTGCTTCCACAAAACTCCCCCAAAATTCTCATTGAATTTCTTATACTGACCAGCATTATATCAAAACCTTGATGGGGAAAGCTACGTTGGGGAAGGGATAACTGTACTGTCAGAGCTGGGGTTTGAACCCAGATTGTTCCTGACTTCAAGAGTGGTGTTGTGTCTACTAGACCCTATCAGACCCTTATAAACTTGTATTCTGTTTAGTGCAAACTTTTCCTTCCCTTAAAGAAAGGATCGCTGTGATCAGCATACGAGGGGAAAATCCCTAATAAAATTAAAGCCCCAAAATTCCAAATCCTAGAGAATCAACTTCAGACCCTGGCTGCTCAAGGTGAGCTTGCTTCTTTGGAATGTTTGTGTGTAGACAGAGAGGAAGCTACTCTGTCCCTTGCCACACTGGTTAGCATAGCAGATTTGCACACCCTCCCCACCTACCCACCCAAAAATAGCCTGAATACAGGGGCTTCACTTGGGCACTGAAGGAGTGACTTAGGTCATAATACAGGCAGATCTCACATAGTGGGTTCCATTGGGAACAGACAATCTAATCATCCTGTCAGCCAGACAAAGTCATATTCTAATCACCAGGAGGGGCACTGAGATGCAGATAATCTGAAAGTCATTCCAAATACGTTTGGTTTTATGAATACATCCCACCTCTTTAGAGAGGATTTACTTTCCTAATTATGCCCTTCTTGAGTTAATACTGAATAAATTTGCATTCTCTGAGCATACACCAATTGTGGGGGAGTGGGGGGTTGGAGGGGAAGGTAAAGTATTCCACAAACATGCTGGGATTAAAAGTGTGTTTGGGATGACACAGTGTGGATGATGCATGTGTGGAAAACTGGGAATTAAATGTACCCATACTTAAATTTGAAGTCCAGCATTATCCTGTATTTCCCAGGGATCAGAAACTTGGCTATTTCCCAGAAGGAATGGAGCAAGAGATTACCATGCTCTTCTCAGGTAGCTAGAATACCCAAGAGCCAGTCATACAAAGCAAATTAAGTTTCCTTCATATCATGCTTCTCATTCTAAATGACAAGGTTCTGACTGCTAGATTCTGTGCTATTAGAGGACTTTCATTATTAAAAACCAAAAACAAACCAAAAACCAAGCCCCAAATCAGAATATTTAAGAGTGATAAATAATAAGAAAGTAGAAAAGAGACAGTCTTCCTCCTTCCCCTCCCCATCTCCCCCATCTCCTTCAGGATGGCATGGGACCATGGCACCATGGTCAACTTAATCATAGTTGGCCTTGGCCAAGAAGAATTGTTTCCCAGGTTTTGTCTAAAGTGAGGCATATTTAGGACCAAAATCCTGGGAGACAGGGTGCACACAGGGTGCTAGCAAAAGCTACGTGAACAGAAGCAACAAAAAAATCAGCTTAAGAAAATGCTCCTAGGGAAATAATAAGACAGTAGATCTTGAGACCAGGTCATTCAACTTTATCCAACAAAATGGAAATAGTTCACTCATGGCATGGACCGTCCATGGTAATAGGGTAGAAAGAGGCTCCAAGCATCTACAGCTCTCAAACAATGTCAGTTCCCTTCCCTGAACTTGGGTAAACTCTCCTGGGGCTCCTGCCAGCCCGAGAGGGAGACTTACGTGAGCAGCTCCTTCTTAATGTCCTTGGAGAGGAACTTCAGCTTAAAGTTGGTTAAGGTAACTTCCCCTGGATACTTCCGCTCTTCAAAGTTCTCCTCTGACACTTCCTGGTCATCTGCTTCAGAGGAAGCAAAAGAATTTGCTGCTGGCTCTGACTGCAAAAAACCAGCAGGGAGAGTTTTTACTGACCAGCTGGGGAGTCACCAGCAGTAATGCTGGCAAGGAGTGGCTGGAGGAGCCCTCCAGAGAGCAGCCCACCAGGTCCAGGGATCTGGCTCAAAAAGACTGCACAGGACAGTTTCTATCATTTCCTCTGCTCTCCTAAAGGTGAAGCTTTCAGGGCTTTATTGCCTGAAAAGAGAAAGGAAAAAGGCACCATCTCTCCTAGCCAGAGCTCTCAGGGGCAACAAGCAAGGGAGGGGATCTCTCTCCCGGGCTGGCCGATGAGGGCACATTCTCTAGCCGCTGGCTTCTCTCATCAGAGAGAATGCCAGATGTTGACCCCAAGCATTTAAATTCCAATCTGAGAAGCTGTTCAGGCCAAGTGAGAGTTTAATAGCTGACATCTGTTTAACACTTCATCACCATTGAAGCTTCTCACATACATTATTATTAGGGGAGCAGTCAGGTAAAGTGGAAAGAGCACTCAGTACTTCTGTAGTGAGAGGATTTGGTTTCAAATCAGTCCCATTTGGTGCCAACACTGCGATCACCAATCTCATTTGACTCTCACAACAGCCCTCCAAATACTGATATGTCTTGAAAAATTTTCTAGAAAAACATAATACTTGGAATTGGAAAAAAGTGAAGATAAATTAAATAGTAACTTTATTTTCTGTATACATTTTGAGAAAAAGGATCAAATAAGAAGGATTTGTTCATGTAAAACTAAAAAAAATGTATTAATCCTACTTTATAAATGAAGAAACTGAGACTTGTCTAAGTAAGTGACTGAATCCAGGTCTTCTGGGGTAAAAGACCCTGGTTCTTCCTACTTTATGAAGCTCTTGCAATATGGGAACAATTTTATGGGTCAACAGATGTTGTACAAATTGAAACTTAAATTAGTGGGAATAGGAGAGGAAAATGGCATAATAAAAAGAGCACTGATATTGGGGATCCAAATATCTGGGATCAAGTTTGGCTCTATAACTTACTGGGTGGTGACCTTAGGAAAGCTGCCTAACCTCTCAAGTCTGTCTCCTTATTTGTAAAACAGGAATAATGATGCTCAGATAAGGTTGTTGTGAACAAATGAAGTAAAATGCTTTATAAACTATAAGGTGCATGATAAATATAAGCTATCACAATGATAAGTTATTACTATTATTCATATCAGATATATTACATCTTCCCAGTCCTCCAGGCTCATAATCTAAGTGTCATCCTCAACTTCTCATTCTCTCATTTCCCCACATCCAATCAGTTCCAAAGTTCTAACATTACTGCCTTCATATTATCTCTCAAATATGTGCCTTTCCCTCCTCTGGGACTGGCATCATGCTGGTACAAACCCTCACTACCTCACACTGGATTATTGCATTAGCCTGCCTTACATCTCTCCCTACTCCCATCCATTCACTACTCAGTTGTCAAACTGGGCTCCCTAAAAAGGGCAGATTTTCCTAAAACCCCTATTCTGTAAACTCCAGGGGCTATCTATTACCTCCAGGATCAAATATAAAATCCACTGTCTGATTGCTAAAGCCCATTGTAACCTCGTCCTTTTCTACCTGTCCATTTTCTTACACCTTACTTCTCTCCATATATTCTATAATCCCATGAATTCCAGTGACTGGCTTCCTGGATCTTGCTTGTACGTGACACTGTACCTCTCAATTCCTCACATTTTCATTGGTTGTCCCCCATTCCTGGCATTCTCTCCTTTCTTACCCTCCTTCAGCTTCCTTGGTTTCCTTCAAATTCCAGCTAATGTCTCATAGCCTGCAAGAAACCTTTTCTAGTCCTCCTTAATCATAGTCCCTTCCCTTTGAGATTACCTCTAACTCATCCTTATATTTTTTTGTACAATTGTTTCCATGTTGTCTACCCCATTAAACTGTGAGCTCTTGAGAGCAGAGACTGGATTTTTAAAAAATAATTTTTATTTATTTACTCTCTTGCCTTTTAAAAATATCCTTAGTGCTTGACATCATGCCCATTACACAGTAAGTACTTAACAAGTGGTTGCTTTTATATAGCATAATCATGAGGACCTGGTACCCCTAATTTACCCTTACCTTACTGCATCTTTGAGTCAAGGAAGGGCTACCTCTAGCTAATACCCTCCTGTCCTGCCATTCTTTTGAGATAGGAGGACCACTCTTTGCTATGAAACATGAGTACAGGCCTCTATATTGGGACTTACGTGGTCCTTTTCTTCCCCAGTTCCCACCTAGAAGCAAAATTTCTTTCATCCTTTTTTCTGTGTCCCAGAATGCCTTCCTATGGTCTGGTGCAGACCCAAGAAGACCAATGACTCCATCAGTCAATGAATGAATATTTCTTAAGTGCCTACTGTGTGCCAGGCACCATTCAATGCTGAGGTTCCAAAGAAAGGCAAAAGACAGTACCTGCTCTCAAGAAACTTTCAGTCTAACAGCTCTGGGTAAAGTCATCTGCCCTCCACTGGGTCACTTCACTTCATCCCTGGAAGCTTTTTTTCCTTCCAGTCTAGTTTTGCCGGGGATAACATGTGACTATGACAACCACCCCAGTGTGCACAAACAGATGTGTTCCAAGGAGGCATTTGTGGTACATATTGTACCTGAGACTGAAATAGGATCCAGGGACCAGATTATCCCCCACTGTTTGACTTTGGCTAATATTTAAAGAATCCATCAGTTCCTGGGAAGTAATCAATTATGAAGTAATGAATCTGCATTAGCATCCAGAGGTCTAGAAACCTACTCTCTTTCCAAATGGTAATTTTACATCATGGAACATTGAGGAAACCCATAGTTTAAAGTTTGCAAAACACTTAACATACAGAATCCCTTTTGATCCTCTCATCATACTTGTGAGTTAGGAAAAAGTAAAAGTATTATTGCAGATGAAGAAATGGGGTCTCCTTCGAAGGCTGTGACATGTCCATAGTCAGACAGTTAGGGCCAGAGCTGGGGTTTGAGCTCAGATTGATCCTGACTCCAGAACCATACTAACTGTATGATCCTGGGCAAGTCACCTAATTTCTGTTTGCCTCAGTTTTCTCAGCTATAAAACAGGCATACCTTACACAGTTGTGAGAATCAGTGAGATAACATTTGTAAAAACAACATTTAGCATGGTGCCTAGTACATAGTAGGCCATAATATAAATATAACAATATAATAGAAATGCTTATTCCCTCCCTTTCTACTATTCTGTGCTGCCTCCTGGGTCAGATGGGTACAAAGATTAGAAGGAAAAAGAGCCAAATTTACTCCTTAGAATTCTATAGCCATTCTTCCAGGCTTATTATTCTTTGTCAGGATTGTGGTTCTTTAGGAAGCTTTGTGCCCAATTGGATTACCAGTGTTTGGAAACCTGACTCAGAACAGATTATGCTAGCCCACTATGCCAATTGCCTTCCTTGTTCCCACCTGTCTAGGCTGATCATTTTTTATCCCAGGGGAATGGTAAAGATGATAAATTTATTTGCCCTAACTGGTGCATTGGAGCCATATGAGGGGCAAGGATAACATTGTCTTGGGCACCTCAGTGCTAATTTTCAGGTCAGTATAATGCCCACAAAGCTCAGCGTGTGTGTGTGTGTGTGTGTGTGTTTGTCCTTCATTGCCAAAGAAGACCCACAAAGCTAAAGGACACTTGGGAAACTACATTTGCTCATTGCACAATATTAAAATCCAAATCCACTCAATAAAAAAAAACCATTTTTAGAACCTTTTATTCTGCATCCCTAAAGCTCTGGCCATTCCTCTCTGTTGAGGAAGTTTTGTGTGTGGCTATGGATTATGAGAAGATCATCATCACTGACTTGATCTAGGATGGTAGAAACACTGGGCCAATTCAAGGATAGTTTATGATGTAATGAGAAAAAAATGAAAACCCCGCAAAAAACCAACCCAGTTTCTCTCTGACTGATGGCCTTGGCAGCCATTCTAAGACCAAAGGAGTAAAAAAAACAAGAAATAGGGCTTCAAGGTAATGGTTTGGGCTTCATGGGACTGGACTCACACTTGACTCACATTCCTGAGGACCTGAATGAAAGCCATGGGGACATAAAACCACCACTTGGAAGAAGTCTTTTCAGAAGTGATCAGAAAGAAAGTAAAACCCAGCAATCTTTGTCTTTCTTCCCAATGCTGGCCTCAGAAAGAGACAGGGTTGCTTGAGTCTTCATTTCTTCCTTCCATCCCCATGGAAGGCTAACAAAAGAACAAAAGTGTTTCAGTCACCCACCTCTTCAGGCTCCTCCTCTCGCTGACGGCTGGGTTTGGTATAGTCAATGGGGCCATCCCACTCATCCTGCCGTGAGGTCTGACTGGACTGGGGTGAGGTCATGGTGCTGCTAGTGGCACTGGTGCTGTTTTGGCGTTGGGAAACATCTGGGGATTTGACACTGGGACTGCTGCTGCAGCTGCTACTGCTTGGGAAGGTGTTCTCTCGTTTGCGATGTTTGTTCATACTTAAGTCCAGAGTCCCATTTTCATCCACCTCAATGTCCATAGACTGAAATTTGAAGATGAAATCTTTCATTAGTCATTCTGTTACCTATCCCAAGGTCATCTTCATGGTAAATTAGACAAAATGAATTATGTGCCCCAGATGACCTTAGTAAAATGTTCCTTTTGTGAGATGACAATGGAAGTCAATTCCATAGGCAACATTTTAAAAGGAAATTTCTTAGTTTACCAACTTTTGAGAGTACCATGGGGAACTGTTACTTAATTTTAATAGTCCAAACTGGAACCAAGTCAAATCTACATAGACATTGACTTCTAAAAGCAGCGTGGGACAGTGAAAAGGATTTGAGTCAGTAGACCAGGATTTGAATTCTGTCCCTGTCCCTTATAACCTATGTGACCATGGACAGGTCAATTAAATTTTCTGAGCCTCACTTTTCCAACCTGGAAAATGAGTTGGATTAGGTGAAGTCTTTAAATCTATAATCCTATGATACTATTCAATTCAATTCAATAAACATTAAGTACCCACTATGTTCTAGGCATTGTGTATACTATGAAACATTCAATAAACAATAATAGTCAATACATATTTATTAAGCACCTGCTATGTAAGGCACTGTGCTAAGTGCTGGGGATACAAATAAAAAAAAGACAGCCCTTGCCCTCAAGGAGCTTACAATAGTAATAGGGGAAGATAATACACAAAAGGAAGCAGAAATGGAGTGGGGGGAGGTACCCATCTCCAGAGCATGGTGAAGAAGTCTTGAAGCAGTGTAACTAGGTAGGAAATGAGTTGGCATAAACATGACATGAAATACAGGATGCTATAGGGAGAACGCTACTGTGATGGTCTTTAGCCCACAGAAAAGAGAGGGTAAAGGATTCATTTGGAGGAAGCTCATTAACTTTTAGCTCTTCAGGGGCCAGCCACTTAACAAGGAGGATAAATGGACAGAAGAATCTCAGATCAGACAGTGCCACTATCCCACCCTTTCCCAAATGATTCCATTTTCCGTATTAAGAGCTGTAGGAGAAGATTGCTAGACAGAGCTTATCTCAATGACCCATTCCACAAAGACAGCATCTGTACCCTCAAAACTAGAAATGATAGTCATTTCTTCAGTAAGTGGGTGTCCTAAATCCTAGCTTCACCCATCCTTCAGATCAACACACTGGGTTGGTGATCAGCACAGCTGACCTGGTGAAGCTCCCACCATTGCCTCTAGCACCTTTACTCCTCTCCCCCCACCCACCCTTGAACTTACCTTGCTGGGAAGATCTTGCTGCTTCGTACTGAGATTCTCTGGCATTTCCCAGCAGCGGGTGGAGAGATTTAAGATGGCAGTGGCAGCCATGTGTGCAGCCTCAGCATCATGGGAGTAGTCGAAGCCTGCGGAAGAAGATGACGTGCTCTTCACATAACTACCGGAGGGGCTGTGCCTGGGGGAAGAGGCCTTTGGAAAAGGTTTGGCTGCAAAAAGGGAACAACATGGGCTGACACACAACTTAACACAAGAGACAACAGCTATTCATAAATGTGGGCATTTAGATGGAGGCGTAACTGGTACTTATAGGAACCTAGGTCTTAGGGATGTTCAGGAATCCTGAGGGTACAAGATGCAAGAGAACTCATCTAAGAAATCACTTTTAAATCTCTTCCCACCTCCCTAACCTCCTACTTTTCAAAAGTCTAGTTCCTAACGAACCACCTATATACACACCCCCCACACACAGACACACAGAGACACACATACAGACACAGGGAAATATTCCTTAGAAAGCAAATAGAAAATTAGTACCATGTAGATAGTACTTAAATATTTGAACATGTCAACTGAGAAAATCAGATCTTTAATTTTTAATTTTTGGCATCCTAAGTAACAGTCATTATCTCAATAGGATTTACATTATAGTTGGAGGAAAAGCATGTTATATGAAAAATTCAGACCCAAACGATGATACTTTGTTAGTAATTACATTGCAGCCATGAAATTGCTTTCAGATGGACCAGCAGTCAAATATAATATTTTTAGCAGTCAAGTTATTTCCTTTATATGCCCAATAAGCCTGAAAGCCTAGAACATAGCAGGACTCATGTGTTTTTGCTCTGAATTCTATTTCACCACACTATGAACCACTCTGGTTTAGCTTATGGGAAGTTAAGTGCATGTATCTTGGAAGACTACATGCTAAAAATGATGATTCTCAGAAAATACATTGTCTCCTTGGAAAGCGGCGATTTCTGCACAATGGCCATCAACTTAAAATGATATTTTTGATAAACACACAAGAATCCTGGGTAGTTCGTTCCTTCTTGTACTGCCCAGTCTAATCCCTGTTTAGGGGTTCAGAGGACAACCTGACAACATTCATGAGGGTGAAATGCCAATTTCAATTTCACACTGTACACTCAGAGATGTTTTTCCATTTCATAAGTATTTCTAGCACTAATGGACTTGCAATCAGCAAATTAGTAAAATAAGTGATGAGAAAAGATAGAAGGGATTATCCTAGTGGGTTTGCGGGAATTATTTTTGTCAGTACAATTACCCTGAAAATTCTTTGCTAATATTGCAAATAACACAATCTATTCAGCAAGAGAGTCACTTGTGCAGAGAAACAAATTACTTTCCCATCAGCGCTAACCCAGGATGGCAGTGGCAGTTGTGTGCACTGGCCTCCATCCAATTCCATTGTCTGATCCTTTACAGATTTAGCCCAGGAATAAAGGGAGCCTCCATCATGGGGAGCCAACTGGGATGCTTTTAAGCATGAACACTTTTTAGAGAGCAGCTGTGTCAGGATTAAACAGGACTCTGAATTCAGGATTAGTCAGAGAGAGAAAGCTCTCTTGGGGCTAACAACATCTTCTACAAACTGTTTTCTTAAATCTTTAAACACACACACACACCATATATGAGAATGGGTTTTATTTTTGTAAAAAGCTTTCAGAGGTGGACAGGACATGTCTATGTAAAGGATAATGGGCTTATTAAAGTCTTAAAGGTTGAATGCTGTGATAACCAGCGTTGTCCAGAGTGTGGGGTTAGGTGCAGGCAATGGTGATGACGGGAGTGGGGTGGGACAGGAGAACACAGACTCTGCACCTAGACATCTATGTTTTGATAGCTGAGGGAGTGACTTCATGTTTCCCAAGTACCTGAGTTGGCTTAACCTGGACAATAAGCCTGAATTGGAGATCTGCCATTTGAAGTCATTGGAGGTTAAGTGTATTCTACACTAGGTGTGGTTTTAACTGAGAAACATATCTGAGGTGTTATACCTAGGGAGATGGGTCTCTGAATCAAGGAGTCTCAGGGATCCTCTCACTCCTTTCCTGTCTCCACCAGTCCTGTATCTTTGAACAACCTGCTAGCCCCGGGTGTGTAGATTAAAGAAAAATCAGAAAAAAATATTTAAAAATCATCACAATCTCCTTCCAACTTACATTTAAAGGCTTTAGGTGAGGTTTCGCTAGTCTGAATCTTTGGGGCAAGCATGCGTTTGCCAAAAACCTGAGCATCAAAACTTGCATAATCGAAGGTGACCTTGGAGTACTTCTCCAGCTCCTTAGCCAGGTTGGCCCTGGGTGTGGCTGGGACCATGTTGGGCCTGTAGCTCCCATACTGAGGAATCTCCAGCTGCTTGACGAAGCACATAGGCCTGGAGGGTGGGTGACAAGACAGAAAGATCAGTGAAAGCAAGGAAAATGGTCCTTCCAATAGAATGAAGATTCTCAGGGACACATAACTTTAGTCATAACTGCATTCTATTATGTGAATTACATTAGGGAATACACAGATTTTTGTAGGTTGATCTGGGAACCTAACATTGGTTCTATAGGCAAATGTTTGAATTCTGACTTAGAACTTGGAATTCTAGGTTTATAAGCCTCTCTCCATACTCTTACCCTGAGTAGAAAACCTCTTCTTAGTTGAGAAGAGACTCTTTCTTTCCCCTCCCTCTACTTCCACGAGCTACATAGGGAGACAACACTTCTCTCACAGAATGAGGGCTTCTCCAAACAGTATGACAGAGAAGTGAGCATGTCTCACTCATCATAGCGTAGTACCATGGACAGGGCATCATCCCTCCACTGTGGTGGCTACTACCCCAAAAATCTGACAAAAGGTCACAAGTCAGACATTGCATTATCTGGAAGATTGTTAGTAATGGGCTCAGAGTCAGGAAGATCTGGGTTCCAGTCCTTCTGACACATAAGATATAACATGTGACCAAGGGCAAGTTACCAGGCTACCAAACCTATAATTTATCAGCAAGTTAAAAATCGGTATTGATAAAGAGAATTCCTTATCTAACACAAACCCAGACAAAATTAAATAAATAAAAATATCACTCATCTAACTCCCTGAAAATATTCAGGGTACATATATCTTTCTTTATGCATATGCATGTAGATTTTTTATAGATATTATCTGGCTTAACTGTCAAAGGATTATAGATTTTGAGCTGGAAGAGATCTCAGAGACTATTTACTCTGACCCTTTCATTTTACAGATGAGGAAACTGAATCCTAGGGACATTAAGTGACTTGCCTATGGTCACATAAGTAGTAAGTAAACATCAGGGGCAAGATTCCAACTCAGTTCTATGACACAGTAAAATAAATTAATATAGTTCTGTGAAAACATTAATATTGTATTCTTATCCCTTCTTCCTCCATGCCTAAGAAAAATTCCTTTGTAATCTGTCTTTTTGTAACAGCTACCATTCTGGGGCATTTAGACCTGGTAGTGTTATTTCTCTACTCATAGATGAGGAAACTGAGTGTGGGAGAAGTGAAATAATTTGCTCTGAATCACAAAACAAGTTGACATTAGAGACAGTGTCAAAGTCCAGACTACTGCTCCTTCCTATGAATAAAACCCAGAAATCTCAAGGTCAAGAACTGACATTCAATTGGGTTAAGGTCATGGACAAGGGAATAGATGCTCAGAGAGCATGCAGGCACAGACACATGCACACACCACATGCACATGCGTGCATGCACACACATGTACACACAGTACACACATGCACACACATGCATATGCTAGCTCAGGGATGGATTTCCAGGCAATTCCTTCTTTTTTCTATAGAGAGACAAGCATACATTTTTATTGCTGGCTCAGGCTGTCAGGAAAGTTAAATGTGGATAAAATCATTGATAAGCACGCTCCCTCCAAATTCTCCCTCACAAGGATGAGAATGATCATTCATGTTTCCATAACATTTTAAAGTTTGAAAAGATTTGCTTTCCTAACAACTCTAAGAAGTAGATAGTATGAGTATTATTACTTCAATTGCATATCTAGGTAGCATGGTTTAGCGAACAGACAGTGACCCTTGAAGTAAGGAGGACCTGAGTTCAAATTTAGCCTCTGACACATTCTAGTTGCATGACCTTGTGCGAGTTGATAATCTACTTAGTTCCCCAGGCAAACTCTCTAAGACACCAATCTGCAATGGTGAAATTTCCCTATCAGGAGCTCTCTACACTGGTGAGATTATGCTCCCAGATCACCAACGCTGGCCTCCCTTCCTCAGAAATTCTACTGGATTGATGACAAAACTGAGGCAGAGAAGTGATATGATGTACACAGATTCAAAAAGGTCTTTTCTGACTTCAAGTCCCATGATACCATGATATTTCACTAATGATTGCAGTGGCATCTCCCAGAATCAGAAATTTAAGACCTGAAAGAGAGGGACCTTATAGGTCATTTAGCTGATCTCTTTTACAGGAAAGGGAATAATGATCTTCCTGAGTTCTTAGAACTATATCTTCTCCTTATAGATGGAGCTTACTACACCAATAGGCAAATCCCCAAGCATTTTACAAAATACTAACAAGACAGGCATTAGAGCCAGGTGCTGTAGAGACTATTTGGGCTCCCAGTGATTGTCTGCTAGCCCATCTCACAGATGCAAGACCTCTCAATATAGGCAGTACTAAAGAAAAACTTGTAGTGGATGTTAACTTGTTTGTTGTACTTACAGCATACTTTAGAGTCTGGAAATCAGTTCAGACGATTAAGAGTTAAGTCAGAAATCCAGGCCATGAACAAACTTAATAGAACTTTTGTTCTAGATTTTAACCCTTATGAGTTAATGATCACCTGTGCAGAGGAATGACCCCAATATGCTCTGGGAAACTTTCAGATAGATGTTTCACAGGGTCCAGTTAGAGGCATCTTTTTAAAAAATATATATTTTATTCTTCCCCAAATTACATGTTAAATGTTTTTAACATTCTTTTTAAAGTTTTGATTCCAAATTCTATCCTTCCCTCTCTCCCTTCATCCCTTCCCTGAGATGGTAAGCAATCAGATATGTTTTACATGTGCAATCATGTAAATCATGGCCTATTTCTGCTTAAGAATAGTCTTAGGACTGTACATTAGAAAAGTTAGCCGCAGGGTGACTTGATCTCTCTTTCTGTTTCCTTTTCCCCTTCCTTCAGGCCCTTACTCAATTATAATGCTTAGAGATCCCCAAGTGTAGATCTGAGAGTGCAGGAAAGAGATAGAACCTTGTTTCCCCATCAATCACTTTCTTGAAACTCCTGATAAGGAAAGAAATCTGAAATCTGGCAAAATATCTGGGAAGCGCATAGGGATGTGATTTTTCTATATAAAAGGGGAAAGTCATGAAGCCATTCTGTGATGCCGCATTCTACCCCAGGATGATCTGCTGGTGCAGGCAGAGCTTCACAACTGGAGCCCAGAGAGCTAGTGAGATCCACCTCAGCATGCTGACCTAACCCTCTCCAATTGATGGCCCTCCCAAGTCCTTGGTCAGCTGTAGTGAATTATCAAATATATAAATAGATCTCTGATCTCATTGATTTGGAAATTCCCTCCAACAATACAGATTATAATCCATTCATGCCTGCCCACCCTGTGTGATACTTGTCTACATCTCTCAAAAACTCACTACCACAAGAGTTCTACCCTGTGTGCTAGAGGCCTTTCTCGATTTTTCCTAACTTGATAAGGATACCAATGGAACATTGTGACTAGACAGCCATCTCTTGATGACAGTCCTGTCATTCCTTGCCCTTGCCACAAAACCAGCCTGTCTTCTCTTTCCATCATGCATTTCACTTCAATAAATTTCCTTATGTAAGAAAATAGAAGTTTAAGTTCCGTGCATAGCCTTTTTTCTTTCTTTCTTAGGGTCCTTCATTGCCGAAGAAGACCATGCCATCAGAGAAATGATGACATGACTTGCACTTGACTTTGTTTTGAGTGAAGGAGAGTCACCAGCCTCACTTTTGAGCACCCAAATCATTCATTTAAAACAGTATTTGATGTTACACATAGGAAATAATACAGATGGGAGTGATTGAACACCTTTCCCTTCAAAATTTTTCCTAAGTCCTTAAATCACCAGTACAACATAAGAAATAACAAAAGAAAAAGGTAGCAAAAATCATTCCCAGTCAAGTTTTTAAAAAGAAAGAAAAAAAGAAAGAAAGAAAGGATCCTTCTGGCTTGGCTAATGCATCAGCAATGATTCCTATGCATTTTGTATTGGAAAGTAATCCACAGAGATGTCTTTAGATTCACCATAACTCCTTTGGCCCAGGGCTATAGCATTATGCAGTGCTACAGAAGTATGTTATTGTCCTGGGTGTGCTCCCTACAATGAACAATTCAATTCAATTTGAATAAATTAACAGAAGCAGAAATAGCGACTGTCAGAATCAAACTGGACCTTAGGGGCCATCTAATGTAATGTGTACCTGAACAAGAATCCCCTTCTCAATATATGTAATCTGTGGTCATCTGGGCATCTGCTTGAATACCCACTATCAAAAGGGGAATCAGCTGTACCCTGAGGTATAGCCCCTTTCACTTTTTTTGGACAGATTACATTGTTTAGAAATTGTTTTTTTTTTCTTTATATCAAGCCTATACCTGTCTCTGCTCCCTTCTACCCACTGCTCTCAGTTCTGTCTTCGAGGACCAAGCAAATCTAGGTCTCATCCACATAAGA
Source organism: Bettongia penicillata ogilbyi (assembly GCA_023548195.1). NCBI lineage: Eukaryota > Metazoa > Chordata > Mammalia > Diprotodontia > Potoroidae > Bettongia > Bettongia penicillata. Next base: position 531,245 of record JAJHZJ010000500.1, read on the forward strand.
GCCTTTTAAATTATTTAAAGGAAATGATCATGGACCTTTGTGTGCCTTCTCTTCTAGTTCAATACCTCCAGTTTCCCCAACTGAAGCTCACATGGCATCACCTGAGGGGCCCTTCACCATCTCGGCTTCCTTTCCGTGACTGCTCTCCAGCTTATCAATGTTTTTTCTAAAATATGACTCCTAGAATCGAATACTATACTTTCAGATGCAGTTTAATCAGGGTAGAATAAAGTTGAGCTATTGCCTCTTTTTCTTAGTCCTGGATACAAAGTCTCTTAAGGTGGCTCAAGATGTCATTAGCTTCTTTTTTGGCTGCTACACCTCCCTAATGAGTCATACTCAACTGCAATGCACTAATTCTTCACCACCACCAGCTGTTTCCAACAAACTTCCATTTAGCCATATCTCTTCCATCTTGCACTTGTGAAGCTGATTTTTAAAAATGGTTTTTAAAAAAACCTTTAAAAGCCTTACGTTCATCCTTGTTAAATTTTATCTTATTAGATTTGCTAAGTTCATTGACATATTTGCAGATACTAAATGTCATCCTTAGTGTTGGTCACTAGACAATCATTGGATCATAGATTTTGTGCTGGAAGAAGGGACCTTAGCGGCCAGTGAGTCCAAACTCCTAATTTTACAGATGAGAAAACTGAGGCCTTGAGAGGTTAAATGATTTACCTATCATCATATAGCAAGTAAATATTAAACAGTATTTGAACCCACATCTTCCTGATTCCAAGTAAAACGCCTTATGTCACAAGCAAAACTAATAAATGTAGAATTTTTTCTAATTCACGGATAAAAAAATATTTAACAGCACAAGGTCAACCACAGAAAGTCAGAATACTCTGGCAGATATCTCCTTCTCAGTTGATATTGAATCATTAAAGACTAGTTTTCAGATCCAGTTGTTCAACCAGTTTTGAATCTATCATGATGATATGAAAGACTTTGTCAAGTACTTAGTTAAGAGCTATAGGAAATAGCATTTCCCAAAATCTGGCATGACCAACTCTTGGGGAAATCATGCTGGGCTCTTTCTTGATCACTGCTTCGTCTTCTAGACATTCACTAACCTTCCTTTTAATAATTCATTTAAAAATTTTGTCAAAAATTGTAGTCAAGCTTAATGGCCTATACTCTGAAGACTCTTTTCTCTTTGTTTTGAACATTAAAATATTTGCTCTTCTCTAGATGTGTGACAGTTCTGATCTCCCCAATCTTTCAAAGATCACTGACAGGCTCAGTAATCATAGCCACAACTTCTTTCATTTCCCTAGCCTAGAGTCTTTATCTCATCAAAGACAGCTAGGTTCTCTCTCTCATTATTTCCCTGCTTACATTGGATTTCAACTCCCTTTCCAGTCCAAAGAGCTTTTTATGTTGTAGAGGAAACAGAAGCAAAACAGCTGGGCAGCTTTGCCTTTCATCATTGGTTATTTTTGTTTCATTCACCCAAGCAAGTCTTATTTATCTCTTCTTTGATTTTCCTTTTCCCCTACTTTTAAGAATCTGTTTTGACCTAATTTACATTAAGCACCTAAAATGCATAGGTCCCAGTGCTTGGCACTGGAGACACAAAGATGGAAAATGACATGGTCTCTGCTCTCAAAGAGCTTACAATCTTGAATTATCAATGAACTATCTACCCATCTTGGAATGACTTAAAGATGTAAAAACAGGACTCATAACTAAAGCAATAGAGCCATAGAATCTGAGCATGTCATCAAGGGACACAGAGGGAGAGCCCTCTTAGTCCCAATTAAGAAGGGTGGGTTCTTACTAATGATATTTACTGCTGTCCTCTCTGCTTCACTCACCTGAGAATCCGATCAGAATTTGAGCTACTCTTGGAAGGATCGCCCGCCTGTGGCTGTTGCTTCTCATGAGATTTGGCTAATTTTTCAGCTGCAGCAATGGGACACCCAGACAAACTAAGGAAAAAAAACACAAGGAGGAAAAAACTGAGCAAAAGCAACAGGGAGACATCTCCCTTGGCTCAGGATTTGCACTGAATGTCTCTTGGTTTTGTTGTTGCCATCTCACCCCCCCAAACATGAGCACTCACAGAGCTCCACAGGTGTGATGGGATGGGGCCACTGGAAAGGACAATGAAGAAACGGCTGGAAGAAATTCTAATCAGGGAAGGGCATTGTGCCTAATCACTCTTCTATTTCCTTCATTGGTTCATTGTCCTCCCACACTCTAAGGGTGGGTGTCCCCAAAGGCTCTATCCTATATTCCATTCTCTTCTCTTTTTGCACTCTTCATTGGTTATGGCATCCATTTTTACGGTCCAACTATCACCTCTGTTCTAAAGACTCACAAATTTATTTATCTAGCACTAATTTTCTCCAAGTTCACTCCTGAATTTCACTAGATCTAATAAACATCTGAACCTAAATAACCTCCTGGCATCTCAAACGCAACATGTCTGCATGGGAATTCATCATCTTCCTCCCTGAATGCTCTCTCCTTCTTGTTTTCTCCTTTCCTATGGATGGCACCACCATCCATAGAAAAGAATTAAAGGAGTTGGAAGAGTTAGTTCTTTAAGTAAAATGGGGATAATTATACCTGAAGTTCCTACCTCAGAGAGTTACAAGGATCAAATTTATATGAAGCACTTAGTAAATCTTAATGTGCTACATGGTTGTCAGCTTTCATTGCTATTATGTGCTCCAAAGCAACAAAAAAACCCTCAAATTATAGTCCTAGAGCTAGAAGAGACCTTAGAGTCCATCTTGTTCCTCTTCTTATTTTATTTATTATTTTTTTATTCTGCACTTAACAAGCACAGATAGAACAAGCATTTCCATGTGCAATGTAGATCAGAAAAAGAACATTGTACAGTGTGAATCTCTATCATATATAACTTGCTTTTCTTTTCAGATATGCAATAAATTCTTCATGTTTTAAAACTGTTCTGTTTTCTGTGATTTTTTTGTGGCCCTTTAGTTAGAAGTTGAGGAAACTGAGGCCCAGGAAGGTTAATTGACTTGCCAGGGTGTTAAATAGTAGGCATTAGAAGCAGGAATTGATGTATCCACATAATTTTTGGGAACCATGGTCATGTCATCTGACAATGGTCATGAGCATAAAAATCATTTAACCTCCCCAGGTCTTAGGTTGTTTCCTTATCTGTAAAATGAGGGGATTGTATTGTATTTCTTAGGTTCCCTTTCAGGTCTAAATTGATGAAACTCTGATACATGAACCTAAGTTAGAAACTTTGGAGTTTCTTGGGGGACTTTTTCCTCTTTTCTCATTGACCATATCTGATGCTGCTCATTTTATAGGAGACCCTACACATCTGGCTCCAATCCACCTTTCCAGAAGCCAAGGCATATTGATTCAACTAACATGAACATCACTTGCATTCATTCCCTTTGGATCACCGTCTCTAATGCAGACTATTATACTAGCTTCCTAAGTGGTTTCCCTATATCTAATTTTTATCCTCCTCAATCCATGCTGCGAAAATGATCCTCGTGATGTACAGGCTTTTCTACCCTTAAAAAAAATCTTCTGTGACCCTTTGCTTTGTTGTCTATGCAAGAAAGTATGAAATCGTTGACCTGGCATTTGAGACTTTCCACATTTGGTCCCAACCTACCTTTCAAGCTTTATTCCACATTAGTTCCTTTCATACATTTTCCATTCCAGACAAACTACAGTGCTAGTTCCTTCCCAAACAACATTCATCCTCCCTAGCTTCTGTGCATTCACAGACTCTACCTACCAAAGTCCTTTTCTTATACCAAGGTTTGGCTCAGGTACCACCTTCATCTTGAAGTCTGCCTCAGCCACCCTCTGGAAAGTATTCTTTTATTCCTCCAATTTTCTTAAAACATTTCATCAGAATTTCCTCTGAAATTTTATCACACTCTACCTTTAATTATAATTATCTTTCTCAACATCATGTCCACCCTAGGGGTAGGCCAAGGTTTCTGAGTCCTTGAAGACAGAGACTATTTTTCATCTTTATATCCCCAGTGTTGAGCATAGTGCTTTGCACACAGTAGGTGCTTATTTGTTGAATTGAATTTGTTGCTGAAACCCAAATCTTCAGTCTTCAACATTCTTTGGAGTAACTTCTCTCATCACCCTCTGAGAAAATGGGAGTACCACAGGCTGCCACACACAGTAGATGCTCTCAGAAAATACCAAGTCAGCAATGGAATTTCACTGTAATTAGAATATTTGCCTCAAAAAAAAGTGGAAGGAAAAAGGAAATCTCAGATTGTGGGCCAACATTACATTCTATGTAATTGTTTGCTCTCTTTGGGTATAGAGTTAGTTTGGGTTAGTGGTTCTCCTTCCCAAGAGCCTTAAGAACTCTTTGAAAAAGAACATATCCTCATTCTTATTGTCTGGGTCTGACCTAAAACTGAGCCATGATGGCAAGTCTCATACCTTATTGGATCTAAAAAGGTCCTTTGAGATCATTTAATCCAACCCCATCATTTAACTGAGGAGGAAACTGAGACCCAGAGCGATTGAATGACTGTTTGTCATTCAACCATTTGTGGCAAAACCAAGAAATGAACCCAGATCCTCCAATTCCAAATGCAGAGCTACACTATGTTGGTGACTTGTCACAGCCTAAGTGCCCAGGAGAGGGAGACTGGATCATAGAAGGTGGTCCTCTAAATCTATTTTCTAAAAGATCTAGTCAGTGAGATTAGACAATCACCATCTGTTATAATCCAATAAGGGAAAGGGCTCATTATTGACTCCACCAGGGCAGATTCTTTCCTTCCTTCCCTGCTGCTCATCTTCTATAAGGGGTGTGTGTGTGTGTGTGTGTGTGTGTGTGTGTGTGCATAACTTATTTTTACACAACGTTGGCCCTGGGCTCACCAGTAGCCAGAAGGGAAGAAAGACATTGTGGCCTGACTGTCAAAAGATCTGAGACTTGGTTTGATTTTGCCACGGCCACCCAGTATAACCTTTTATTAAGACATCTAGCTCTGCAAAAGATCTTGGTTGGTCCACAAACTAAACAATAACTGGGGATTCTATGAAAGCTTCTGGATAATGGATAAATGCAAAAAGAGAGAGAGCTATTTGCACTTTTTAACATCAACAGAGAACAAAATAAAGTATTTTAATTTCCCAATTCTGGCTTGGAGAGGTTATAGCATAATTACAAGAAGTTTTAAATTTTACTTTATCTGATTTATTAGACTAGAGGATTTCTTAGTAACACTACTAGACTTACAAATATTCCATGAATGCCATGGTCATGTCTTAACTAAACTCTGTCTTGATCATCATCTAGCACAGGGCCCTATACACAGTAGGTGCTTAATACATATTTATTACATGAATGAATGAACGAATGAATGCACAGCATAAGGTCTGACTGGTCCAGGTACATATCATTCATTGAGCATGATCATTGATAACACAAGGAATTAATGCACTTGGGTGAGAGTTATGGAGGTGTATTCAATCAATTTTAAAATATCTTCATCATGGGGGAAAGGCATGGAATAGATCATTGAAATCCACATATGACCCAAATTTCAACCTCTCTTTACTGGACTCCTCACAAAGAAAATAATTAGCTAATTTGAGTTTTTCCCTTAGTTTCCCTGTTTTACCTCAACAAAGAAGAAAAGGACACCTATTTGCTGTCTTGAAAATAGTTCTCCAGTCCCAAATTTCCACCTGTCTTCTGATATACTGGCCATCCCACATTACCCTTTTCTGTCTTGTCCTCCTTCTTCTCCCTTCCTTGTATTTCCCTAGGCTCCCTCAGAATCATTGATAAGCAGGAAAGCCAGGCTTTTAGGGCATGGAAATAAAAAAAATTTCTGGGGTTTCCCAAAAGCCCCAGGAACTGACTCTTTTAGACTCTGGGCCAATAGAGTATTGATGCATTAGACACAGTTGTTAGCAAGTTGAGGTCCCCTGAGTTGGTTGGTGGCTCCACCCTCCTATCAGTTGCATGACAAGTACCTTCTGTGTGTGTTCCGGTTGCTGTTTACGTGACCTTGCCCTGTACAGCCAGGAGTGGGGCATTTCAACACATTCTCATGCATGGCCAAGACTGTAGGAGAGACAGGGAGGGGGAGAAGCAAAGAGGTGAGGCAGAGTTGAAAAAAGAGACAGGTTATCAAATCATTCTACAAGCCACATTCTATGGCTTGAGCAAATAGAAACATTCCTTTAGGTTTTGTCTATAGGAAAGTAAGAGCTGTAGCCATTCATTCTTAAGTCAGAACTAGGATCTAGGTCAAGTATCAAGTATGGGGAGAGGTGGTAGGTAGGTGTGTATGTGTGTATGTGTATGTGTGTGTGTGTGTGTGTGTGAGCGCGCAGAAGGTAAAGGGAATGAGTGGACTATCTCCTACTTTTGAATTCTGCCTTTTCATGACAGAAGAAAAAAATGCCATTATTGCTTTTAATCCTTCAGATGGGCTGTGGTTTCCATCTAATTGTAATCTGTCTCTTGCAGTGATAACCTTAAACACGAAGGAAATAATTTGCTTTCCAAGACTTTCCTTTTGAAGGTTTTGAATTCAAGCTGCTCTGAAGGTGACTGTTTTCATCTCCCCAGTACCTTGTCTCCCAAACCCAATTCCTGCAGTTCTGTGTTTATTATATGCCTGCAACCTTTAGAATGACAGATAAGGCCAGTTTGGCCATTATCCCATTATCCCACACACCCAATGATGAATGTTATTTATGCTCCAAGAGTATTCTATTTCAGGCCCAGGGAAAGATCAACCATAGCCTGTCTTCTAGAGCATCGTCCACATGTACCCACTGACTATCTGCAGGCACATTTGACACGTTGTAATTGTGAGTTCAATGACTGATTATAATGAATGTTTTATGTCCCTATGCCACTGGATCTGGAGCCTATGGCTAATTGGAGGAACTGGGCAAGTGTCTGACAGTCCAAAGCACCATGAGACCTGACCTGAAGTGAACTGCTGGCCCTGCTGAATGATAGCAATGCACGGAGAGTTATAACGTTTGGACAAATGTCATGGGCCAATGTGAACAGTGACTATGAAGGGTACTCACTCTCTGGAGGAATTCTGTCCTTGTGGGGGCAGCCAGACAGACTCCGATGATGAGGGTACAATCCTGTGACATGACCAGTTCCATCACAACCTGGAGTGGGGCATTTGATCTCACGCTTTTCAGCTCTTGAAGCATCTAGGAAGGAATGCAAGGGAGGAAGACTGAAGTTTCCTCTGACTTAGGAGTCATGAACAGATGACCCCAGACAGAAGAATGAGAAAGGGAAGGTTATAACTCCTAACACCAGTTTGCTGTTCAGAGAAGGAAGAACTGAGGGATGAGGTCATGTAAGGTGGCATGAGGGATTTCCTGAGACTCCAATCATACTAGACTAGACTACAATCATACTACTCAAATGTTCAACCAGAATGAAAAGATGATAATCTCAGTGTGACTTGGGAAAACTATTTCTTCTTAACACCAACCATTTGGATAGAAATTGAAAATTTCAGTCATTGATCTAAATATTTCTAGCCAAAGGACTGGATACAATCACAGACCAGTAGAACTAAGATCTTGGATATTAGTTTAACCCTTTTATTTGCCATATGGAGAAATTAAGACCCCCAAAGTGGGACTGACAGATTCAAAGTCACTCATCCAGTAAGTAACAGAACTAAGATTAGAATTTAGGTCTCCTGAGTCTGTCCAGGGTGCTTGGTATCTTTAAGACAAAAGTATTTGAATAGTTGGGACAGCTAGGTGGTACAGTAGATAGAATGCTAAAGTTTGGAAAACTCATCTTCCTGAGTTCAAATCTCGCCTCAGATGCTTACTAACTTCCTGACCCTGGGCAAGTCACTTAGCTCTGTTTGCCTCAGTTTCCTCATCTGTAAAATGAGATGGAGAAGGAAATGGCAAAGCACTCTAGTATCTTTACCAAGAGAATTCTAAATGGGATCATGAAGAGTCAGATATGACTGAACAGCAATCTGGATCCTTAATTGAATTTTCTTTTTAATCTTTTTGGTCAGCTTGGTGTAGAAATGACTTTAAGTTTCAGTATGGAGTTACTAAACTTGCTTTTCTAAAAATACAATAACCATTGAAGGTTAATGTGAAATGTGAAAGATCACAAAGGAAAACTCAAAACAGTTCAGAAATAGGTCCCCAGCAAAATAGGGAAAAACAGGCAAACTTGGTTAAAAAAATTTCCCAATAGAAACCCATCTGATCTGTGATGGCACTGGGATAGATGAGTCTGCCTGAGAACTAAAGCAACTCTCTCTATTAACAGATAAGTCAATAGGGGAGGTGGGGAACATAATAGCTAAGCTGGTAGATATTTAGCATGGTGCTGTAAGGAAGAATGTTGATCTAGTGTCAGAAGATGTGAGTTCAAATTCTGGTTTTGTCACTTCCTATATGTATGACTTCAGGCATATATCTTTATATTTGAGGCCTCAGTTTTCTCATCTGCAAAACAAAGGGTAGGAATAGATCATCTAGTTCCTTTCCAGTTCATCTATGAACCTATGAGACAAACTATGGAAGCCATATACTTCATGGAAGGAAAATAGAAGTTAATTATCTGAGGTCACAGAGACCTGGAAAAATAAAGTTTGGCTGTGATCTCCTAAGCTGGATGGCCTCTAGACTCTTCTAATTGATGACTTAGGGCCAGAATCAGTTTCCTAAAGATAGCTTCAGCCCTATATCCCCAGCATTTCTTTACATTATGAAATGATTTTTTTCACAGCTAAACAGAGATAAAAAAAAAAGGGTCTTTCCCTCGATCTGTGCCTCATAAATACTTGGAGTACTCTCATCCCAATTCCCCCTTCCCCCCAACTCCTGCCCCCATGAAAGATCAGTCCAGGGAAGTACTAAGCACAAACTCTCCTCAATGGAGGTCTTCCAGCAAAGACTAGATCATCACTTGTTTGGGATGTCCTTAAGAAATAGTCTTGTTCAAGTATGGCTTGGTCTAGGCAATGTCTGAGGTACCTTCCAAATTCTCTGAGTCTAGGGACCCAGAAACTTTTAAAATTATTTATGTCAGTCATTTGGATAGAATCTGTAAAAGAATAAAATTAATTACCGAAACCCTTTTTAAGTGGCTGGATAACATTTCAAAACACTAGAGGCATTTGGGAGAAAGTGTAGGCCCTTGGGTGAGAATATACCAAATTTCCTTAGTTGACTGCTAACGTTTGCTTTACAGAGCACTTGATATTTTTTTCTCATTCAATCCTTAGAAAGTCTGTCTCTGCCTAGCCCTCAGCCTTCTTCCCATCAACTGATATCTGCAGAATCTGTAATAGTTTTCATCACCAACTGATTGCATGTCAGCCTTGACCCCTCTTTGAGGATAGAACCAAGCTGCATTTATCCTTCAGCTCAGCAGCAGCTTTATTTTTGACTGGATTCCTGATGGATCTTTCCACCCTTCCACCTTTTTGGCATCACTATGGACTGCTACCCACCCAATATCAGAGGAAAAGAGGAACCCCCAAAATTCCATCTTTAAGGAAGCTTAGATTCCATTTCATAGGGCCAGCTATGTGTGGGCAGTAACGTTCATATTCTTTTACATTTAAAATCCTGCTTGTGGGAAAGGTAGGGGTCTGGCTTAAGAGGAGGGCAACCGAGTTGACCTGGATTGGGCTGGCACCTCACTAAACTAGAAAGTGCCCTCGTCTAGGGCAGGGTAAATAGAGCCTGTAAAAGCTGCGCTGGGCAGGGAGCTGGGACAGGACTCATATAGCAAACAGCCATGGAGAGCAAAGAACAAGGGTGAGGAGAAGGAGCTAGGTCAACCTTGTGGAGTGGGGATGAGGATAGGGAAAGCTCTTTAGGAGGGAGCGGGAATCCAGGCGGCAATCGCCGTCCCTGAGGCCAAGGTGCCCTGGGAAACCGTTCAGGAGATGACTGAAACCGGGAGGATAGGAAGTGAGGGCGGGCAAGAGGTGTACCCAGCACATAGTAGGGGCTTAATGAATCTCTGTTGGTTGATTGATTCATAGGAGTGGGGGGCGGCTCTTTATCAAGGCCAGCTGACCAGAAAAGGCACGCTCCAGGGGGTGGGGGTCCGTAATACGCTGCCCTATGAGGGAGGGACCCCATGGGGCAGGACCAGTCTTACCTTTGCTGTAGTAATTTTTCCGGACTGTGTCCAGTGGCCGGTTTTGCTTCCCGTCGGCCGGGAGCGGTTTCCCCGCTTCTACTGGCATCCTGCCGGGTTCCCGGACCCCCCTCACTTGCTCCGCCTTTAGCGCGATGGCCTGCTCCAGGAGGCCCAGGTTCCCCCGGGTCATCATGTCGTACATGTCTGACTCGTCGGTCACCGCGGACTTTTGGGAGTGAGCATCGTCGTCCTTGTCGCCGTCGGAGCGCACTTCGACGATGACCGAGTATTCAGGCTGAGGGCTGAGTTGACTGGGGCAGTGAGGCTTTGGGGGATCCTGGGAGGCATGGGGGATTTCTTCGCAGACCACTCCAGGGGGCTTCTCTTCCTCCTCCTCGTCCTCTTCCTCTTCTTCTTCCTCCTCCTCCTCGTCCTCATCCTCATCATCCTCGTCCTCTTCCTCATCGTCTTCTTCCTCTTCAGTGGTCTGGGCTTTGCGGGAGTCCTGACTGGCCAGGCCTTCTCGGGGCTCCAGACACAGCTCTCCTCCTCTCTCTCCTGTGACCTCAATGACCTCCTCAGCATCTTCTGTCTGGATGAAGATTTCCTTGTCTCCCTCTTCCCCGGATACCCCCTCCCCAGTCCCCTCCTGAACCAGGAGGATGTTGGCTCCGGGCTTTGTAGTTTGCCCTTGGCTCTCAGGCAGCTGGCCCTCAATAGCCAGGGTTTCTTCTGCAATTTGGCCCAAATTTAAGAGAGAAGTGGCAATGATTTCCTGATAACTGCTGTAATTGGCCTTGGAGGGGCCGGTTGGACCGCTGGATGCATTGGGTCTGTAGTGGGACTTGGTAGGGCTCCTCCCTGCACAAAGAAGAGACTGTAGATATGAATATTTCCCCTTCCTTCCCAGGCATGTATGGGACTTGATCTGATAGTAGCTAAAGCACCACAGACAGATGGCCAGCACTACTCTTCTTGTTTTAATTTGCATTTATTTATTGCTTACACTTTCATTATCTTCCCCTGACTAGACCCTGAATTCCACACACCCCTGTGCTATTTATAGAAAAGAGGCAGTTTGTGTTAAGGGCTTCTAAATTAAGAAGATCTGGGTTCAAGTCTTGCCTCTGGGGCTCCTGGCAACTCTAAGTAAAATTACAGATCAAAGAGAAGGCTTTGCTAAAATAAAATATAAATAAAAATACAAAATATATATAAAATTATTAAAAAAATAAAATAAAACTCCTCACCAGGAGCTCCCTAGCCCAATCAAATCACAAGGTGAGTAACAGAAATTTTTTTAAAAAATTAAAAAATATATGGTAGACACCTATGACTAGAAAAGGAGGTGAGCGGGACATATTGTGAGAATGAAAGACAGAAGACAAAGAGTCCAAGCATTATACTGGTAAGGAAGGTTCTGTACCACTCAATGGACCCTCCAGAGGATTTATGAAACACCTGAAGAAATATGCACAGGAGATACTTTGTACAACTGGGATCTGTACTAGTGGTGAGGGTATTCCTACTGGTAAAATCTGAACTCCATTAAAGTACCGAAGTTAATAGTATTTATCTTTGTAACTCTTTCCAGCACAGGACCTCTGAATGTATTAAACATGGTGTTCAATGCACATTTCTTGAATGTTGAATGAGTAAATGATAATTATGCAAACTAACAGAGCCTGCAGAGTTTTCAGAAACAACCAGGCCCCTAAATGCCATTTCATTATAAAATTTCCACCCCACTCCTCCCCTACCACCTTCCAATATCATTCTCTTCTTCCCTTTAACCTTCCAAATTTTCTCCAGCAGCAAAGACATTTCTTATTTCTCCACCCTTGACCCAGAGACCAAGGAAAAATTTTACTAAAAGAGTACAGGAAAACCTCTTTTATCTAATTTCCTTTAAATCCAAGCCCATTTCTTTTAGGTCTGGGTTCTATATAAGCCCATGTTAAAAATGAAACCAGCATTGCCATGTTAGAATAATTCTTTCTCATAATAAGTTATTAAAAATGTGCTTTACCCTGTCATGGCTAAATCCAGTGTTTGTAAATTGACTCATTTTAAATGCATTAGGCAAGTACATTTAAAAAAAAATAGGACTTGCAGTGAATCCTTTCCTGGTTAAGTTACCTCTGTAATTTATGTTTTGTAATTCGGCGTTTTTCACATCATTTTTTTCTTAATGCTGAGCTCAGGCCAATAGGGTATTTACAAGGGGGAGGCTTAGGCAACCCTGAAAGACACACACCATTGCAGGTGTCTCTCTCACATCAATTATTTGGCTCTTTCTTGGGGAGACTCCCAGCATTCCTGAAGACAAGAAACCTCTTGTTTTCAGAGGGGCTGTGTGTGCTCTTGATTTGGGGAGGCTGAGCCAAACTAGTGTCCATCCTCCCTCAAACATGGGACTCCCTTGACATCCTCTCCCCTCACCGTTCCACTCCCCCACTCCCCTCCTCGCCCCAAATCAGGATTCACAGGGACTCTAATTCTTCTGCAGCTACACTAAACGCCCTTTGTTCAAAATGTGAAAAAGCAAACTTTCTAATCAGAGTTGACAAAGCACCTTCAGCTGGCTCCGGGCTATGAATCTCCTCCTGTTCTATGGGTTCAGGCTCTTCCTCTTCCAAAGTTCCTTCCGATTCATCAGAGACAGAATCCTCCTTCACCTCAGTCTCCTCACTGCCATCACTATCTACATTGTAGCCTTCATCAAGAGCCAGCTTCAGAGGATGAGATTTCCTCTTGGACACCAGGTGCTCCGCCTCCGTGTCTTGAAGCTTTCTTTTCTTCGCTAGAGGACAGCTTTGTAAACTGGAAGGAAGAGGGGACTCAGTTCAGCACGAGGCACAAGGAAGTCTACAGATAGACAGGACCTAGGGAGGTCAACACATCCATTTTCCTGCCCAGGTTATAACAGCCAAATTATGCAGATGAGAATTTGTTTTGTTTCTAATACCTCCAAGGTTAAGGGAAGAGGACTGGTTGTATGATCCCCTACAACCACTGTTTCTAGAGTTTAAACATTCTCACAATCAGAACAACCCTTTCCTGAATCTGACCTCTAATTATCTTATGACATTACAAAACCATTTTCTTATTCTATCCTCAGGTTAGGTTAGGATGATTGTCAGTAATACCAGTTAAGACAAACTTCTCTCTTTTTTTCCTTCCTACTTCCCTTTCCTTCCCTTCTCTCCTCTAGTTGTTCAACACTGGGCAAGTCACTTAATCTCTGTCTGCCTCAGTTTCCTCATCCATAAAATGGGGATAATAATGCTACCTACTTTTTTAGGGTTGCTGTAAGGATAATACTTGTAAAGTATTTGTAAATCTATAAGAGCTGTAAAAATTCTAGTTAATATGTTGTGTCCAGTGCTTGTACTCTCCTTAACTTTGTGACTTTAATGATAAACCTTACAAAAATGATGATTAGAATATAATCTCTTTGAAGGCAACGGTTTTTATATTTATCTTATTCCTAGTACTTTCAAGACGTAGTACCTGGCACATATTACTTACTTAATAAATGCTTGTTGAATAAAGAATGAATAAATAAATGAATGATGTAATAATTATCTGAAAAAAGTCATCACAAAATGAGCCTCATTCTAAGTTGTGAAGAGAAAATTAAACCCAGTCTATGCTTCTCAAAAGTACAGAAAACGGGAGAGGTCCCATGGTACTGCAGTAGGGTTAATGTTGCAAAAAGGCAGATGTTCTCCCCAAATGTAATATTACTGATAAATTGACATTTGTGAGGGGCTTTAAGGTTTGTAAAGCTGTACATGAACCCACTTGAACCTTCAAACAGCCCTATCAGGTAAGGTCTACATATATGACTGCCACCCTGTTAAACGTACACATTAGGAAACTGAGGCTCAGGGAATTTAAGTGACTTGCCCATTTTTCACATAGCCAGTGTCAGAAGTAAGGCATGAACATGGGATCCTCCTGATTCTAAGAGCAGGCCATCTTCTAGTGGGTGATATGGTCTCCACAACGGAAACCAAAGTTGAGTACCTCAAACTACAGGCTAATGAATCCAGTGATGATACCTGGCAAAATTCTAGAACAGTGTTTAATTGGATGCTTTATGGGCCCTTAGGAAAAGGCGATCTCTATATACCAGTATAAATTTATTAAGATACAGTTATATCATATTCACTTCCTTTCTCTTTTGGCAGGGTCACTAGACTTTCACTAGGATGTCATTGACACAATGTACTTGAATTGCAGAAAGGCATTTGGTACAGCCTCTCATACAATATCCTCATTGTCAAGATGGAGATTTGTGGACTGGATGATGATAAAGTTAGGAGGAGCTGGACCTAGTTAAGTGACTGGATCCAGAGAGTTGTATTTAATAGACTAATGCCAATCTAAAGGGGGCATCTCTAGTGGAATGTTTTAGTGATCTGTCACTGGCCCTATTCTGCTATAAATTTTTATGAGTGATTTGGATAATGGTATAGATGATTGTCATTATATTTGAGGATTACATGAAACTAAGAGAAACAGATACTGCATGACAGGATTCAGAAAGATTTCAACAGGCTACAACAAAGGGCTGAGCCTAATATGGTAAAATCAAATAGGGATAAATATTCAGTCTTGTTCCTGGATTAAAAATATCAATTGTCCAAGTACAGGAGAGAAAAGATATAGCTAGGAAAAGTTAATGGGAAGAAGATTTTAGTAGCCCAAAAGTGCAATGTGAGTTAATGATGTTATTTAGTATTTTTTAAGCCACTGCAATCCTGGGCATCATTTATAGAAGCATAGTGTTCAGAAGAAGAGAAGTTGTAATCCTATAAACTCTGACCTAGTCAGACTTAGTGATGCTACAGTGGGAGTAGGGAGAGCAGCTGAGGCTTTCCCCAGGTGCTAACAATAAGAGGGGGTCTTATTTCCAGGAGACGTGAAGTTTTTGCCTTGGTGATCCCATGCCTTGGCATTGTGGTTCTCTACTATCTCTTGTCCCTTTTGGTGTTGGGAGAGGGGGAGGAGAGGTAGGTATCTAGAGGGGGCAAAAGAGGTTGAAAGTCAATAAAGAAAGGTGGTAGAATGGGCTCTTCCTGTGCAGTTGCTCCCAGGAGCCAATGAGCAGGGATGTAATGCTCTAAGGACTGAATTCTTTCTGGATAGTGCTTGTCCCACTGACCTGCTAGGGCTTGGGAGTTCCCAGGATCATGAAGTACATTGTCTCCTTGGACAATATCACTGGTCAAAAGAAAACTGGATCTTTTCACCAGAGTTCCCTGGGGCTCCCCTGAGGTTCTTCTCTTTCCAGAAGAAATGAGATCCATAGGAACATAACCTTCCTCAGGAGCAGTCCAGGATCTATTCCTGGAGGAAGCAGATGATTAACTATCCTCCTCAGGGGGCAGCTCCTGGCCTATGGAAACATCTCATCTTCTCTGGAACAGTCTCGTCTCTGTGGAAGGTCAGGAATCTGAGGGCCCTGTCCTCTCTTCATGGCAGGTGGGTGGAAGGTATACTGGAGATGGGGGATCCTGGGGACCCCATGGTGGATGGGTGAAGGGTATACTGGAGATGGGAATTATTCCTTTGTCAAATCACGTGGTATTTCTGCCTCTAGTGCTGGGTATGTCACATTTTAAGAAAGACATTGGCAAGCCAGAGCACAAAATTTGAAAGAACTCCATGTTATTGTCTCCAGGGCAGTGTTGTGGAAAGAGCCCTGGATTGGTAGTTGGCAGACTTGGGTTTGAATCCTGGGCCCTGGCTCTTGTTGGCTGAATGACCCTCCTCATCTGTAAAATGAGGACCAGATGATCTCTAAGGTTCTTTCCTTCCTGCTCAGAATCCTATGATTTTTATATCATGGCTCTAACCTTCTATGGCCTATTTCAGTTTGTGCATTGATCAGTCAGAAATACCAAGAGCTACAAATCTCTCTGTGCCAATGCTAGTGCAGATATTGTTGAGGGCTGGATTTTTTTAAAGTCATTGAGTGCCTCTTGAAGCAAGTAGATCGAGGACATACCTTAATTGCCTAAAACAGCTTAGTTAATTCTCGAACCCAATTACAGATGTATCTCCTTCCTGACCCAGCAGGGAAGAAAAGGCACGCCTAGATGAGAACCATCTGGCCTTTTCCTCCTCTCTGCAAAGCTTTCACTTCCCAGTAAAGGTGTCTTACCTTCTGTGCCTTGAATACTTCCCACGGATGTGCCCTGAACCATTGCATCCTGGGGTGGGGCAGCTTGAGGAGGAAACAAACAACAGTATAAACTTGGGGGTGACTTTGAGATTTGGTTTTAATTAGAATGAAGAAGAACCTGCATTTAAGGAACAACCCCCCCACCCTCCAAAAGTCTATATGGTGGAAAATAATTTTATTTAAATCGTTCTCATCCCTTTGCATTCCAACTAGGAAAGAAGGGTAGAACGGCTGCTTGCAGTTTGCTAAAAATTAATGAAATGACTCACCCCATTTAATTAAATGAATGGTTCATTATAGTTTTATGAGTATGTTTAATTAAAGATCTGTATGTGTAAGACCAAGTCTTTTAAAACCCGGCAACTACTGTATCTTGCTTTCCTTCCCCACGGATACATATTTACGGTTGCAGAAATAGACACGGCCACTTCTTTTTAAATTGTTCATCACATAGAATTTTGCAGTGGTTTGTGAGCCACATTTAAGATTCAGTGAATAGCAGTCACCCCCTTTTGATGTTGTCTGTACCTCCTGTGAATATCTGCATTTTGCAGAGAGGCCTCTCTAAGGCACAAAGGCTGAAGTTTTCTACCATAGTCACCCAGGATTCTGAAGATGTCATTCATCTGTAAAATGAGGGGTTTGGACTATATGGCTTCTGAGTTTCTTTCCACTTTAACCAATGATCCTATGAAATCGAGGGTAAAGACAACTTACCCCACTCCGGAATTTCTGCCCTATATTTCTGAGCTTCCCACTGGAAACTATTGAGTACTGAATGTAAAAGCTTACTCAGGCGACTCAATCTAAGCTAAGACAGACCTAAAAAACTGAGTTTATAAGTTTCAGGGATTGCCTCAGATGAGGTATGGCATTGATAACTAGTAGACTCACAGATGCAGACGGAGTACTGTCTACTTACACTGTATGTGGAAACCAGAAAACAACCAATGGAAGAAAAAAGTGGAGATTGTGACTTGAGACTGAACAGAAAAGTGGTTGCTTTGAGCTAAACCAGGGAAGCAAAGCTAACAAATGCCTCTTCTTTTAATTTCTTTATATCACTTCCTGGTTTCCAGGACCAGATGGAAGATGCACTTGGGACAGCAGTGACTGGAGGCTTGGTTTCCCTATAGATTTGGCTTCCTGCAGCTGGGGCTGGAGGGTAAAGACTGTATTCTGGCCATTAGTTGCCTGGCCTTCTGCCTCCTACAGTTGTTAACTGAGTAGGGGGAGAAAGTCTAGTTAGGGGTGGAGAACCTGCGGCCTCCAAGCCTTTGAGTGGATTCAGCTCTTAGCTGCACCTGAGGACCTAAGGGCCACATGTGACCTCAATGTCACAGGTTCTTCACCCCTGGCTAGGGGTGAGAATCTCATGTTTGTATTTAGTAATGTAATCTATCCTCCTCCAACTTCCATCAAAGGGCAAACTGTGATTGAATCACTGTAGAGAGTTCTTCACCTTCTTTCTCACTGAAAATGTTTTGACCTGGAGAAATTCTTCTCATCTTGACATGATGCTTCTTCCCTTAGGTGTTGACTACATTTGCAAGAAGCTAATCCCTAGCAGCCTCTCTCAATTAAGGCTTCCAAGAGCTGTCAGATAGTTCCAGGAAGTCCATTGGAAAGGATGCAGCCCAAACATTGGTATCTCAGGTTATCTTAGGGCCAACAAAACTTAATTCAAGAAGCTTGCCAGGACCTCACATAGTCTGAGGGAATAATGTGTTGGGCATTCAAGTCTAAACACTCACTTTTTCATGTGAAGCATTTAGGTTTTGTATGTTCTAGAGCAGAGGTGGGGAACTTGAGACTTGAAGGTCATATGTGACTTGGGTGTGGCCTTTTGACTGAGTCCAAGTTTTACAGAAAAAAAAAATCTTTTTATTAAGGGGATTGGTTCTGTGAAATTTAGATTCAGTGAAAGGGCTGCATTTGAGCACCTACAGGACCATATGTGGCCTTGAGGCCGCAGGTTCCCTGCCCCTGTTTTGGGGTTTAGGAGGGAAGCAAGCATTTACTAAGCATCAGTGCCAGGTGCTGTGCTAAGCATTTTTGAGCTGGAAACAGTGTTACCAGGACATTAGTGAAATATATTCTACCTTAGTACATGCCATTAAGAGCCAAGAATTTGGTATTTAAAGTTAAAAGTACACCTTGAGGAAATGAAGTAAAATATAATTGGAAACTAAAGTATAATAGCCTTATAAAGAAGAGCACCGTAATTGAGAGTCTTGTGAGTGGAGTGCATCTTAAGTGTTCATATGTAAATATTATGTATCTATCTAATAGGTTACTACTGTAGTGATCTGCTTCCTTTGTAATTTGTAGTCCTAAAGACCTTTTTTTTAAAAAGGCCATTTTTAAACCACACACACACACATGCACACATAACAATTTGATCCTCACAACTTATAATGCCCAATTTACAGTTGGGGAAACTGAGAAACTGAAGCAGACAGAGGTGAAGTGACATGCCTGGGGTCATATAGCTAGTAAGTATGTGAGGCTGGATTTGAACTCAGGTCTTTCTCACTCCAGAACCAGAACTCTACACACTGCACTGCCTAGTATTATACAATTATTAGTACTT
Organism: Bettongia penicillata ogilbyi; assembly: GCA_023548195.1. NCBI lineage: Eukaryota > Metazoa > Chordata > Mammalia > Diprotodontia > Potoroidae > Bettongia > Bettongia penicillata. Next base: position 550,145 of record JAJHZJ010000500.1, read on the forward strand.
TTTAACCTGAATGTGCTGTGATTTCATTAGTACAGGGAATTCCTGATAAGGAAACTTTTTCTGCAAATATGGGTTGTCCCTTTCACAGTAATTTATAATCTTGAAGAGTTGCCTAGAATACTTTATGGTGAAGTAACTTGCCTAGGGTCACAAAGCCAGAGTATATTAGGCAAGGAGACTTGAACCCAGATTTTCCTTACTTGTGAGTTACTCCTATATCCTCTATATCAAATATAAAGGGCATCACTAAACCATACATAAGGATCACTGCAGGTTGCATTTTGACTTAGAAAACTACATATTAACATTATCTATGTTATATTGTATTTTATTTATCTTGCTAAATATTTTCCAGTTACATTTTAGTTTGGTTTGGGCTGCACTTGGGAGGATTGGCAGTGAATTTGACACCTCTGCCCTACACCATGCCATCCCAATTCCACTGTAACTGCTAGCTGATATTTATATAACAGTTTACAAAGAACATGCTTCACAGATTTGGGTAAGCTCTGCTCTAAAAACTTGAGTGTCCAATAGCACCAATGGAATTAAATAACAATAATTGACCTTGATATGACAATGTAAAGCTTGGAAAACCCTTTATAACACATTGTTTCTATTGAGTCAATAACTGATATTTATATCTGCTTTCTTTAAAGTTTTTTGCTGTTCAGTCACTTTCAGTGATATCTGACTCTTCATGACCCCATTTTGGGTTCTCTTGGCAAAGATACTGGAGTGGTTTGCCATTTCCTTCTCCAGATCATTTTACTGATGAGGAAACAAAGACGAACAGAGTTAAGTGAGTTGCCCATGGTCACACAGCTAGTAAATGTCTGAGGCCAGATTTGAACTCAAGAAGACGAGTCTTCCCGATTTCAGGCCCACCACCTTAGGCACTGCAAAGCACTTCTACCCATTTTCTCAAGTAAGCTTTATCACAATGCTGAGAGATCTTGCTTGGGGTTCAGAGGTCAAGCAACTTGCTCAAGATCACACAGCTACAAGTGTCAGGAAGAATACGAACCCAGGTCTTCTTCATTCCAAGTTCAGGATTATATAAGGATTTCCTGCCTTTAAGGACAAGATTATCTTTACCTATCTTGTCAGAAGACACTGAGTCAAACCTACTCATTTCTTTCTGGAAGGTCTTTGTATGAGGAATGCTCTGCTGGGCAGTTCCCAGTTCTCCCAAGGTCCTCCAGAGGTAGCAAGTCTCTTCTTTTTAATGTGTATAAGTGGAAAAGAGCACTCCCCCCTCTTGCCCTTCCTTAGCCCTTTGTGCAAATAATCTTAAAGCCCATTTCATTTTAATTGGCTGGAGGCATGACTGAAAGAGATTGCTGTGTTCAACTGCTCCAGACACACTTTCTCTGACAGCATCACAGAGAAGTGGGGCAGTGTTTGTGGTAGCAAAGGCATGGGAATAAAAATGAGGTGTTTATTTGGGGAGAACAAGGGGTGCTGTGATGAGCCCCTTACCAGCCTTGGTGCTCTTCCTTCACATCCTTCCACAGTGACACTCCCCCCACCTGTTCCCCAAGAAATTCTTCTATGAGATGGCAATAACACCTAACGTAAGTTGTTCATTTTCATTTTGGCAACAGCTTCACCATGTGGCATTTCTGATTTTTTTCATCTAGAACAGAAGGAAGGATTCTTAATCAAGTTCCCTCTGTCCCATTCCCCTCCCCACCGAACCAGTCTTAGCTCTAAACGATATGCTACAAATGGCTCTCTTTCTTTCATTCTCTCAAGAACTAGCTTTGAGACTTTTTACAAAAAGCTTCTTGTTCTAATGCAGGCGATGCCGAGGTTCCAATTAGTCAATTAATCGTCCAGTTAATCAGGCAATTAGGTGACAGCTGCAATGATGGCTTTGTGGAACGCTGCATGCTGCCCCTGAAATATGTCACCTGCTTCAATCACCCATGTGTTCAGCCATAAAACAGAGGCATCAGGAAGGTCCAGAGTTTCCTGAAGCCAGCTTCAGAGAGCAATTATAGATAGAAAGTGGACAAGCCCAAATCTCAAGGAACTAAGCCAGTTTAAGATGGCACACTGGGACAAGAGGCACTTTCTTAGAGGGGAAACTGGAAGCAGTTAGTTTGACCATCAGTGCAGGTCCCTCATGCTCCACAAGTTTAGCTTCTCTGAACATTAAATGGAATCATGACAAGGCAAAACATCATGGTCCTTTAAAGGATGGATTATTAGACTGCCTGAGTTGTACTGGTAGCATATAAATACTGAACTGAACCTACAAAATTGGGAAGTGAACATGACTACAAGATATCAAGGGCTCCATTCTTAGAAAATAAGTCACTATAGACTCTAAAACTTTGTAGGCTGCATACAGTTTTACAAAATGCCATCTTTGCAGACAGGGTCAAAAGTCTTTCCCTCTTAACCAGGTAAAAAACTATCTCATAGCTGATCCCAGCACTGAGTCTCTGACTTGGAAAATGAGGCACCCATGTGTCTCCCTTCTCTCCTGTGTATGGGTTTCTAACTGAAGGCCAGATAATTCTTCCAATAGAATTATGGCATAAGGACTTCAACAGTAGACTTGGAGTCAGGAAGACTTGGATCCAAATCTCAAATGAGGGAATTTCTTTCTGTGTGAACCTGAGCAAATCACCTAACCTTCTAAGACTCAGTTTCCTAATCTGTAAAAAACAACTGTAGTACTTATCTCACAGGATTTGTTGAGAGGACCAGATAGGATAGTGTATACAAATTTGGCTTTAAGATACAATATAAATATCAGCTATTGCTATTATTTGCTACAAAACAAATTGCCTCCTTTTTCCATGAAAGAGAGAGCCAAGGGCTGGAGACAGAAACCACTTCCCTGACTTCAATTCTCCACCTCCAATATTTAATGTTGGAGTCAAAGGAAGTTGTGGGGGAAACCACAAAATTAAAATCCTAAAGAAGCAGTGAAGATGAGCAGAATCCCATAAGCCAGTATAATAATATTTGATTTTGAATATAATTCAATTATGCTTTAGGGGGAAAATATGGTTTGATGACATAATCATAAATTTATTTCATCACATCTCTCTCTGTTTCTGTCTCTCTGTGTCTCTCTCATCATTTAATCATTTAAGTATGTCTTACAATTATATGGTGCTTTAAGGTTTGAGAAGCCCTCTACATCTATTATGTAATTTAATCCTCAAAACAACACTTTCTTCCATTTCATGAAGATTTAAAAATAAACAAAAAACAACCTTTACCCCAAAATGGTTTCTCCTAGCATTTTTGTCTGCTTTAAAATAGCAAGCACAGCTGTCCATGGAGGTTTTCTGAGGGTTCTAATAATATTCATCAGTTTCATAGCAGGAGTCAAAATTATCTAGTCCAGATTGTAGTGCATAGTTTAAAAAAAAATTAAAGATATAGAGTCTGCCTCTCTAATAAATAGTACTTCTCAGGAATCTGAAAACTTTTTGTAGGAAAGGATAATTTGTAGGAAACTGAGCTACCAGTTATCTTTGTCCCCAATTTCTGTACAACTTTGAATAAGTCACCATTCTTCGGTAAATACATAGACATAAAATTTTCAGAGATTAGAGGAAAATTGCCAAGAATGCTGGAGGTCAAGACACAAGTACTCATATAGTCCTGTCCCATTTCATTATTAAGTAAAAGGCTGGGTAGGGTGAGATTGTGTGTGTAGGTACATGTCAATGATTATAACTTTGTCTTTAGTTATGATGGTCTGAACTTTGCTGTCAACACTTATATTATCATTGTGTACTCTGGATGAAGTTATAATCACAGTATATTGGATACTAGGATTAGAGCTGGCAGGGACCTTAGAGATCACCTTTCTCAATTTTCTCATTTTACATTTGAGGAAACTGAATCCCAGAAAAGTGACATCATTTGCTGAAGGTGATATAAGTAGTAAGTAGATGAGTCAGGATTTGAACCCAAATCATTTCACTTCAAATTCAATGCTAGTTACATTATATGAAGATACTTGTGATAGGTTATTTTTTTACATTGATAACTATTCTTTTATAAATGCTCAAATACTTAAATATATCCATGATTTCAGATTTCTCCTACAATACAGATTGCATCTCACCCATGTCTGCCTATCTTGTATGATCCTTGTCCATGTTCTTTACCATAAAGGTCCACCTGATGTTCTGCAGATCTCCTTGCTTTCTACTTTTATGCAGTTTTTTTCAAAAAGGCTTTAAAATAAAACAAATATTTTAAAAGAATTATTTTTTAATATTTCTATTCTTTTAAAACCTGAAGTAATTGTTTGACTCTCAGGGACTTTCCCACTGGCCAGGTTTTCCTGGCTTCAAGACCAGCTCCCTAGCCACCAAGCCACATTGCCTCTCAAGAAAGGTACAAGATAAAAAAAAGAAGAAAAAAGAGAAATGCAAATTTAAAAAACTCACACTCATCAGATTGGAAAAAATGGGGGAAGAATGGAAAATGACAGTTGTTGTAGTATTTCTGAGAGTACAGGAGCCCTTATGCTATTAGTAGAGGTCTGAATTGGCTACAACATTCTAGAAATCAATTTGGAGCTAGACCCAAAAGTAACTAAACCATGCATTCCTTGTGACTCAATGATACCTCTACTAGATATAGTGTCCCCCAAAGATCAAAGATATAGAGAAAGGATACACAAATACAAAAGCATTTACTGGCAAATTTTCTGTTGTGGTAAAGACTCTAAAGATGAGCTGTTCCAACCCATAACTGAACAAAACTCTTTTCTACCATATCCTTATAAAGTGACTAACCAACTTCCTTTTCATGACTTTCAGTGATGGAAAGAACCCACTTTGGAACTCCACTTCTGGAAAGTTCTCATATTTACAAAGCTTTTCATTAAATCAAGCTAAAATTAGCCTTTCTATAATTTACATTCTCTGTTCCTAATTCTGGGGATAAATGGAATAAATTTGGTCTGCTTCAAATATGGAATCCCCCCAAGATTTCTCTTCTCAGGGCTAACTAGTCTCCTTTGTTAGTTGTTAGTACATACCGATCCTTGTATGGCATGAATTCCAGGCCTCTCACCACTTTGGTTACCCGTTCTGGATGCATTCTAGTTAGCTAATATGCTTCCTACAATGTGGTACCAGGAACTAAATGGAATTCTCCAGGACTGGTCTGACCAAAGTAGAGTTGAGGGAAAAACATGGGATTTATTTCTTAGGACAAGGATGTATAAGATATTCGGATGAGGATAAATATGTATAATAAATACTTACTTTAAGGGATAACATCAACACTGATGTGGTATATAAATAATTGTGAAAGTAACAAAGGAAGTGGAAAACAAACAACCTGGTTTCTTTGTGTAAAAGAATCCTTAACTTTATCTGTGGGGCCTTGATTTGATATAGAGTTCTGCTTCTCATTATCTGTTTAAACTTTGACAAGTCACTCAATGTCTCTGGCCCTCAGTTTCTTTATCTATATAATGGGGAGGTTGAATTAGATGATCTCTAAAGTTACTTCAAACTCTGTGTCTTATGATTCTATGATCCAAGAAAGAGTGTAACGGGCCTCAGTGGATAGAGTCCTGCGTCTGAATTTGGGAGTTCAAATCCTACCTCAGATATTTACTAACTATGCAACCCTGGACAAGTTATCTCTGTATGACTTAGCTTCTTCATCTGTAAAATGGGGATAACATTAGTTTCATGGCTGTAGCAAGGATTAAATGAGATTATATTTGGAAATTATTTAACATAGCAGTAGGTAAGTATTATATAAATGTTAGTCATTATTGTTGTTATTTTATAAGTACTATTTTTATTATTGTCCCCTTTATTTTGGACACAATTATGGGTGGGTTCTAGCCAAAAAATGTTTACTAGTGACATTAAGGATGTTTGGGCAAAGTCCACATGGAATAAAGAGGCCCTATCAATGGAGAAGTTCTATAGATTCTCCTACTTTTGGATGTCATCATGTTGACTTCATTGAGCTGTTATAACTAGAAACCAGAGGTGTCATACAAGTGCAGTCAGAAATGGATTAAAATGTAATTGATAAATTAAAAAAATAAAAATACAATATGACACATATAATGATAATTGTGGAGGAGTTAAAAAAGTCAATAAACAGCCTGCCAGGATCTGTTTCTGTTTGATACCACTGATACCACTGCTATAGAGCCTTCTCAATGAGCTTAATGTTTACTCAGGAGATCAGTCTCGTAATCCACAAAGCAAAACAAATATTCAAGCTAACGATGCATAATGTTCATATTATGGCATGCAGTTGGACAGTCAAATCATTGAGCTATCTATCTCACATATACCATGGATTAACACTAAGACTGAACTAGGTTTAAAAATTAATGAGAAGATCAGACCATAACATATTTGGGAACTTGTTACTATTTTCACTTGTTCCAAGCTGCTCACTGCTGCGAAAGTCTATCTTTTAATACTATTTTTCTCCCATTAACATTACACGACTGCCTGTGATTCACAAGATCCCAGAAGCACCATTGTTAATTTTAAATGATTCAAAGGATGATAGGAAATGCATTGTGGGTATAAATAAGTTTCAGAATTTTATCAATGATGACTTTTATGCAAAAGAGATCATGAAGAGTATATAGTATGGGAAAGGTTGGTGATACCAGTCATGAAGCAAAAGTAAGGAATTATGGATGGGCAACTTCTATTAAATATCCTCTGCCTCAAAAAAAATATAGAGGAAGGATTCAAACATATTGGGTAGTTTCTCTCTGGAAGATTTATGGAAGGACATGGACAAGAACAAAACAGAATGAGAAGACATGACTGGATTGAGAGATGCATTGGTAAAAGGATTATATGTGCCACTGAGCTCAAAAATCCGTTGAAGTGTTAAAGATTGCATTTTTTTTTTACTGTGATGCCATACTTTTGCCTAATATTTGACTTCTAGTCCACCATATCCCAACTCCAATATTTTTCATAAGAATAATTTTCTAACCACATCTCTCTTATCCTGTACTTGTTGCAATTTGTGATGTAATAAAAAACAGGCATAAGACACTACATTTATAATTACAAAATTCATAGAATTAGATTTAGCTTATTATTCTAGCCCTTTAAGATCTTTTGGGATCATGACTAATATCTAGTGTTCTAGTTGACCCTCTCAGCTTCGTATCATCTACCATTTTTTAATAAGTATACAGTCAGGACTTATCATTAATAAAAATGTTAAACGGCACAGGACCAAGGACAGCTCCCTCCAGTATTGTAGTCGACCTTCCATTCCAATTTCACCACCATCCATTAATGATGCTAATCTTTAAATGTAGCAGCTCCACCAGTTCTGAATCCACCTATTAACATTTACCCCATACCTCTTCATCTTGTGTAAAAATATATGATGAAAGACTTTGTCAAATACTTCATTGAAATCCAGTTTTGCTATGTTTATGACATTCCCCTGATCTACTAGTCTAGTAATCATATCAAAAAAGGAAGTTAGATTAGTCTAGCAATTTATGTTCTTGATCAACTGAAGATGACTAGCTCTTAGGGAAACACTATTTCCTACCTATATGATCACATACAATTCTTTTGATAATAGTAGAATTTTGTTAGAAATTTGACTCAAGTTCATTCACATGAAGTTTAAAGACTATCCTCTTCCTAGTTTTGAAAATTAAAACAATGTTCATTCACTTTCAGACCTACAATACTTATTCAATTTTGTACAATGAGCTAGGAACCATGCTCACTATGGTCTCTTCTTGTCCCATGCTTGGCACCAATCCTTTTTCCACCTTCTTTCCTAACAGTTATAACCATTACCTGCCACCTGGTATCCTACATTATCTGCTCCCTAGAGCCTTGTATAGCCAGGACTTCCACTAGTCCTTCTGTGTTACAAATGGAATATAAAAGGACTGCTATTCAAAGGTACCTCTGATGTAAGGGCATATAATGGAGGATGATTCAGGGACATGGTGGAAGCTACACTGGGAGGTTCAAACCTTGGCTGTGGGTTTAGAGGGTTATAAGAAACTCTTATGGTTGGGAAGTTGGATCCAAGACCTTTGCTTTGTTTTGAGTGTGAATGTCACATGTGTATGGAATTTTGTCATCTGGAGAAATTGTCAGCATTGATACTTCTTATAAATAGCTATAGAACTGACAAAAAATGAAAAATTTCTTGTGTTTATATAAAATTCAGGTTAACCACAGTCAATTAAGAGAACTAGCTTCCATTTATGGGAATTATGGTGCACATAGTAACTGTTATGTACAACATTAATGTGACAGATTAATTTCTACGTAAATTTAATTTAAATGCATTAATCTAACATTTATGCTCAGTCTTCTCTTGATTATGTACCATAGACATGTGCTCATGCTTATCCATCAAAGATCTTTGATTTTATCCTTGGGTGATTTACCCATGTGGGAATTCCTTTCCCTGATGCAGATCACAATCTGTATTTACTATAGTCTTGGAGGGTCATCAAGGCTCAGAGAGGATAAGTAGCTTGCCTACGGTCATAAAGCTAGAGTCATAGGTTGGATTTGAATTGGGGCCTTCCTGACAATACGTTACCTTCTATACTGCACTGCCCCTCCTCAAAAAGAAAAGGGAGGTGGGAGTATACAGTGATAAATAATTTGACTAATTACTGCTCAGAAGAGATACTCGTGGTTTCGGTCCTGCTACTGGCTGTATTACTTCTTGTTGTTGTTTCTCAGTCATATCCAACTCTGTGACCCCATTTGAGGTTTTCTTAAGCAAAGATACTGGAGTGGTTTGCCATTTCCTTCTCTAGTTTACTTTACAGATGAGGAAATTGAGGCAAACAGGGGTAAGTGACTTGCTAGTAAGTGTCTGGGGTTGAATTTGAACTCAGGGCTTCCTGACTCCAGGACTGACATTATATTCACTGTGCCATCTGGATGCCAGTAGGACTCCTTGGATTACTCCTAACTTCTCTGGACTCTCTTTATCTCAATCTGACCATTCATTCATTCACAAGAATTTAGCAAGTTCCTATTACATGTTAGGCATAATCCTAGGCACTGAGGATACCAAGACAAAATCAAAACTTTCCTTGTCCTTGAGAAGTTTAAATTCTATTGCTAAACATATGTTATCATCTATAAGGACACAAATAAATCATAATGCTAGGTGAGATAAAGCAGAAAGAAAAAGCTTAGTTTCTTTGGGGGAAGGAAAAGAGTCAAGATAAATCCAAAATACAATTATTAGCTGTTTGGGATTTTGCCAATTGCCATAAGAAATGCCTAATAAAAACCATTCAGAGTAAAAAGGGTAGGATAGGAAAAATGATGCAGTTTTTTATACATCTTCCTCTTTCCAGAATGAGATGAACATTAGCATTCCTTATTTATTCACTAGCACACATCATGGCGGGTGCTAGATAACTCGACAACTGAAAATAACAGAAAAATCTGTTATTTGATTGAAATCAACAGAGAAAATCTCAGGCCCACAAGATTCCACAGTCTAGGAATTCTAATTTTTTTTTTTAAAGATCTTAGTTATGTCTATTTACAATGATGACTGCTGGAAATAACAGAGAATATATATTCTTGCCAAGAAGAGATTCAGTGGGATTACTTTTTAAAGGAGGTGTCACATCTCTCCCTCCTTCCTTTAGTCTGCTCTCACATGTGCCGCGCTCCACCCCCTACCTAAGACATCAGACTGACAGGTTCAAGGAACACCTCCTGGTTGTCTCATCTATTACTATTCTCTCCCTGTTGAAGTTACAGTTTTATTACTTTGTACCTACACACACACACACACACACACATATATATATATATACATATATATGTATATATATATATATATATATATATATATATATATACACACACATATATATATGTGATCTCAGAGGTCATTTAATCCAACCATCTGTTATTTGGCCGATACAATGTAAGTTCCTTTATGGTAAGGACTGTTTTCTTTCTTTCTCTCTCCCTCCCTCCCTCCCTTCCTCCCTCCCTCCCTCCGTTCCTTCCTTCCTTCCTTCCTTCCTTCCTTCCTTCCTTCCTTCCTTCCTTCCTTCCTTCCTTCCTTCCTTCCTTCCTTCCTTCCTTCCTTCCTTCCCTTGTCTCTTTCTTTCTCTCTCTCTTTCTTTTTTGTATCTTCATTGCTTAGCAAAGGCATTGTACATAGTGAGTACTTAGTCATTCTTTATTGAATTAAATTGAATTAGTATTTGGTTCTGCTAAAGTCCTGAAAAAACACCCTCCAAAAGTGATGGAGCATCTAAAGATTCACACTTCCATGAATCTAACTCTCACCAGCATGATCTTTCCTGAAGCAAGAAAAAAGAGCAAATGGAGGTTGAAAAGTGACCATATTTCACTCCTGTCTCCTCCAGTCTGATTTCCTAAATCTGATCACTATGTCAATGACAAAAGAGCCCCATATACACAGCACTGGGGGCTTCTTTTCTTATTTCTCATACCTAAACCAAACATTCTGGGGGAAAGAATGAGCCACTCTTCCTAGGAAAATATAATTCATCTCCTACTTTTAAGTCATAATGCTTATGCTTTTTAGGATGCCTGAAACTTTACCTGGGATCTATAAAGATAATTATAGAAGGAACACAGCTGTGTTTAGTCAAAGCACTTGCTCGCCAGTGAACAAGATTACTGTTTTCATCTTAAATCACTGGAGGCCAACACTTCTTAGAATAGAACCTATTCTCCTCTCAGAGTGACTCAACTTGGCCTTTAGACACTCTGACACAAATTTCCTTGTGTAATTAGCATTACTAGGCCATTTTATTCCTTCTCCAATAAAAGGATTACCATAACAGTGTGTTTGTGTGTGTGCACACGTGTATGCATGTGTACGCATGCCAAGGACTGATGCTGGAGCTGTCTTTGTAGTCAGTCGTGGTCGTGGGAGCCATAGATGGGAAACAATTTGTCATACTGCGGACATTTTAACCTGTAAGCTGGTTTTGAACTTTTAATTCAGTTTGCTGACCTAGAAATTCGATAACTAGAGGCAGGCAGGTATAAAATCATGATTTGAGGTGTAGGAGAGAGTTTTATACAACTACTGCCAACTTATATAATGCCTTAAGGTTTTCAAACCACTACATTATTTCATTTGATCTTTCCAACAACCCTATGGAAATAAGTATTACAGATGAGAAAAATAAATCTCAGAGAGGTTAAATGACTTGCCCAGGGTGATATAGCTAATAATTCTAAGGTGGGATTCAAATTCAGGTCTTCCTGACTCCAAGTCAAGCACTCTGTTCTCTATACAAAAAAAGGGAGAGAGTCAAGCCTTGGTATTATTCTATAGCCACAATTCCTGCATATGTAGACGAACATTTGAATTTATAGGAAGGTGACTCTCTGCTTTAAGTAATACCCTTTCCAAATTTCCCCAGCATAGCAGAACACTCTGCCACCAGAACCACTTGAAACAATACTTGGTCCATGGCCTCCTTGGAATGTATGTGGATGGTCAACAAGGAACATCTCTTACCTCACCTCCTGTCCTATGAGTTCCGTGGGCACTGGGTAAGGGAATGGGGGAAACAGAAAAGAAAAACATAAGGGTTAAAAAAATAAATACACATTGCTTCATACACATCTGCTACATTACTCTGGGAGTTTCAGAATGTATATAACTTTGAAAAATGTACAGAAATGTACTCCAGAGGATGAGGATCATTTATTATTCACGTATCAAATTCCCCCTCCCCTAAATGTGTGAACAATGAAACATTTACCTGTCCTGACTATGAATATGTTAACACATTTTTCCCTTTAAAACCAAAATCCATATGTAGTTAGAACTTAACCATTTTTGTCTACAAACTCTGTGGCATCTTTCTTTTAACTCTACAAATTAAAGTCTGAGAGAACAAGCCCTTCTGCTCATACTACACATGCAGAGCTCCTGTGCTCCTGTCCTTGCCTATCAGGGAGCTGGCCATTCTGTAGGATGAAACCAAACCAATAGCAGGATTTGGCTTTGCCAAGGCTCTTGTTATTTGGGATGGTAATGGTATTATGCTTCTGATTGCAGGTGGCATCATTCACCCTTTACTCACCAGAACATGACCTGCCAGATACAAATTAGAACAGAAAGGTGCTAAATGACTACTTATTGATGATAACTGGATGCTCCAATCCAAGTGGAAGAACAAACCAGCACCTAAATTACAGGGTGCAAGAAATGACCTTCATCTCAAACAGACCTTAACCAACCTGGTTAAGATGGAGAACAAACACTGCATGTGATGATCATATTTTTCTAAATCTATTCTGTAACCTAGGGTTTAGCATCTGAGGCAGGTTTCTACATCCAGTGGTCTTTTATCTCTATTTGTAAATGGTTGTGCACATCACAAAGTCAATTTTTGATAGTTATGCAATGTGAGAGATACTTACTTTTAGGGGACATTGACAACCAGAACATCTTGGACAGGAACAGGTCTTTGGATTAGGGAAACATACAACCATAGGATTTACATGACAAATATTATCAGGACATCTGAGGAAATAAGACCTCTCTCACTGTTATTTTTCCTGTGTCTGTCTCCTAGACACCATGTCTCCCTATGCCACACACCCCAAAATGTGGGTCCAGAATCTAAGGTTTGCTTTGGGGATAGAAAAAGAGCTTGATGAATGAAATGTTGCTTCCTGTATATAATTTTCAGGCTGAGAAATAAATGGTTATCAATCTCTGAATGAACGAGTCCCTGGTCCCTAGGTCCCCTGTATCAGGCAGCTTTGTTTGCTCCCAGCATGCACCCCTCAGCCAGCTTCCCTCAGATGTCCAACTTCAAAGATCCTGGCAGAGCACATGGATGAAAGCCACTGTAACTGATCTGAAGCTATCAAAATTCCCATGAAACTAAGTGCATAAGTTTAAAGAGGATAGGGGGTAGGGGACAAATGGAATGCAAGGAACATAAGTGTTTGTTGGCCTTTGTTCTTGGAAGGAGGGAGTGCTTGGCAAGGGTAGTGTTTGAAACTTTAGGGAAGATAGCTCTGGGCCTGAAAGCAACAGTGCCAGATGCCCATTGCTAGACTCTCCCCAGGCCTGAGGAGGGTTTGGGCTCACCCTGGAACCCCCAGAGGGACAGCAGATGCTCACCTCGTATTGCCTTAGATCTTGTGCGAGCTCTCTTATCGTCATTTTCTAAGCTCATCTGGAAGAAAAGAATAAGAAAAACATGAACAAGTATGCTCAGCCAGCATTTACCCAAAGCATTAGGTAAAAGGAAGGAACCAAATTATAAACCTGGTAATCTGATCAGGCTAAACTAACCCACTTCCTATTTTGATAAGACTCCTGGACTGATAGAAAAAGAAAATAAGGAACATTTGGACACCTGAATATCAGCAAAGCATTGGACAGTCTTATGAATTATCTTAGTGGACAAGAAGGATATATGTGGGCTGACAATAAAATGTTGGTGGATTTAGAATTAAATTATATAATCCAGTCGTTAAGGCGTCAGGTCTGTAGTGGAGTGCCCCAGGAATCTGTCCTTGGCCTTGTGTCATTCGACATCTTTGCCAGTGACTCAAATGAGAGTGTATGTAGTGTCAGGCTTATGAAATTTGCAGATGGTGTGAAATTGAGAGGGATTGTTGATGATGCTGGATGACCAAACTATGGTTCCCAACAATTACAATAAGTTAGAAGATGAAAATGGGAGTAAATGTAAAATCCTACACTTGGCATAAAATTTAATTGTACAATGATAGAACGGGAAAGATGTAAGTAGACAATTTGTGGGAAATTAAGGGTTTGGGTATACTGCAAGCTCAGTACGTCAGTAGTGTGGTATGACAGCTGCTAAAGAAAATGTATGTTTGAGCTATATTGTGTCAGGGAAAGAGAGGTGATAACTTGGTTCTGCTGCTTCTGGATCAGATCACATGTGCAGAATTATGTTTAGATCTAGATGGAAATTTTAAGGGCATTGTTCTTAGAACCTTGGAACACATCCCAAAGAAGGTAATCAAGATGTCAAGGACACTGGAGGCCATGTTATATGAGAATTAGTTGAGAGGGAAAAATGGTTTGAATGTCAACAAAGCATAGGGCACTCTTAAAAATTATCCCAGTGGACAAAATGGAACTATGTGGGCTAGTTGATCGCACAATTTTGGTGGATTTGGGATTAGTTAAATGTATTTTTGTGAGAGTTTGAGCGGGGGTCAGAGAAGATAATAGCTCTCTTCAGGTGAGGAGCTATCCTGTGGAAAAGAAACTGGACTTGTTCTGCGTGCCTCCGGTGGGCTGAAATAGGGGTAATGTCTGGAAACTACAGAAAGAGCAATTTTGGTTTCAAAAAAGAAAGAACTTTCTAAAAATGGATGTTATGAAATGGAATGGGCTAGCTTTGGATTTTCCTGTCACTAGAGGTCATTAAGCAAATAATAGATGATTGATGATTTTTTAAATTTAAACTCTAATTTGTTAAAAATTAACAAGCATTTATCTTCTCTTTCCCTTCCCCCAAGAAGAAAACAGAACAAATATACATACTTGAGTAAAACCACTTCTCACAAGGGATGTTATGGAGAGGGATTTCGGTGCAAGTGCATGGTTGACAAACTGGCCCCAGTTTGTCATACAGTAGGCCTGGCATACAGTAGGCACCTAATTAATGTTTATAGACTATTATTGACTGCCTGCTTCTAAAATGGTCATTCCAACCCAGATGTGGTGAGCTAACAGTAGGGTTTGGGGTTGGTTTGGTTTTGCTGACACTGAAATACTGCTTCCAGGTTTCCAAAGTACTTTTCATACATTATCTCATTATCTTCTTTAATTAGGAGCTCTTTACCCCAAAGAGAGCAGGGAACAGCTCCTGGTCCCAGGTACTATCAGTGGCAGCAATCCTGCTGTTAGGGGGACCACCTGTGTAGCTCAGGTTCAGAGTGAGGTGCGACCATCTGATGCCTCCTAAGTGCCTGAAGAGCCTCACAATGACAGTAATTTTGATATCCACACTTCATCGGTGCCTTCTGCCCTAGGGCCCTCCTGATTGGAAGGTAGAGTCAAGAGTCCCTCCCAGATTGTTCATTTAAGGAGAGTGCCAGGTCAGTCATCTCTTCATTTCCCCCATAGCTGCCCTCCTTTGAACTTCTACAGTCATTCATTTAGACAGTACCTCCTTCTCTTCCCCCTCTTTGCAGCTACCTTTTGTGTGTTGTCATCTCTCATCAGAGCGAAAGCTCATTGAAGACAGGAACCCTTTCTTTTTCCTATTTGTATCCCCAGCACTTAGCATAGTACCTGGTGCCCAGTAGGTGTTCAATAAATATTTATTGACTGGCTGACAATTAGCCCTTTGATGATTGCTTTCATTCAAGTATAATATAACAAACATAATAGCAATACCTAAAAACATTATATGGTAGTGTGATATGGTGGAGAGAGTATTGGACTTGGTGTCAAGAAGACTTGGGCTCACATCCTGCCTCATACATTTACTATGTGACCCTGAGCCTCAGTTTCCTTCTCTGTAAAAAGATGGAGAGAGTTGGGCAAAATAAAATTCATAGGTTCCCTGAGAAGAAGCTTCTCAAAAGGTGTAACTCCTTCACAGGGTCAGGTTTAAAGATTAAGACTTTGGCTTATTCCAGAGGCAATGGCTGTGTCAGCAATCATCTCTATGTGCATTTTTCTATGTGCATAAATATAAAATTTAAAATACATGCATGCATACGTAAGACAGGTGAAATCACAAAGGCACAAGGCCTTTATGTAAATACTTAGGGAGGTGGTGGAAAGACCTTCGATAAGTCTTATGGAAATCACTCTAATATAACCCCCCTTCACTTTAACCACAAATGACTCTGCCACTTTCTAACATGGTGAGAGACATTTTATTTTTTAATATACAAGATAACAAACCTGGGCTAGTGATACCCAAACTCCTTATAGGCTGTTAAAACTGGAAGAAAAGTTAGAAAGTTGGAAAGGAAGTAGTAGGTTAGTCCTCAGGTCCAACCTCCTTACTTTTGAGGTGAAGAAACTGAGGGACCACAAGAGGAATGACTTTCTCAAAGGCATAGATAGATCTGAGAGGAAGGGAGGTTGTACAAAGCTGGGATTGGGTCCCAGGTCTTTTGACTCCACATCCTATTCTCTTTCCATTTCAGCATATGCTGGCAGTTATAGGAACATAGGGAGAGAACATTGTCTCATTGCTGCCTCTCCCAGTTTTCTGTGGAACGATATTTGGTGCAGCACAAAGAATCAGTAAGCTATGGAATTGGAAGAGATGGGAACAAATCCCAGCTGCCATTCACTATGTTGGGCAATTCACTTCAACTCTCCCTGATCTCAGTTTCCTCATCTATAAAATGAAGGAGTTGGACTACATAGTCTCAGAGGTCCCTTCTAGATCTACGATGCCATGGATTTATGAACAATATGCATTCATTATTTTCTGGGTACTATTAAGGGCTGAGGGTACAAAGATGACTGTGAAATAGACCCTGACTTTAGAGAGCTTACAGTCCAGCTGGAGTAGATAACATGTACAGGGATAGGTGTCTACAAAACACTTTTAAGAGGAAGGCATCCATGGTCCAAGGGATCAGGAAAGGCTTCATAGAGAAGATGATACTTGAGCTGAGCTTTGATGGGAAGCAGGGCAGAGGTCAGGAAGCAATGCATTCCACACTTGGAGCTTAGCCAGTACAAAGGCACAGAAATGAGGGATGAAGCATCATGAAGAAAGACCAGTGAGAAGACTAGTCTGGCTAGACCATGGTATGAACTGGTTAGTCCTTTCCAATTCTAAATCTAGGCTCTTAAAGAGTCAATTAAAGGCTATGTGGAGCAGGGGCAGTGGGAGCTAGTGGTCATTGACTAACTAAACATATTCATCAATTCACAATTACATCCCTAGGTCATTGCTTTGGAAATTAAGATCCACCATCATTAGAAAAAGAAGCTGTATTCCAGAGAAACGCAAAGGTACTTTTGGATTACCAAAACACCCGACTAAGAGAACAGATTCTGGGAATAAGATCTGATATATTACAAGAGATGTGGTTGTGATTTGTCAAAAATGGTTCAACCCAAAGAGTAATTCCTGAGCTGCTCTTGCAAATCAAATTAGGAAGCTCATCAATGCCTTGGAGCTCAATGAATGCCACAAATCTCTTCACAAGGAGAAAGGGAAGGGAGCAAGAATGTATTAAGCGCTATGTGCCAGGCAACACGCTAAATGCTTTATAAATATTATTTCATTTGATCTTAACAACTCTGTCAGGTAAGTGCTATTATTACCCTCATTTTAAAATTGAGGAAACTGAGGCAGACAGAGATGAAGTGAATTGCCTAAAACAATACAACTAGTAAACATCTGAAGCTGTATTTGAACTCAGGTTATCTTGACTCCAGGCCCAAGATTCTATTCATTGCACCACTTAGCACAACCTCAACATACTCTCACTCTCGGATTTGACTCAGGCATGAAACAAGTTCAACAAAAGAGATCACTTTCTCTCAATCTTATCTTCATCAGTGATTAGGTTAAGTGTTATTCAAAACCAGGTAGGATATCTCAGAACAAACAATCTATCTCAAGTACCACCTATTATTAACTCTGTCAAGTTCACTTTGAATGGTTCCATCCCTGGTTGAAGGAGAGAGACCAATTACTCGAGGATAATGAATATAAGAGATTCCCCAAGTACAGAATGAATTGTACAATGAAAGATTCCTCTTCCTGTGAAAATTAAGCAATAGAAATTCAGGATCTTGAAGTGAGAAATTTGGTCTGATTCATCCTGTTTTTTCCCCTTCTATCTCTTAGTGGCCTGTGGAGAGAAACCTTGCCGTGCCTGTATTCTCTTGTTGACAATTATGAACTGTCCCAGCTTTCTTTGTACCCTGCTGATCCCTGAACCAAAAGTATTTGCTTTATTCACGTTTTCTGTTATTTCAAGAACAAGACTAGTCATGAAAAAAAAGACAAAGAAAGATGGCGAGCTAACGTAGCGAAGGGATGCCTCATCTGAAATACACCATTCTCTCATGACTCCTGGGGTCCCAGGCTTCAGAATTAAAGGGCTGCCCTTTTACTCAAGGACAAACTAGAGAGAAAGATATTTTACATAAATAAAAATCAACCAAACAGTTGTTTCTAATCCTAAGCACCAAGTGCATATATCAGCAGGCATCTGTGTGTGCATTTTTCACATGGATAAAATAAACACGTATCAAAATGTATAGAAAAAGAATGAGTGCAATAACAATATCACTTTACCATCACTGCAAAAATACTGTGCCCAAGAGAAAGAGTTCTTCAAAGCTACCAGGCAAAATCTAAAATCTCCGTGCTAGCAGGAGGCAGAAGGGACCACTAGGTAATGACCCAGGTCTTAGGTTGGATTCAGCCTCGGAAATTGGCTCGATTTCCAACATAACAACCAAGAATCCCAACAAAACCTGTCCTAAAATGACCCTTAATCTGTATGGGATAACTGTAAATGATGCAAAGAACTATCCAGGCCTTCAGGTCCTGCTCCACAGGAGTAGGGGATGAAGTTGGGGGAGAGTAGACTCCCACAAGGGAGGAGCAATAACCTGAGCTGAGACAGGTGTGAAGCTAGGGATGTCCTTTCTGCCAAATCTTATATGAACCAACGTCCAATGTACAAACATGATGCCTGTGACTTTTAGGGTCATGAACCCACATCTGCTAACAACATCCTTCCTCCAACCTACTTATTGTGAGGGAAACATTCCCATAACAAGAAGGGCATCCATAGGGATAAAGCATCGTTGCCACAGCAAATTCATTCTGCACTGGTCTTAATGAAATGTCAGGGCAGGCAGGGTGATGATTTGTGATGGACAGTGACAATTGCAAAAGCCCAACACTGTGAATGGTGCTCTGGCAAAGAAACCAGTCAATAGCAGAAAGCAGTAAAGAGAAGTGGATTTGGAGTCACGGGATTAAGGCTAGAAACCTGACTCTATCGTTGGCTATCTTTGTAATATTGGCAAAGTCACCTGACCTTGACTGCAGGGGGCAGGGGGAAGAGGGGGGAAAGGGGAGAGAGGAAGAGCTCATTTTCCTCATCTGTTAAATGAAGAGGTTGGGCTAGATGGCTACATTCTCTTCCAGCTTCAAACCTATGCTTCTGGCAAGAGAGAAGGTAATGGACTTAGCAGTGCTGGCATATCCCACAGGAAGATTCATGCTCCCATCAAGGCCTCTGAAAGAGGAAGGACTAACAAATAGAAACCTCCAAATGCTTCCTAGAATAAAGCCATGGAAAAGGATCATACTCCTTACATGAAAGTGAAGGGCTATCATGATTACATCCTTCTGGAAATACCTGGGATATTCCCTTGCTAATAATAATTTCTTCCTCAAAACCAAAGAAACCAGGAACCTGGAGTTTGTTTTGTGCTTTTTCTTTTTTTGAAAGAAAATAGGGAAAGGAGAGGAAACAAGATGTGAGGGTAAAGGAAGAGGGGAAAGAGGAGAGGGAAGGAAAGGAAAGAAAGAAAGGAAAAGAGGGAAGGTAGGAGAAAAGAAAAACTCTAGAGGGGAAGCGAAGGGAAAGGAGAGGAAAGGGAAGGGAGGGAAGGGGAGGGTATAGAATTTAAAAAAAGGAAGAAATAACACGAGAGAGAGAGAGAGAGAGAGAGAGAGAGAGAGAGAGAGAGAGAGAGAGAGAGAGAGAGAGAGAGAGAGAGAGAGAGAGAGAGAATTAAAGGAAGGGGGAAGAAAATAATTAAAGAAAGACCTGGCATTACTATTGTTTACAAAGCCCCTTTCACAAATAGGGTTCTTAGTTTTTTAAAAGCCAGCAATTGACAGCGCTCTCTAAGGTACCACCTAGGAAGAAAGAAAAAGGAATTTCACAACTCAGTAAGATGAAATTTTCAAAGTGTACCTCTCCCATGTGGCAGAACTAACATACAATGATTTATGTGATTTGTTAAGGAAGAAAAATCAAAACCTAGAGTAATTTATGCATCCTGTCAACTCCAGTCTGTGGTGCCACAGTATTATGAGCTATCCATTTATTGCAACCTTCCCAATAACACAGAAGACAATTACTATAATTTCTATTTTTAAAGCCGTGGTTCCCTATGGACCAATGGCTCACATTGAAAGTGCAGAGAGGAGCAGGTGTCAAAGGGACTTCATTACATTTATGAGCCTTTCAAATGTGCTGTGCTCTGAGCTCCCGAGCTAATGCCTTCCGATGCATGCTGCACAATGGAGCTAATACGTTTGATTGCCAGGCGCCTGTATTCAGCTGAAATGCAATCTACAGCTCTTTTTTTGTCAGTTTTCCCAGGGAAATTGGCAAGCATTCTGCTGGGTTAAAGCGTGCCTTGGCAATTTGGATTTCCTGCAGATAAATTATTCAAAAAGCAGAGAATGGGGAGGGTTGCAGAGATGCGTAATGGGCGCTGCTTGCACACTGCTAGCTTCTATTGATGAAGCTAACAGCTGTGGCATTCATTTTCCAGAGCACCTTTCCATTTGCAATTTATCTGCATCAAATGGTCAACAAGCAAGTGCTTTTTTTCTCTTCTGTGCACAGAGCTTTGATTTAAAGAGGGAAAAAACCTGAGCTACAGAATGAAAATTCGGGCTTTAAAATATGATAGTGAATTTTTGAAGCACTGTAAGGCTTGGGATATCAACAATGAAGCCTGAGAACTTTGATTTCAAAGTTGTTTGAAACTAGCAGTGGTGAACCCAAGTCATGGCATCTGATGACTGCAGGTGGTGCAGCAGAGATAACACTAAGACTATTTGAATTTATGGAGTTTTCTTTTTCAAAAGGAACTTAAAGCTTTTCAAATATGGTTTTTCAGTTGTCCTCCTCACAACCTTGAGACTGATGGTGGCAGGAATCATTCTCCTGATTATCATAGCTTAGAAAGCTAACACACAGAAAAGTTCCCTGACATCCCATGATGAATCTCTGGCAGGACAGGAAAGATATCTTAAGTCTGGACTCCCTTTTTTTTTTTTGCACTTGACTATTAGGTTGTCACCATGTAAAGGATATCTTCCATCCCCCAACAATCCTAAAAACATTTTCTTGTGCCCCTTCTACTTGATTCAGCTACTGATATATGTGTCTCCCCCACTTGACTGCCAAAGGGATCTTGAAAAAGTTGTCCAAAACACCAAGAGTCTCTAATTCCTTACTTCCTATTCTCTACTTTCTGCCTTGTAGTGTGGCTTGTTTCTTTAATAGTCTATTTTAATGGAAGCCGATGTTTCTAGCGCACTTTTAGATTGGCCAAAGACTTATGTGCATTCTCTCTTATAGACTTTCCAACAAATCTACAAATGAGGTCCTGCAAATATTATTATACCCATTATATAGATGAGGAAAGTTAGGTTCAGAGAAGTGAAATAGCCCAAACCATACATATTAGATTTGATTAGGATTTGATCTTGTATTCTTGAGTCTAAGGCTCAAAAGTCATCTTCTACAACACACTACTATTCAGTGGAACCAAACACCATTGATGGAGACCTAATAACCAAATCCAAAGGCCTTTATTATTTTTAAAAGCTCTCATTACCCTTAACTCCTGCAGCATTTGACACTGTTAATGAGTTCTATCTATTCTCTCCTCCTTTGACTTCCTGTCTCTTTTTAAAAAACAGTTTCCTCTCTTGCTCCTCATCCTTTTCCTCTCCCCTCAATGTGGATGATCCCCAAAGATCATCCTAAGCCCTCCCCTCATTCCTCAAAGCCAAACAGAAATGTTATGAAAAGAGTTCATTGAAGCCTTTCCCAATTCCCTTTGTTGGTAATGACCTTCTCCCATGAATCTCATACAGAATTTTGTATTATAATTCTTTAAGGCACTTACATTGCAGTATGGTGTATTACAATCATCTCAGAGTGTCTTATTCTCCTACTATATTGAAAGCTCCAGGTGGGCAGGGACCATCTCTTATCTGGATAGAAGACAAGTTCCTTAGATGCACAAATTGTTTCAGTTTTGTTCCGTGTCCTGATCGCAGTGCCACATATATAGGATTTGACTAATAAATGATAGTTGAATATTTAATCTTTGACTCTCCCTAACATCTGCCACAGTATTCTGCATATAGTAGATGCTTAGTAGATTAATCAACAAGCCTTTATTAAGCACCCACCATAAATGAATTCAAAGGGGTTAATATATGTAAAGTTTTGTGCAAATTTTCAAATGCTACATAAATATCAGCTGTTATCATTATTGACAATAATAATAATAAATTAACATTGAACTAAGTGGCACAATAGATAAAGTTTCGGCCCTGAAATCAGGAAAACCTGAGTTCAAATCCAGCCTTGCTAGCTGTGTGACTTTGAGCAAGTCATTTAACCTCTGTTTGTCTCAGTTTCATCTCTAAAATGGGGATAATAATGGCACCTACTTTGTTACAAGGATCACATGAAATTATATTTGTAAAGCACTTAGCACAATGCTTGGCAACATAGTAAATTCTATACAAATGTTAATGAAGGAGATATAATCAATACAGACAAAGAAAAACTTTGGGATACCCATCCTGCTCTCTAGACCTATCAGTCAGTAAGAATTTGCTAAGTATTCTGCCTCTGTCAGGTAGTCTGATAAGCACTGGGGATACAAAGAAAGTGTGTGTGTTGGAGGCAGGTCCCTGCCCTCAAGGTTCTCACCTTCTAATGGGACAGATATCTTGTAACTAATAACTAGGCTCATGTAAAATATGGACAGAGTAGATAGAAGGCAGGGGAAAAGATCCATGAATGCACAAGTATTGTTCAGTTTCTACCAAAGATGTGTCAATTCTAGGAATAAAAACTATATCCTTTGATTATTTTTTTTTTACCACATCCTTTTAACTATTTTCACAAATCAGTCACAACCTCAATATACTACCTTCACTATCCAAACCACTTCTCTGGCCAAACATGGATGTAAATTGCCATCTCTAAGGAAGCCAAGATGTATTTTTCTCTTTCCAAAGGCAAGGAGTAACCCTTTTAACTTAATGCTTCCATCTATGTCATGTTTTACATCTTCCCTGTATTCTTGAAACCATTTATCCACTTTAATTAATATTTTAATAATTCTTCTTTCCACAGAAGATACTGAAAAATGTCAGAGGAAGAAGACTGTGTTAATTCACTAATACAAATACATCACCTTTTGCAATGCAGCTCAATAAGAGAAAATTGTGTTTTTTTTCATTCATACATTTAACATGTTTTCTTAGTCGCTTCTAAAGTAGCCTAATGAGTCAGTTGTTTCTTCGTTGTTTTTTTAACTGAAGTCAGAATTAATCATGTATTTCTTTCTCAAAGAAGTGCTCCCTTCACTCTACAGCTCTAACCAAGCTGTAGCTTGGTTATAAAGACAGACTATTTCTGTTACATTCCATCTGCATACCACTTTTGCTGTTGCTGATTCCCCGATTCTATTTCTTTTACAAACTCTGGGGTCAGCAGAAGACTTGAAATAAATAGCCCCTGGCCCCTGAAGGACTTCCATCTGCCTGACATGCCACAGTGAACAGAAATGTCAGTCTACAAACAGAGAATCAAATTCTTTCCTGTCTTTTAAGAAGGGAAAGTTAGCATCTTACTAGATAAAATTTAAACATATTTCTGGGCTGGTAAGGATTTTCCCCATATCTTTCTTCTCCCTACCTTCTTCTACCTCTCATATCTTGCCTGGAGTTGATGGTACATGGGAACTCAAGGACTCATGATTCCAGAAAAAGGAACACTGTTAGCTAATCTCACCAAACTTTTCTCATTCGCTGGGAACTGGTAAATTGTTCAACCAAAAAGACCATTACTGGTGGTACCATGATATCCTGGCTTTTGTTTACTCTTACTTTTATTCCTTCCCTTCTCCTTTTTGGCCCCTTGTTATAAATACACCACCTTCCCCAGTTGCTTAACTCTGCTGGGACAAAGAGCTTTGGGTTCAAGTTATTGACGACTCTCTTTGATATCCCCATTCCCAGGGTTGCTATCCATAGCTTATTTTTATTCCCCTTAGAGCAATGTTATAGGATCACAGGAGTATAGGCCTAGAGCTGAAAGGGTTAGCAGTGTCCATCTATCCCCCGACCCCACTCTATAGAGGAAGAAACTGAAGCTGGTGGTAGTTAGGCCTCTTGTCCAAAATCATATGGGTACCAAATGCTGAGTTCTTACTTCCTTTAGAACCTGTGGCTAAGGAGGCTAACTGTACTGTGTCTACTGTCAAATTGGATGGAATTTAGGAGAATAAAATAGATTAGTATCAAACCCTAGAAGGTGTTTTCATTGCTGGAAAACCCTAGCAAGATTTGTCTCCTAGGAGACACAGTAATACCTGTGATTCCCAGAGTTCCAGGAGCTCTCAACTCTAAGGGCATAGTAGGAATATAATGTAGCTTAGATTAGTGTCTTTCGACTTATAGTTTTCTAAGGTTAGTTCCTGGTTTCCTAGGCTGACTCTCTCCTCCCTCCCCTCACCCAAGTTTTTAGGCTTGAATGAATGGTCCCATTAGCTACCAGACCAAAGAACCATCTGATTCCTCTTCCTTTCCCGCATTTAGCACGATGACTGTTATATCATCCTTTGAGCATTGATCCACCAAGGGGAATGGGCCACTTCCCACTTACTTTTGAAATTGCTCAATGGCACTTATATAGGGTAAGATAAGAGAAGGAAAGGCTTGAAATACAGTTTTTGAATTATCAGCTATTTTCAGTGATCCTTGCTTACTTCCTGTTGCTCAAGGAGAATGGAGAGCTATCTGTCATCATGAACTGATTTCTTATATACCAGTCTCTTTATAGCATTGCCCCTCATATTGATAATGTAAGACTACTTAAAAGAAAAGATTGCCTTATAGTATATATCAATTATTAAACTACTTTGGTTTAAAGTGAACTCATCAGATACAGAATTCTGATTTCTTGAGTAGCACTACCACCACTGGGGCAATTTCTCCAATTTAGGACTTATACTCACAGTCTGGAATCTCAAGCAGATATCGGATTACTACTCTCTTTCAGAGTTTTAAGGGTAATAATGAGGGATTGGGTTCCTATTATTGTCACCTGCAAGCCCTCATTGGTATGTTTTTCTAAGATTATTTGTCAATAATCTCAGTTTTAGCAAAGATATTTTCTAGTAAGAATAGTTGTTAAAAAAAATCCTCCTAAAAGTCTAGGACATACTCTCTCATAAATAAGCACTAGGTCCATGGGGAAAGGTAGGCATAAAATTAAAAGTGCAAAGGTAATGGGACTTTGTAGGGTTCAGAGTTGGCACTTCTTTTCTCCATGAGGGGTTATGCTCCATAGAATTATTTCCTTTAAGTGACTATCTTTTTTCACTGGTATGTTTTCAGGGAATCCTCAGTGTGTGTGTCTCTGTTCCCATCTGGATACATTGTCTCCCCACTGGTTCAACTTCTCTAATAACGTGGCCAATGTAGCAACAGGGGAAGGAGAGATGGAGGGAGGGAGGAATGGAAGGTTTTTTTTTTCCTATGTAGTATCATCTGCCTTTCATCCAATGGTCAAAATTCCAATGATTCTTTCAGATTGATTAAAGGCTTATCTACAAATGAGGTTTACATGAGACTTCCTTAATACCTAATTTATTTTGTTAATTGATTGTGTGATTGATTGGGGTAGGTTGGAACTTCACACTTATACAAGCAAGTTGAATTTTAGCATGATTCCACTATCTGATAGCTCTTGGGGACCACAGAGGCATGAAAGGCCAGGATAGAAGTCAAAGGAAATACTTCAGGTCAGTGTGTCCTAGAGGTCAATGTTATCCTGATACTTCCTTAGTTGAATATTTATAGTACATGCATAGTCCCAGAATGTAAACTCATCTGATCTAGGATAAACTCCAATCAATGCTGACTCAGAAATCTAAATGGCTGTGTTTGGCCCAACATTGATGAATTTTACATAACTTGTGACTTAAAATTTCAGAATCTCAAGTGTTGGAAGTTACCTTAGAGATCAGCTAATCCAACTACATATTTGGGAATCCCACTTATGACATCCCAAACAGGTAGAAATGGAGACTGTTTAAGCTGAGGCATGTGGCTAGTACTAGACCTCATCCTGCCAAATTTACAAACATCCAAGTATAAGTGCCTATAAAATTGTGACCAACATAGATATTATCATTTAAAGTTTTCAAAGTACTTTGCACATATTATCTCATTTGAGACTGTCAATAAGTGTGGGAGATAGTTGGTAGACTTTTTTTTTTTTTTAGAGAGAGAGACAGAGGGAAATGAAGCCCACCTGTCATTTCAATAGTAGAGGGTGCTCCCAGTCAATAAAGAAACCTTCTCGGCCACTGTAGGTTGGTACCTCCTGTGCACCTCAGAGTTTTAGAGTTGCCTAGGGCACTGGGAGGTTAGGAGACTTATCTAGAGTCCCATAGCCATGTTGAACGTGGAACTTGAACCAAGCTTTTCATGAGCCTAACACCTCTGTCACCTGTACTACCTTGCCTCTAAAGGTAGTTATTATTGGTATTCTACGTCCATTTTTAAGACAAGGGAATTGAGATTCTGAGAGGTTATGCTAGTCCATGATCACGTATCTAAGATGTATGGGAGATGTGGTTTGACTGAAGGTCGTGCTGACTCTGAGACAACCAGGGGAGGTGGCATAGTGGATAGATTATTGGACTTGGAGTAATGAGGACCTGAGTGTGAATCCTATCTCCCACACTTAGAAGCAATGTTACCTTTACATGACACTTTTCAGGTCTCAGTTTCCTCATCCATAAAATGAATGACTAACACTCAACAAACTCTAATGTCTCTTTTAACTCTACATCTGTGATCCTCTTGCTGTAGGACCAGCACTCTTTCTATTATACCAGGCTGTCTGTGATGTATATTATATACCTGTAATATTTAAATCTGTGCTGTCAGTTTGACAACTCTATAAAAATCCATTAGAGAAGCCAAGCTTGTATTCCCCAGGGTCGGTGTTAATGCTCTCAGTATATTCATAAGCACCAAAGAACTCATGAGAAAACACTCCACTTTGAGAACAGTCATTGGGCTTAAGAGAATGAAGATAATGGTCTGCAAAGTGGTACAAATTTTCCAGTGGATGGTAGGGGTGAAGTTGGGGGCAAGGAACATGAAAGAGGCATAGAATTCACATGTAAGCAAATAATAAAGTGATATAGTACTCTCTCCTAGGAAAAAAAATAACCTGGTATGAATGGGTAGTAACCTATTCTGAGTTTAGGAAACTATTTTTTATTGCTACAAAAACATCAGAGGCATTTTGCCATAATTTTGGCCATTCTAAAATTGGAGAAAAGAATACAGAAAGTATTCATAGGTCACAGATTATCCTGGGTAGGCATGAAAGGAAATTAATGCCCATCACAAGACTCTGTCCTGAGGAAATCTCAGTATCACAGCTGAGCCCTGGGCTAGACTTCTTTCACTAGGTTTATGAAACAACTCAATTGTTTTATTTGGCCTCTCCCAGATCACATTCTGCTCAATTCATTTGTTTAGTCATTCAACAAATATTGATTGAATGCCTACTATTTCTTGAATCCAGCAGCACTCTATGAGCTTGAGATGCATGGTCCTTGCCCTCCATGAGCTCAGTCTTCTTAGGGAGATAAGACACCCAAAGATGAAAAGTTAAGCAACAAGAGTTAATTAGTAATGCAAGACAATTGTGTGAAGATACCCCACAGCAGAATATCCTGGGAGTCGATAGTGTGATGAAGATAAGTGCTGGGAGCTCAGATAAAAGAGAGATCATTGTGGGTTGGGGGGTTCCGGAAAGTCTTCATGGAGAAGATGGAACTTGAGTCACATAGAAAAGCATTATTTTTAGGCATAGAACATGAGGAGACAATGTATTACTAAGTGGAGAAAATGACGCTAGTAAAGGGGCAAAGGAGGGACTGAATCCAGCATGGGTGGGGCAAATGAGAAGGCAGGAATGATTAAAGTAGAAGATGCCTATAGAAGATCAATGGGGAGAGAATACTGGAAATGTAGTCTACATGTGATTGTGGAGATCCTTGAATGCTAACTGAGAAATTTATACTTTATCCCATAGGTAACAGAAACCATTGAACATTTTTGCTTCTGAGTGTGTGCATGTCCATGCACAACAGTTTAGTTCTCATAGATTATTATTCATTCCAACAGAATGTTAGATCTCAAAGAAAACTCAGGAATATAAGCCAACTACTTTATGGTTTTGGAAATTTAACCTGTCAGTGATCATTCTCCAAAATGTGACTGTATGTTGACTATTCACTTAGAATAAGTAGATGGACTCAGAAGTGGCTGAAAGAAGGGACTTGAAAAATACTCATTAATAGTTCAGTGTCAAGAGATAGCATGAAACAGGTGCTAAATTTGGAGTCGGAATATCAAGGTTCAAATCTTATCTCTGTCACTTAATTGTAACCTTGGATAAGTCACTCAATTTCACTGAGTCTCACTTTCCTCACCTGTGAAAGGGGGGGCTTGGACTAGATCACTTCTAGGGTTTCTTTGAGATTTAAATCTATGCTTCTATGAATTTAGAAATAGGTTCCTAGTGAAGTATCCCAGGGATCTATGGTTAGTGCTGTGCTGATGAAAATTCTTATCAACGATTTGTATAAAAGCATAAGCTTTGCAGGTGACATAAAGCTAAGAGAGATAGATATCACAAAGAATAATTGAAGCTGGATCCAAATAAATCTTGATAAATGAGAAGATTGGGCTGAATCTAATGAAAAGGAATTTAAGGAGGATAAATGTAATTATATTTGAGTTAAGAAAAATCAACTCCCTATATGCAGGATGGGGAATGAATGATTCAGTAACAGGTTATCTTAAAGAGATCTGGATTTTTTTCTTAACTATAAGCTCAATATGAGTTAGTAGTGTGTTATGGCAGCCAGAAAGAAGTCATTGAAATCTTGGACTGCATTGAGAGACATAGTATTTGTGAATGAAAAGGGAATACTACTACTGTACTCTGTCTTGGTCAGACCACATCTTGAGAATTCAGTTCAAAATTTGAGAATCAATTTAAGAGAAACATCAGTAAGTTGGGAAGTGAGAACGCTTAGGTCCATGTCATGTCATGAGGCTCTATTAACCTGGGGATGCTTAGGTTGAAGAAGAGAAGATTGAGGATAGTTTGGAGGCTCATGAGAATTGTATTCAAGCATTTGAAGTGTAGTCATGTGGTAAGGGATTAGATTCATTCTGTTTGATCCTAGGAGGCAGAACCAGGAGCAAATGGGTGGAAGTCACAAAAGGACAAATTTAGGTTTGATTCAAAAAAATTTTTCTAACGACTAAGGCTATCTGAAAGTGGAGTAAACCACATTAGAAGGTAGTGGGTTTCCCCCATACTGGAGACCTTTAAACAGAGAATGGATGACATTGGTCAGGTATGTAATAGAACAGATAGATTCCTATTCAGGTATTAGTTGAAGAAAATGCCTGCTGAAATCCTGTACATTTATGATTGAAGAGCAACCCTAGATAAGGGACCAAAAATTTAGATATTAAAATCTATCTAGGGATAAGGATAAGGACTGGACTTCTAATTTCTTTGGTATAGGGAACTCCTAGGTTAGGAAACTCCACCTACTAAAGAAATACCTTCCTGCAACTAACAGAATTGTCTAGAGCCCTGAGAGGTTACATGACTTATCTTGGGTCACAGAACCGGTGTATGTCAGAGGAAAAACTTGAACTCAGGTCTTCCTAGTTTGAAATTGCTATCCATTATACCACGCTCACTCTGAAAGTCTAGATGTTGGGTATTAAATATTTAAACATTTATGAGGAGGTCAATGGCAATTAACCAGAATTAAGATGATGATTTTCATTAACATGTATTGGGAAGCATTTCGAGGGATCTATGCTGGCTGTTCATGGGTCAAGGAAACCTAAACTGCTTAATGAAATAATGGATGGGAATACAGAGTTGTGAAGACCTAAGAGGACTCCAGTAGTGAGAGATACCAGGGAAGGATGAGTAAAGACAGCTAATCCACACCAGAAGGACTGGTTAGACAGCTGATACAGATAGGCGAAGAGCAAGGGCCATAGTGAAAAAGGAATTCCAGGGGTGGAGCCAGGGGAACACCAGCTTAGTTGCCAAGATATGGGGCTGCCCAGACAGCAGTCTTGACTAAAAACCAAAAGGGGTGGTCCTGGCATCCAGACAGGAAAGGAAGCAGACTGGTGTGGTGGAAAGAACACTAGATTTGGAGCTTGAGACCTTGGATTGGAAGTTTAGTTCTTCCACTGATGACTTGACTAGTCTTGAGCAACTCCTTTTACTTCCCAGAGCCTCAGTTTCCTCATCTCTGAAATAAAGTTGTATAAGATGATCTCTAAGGTCCATTCTAGATAAAAATGTATGACTCTACGTCTTATGACTTGATGACTTCTAAGGTCCTTTCCAAATGCAAAATCTTATGGCTTTGGTTTTTCTAGAGACCAAACATGGGGCAAACAGTTTGAAAGTAGAGGTAAGAGCAAAGTGACTTAGAAAAAAAACTTGAGCTCTCATGGCCAGAGTCTAGAGAAACTACAATCTTAAGAGACAGAGCACACCTGGAAGGAATCCTTTAATACTACAAACACACACCAGACAGATTGGGTAATGTGACATTATCCCTATGCAAGATTCATATGTAGCTTAAAATCTCAAACTTTTCCATTGCAGTAAAGCAGACTTAGCAGTTTATCTATGTGTATTTGACAGCAAAAATAAGACACTGTTGCATAACCAATGGATAAGAAGAGAAAATAGGGAATAGTGAGACCTAGGGGCTTTAGACTTTGTTGCAGAAATCTCCCCACTTTTCTTCTAGAATGATGACAGAAAAAAAGAGCAACAAAGGAAAACAAGAAATTTATTGGAGAAAACTTTCAACATGGTCTTTTTGTTTCTTTGCCATAAGGAAGGAGAGAGGGAGGAATGGTGGAATGGGGTAGTCAGAGGTCTTTTCTCTTGGGTCGGAGTGGACAGTAACTTGCTTCCCCACAAAGTACATAGATCATATTAGGGGAGGGAGAGCCTGGACATAGGGGGATTAGGAATCATCACAATTAAGATGCAGTAATGAGGGCTTGAATAAGGGCTAGTGTCAAGGGAATAGAAAAGGAAATAGCCATGTGGGAGATGTGAATTTTAAGAACTAGGGATCTGATCACTAAGACACTATTAGTCTGCATCAATGAAAGTATGACTTTCAGAATGAGTGAGGTGATGTTCCTACTGTCTTCTACCTTGGCCAGAATCTGGTATTCTGTGTTCTGGAAGCTAGACTTTGAAAGGGAGGCAGACAAGATAAAACACAACCAAAGGAGAATAGCCAACATGATGATGGGTTTAAAAGCATGTCAAAGGAGGAGTTATTGAAGGGAATGATAATGTTTAGATGGGAAAAGAGAAAGACTGCCTTCAAGTGTTTGATGGGCTGTGCTATCCAAGAATTATTCTGTGCAGCTGTAGAGGGCAGGACCAAGGACAGGGGCCAAAGTTACAAGGAAGCCAGTTTTGGTCCAGTGTAAGGAAGAATTTTCTAAAAGTTGGACACATCCAAATATGTAACAGGCTGCTTTGTGAAATCTCTGGAAATGTTTAAACAGATGCTGAATGACTACTTGTCAGAGTTATTAATTAATCCTTTTTGTTGTTTTATTTTTCTGTATTTTGATTTCTTTGGTGAAAGATTTGGGAGGGAAATGTTTTAAATTCAGGTCAGGTATTCATATATTCAGGTATCCATAAGGTATTTACTTAATTCCAAGAACAATGGGGGATGGGGAAAAAGAACTGGTGGGTAATAATAATTAATGTTAACAATAACTAGCATTTAGATAAATGTTGGAGAAGATGTGGGAGAGTTGGAACACTAATTCAGTGTTGGTGGAGCTGTGAGCTGATCATACCATTCTGGAGAGCAATTCAGAATTATACC
The DNA here is from genome assembly GCA_023548195.1 of Bettongia penicillata ogilbyi. Taxonomy (NCBI): domain Eukaryota; kingdom Metazoa; phylum Chordata; class Mammalia; order Diprotodontia; family Potoroidae; genus Bettongia; species Bettongia penicillata. The sequence goes on from JAJHZJ010000500.1 coordinate 582,143, forward strand.
CAAAGGGCTATAAAAATGTGCCTACCCTTTAACCCAGCAATATTGCTTCTAGGGTTGTATCCCAACGAGATCATAAAAATGGGAAAAGGACACACATATACAAAAATACTTATAGTAGCTCTTTTATGGTGGCCAAGAACTGAAAATTGAGGGGATACTCATCAATTGGGGAATGGTTGAACAAGTTGTAGTCTATGAATTTAATAGAATACTATTGTGCTACAAGAAATGATGAATAGGCAGAATTCAGAAAAACCTGGAAACACTTTTATGAACTGATGCTGAATGACTGGAGCAGAACCAGGAGAACATTGTACACAGTAATAGCCATAGTGTGTGAGGACTGTTTTTGATAGACTTAGCCTTTCTCAGCAATGCAAGGACCTAAAACACTTCCAAAGGACTCATGATACAAAATGCCATCCACATTCAGAGAAAGAATTATGGAGTTGGACTGCAGAACGAAGCATACTATTTTCTCCTGTGTTATGTTTTGCTTTTCTCATGGTTTCTCCCATTCGCTTTAATTATTCTATGCAACATGACTAATGTGAAAATGTGTTTAATAGGAATGCATGTGTAGAACCCATAAAACTGCATATCATCTTGGGGAGGGAGGAGAAAGGAAGGGGAAGAAAATTTGGAACTTAAGGAAGTGATTGTTGAAAACTGAAAACAAATTAATAAATTTTGAAAAAAAACAATAACTAGCATTTATATATCACTTTAAGGTTTGCGAAATGCCACACATGTATTATTTCATTTGATCCTTACAACAACCCCACGACACAGGAATTATTATTACTCTTATTCTACAAATGAGGAAACCTAGAGAGGTTAAGTGACTTACCCAAAGCCACAAAGGTAGTAAGTATTTGGGCCAGGAATCAAACTCAATTCTTTCTTATTCCAAGTCTAGCACTATCTGAAAAGGGAACCTACTCTATTGTCAGCAAGTTCTCCAACATTCTCCAATACTTTTCTGCCTCCTGCCTTTACCTGAAACCTGACACCATCACATCATTTGGGATTCTTTAATGTGGGAGGCCACTTCTCCATTTTCTAACCCCCAAACTCCAGCTAATAGAACATGAAGAAGATTTGGCATATCTTTTATTCCCCATTGTTGCCTGCAGTAACACACTACACTAAGCTGCCAAATCGTGCCTGTGTCTCCAAATCATAATAACATTTCCATTTCTATAGTCTGTGCAATCCTTTATATAAGCCATAGTAGGTTCTAAATAAGTGCTTGATGAGTTAAATGAGGATTTATTCAAAACATATGTCATCCCCCCAACATCCTAAAACCCTTTAGCTCTTGATGTCAGCCCAACAAATGCACACCTCCTGGACAATCTCTTCATGCTTCAGGCTTCACTGCTGCATAGAACAATATCACCTCCAAGATACTCAACTTGCAAATCCCACTCTCTGACCATAGCCTACAACCTCTCTTTACCACTCTCTCAGACATAACTGACGTGCTCTTAAACTTCATCAAAGCCTTCTTGATTCTCCTTCCTTTTTTCCAGTCCATTTCCCTCACTCTGGATTCAAGTGCATCCATACACAGGGCTGACCTCATGGTCTATCGCTTCATTCACCACCCAGAATTCCTCATTCCTTCACCTTCTACCATTCCTAACCTGTTAATCTGCCATCCTGGTTAATTCCCACCATCTTATTCTCCCACCTTATTCCCTAATATCTGACAATCACTGGATAAGACCATGAAACTGAATTGACTTAGTCATAAATCTTTACTGCACTTCAGCAATCCTTCTGTGTTATTCTTATTGACTGACTGTCTCTCATTCTCTATAGCAATGTTCTAAATCTTTTCCCCTCTTTTTGAACTTTCAACTTGATCCCCAACCTATATACTAAGTCGTGCAGAAGATGACTTAAAAAAATCTCTAGTACCTAGCACAATTTCTGGCAGATAGTTGGTATTAAATAAGTGTTGATTGATTTAGGATAACCTCCTGATTCATTGGAAAGACTGGTAGTTTATCAGAAATTCCCTTATCTTTCCTATTTTGCTTTTCAAAACTTCTTATTACAGTCACTTGCTTTCTCCTTTCCCTCCAATCATAGAGGAAAAGATATCTCTCCTCTTTATTAAGCTTCATTACTTCACAAAGAAAAAAAATTGCAGTTCTCTAAAGTAGCAACAAAAAAAGCATTTATGTGTTAATTCGTATCATACTTATTAATGCATGTGCCTTGTGTTCCTACTGGAATTTGGTCCATGAAGGAAGCTGCTTTCCTATCTAAACTTTGAAAACACTCCATCCATTGCTTAGCAAAGCCCTCTGCATGCAGTAGGCATGTAATAATTATTTGCTGAATTGAACTGAATAACTACACTTTTCTCTGGTTTCTTGTTCATATTCTGGCTTGAGTTGTACTATTGCATATTCAAATAGTTATAAAACATAGGGAGTTTAATGAATTATATTTTTTATTTGCAGTTTTAAAATATTGTCCTTTCCTCTCCCCCTCCAAAACATTTTTTTCTTTGAAACTTTATTTTTCTCATGGGTCCTCATTAGAGCACTAACCTCACTTCATCAAAATCTACCCTCAGCTGAACTACCTCCCACTTCCTCAGGGAAGTGAGTGAGGCTTCTTTCATGTGAGGTCAGCCCCCCCCCAAAAAAAAAACACAACTAATCTTCTTCCAAAGTTGTCTAGGGAGGACCAGTGGGAGAAAGGCCCTTCTATTTAGAGCAACAGCAAGACCCACACTAGCTTTCCAGAGCCTTGTGGGAAGCAGAGCTTTGCTATGAACCCCTCATAATCCTAGAAGATACTGACCTGGTGAAACCATAAGACAAGACTAAAAGGTATAGGACATCTTGTCAGTGGGGAGAGGAGAGGAGAGTAATTGGAGGGAAGCAAATAGTTTGAAGTTGTATATCTAAGATCTTTCAGACAACTCCTGAGGGAAGCTTCTGTTTACATTAGAGTTTGGGCAGATGTCTTCTAATCTGCCTCAAAGGCAGCTGAGCAATCCAATGTCATATCTGAGAAAAAGGCAAGAATGTTCCAGGGGGAAAAAGTAAACAATCAGCTATAGATAAAGCCTTGTTCAGTTTCCTCATCTGTCCAATGACAGCACTGGACTAGTTGATCTCTAAGCTATCTTTTAGCTTTAATTTAATGATTTGAAAAGGTTTCCTCATGCGAGGAAATCCACCAACCAGAGTAGAAAAGCACATTGGAGAGGATTTGGCGCTCCAGAGAACAGAACTAGAGAGGAATATATGTATGGGAAATTACAGAAATGTGAATTTCAGTTTGAAGTAAGGAAAACTTTCCTAACAGTTTAAGCAGTACAAAACTAGAATGCATTGCCTTGGATGTAGTGAGTTTCCTCTTTGTCTTCAGGCAAAGACAAACAAAACAAAACAAAAAAGATGAACAACAATTTATTAGGGTGCTGAGAGATCTTGGTTGGCTTTGATGACCTTGAAAAAGAGGCTCACTCAACTGGGAAAAGAGGTCCAAAACGCCAATGAGGAGAAGGAGGCTTTAAAAAGCAGAATTAGCCAAATGGAAAAGAAGGTTCAAGAGCTCACTGAACAGAACGGTTCTTTAAAAAAGAGAGTGGAGTTCAGGGAAGCTAATGACTATGAGATAAACCAAGAAGTTGGAAAACAAAACCAAAAGTTTGAAAAAATAGAAGATAATGTGAAACATCTTTTTGGCAAAACAACTGACCTGGAAAACAGCTCCAGGAGAGACAATTTAAAAATTATGGGACTACCTGAAAGCCTTAATCAGAAAAAGAGCCTAGACATTATCTTCCATGAAATTATCAAGGAAAACTGCCCTGATATTCTAGAACCAGAGGGCAAAATAAATATTGAAAGAACCCACAGATCACCTCCTGAAAGAGACCTGAAAAGAAAAACCACTAGGAATATTGGGGTCAAATTTCAGAGTTTCCAGGTCAAGGAGAAAATGTTGCAAGCAGCTAGAAAGAAACAAGTTGAGTGGAAATACAATCAAGATGACACAGAATCTGGCAGTTTCTATGTTAAGGGATCAAAGGGCTTGGAATAGGATATTCCAGAAGTCAAAGGAACTAGGATTAAAACCAAGAATCACCTACCCAGCAAATTGAGTATAATACTTCGAGAGAATAAATGGTCATTCAATGATATAGAGGACTTTCAAGCATTCATGATGAAAACACCAGAACTGAATAGAAAATTTGACTTTCAAACACAAGAATCAAGAGAAGCATGAAAAGGTAAACAGGAAAGAGAAAACATAAAGGACTTTCTAAAGTTGAACTGCTTACATTCCTAAATGGAAAGATAATATTTGTAACTCTTGAGACTTTTCTCAGTATTTGGGTAGGTGGAGGGATTATACACACACACACACACACACACACACAGAGGACAGGTTGAGTTGAATCAGAAGAGATGATATCCATAAAAAAAATAAAATAAAATTTAAGGGATGAGGGAGGAAAATACTGGGAGGAGAAAGGGAGAAATGGAATGGGGCAGGTTATAACTCATAAAAGAGATAAGAAAAATCTTGTCCAATAGAGCAGAAAAGGGAGAAGGTAAGAGAGGAAAAGTGAATCTTACTCTCTTCACATATGGCTTAAGGAGGGAATAACATGCTCACTAAATTTGATGAAAATCTATCTTACACTACAGGAAAGTAGGGGAGGGGGGACAAGTGGGGTGAGGGGAATGATAGAAGGGAGGGCAAATGAGAGACAGGAGTAACTAGAAGTAAACACTTTTGGGAAGGGACAAGGTCAAATGAGAGAAAAAATAAAAAAGGGGGAAAAGGCTAGGATAGAGGGCAATATAGTTAGTATTACACAACATGATTATTATGAAAGTCTTTTGCAAAATGACACGTATATATCCTGTATTGAATTGTTTATCTTCTCAGTGGGGATGGGTAGGGAGGGCAGGAGAGAGAGAAGTTGGAATTCAAAGTATTAGAAACGAATGTTGAGAATTATTATTGCATATAACTGGGAAATAAGAAACACAGGTAATGGGGTATAGAAATTTATCTTGCCCTACAAGAAAAGAGAGAAGATGTGGATAAGGGAAGGGTGGGTGTGATAGAAGGGAGGGTACATTGAGGGAAGGGGTAATCAGAATGCAAGGTATTAGGGGGTGGAGGAGGGGACAGATGGGGAGAAAAATTGGAGCTCAAAATTTTGTGGAAATGAATGTTGAAATCTAAAAATAAATAAATAAATAAATAATTTTTAAAAAGACTCCAGGTTTCTGAAATTTAGAAGTCATTTATACTGAGGTGATAGCTGAATTCCAGGGCTTCTTAAACTTTTTTCCACTTGAAACCCCTTTTCATGTTTTGGCAGCATTCATTGATGCTGTATGGGTGTGACAGCATGTACAGTACAAAGTGCAAATGTTGTATGTTCAGAACCAAGGCTGCAGTGAAGTTGTGCAATGTGACAGTTGCAAGAAACACCTCGGATTCATTATGTGTTTGATTATCAATTAATTTTTGTTCATTGCATGTTCAAAAACTTTTTATTGTCATGACCCACAGTTTAAGAAGTGCTGGGCCTGAATCCATGATAATGGAAGAGATTTCTAAGGGATAATGTAAAGTGAGAAAAGAAGGGAGCCCTAGATTGAGCCTTTAAAAATGCTACACTGTCATGGAGCAGAAATCACAAAAGGAATTAAACGAGGAGGCTTAAGACAAGCAACAGGGATGGGAAAGTTAAATAAAGAAAATCTACATCCAGTCCTAGAGATTAAGGAGGTGGTGGTAGAAAGTTTAAAAATTTTGTTTTAAGAATCTGGGGATTCTTAGCATGGAGAAGAGAATACACAGAAATTATCTCTGCCTTTAAATATTTGAAGGACTGTAATGTGGAAGAAATTAAGCAGAAGGAAACCTTACAGCTGTTTAGAAACCATGCCTTTAATGATGATTTCTAAGATTTTGCCAAGAATTTAAATCAAGCTTTCTGTCCTTAATTATAAGAAACCATACCCTTTCACTGTTTTGAAAACACATACATTAACCAGTCTCTATATAGCCAATCTCTTATAACACCTCTTCAATTCTTCAGGATTTTTTTTTCAAAGCTTATAGCAGCCCAGCAATTAGCCTGCAAGTTCTTTCACTACCCTTGGTTATAAGTCATTCAAAACTAAATGCTCCTTACTATTTATCTTGGTATTTAAGACCCTGGTAATCATATCTTTCCCAGCATTAAGATCACTCTCCTTGGAGGAAAACAAAATGGAAAGAAAATAAGGAAATAAGCAATAGTTTATCTCAGGTATTGTTCCTACTATTGATATAGATAAACAAAACAAAACTTGTTGACTCTTAGCATTGATCACAAGCCTCACTTTTAATACAATCTTGACATTCACTTATGGGATTATGCTACTCTTTTTTTTTTGCTCCTTTGCTTGATTCATATCACAGTAACCAACTATGGGTGTCCCACTTCAGGAAATTAGCTTGGGCTCTGTTTAGGACCCCCTTCTCATCTCCCTCTATACTACTTCACTTGGTCATCCCATCAGCTCTCTTGGATTTAAGTTTAATCATCTTTATAATGATGAGTCTCAGATCTACCTATCTAGCCCTAACCTCTCTGCTGTACTCCAAATTTGGACATCCAATGCGCTTTCAGAGAATTCAAACTGGGTGTCCAGTAGACATCCTGAAGTCAAAATATTCAAAACTGAACTCATTATCTTTCCCCCTAAATCCTCCCTTCTTTGGACTTCCCAGTTACTGTCGAGGGCATCACCATCTTCCCAGTTTCCTAGGTTTGTGATCTAGGAGCTATTCTTGACTCTTCACCAACTCTCACCTTCTTCTCCCCTCACCCTGCCCCATCCAATCTCTTGCTAAGGTCTGCTGATTTCACCATTCCAACATCCCTCAAATATGTTCCTTTTTCCTCCTCTGATACCACCCTAGTGCAGGCATGTTACTTCATGCCTGGACCATTTCAATAACCTGATGGTAGCTCTGCAAGCCACAAGTCTCCCTCTATTCCAGTCCATTCTCCATTTAGCTCCCAAAATGATTTTTCTAAAGCATGAATCTAACCATGTTACTCCCTACTCAATAAACTCCAGGGGTTCTCAATCAACTCTAGGATGAAATACAAAATCTGTTTTACATTGAAAGCCCTTCATAACATAGCCACTTTCCACTTTTTCAGTATTCTGACACTTTACACTCTCCCACCCATCATGTACTCTTTGATCCACTGACACTGGTCTCCTTGTTTTTCCACAAAAAGACACCCCATCTCTTAACTCCAGGTATTTTCTCTGGTTGTGCCCCATGCATAGAATGCTCTTTCTTCATCTCTGCCTTCTGGCTTCCCTAATTTCCTTCAAGTTCCCGTTAAAATCCTGTCTTCTATAAGAAACCTTTCCCAATCCCTCTTAGTTGTGGTGCCTTCCCTCTGTTAATTATTTCCTACTTGTCATGTATATAGTTTGTTTGTATATATTTGTTTGTTGTCTTCCTCATTAGATTGTGATCTCTTGGATGGCAAAGAGTGTATTGAACCTTTCTTTGTATGCCCAGTGCTTAGCATAGTGCCTGGGCACATAGTAAGTGCTTAATAAATACTTGACTGACTCTAAAGTAGTATGATCACTTTCTTCACTTATTTTCACTTCACCTAATTCCTCTGTGAGAATCAGACTCAGAATAGTGATCCCTTTGTCACTTGCAATGAAAAATAGAATTCTTAGCAACTCAAAGCAAGAATTTATCAAAAACTCTATTATGAGAGAGACAAGAGAGAAAGACACAGAGAGAAATGCAGAGAGATAGAGAAGAGACAGAGACAGAGATGCAGAGAGAGTCAGACAGAGAGAGAGAGAGAGAGAGAGAGAGAGAGAGAGAGAGAGAGAGAGAGAGAGTCAATAAGTTATAATAGTTGAAGTTCCTCCATGACAACTATATCCTGTCTCCATGATAGCATTGAAATCATCAGGAGGAAATCATCATCTATTTCTTTCTTTTGGCCCAGAAGTATTATAGCATATCCTGATGACAATATCGTTTAATTCTCTTGGTTTTTTGTTTCCCACTGAAATACTATTCACCATGTTACTCCCACCTTCTTAAATTGGTGGATTTCCATGTGTGGAAATACAAGGCCACTTTACTACATATCTCTTGAACAAGAGATATTTTTTCTTTGCCATATACCAGTCATATAACATCCTAGCAAGCTTCAGTGAAACCTATGAGATTAAATTAAGCTCTTTGCATTAAGGTCTCTAGTTCAGTTTGTTAGTAAGTCATATTCTGCTAACTGGTATATAACCATCTTAGGCACCAATGATGTCATTGCCCTTTCCCAAATATTTTTTCTGTGTGTTACTAGATATCCCCATTGCTGTTTTTTCCATGCTAAAATCCAAAAGAGAGTCCTGGTGTGGCACCTCCTCTCTTCTCAGTAGACAAGGTAACCAAGTGTTCGGGTCAGAAGATGAAAGGAGCAAGGTGCATTCTCCTGACTCCAGGGGGACCTTTTGTCCCAATTACTAAGTCATTCCTCAATTGGCCATAATTGACAGCTTCTGTTGGGTAGGAAGGCAGCAGGGGAGTGAAGAACAAGTAAGCCTCAGAGACATTAGCAGAGAGTGAGGTAAGAAGAAGTTGATGTGCCATCGTCCTTTAATCAAAGACATTAGGACTCTGCTTTTATGACCATCTGCTTCAACCATCCTATTCCCCAGGGGAGCAAAAGGACAAAAAAGAAAAAGGAGAAAAAAGTGGTATTGAACTTGCCTTTGCTACTGGTTATCCATTATCACTAAAGAAGGAGCTATAGCACTGACCTCACTGCTTGAGGACAGTGCCAGTGTACAGGGACTTGCATTTTCAAGTTTCAAGAAAGCATCTTTCAGCTGGTTATGAAATTTCTTTGTTGCAGACACGGCACTATTTTATTCAGTACATCATGAGGTCATTTAATTTACATTTCAAATTCAGTAATTTTTTTTTGATGATGTTTTCTATCTCTACTGTATTCTCCCAATGGAAAGAGTACTACATTGGGGTTCAGGGGACAAAGAATCAAATCCTGGCACTGCCACTGTCTGTGTGACCTTGGGCAAATTACTTAACCTGTCTAGTCCTCAATTTCCTCATCTATAAAATGAGGAGGTGAAATTAGATGTCACCTAAAGCAGGGGGAGCAAACTCAAAGAGAAACAGACCCCTCCAGTCACATACTGTAGAAATTAACCGTATCTATGTTTTATTATATTTTCATTTATTTTGGAAACATTTCCCAATTACATTTTAATCTGATTCTCAGCACTCAGGAGTTTTGAGAGTCATTTATCCACAGTGATATGAGTTTGACACCTCTGCCTAAGGTCTAAATCTATGATCCTATCAAATCCGATCTCACAATATCCCTTTTTCTACATTCCAAAATAGTTTCTCCAAATTTTTTCCTTGATCTTGATAAAAGAATTAGGGTAAGAGATCTTAAAGCTACTTAAATCTGCTACAAATAATTTTTAGTATATTTTCTATGAATATAATGTCTTTTGTTCCCTTATCCCTCCATAGTTGCTAAAAGAATGCTTTGGCCTCTGGCTGGACATCTTTTCTCCTGAAAAAGTAGATGTATCTGAAAGTCTTTGCTGCCATTCCCTTCTCTTGGCTACTATTCTACAAGCACACAGTGACTTTCCTTACTTCCTTTAGGGCACTACTTGCTTGCTGATTTAACTCCTCCTGACATTGTACCCTCTGTGAGACCAGTTTGCAACTGAATAAACTACTAGGAGATATTTTGTTTCCTCCTTGAGCTGCAGAAAAGACACCCTTGTGTGGTATTCTTTAATTCATGGATTTCTCCTAACATCTTCAAGTGTGAGATCACAGCACACACCAATTTAAAAATTACAGCTGTATAATAAATGTCCTAATGAAGCTGCTCTGTCACTTGTCATTTGTTAAAACTAACAGCACAAATGCATCATTTAGCCATCCCAATGTTCTGTAACAATTGCTGTTATTATTTAGTTGTGTCCAACTCTTGTGACCCCATTGAAGTTTTCTTGGCAAAAATACTTCAACAGTTTGCTATTTCCTTCTCCAGCTTCTTTCACAGATGAGGAAATTGAGGCAAATAGTGCTAAGTGACTTGCCCAGGGTCACACAGCTAGTGAGTATCTGAAGACAAATTTGAACTCAGGAAGGTTGAGTCTTCCTGACTCCATGCCAGACACTCTATCCACTGCTCTACCTTACTATGATAATAGCAGTGTAACATTTTAGGCAAATGACCAGGCAACAATATAAGTGAAAAAGATCTTGGTGTGGGGGCTAAGGGGTGGTGTTAGTGGATTGTAAGCTCAATGCAAGTTAATCATGTGACATAGAAGTCCCCAAAAGCTAGTTGTGCTCTTGGGCTTTACTGATAAAGGAATAAAGGGGTGACAGTCCTTTGTACTCTGTCTTGGTCAGACTATTTCAGACATATTATGTTAAGTCCTAGGTACCATGTTTTCGAAAGAATATCGACAAGGTAGAATGCAAGGAACATGATGAGTAAACTAGAAATTGGGTCCAGTATGGATTATTTAAAGGAACTAGGAATGTTTATCCTGGAGTAGACTTAAAGGGTCATGATACCTATCATCAAATAATTAAAAGAATGTCATGTGGAGCAAGGATTAAAACTTGTTCTCCTTGGCTCCAGGAAGCTAGAAGTCATCGGGAGACATTTAAGGGAAGCAGATTTTGACTTGATCTAAGAGAAAATTTTGTAATATGTCAATTCAACTTAACAGACACTAAATATCTATTTTGTGCATAGCACTATGCCAGGCACTGGGAAGCAGAGACCAAAATGAAAAATAGTCCTTTTCCTCAAGGTACTTACATTCTGATGATGGATACAACTTGAAGAACGGACAAGTATTCAAGTGTGGGAAGGAGAGAGAGAATGAACAAACAGGGAGTCAGATAAAGCTCTGTATGTGCAGTAGCTTAAGTCAAGTCTAATGTTCAGCTAAGAGTTGAATGTGAAGAAGAAGGGCATTGCAGGCACAAGAGATAACCAGCATGAAAGAAGAGTTGAATGATGGAGTGTAGAATTTAAGAATAGCTGGCAGGTGGATTAAATGTGGATTAAATCAGGGTAATATGAAATAAGATTGGAAATGTGGATAGGAGCCAGATTGTGGAGGAGTATAAATGTCAGGCTGAAGAATCTGTAGTTTGTTTGAGAGGCCATAGGGAACCACTGAAGATTTTTGAGCAGAAGAGTAACATGGTCGGAGTTGTGCTTTAGGAAGAAGATTATTTTAACAGTATTATTGAAAGTGTGTTGGTAAATGTTTAACAACCAGCTCTTGAAAGGGGAGGAGGGAGCGTGTAGCATGACATCCTTTGAAGCTTAATCATCATTAACATTTTCACCATCATTTTGTTAAATCTAAACAATCAACAGTAAATCAAACTCTGATTTGTAGTGTTTGCAGATTTCTGAGGTATAATTACTCACATTGAAAATCTAACAATTAGGCTCTTGAGAGACTGTTTAAGATGACTTCAGCAAGCCCTTAAATAATGGAGGAGAACTAGCAATCAGGATGGTATTGTGTCAGGCCACAGGTAATGAGGACCTGTGGCAATAGAAGTGGAGAGAAGAGAACAGCTGAAAGACACAACATGGAGATAGAAGCAATAGGTCTTGGCAACTTATTTAATGTAGGGGGAGGAAGAAGGACTTTAGAAATGAAAGAATCAAGGTAGTGAATGTGGATTACTTTATAAAAGTGAAATGAGTTGCCTCTTAGGCTCTCTATTATAGAAGGTCTTCAATGAGATGCTGGATGACTACTCACTGGGGATGTTGTAGAGATTTTTGTTCATGTATAGGTTAGACTAAACCACCTCCGAGATGCTTTCTAACTCTGAGATTCTCTGAAGTACCACACACCAGAAAGTCTGTCCCCAGTCTCACACCCCAACTCCCTCTCCATTCCCTGAGCCCACTCAGTTGGTACAACTGAACTGTCAAATTATCTTTTCTCTAACAGACCAGAATCACTACATGCCAGAGTCTCCTTTTCTGTGTTTGGAACATTTTTATCAGTGGATATTTATGAAATCAGAAGAAAACCTACAACCTACCTCCCCCAAAAAATTACCACCTCATGGCTAAACCTCTGATGTCCTCTCTACACTTTAATAGACTTCTTTCTAGATGAAGACATGTAATACATCTCTGAATTCTTCTAAACTGGCAGTACCTGCTAAAGTTTGAGCTCCAGTGATATAATCTTTGACCACTCATGATCACTTCCATGCCAAGATGGAGGTAACCTTCAGTGGAAGTGACCCTGGGTTTCATCTAGTACCTCCATCATCAAAGGAAATGAATTTAACCTGGCAACACTTGTTCTCTTGATCAACACTAGAGACAGCTAGGTGGCACAGTGGATAGTGCCCTGGAAGTCAGGACTCCAGGCCCAGATATGGAAGCAACTCAGCCCATGGACAGGAGCAGAGGTTATAAAGTGAGTTTTCTTCCAACATTGTACTTCAACAACTCTACTTTGGCTTCTTAGGAAATGATCTAAATTTCTCATTCAAATATTTTATTCTCAGAGGTTAAAAAAGTCTTAATTATTTTCTGGTGATTCTTACTCCATTTCCATATATATGTATATGTATATATTTAAAAACCTCCCTAAGCATTATGCTCAGTCTCCCCCATCACCAAAACCACTTTTTTATTTTTAAGTGGCAATTAGCTGCTATTCCCATTCCTTCTCAAACAATTCTCTCCCAAAGTGAATGTCCAAACTAAAGCAGTCGATTGCTTCGTGCAACACTCCATCAGTCAATGGGTATTTATTAAACCCCTACTATGACAATATTCACCTCTCAGCAATATCATTGACCTGTCTCTTGCAAGTATAAATTCTCCTCAGGAGAATTAGCCTTCTTCTTCTCTTTGGCAATATCTCTTTCCCCCTCTTTCTTACCATTCCACCCTACCTTACAAAAGGGGAAGGAGTCAGTCCTACAGAGAAAAGAAGCCTGTTTTGAAAATGAGACTCAAATGCTTCATATCGGCAAGACAAGCTGAGGAAAGTGGTGATCATAGCCTGGTATGGAAGGAAGGAAACAAGCATTTTTTTAAGTGCCTACTATGTGCCAGACAATATGCTAAGTGTTTTATAAATATCTCATTTGTTCTTCTCAGTGTTAATATTATCCCCATTTTACAGTAAAGGAAACTGAGTCAGAGAGAAGTGAAGTGACTTGCCCAGGGTCACATAGATACTAAGTGTTTGTGGTGGGATTAGAATTCAGGTCTCAGTGACTCCAGGCCCAGGGCTCTATCTCCTGTGTCACCTAGCTATCTCTGGATTGATCAAAAACAAGTGTTGCCAGGTTAACTCATTTCTTTGATGATATGACCCTTGTGACCAAAGGTTACACCACTGATCTCGAACTTTGGCAGGTGCTTTCCATCCAGAAGGGCTCAGAGATGTACTGTATGTCTTCATAGAAGCCTATTCAAGGTCAGAGAGACCATTAGAGGATTAGCCATAAATTGATAATTTGGGTTTTTTTTTTTGAAGGCGGGGAGGGAATGAAAGAATGGAGGAGGTCTCAGCAAACTAATAAACTCTCTCTTCAGGTGTGGAGAGATTTGTCTGCATCTAGAAAGGAAACTTGTGTTGAATAAATCACATTTCCTTGAAGTATAGAATCAAGTACCAAAGTGAGGGGAGGAAGCTAGGTGGCACATTGGGCTTGGAATCAGGAAGACTCATCGTCCTGAGTTCAAATCTGACCCCAGACACTTACTAGCTACGTGACCCTGGGCAGTTCACTTACCCCTGTTTGACTCAGTCCCTCATCTGTAAAATGAGCTGGAGAAGGAAATGGCAAACCACTCCAGTGTCTTTGCCAAGAAAACCCCAAATAGGGTCACGGAGAGTCAGACACGACTGAAATGACTAAACCAAAGTAGAAAGAGCTGCTTGTGGACTGTGGCTATATAAAGACTTAAAGGATGTTTCCCTGGCAGGCCTGGAAAAGGCACTGATCAGACATCTCAGATCACATAAGCAAAGATAGAGGTGGATGTATCACTTGCACATTGGAAAGCCCAGCTTTACTCTGAGATTGTGAATTCTACAGGTATCCTGCACTGGAATCCCACAAGGAAAACCAGGAAGTTCTTGGGGATGTAATCTCAGGAAATAAAATATGACCAGGCCTGCTGATGAACAGACCTTGACTTTTGCTGCTATTGAATATTTTTCTCCACTGAGGGCAGAACAAGAGAAAATAGGTACATCCTATGACTCAAGGGTCTCAGGTTTGATAAGAAATTCTTTTGTTTCCTGGGTCAAGAAGGCTAGAGGAAAGCTTGCAGAATGTTGTGTGATTCTCTCATAGCCGAATGATGGAGAATCATGGAATAGTGGTTTCAGAACTAGACAGAGCTCAGAGGCCATCTAGTCTAGCACGCTCATTTTACAGAGAAGGAAACATGGCCCAAAGAGACAAAGTGACTTGCCCAAGATCATATAGATAGTTTAAGTGTCAAAAGCAGGATTCGCAGTCACACTAATTGAACAGACATGTAGACATGGATAGTTTGCTGAAATCTGCATCATTGATGGGAGTGGGGAAGATAATGATGATGAAAATGAGGAGGATGAAGATGATAATGATAACTAGTATTTATATAGTGCCTTAAGTTTTATAAAATAGTTGAGGCTGGGAGTCCAATAGCTTGTAGGTAAAAGCCAGGATTGGGCTCAGGGCTTCCTGACTCCCATCCAGTTGATCTATCCCATATGCTTCCACTGAGCTGCCTCATATCTAGGAGACATACTTAGAAATGGCAAAATACTAGAACGGAAGACTCTAGGAGTGAAATTTGTCTTCTGCTGTGTAGGTTTAGTTAGATGTTTGTTATAAAACAATTGTAGGTGCTTTTATGTTTACTAATGGAAGCTACGGGGTCTCTCTCCCTGGGGAGGTTAAAAACAGAAGAAAATGTGTTGGCATGGCTTAGGAGGGGACCCTATCTTAAGAAAAGGGGACATAAGATGACATCTACAAGACCTTTCTTACTCTATATGTATTTTGTGATTCAAAAATAACATGAGCATGTTACTGTCAGTTGCTACTTGGTATTCAAAGGTCCTCTTTTAACTTAAAAGGTGAATTGTCCATTGCCCTTTGGTCATTCTCTGTAATACTGGGGCTGTTCCCTGGCCAGACCAAAAGTGCTTGTCATGGCTCCTCCACAGGAATCTGAAGGATGACCCTGGCAGGGGACATCTCACTCTGTGGAGGGGCCCCAGGGAGCCTCTCTCCTGCTCAGGGTATTCTGGGATGGGTGTCCCCTCCATCTCCCTCTCCTCACCTTGCTCAGTTTGCCGGGTATGCTTTTTGGGCTCTCGCAGCTGCTGATCTTTTCTCCGTGGGTCCACCTTTGACTTAGCAGCTCCCCCCGGAACTCATTTTCTGAGGGTTTAAGAAAATACAGGGTCAGGACATGAAAACAAGTCATAGGACTGCCAGCCATGCTAAGTTAGTGGGGGATTTCGCTGGTTTTTCTCTCTTATTCTTCATCATTGGTACTGAATCAGGGTAGGCATCAGTAACACCTAGATCAGACTTCCAAGAACTGGGGAAGTTCATCCACTAGGTCAGGGATTCCTGACCTATCAGGGGTATTCCAGGAGAAAGGGGGGCAAGTTCAGGAACTCTGTGACTGGTCTGAGGTCTCATTGTCTCCTCACAAGACCCTCCCTAGCTCTGGAAGAAGGCAACAGTGTGGCTCAACCTTGCCTTCAGCCAAGCCTTTCCAATTAGAGCTATAGGATCATAGATTTGTATGGATATAGGGCCTTATGGGTCAACTAGTCCAACCCACTCATTTGACAGATAAGGAAAGTGAGGCTCAGAGAGATTAAAGCAGAGCCATTATTTAAAGTCATGTCTTCAGCCTCCAAATCCAGCTTATGTCTCCTTGGGACAAGAATTCTAGGTCCCAAGTCCACTGCGTTTTGACTCTGGTGTCTGACTACGGCATCAGGGAAAGAGAGAAGCCCAGCAGATCCTTCAAATTTCCTTAGATGGGGTTATTTATAATGGGCATTGTGGCTGAATGGAAATCATACTGGTCTTAGAGTCAGAACACCAGGCTTATAGTCCTAGTTTTACTAACTAGCTGGATGACTTTGACCACCTCATTTTTACCACTTTGCATGTCAGTTTTCTCATCTGTAAAATGAAGTGGAAGAAGTATATGGCCTCTACAGGTGCTTATGGCACTAGCAATCTATGATCCTAAGATTAAAAATGAGCACGTAAGGAGCCAGGAAGAATGGTGCATATCAACCACAACAAAAAAAGACAAATAGACAAAAAAGAAAAAAAAAAGAGTCATGCCGCCTAGGACCCTAGGAGGTTTGAATAAAAACCAAAGTGGACTCACTTTGAAAAAAACACAATTTATGAAAATCCAGACCTACCAAATGAAGAAGTTAGGAGGCAATTATTCATTTTACAAACAAATTCTTCACTGCAAAAGAAAAAAAATCTAAACAATTTCTTTAAATAGGAGACTGTTGCATTTAAAAAATATTAGCCTATCTATGAAATTTAGTCAACCTACAACTTTTCTGGAAACACATTTATCTAGAAAAGTGGGGTCTCCTTATAAGCCTCTTAATGACTGGACAGGTCATTGCCTCCCTACAACAGAGGTTTCTGAATACCTTCATCACCTACTTTTGAACCCTTTTCTCTTTCCCTTAACTCTGTATTTCTGCTTCTCTTTAGGTTAAGGCATCTGGTTAATATTTAATTCTTCACATAAATTCACACATCTGAGCAGAGGACAAGCCCATCAGGCTGGACATGACAAAGAAACACATTGTGTACCTATTCCCTGCACGTCAATCCGTGTTTCCATGACAACTGGCTTGCTTCGGCAGCTTTGAAAAGGAGGTCATTAAGAAAGCAACAATAAAAACAGGAAATGAATATTCCTTCATTTTGAGCTTTCCTCTTCACCTGCCTTCCTCACCACTGTAAAGTGAGTTTGGTACCTGGGAATGTAACCAACTTATGCAGTCAGATGCACTGCTTCTCTGCCTATTTATGTCTTCAGTAGTTTTTATTTCTATCACAATTAACTTGATCTGCCCCCTAGCCCACTTATATCCATGCCCCAAGTCCCCAAAGAACTCACAGTGGGACTCAGAACAATCATCATTTGGGATGCATGGAAATGTACTTAATTGTATTAAGGATGCCTCATTCTTAATTAAGGAAGTACAAAAATGATGAAATGTCAGACTTAGTTGGCCAGAAGATTAAAAAGTAATGTTGCAAGATCATTAAATTTAAATGTCAAGAGAAGCAATGAAAGTGAAGTCTTGGCTCTATAGTAGATGAGTAAGGCATATATATATATATATATATATATATATATATATATATATATATATATATATGTGTGTGTGTGTGTGTGATATATTATATATATAATATATGTTTGTATATGTAAAGCACATTGGGGCAAAATGAATAAAGCACCAGGTTTGGGTCAGGAAGACTTGAGTTCAAATCTGATATCAGACACAATAACTGTATGATTCTGGGAAAGTCACTTAACCCTGCTGGTCTCAATTTCCTCATCTATAAAATGAGCTGGAGAAGGAAATGGCAAACCACTCCACTATCTCTGCTAAGAAAACCCCCAAATGGGGTAACAGAATCAGACGCTACTGAAATGACTGAACAGCAGCAAAGTAGATATATGCTCACCCTTCTTGTTTTCTTTCCCTTCGTCCTCATCCCTGCTATATACTATAGTAACCTTAGGATAAACTTTCAGGCCTCATGTGTTAAGTCAGAAAAGACACATGACTTTGGCTGTGGCTCTCAGGGACCTCAATGGGGAATCATGCCCTGAGGCTTGAGAGGATAGAGGGTAATAAGAGGTGTTCTACTTGAAATTATCTTATACACTGCAGCTGAGAGTAGATACTGTCTGCATTAGGGTTTGGTAGGAATGTATTAAAAAGCAAACATTGGCAGGCTGGGTTCCACAGATTAATAGCCCCCAATATATCAAACAAGCAGTTTTCATGGTTGTTTTCCATGAAAATTAGCCATGAGAGCCACCAAAAAGAATCACGGAGAACTGAGGATCTTGTTTCCAATGAGTATAGAAGACTAGAAGAATTTAACAGACCATAGATTATGATTCTATTTATGTTAGTAAAAACTAACAGCTACATATGCAAAAAGCAGAGGTTATTCTCTCTACTAAAAGAGTATCCAGAAGGAGCAGTTCTATAATTATACCCCCCCACCCCTACCATCATCATTGACATTTATGTAGGAAGGAAACAGGCACTCATTGAGTATATACTAAGTGTCAGACACTATGCTAAACTCTTTATAAATATCTCATTTTACTTCCACAACAACCCTGGGACATAGGTGGAATTATTACAGATGAGAAAACTGAAGCAGACAGAGGCAAAGAGGGTCACACAGTTAGCAAATATCTGAGGCCATATTTGAATTAGACTACACACTGTGCCTCCAGGTCCAGGACTCCGTCCACTGTGTCAACTCACTGTCTCATGTAATGCTTTAAAGTTTGCAAAGAGATTTATTCTCACTTGACCCTCACAATACCCTTAAGAAGAAAAATAAAAGACTGGTGGAGTCTGAATGGAGATTGAAGCATACTAGTTTTCACTTTATTTTTCTTGATTTGTTTGTGTTTTCTTTCTCAACATGACTAATATGGAAATATGTTTTGCATGACTGCACATGTATAACCCCTATCAAATTGCTTGTCTCCTCAGTAAGAGGGAAGGGAGATCATTTGGAATTTAGATTTTTTTAAAATGAGTGCAGAAAGTTGTTTTTACGTGTAATTGGAAAAATAAGATACTAAAAAGAAAGACTGGAACAAGTGCTTCAAAGAGAAAACAAATTAGAAGATCAAATCTTAGGGAATCACTGCTCTAGAACTGAAAGAGACCTTTGAGAGTATCTACTCCCAACCTCTCATTTTAGAGATGAAAAAACTGAGATCCAAAGAAGTAAAATGACTTGTCCAAGGTAATGTGGGTATTAAGTGACAGAGGCTGGTTTGGAACCCGTGTCCTTTGACTTCAAAACTAATCTTGAAGAAACAAAAGAGAATCCTAACTGAAGGACTGAATGTGAAAGAGGTTTGAGAGTTAGACCCTTTGGAAAGGAAGCTGACTCTTGTACTCCCAAGGGTAAATATTGTGGATCCTTGGTTGGCTTAGGACAGGGAATTTGGTAACAGCCAGGGGAAGAAGAAACAAATAGATCTAGTTGAGGGTGACAGAGATAGCTATTTCTCAATCTCAGCAACAACGTAAAAGTCAGTTGTCTTCCCAGGGCATGTATCTGGGACGTGACAGAGATTCCTTCGATTTTTCAAACCTGATGACCAGTACCCACTTCTTCATCCATGATAAAAAAACAAAAAACAAATGACATGACTAGAAAGAAAGCATGATTAAAATGATGAAATTCTAGGAAAGAAACTGAATTCCTTAGGGGAATAGGGGACATTTTCCTGATTGCTATGTCTAAAGGGACCCTAGAAAAGACAGGCATATTTGGAGAGTGAATAGTTAGCTAATAAGAGGGTGCTTGAGAATGGGATGTGTGTTTCACAGAATCACAGACTTCTATAGATATTCCTTGAGATATGAATTGTTTTCTTTTTGTCACTATACTCACAGTCCTTAGTACAATGCCTGGCATATAGAGTATTTGTAATTTTCAATAAATATTTGTAATTTTCTCACCAAGTTCATAGAAAATATAGGTATGACCCCATAATCTAGAATTCTATATGGAAAAAATCAGCCCAAGAACAAGAGGAAGATATCAGGAGTGGAATTCTTATGACATAAAATGTTTTTGCTTTTGTTTTGTATTAACCTTGTGATTTCATCTTTGAAGGGAGTCCTGTTAAGGATTTTTCTTTACCAATGTAGATTAGCACCCTCAACTGAATTTAGTAGCTTAGAGAGATGGCTTAGTTTAATGAAGATTAAGTCACTTGTCTAGTCACACAGGTATACCTGAGAAGTGAGACTAGTGTTCAGGACATCGTGGCTCTGAAAGTAGTTCTCTGCTCACTCCGACTTACTGCCATGCAAAATATAAAGAATTCCAGTGAGGAAGGAAAGGGATACCTAAAGGTACTGGTATGGATTCATAGGAAACTCATCAACTGTCTTAAATTGTTTAAATATCTCTGTTGAAGATTGGATCAAAGCCGGGTGAGGAAGATGCATAAACAGAACAGGAAAGCCCTTTACAAATAGTGTCAGGAGCCCAAAAGAGGAGAGTAAGCTTTGACTAGCCATGAATGCTAAGAGAGTGAAAAAAGGTTCTAAAAAACTCCTATACTGGGGCAAGAGGAAAATCAAGACAGGGATGAGACTGTTGCTCCAATAAAGTATTGGTAAAGGTCAAGTGAAAAAAAAAAAAAGGTAGAACTACTAAAACCTATCTGAAACTGAAACCCAGTATATGAGAAAAGCCAATACAGTTTTACCTGCCCTCAGTAGATGGAAATCACGGTATCATCGAATCACTAAATTTAAGAGCTGGGTGACCATTTGTCAGGGATATCATGGAAGGGGATCCCTGTTCAGATACAGTTGAACTTAAGGATTTCTGAAGCTCCCTTTCATATGGACATTGCATAATTATCAATACTAAGTGGCATTTCTGAAACACCAGTCTAAATGAATGCTAGATGGAAGATGAGGCAGCCAGACAGTGCAGTTGATAGAGCACTGAGTCTATAGTCAGGAAGACCTGAGTTCAAATCCAGACTTAGACACTAGTATGAGCCTGGGTAAGTCACTTAACCTCTGTCTGCCTCAGTTTCCTCAACTATAAAATGGAACCAGTAATAGCACCTGCTTCTCAGGATTATTGTTAAAATCAAATGAGAAAATATTTGTAAAGCTCTTAGTATAGCACTTAGCACAAAATAGGCACTATATAAATGCTATTATTAAGATGATCTCCTGTGTACTTATATCCTCAAAGCAACAACATGGTCACAGACAAACTTAGAGGAGAAGGAATCAATTCAATTCAACAAACCCCTAGAAACCATCCAGAAGAAGATACCATGACTTGAGAATGAAATAACAGAGATGTGACTGATGAGTTACTATTTACTGTGTACAAATGTTTGAGGGAGAATGAAGAGCAAATCTTTGTACTTCACTGAAAGGCAAAGTTTATTTTAGATGGCAGCCACATGGCGCAGTGAATTAGAATCAGGTACTGAGTTCAAATCTTGCCTTGAATGGTTACTTAGCTATGTGACTCTGGGCAAGTCACTTGACTTTTCAACCTCAGTTTCCTCAATAATAACACCTACTGCAAAGGATTGTCACGAGGACCAAATAAGATAACATATGCAAGGTGCTTTGAAAACTATACAAATGCTGACTGTTATAATTATTGTTTACAAAGTCTCTATGAAGGAGGAAAAGAAGATAAGCAGCAAATACAGGGAAGAGATAATGAGGAATAGTCGCTATGCAGACAGGAGAGCCTAGCTTTAAAGAACGGGAGGTTAGAAGATGCAAATGGCAATCCTGACTTCCATTCTGTGTCGAATCATGTATTGCATAACCAAGTCCACAAGGACCCACTGAGATTCAGAAAATAACTTACATGAAGGGCCTTGGAATCCTCCTTGAAAACAGGCAGCGTCAGAAAAAAAAAAAAAAAAATGACGCCTGGAAAGGTCCAGCTTCCATAGGCTGAGATGAAGCCACAGCTGAGACTGGCCGGGAAGTCACAGCTGGGTCTGGTTGAGAAGTCACAGCTGAGACTGGCCGGGAAGTCACAGCTGGGTCTGGCTGGGAAGTCGCAACTGGGACTGGCTGGAAAACCACAACTGTGTCTGGCCAGGAAGTCAACAGCATGCATTCAATTTCTTTTATATGTATGTATGTATGTATGTATTACATATATATATATGTGTGTGTATGTATATATATATATGTATATGTGTATACATATATATCAGTAAAGAATACGGTCATCAAAGCTGTACGCTGACTTTATTTGAAAGACCAAAATACTTTATTTCCATGATAAATGAAAAATTGTAAATGCTGATGATCATAGCAAAAATACTGGAAGGAAGAGTATGAAAATTATGCACTAGACTAGGTACCTCCCTCCCATCCCTCCCCAACCCCATTTGACAAAGGGAGCAGGTTATGATGGGAAGCTGTGTCTTCTCATATTTTGTTTGGAGGTTACTAATGTATTCTTTAGTGACCTCCTATAGACTCATCATTAGGGAATGTACCCTTCTGAGATGCCGTTTATGCTTCTATCCTTTGTCACCCCATCATGATAGCAGGATCACCCCTTTCTTTCTGAAGCAGCCTTCAGTTTTCCATTGGTGCAAATGAGCCCACATCTCATGATTCTATCCAGTCACAGAAGTTGTTTGTTAACCTATTGTCTCTACAGCCACCCTCCCCCAAGTTCAATATCTAAAATCTTACCCAAAAAACCCCTTCCCTACCTCCCTAATTATTTCTATTTTCATTGCCTCTTCTTTCCCTTTTGGTCAATTTATCCAATTCTAGCTCTGAGAGATTTGGGTTATTTCTGTTTTGAGATCTTACGCACCTGCTCAGACAATGTGCTTAAAAACCCTGAAGCTCATCAGTCCCTACTTTCACATTCCAAAAGCTGCATGGCCTGTCATCACCCGAAGGTCTTCAAGTGATAACCAGAGCATTCAAATGATAGGTTCACATTTTTACAAGCTCCACAACCACTGGGAAATAGGTTCAGGCAGTCATTCCAAGAAAAGAATACTGAGAATCTAGATGCACTTCTATGAAAACGTCAGCCTGCTGTAGTGGATAGAGGGTTTGTCTTAGAGTCAGGAAGACTTGAATTCAAATCTTGTCTCTGATGCAAGCTAGTTATAAGATCATGGGTAAATCACTTAAACTGTCAGAGCCTCAGGCAACTCTATAATTAAGGTAATGAAGAATTTCTGATCTATGTTAACAGAGTGATTTTCCTTAGTGGGAGTTCCTTATGCACTGAAGAAATCACAAGGTGCAACTGTTCCTACACCTCCAACACATACACATGCACACACACACACACACATTCACTCATTCACTCACTCACTCACTCACTCACTCACTCACGCATTTGAAGACAGTATTCTTACATAGTCTGTGTGTCGTGGTAATACCAAAAGAAACTAAGTGAAGCCTTACCAAGGAACATTTTCTGTGCTAGAATTTGATCCAGTTGAAGGTTTCTTACAAATGCCCTGCCCTTAAACTCTGGGAATTCAAATACATTCTACCTCCCAGCAATGGGACTCATTTGTGAAATTTTGCTGAAAATGGATCGATCATAGAACACTGGAGGACCTCTGAGATCATCTAGTCTTTGGACACTTCCACTTGTTTGAATCTTAGATCCCTTTGATAGTCTGGTGAAGCCTATGGGCATCTTCTCAGCTTAAGGTTTTCAATGCATAAATAAAATACAAAATATTACAAAGGAAACCAAAAATAATGAAATAAAGATGTATTTTTCCCATCCAATTAATAGTCTCCCTTGAAATCTGTTTGCAGACATCTTGCAGATCCTTTGACCCCCTAGGACCTCTTAATTTAGTCTGGGGGTGGGGAACCTGCAGCCTTCTAGGTCCTTGGATGTGGCCTTTTGACTGAGTCCAAGTTTTACAGAAGAAATCCTTTTATTAAGGGGATTTGTTCTGTGAAGTTTGGATTCAGTCAAAGGGCTGCACTTGAGCACCTAGAGGGCCACATGTGACCTCAAGGTCGCAGGTCTCTCACCCATAATCTAGTCCAAGGAAAGTACATTTCTTCCTCTCTTAAAATAAGAAAATGGTTCTACAATTTGCCCTCTGACATCTCCCAGAAATAACAGTCCTAAGTGCCAGGACAAATGTACAAAACATTCCATATAAACAATTACAAAACTAAAACTCATTGAAACGTTTTGTACGACTACTTTGGTCAATATGTGGAAAAGAGTCTGGACCTGGAGTCAAGAAGGACTGAGCTCAAAATCTGCCTCAGACGCTTAATAATGGTGATTCTGGGCAAGTCACTTAATTTCTGTCTTCCTCAATTTCCTCATCTGTAAAATGGGGATCATAATGGCATCTACGTCCCGAGGGGATTATAAGGACAAAATGAGATGAAAGTTGTAAAGAGCTCAGCAAACCATAAAGCTCTACATAAAGGCTAGCCATTGTCTTTGTTATCATTTTATCAGGAGCATTCACTTTTATCCTGAATGTACCTTTGCAAATATCACCCCAACTTAAAGAACCTGAAGCAATAAGGGAATCTAGGTCAACTCATACTTGTGCAAAAAGCCTACATCTTCTCTGAGAAGTGGTCACCCAACATCCACTTGAAAATCCATATGTGTTTAGGGGAGGGGGAAACCTGTTAATTCTTCAGGCTATTGGTTCGGCATTGAAGGGCTTTAACCACTGGAGAGCTTTTCCTAATATCACATCTAAGACTGCCTCTCCACTTCCTTCCCATTGTTCCTAGTTCTGTCCTTTGGGATAAAGTAGGACAAATGTAATCCTTCTTCCATGTGGCAGCATTGCAAATACAGCTATTAGAGCTTCTCTAAATCCTCTCTCCTACTGGTAAAACTTGCCATGTTTCTTCAAATGATTTTATTCCATTTAATTCAATGCATCAAACATAGTGCTTGTTATGTTCAAAAAACTATTCTACACCATGGGACTGGAAGGTTTGTTTGTTTGTTTGATGAGACAATTCCAGTTTACAAAGGAACTTACATTCTAATGGGAATTGGAGGGGAACATGTTATGCATATAGATAACCATACAAGAAGGTGGGGGGGTCTAGAGAGTCAGACGAAATTCTCTAGGGAAATCTGAGGATGGACATAGAGCACATTTCCAGCTGGAGGACTAGGAGAGGTTTTATGAAGTCATACTTGAACTGAACTGCAAAGGGAGATAATAGCTTTGAAAGGCAAAGATACATTCTAGACAGGAGGGACGGTCTGGGCAAATACTTGGAGGGGGGAAGCTGCTTTTTTCCAATTAGAATGTGAGCTACTTGAGAGCAGAGACAGTTTCAATTTTTCTATTTTATCTTCAGAACTTAGCACTATGCTTGGTATATAGTAAATGCCTACTTAGTACAACAGAGACAGCTAGGTGGCATCACAGTGCACAGACCTGGCCTAGACAGGAAAACCTGAGTTCAAATCCAACCTCAGATGCTTACTTCCTAGATGTGTGATCCTGGGTAAGTTAAGTTCTGCTTGCCTCAATTTCCTCAACTGTAAAATGACAGTAATAATGATACCTAACTTACAAAATTGTTGTGAGGATAAAATAAGATAATAATAAAAAGTGCACATGGCAGGTGCTATGTAAATGCTTAACCCCTTACCCCTCCCGTATAAATGATTATTCATTCATTCATTTGAAATGAATATTTTCAATGAATTGAAATGAATATTTTCACTATATAATGTCAGTTGTTGTCATGCATCAGCAGAGGTGGTTTTCCTTACCATGTGTTTTGTATGTCAATTAAATCACAAACAGACATAAAAGTGAGGAATCTGAAGAAAATGGGGAGCACCAGAAGGTTTGTGAGTAGGGGAAGAAACAGTCAGACTTGTGCCTCAGCAAGATTACTTTGATAATTGGGTGAAAGATGCACTGCAGTATGGGTGATTCAAAGGGCAATAGAGAGATGATGTAGGTGGGTAAAAGTTATTACAAATGACGACTCCTTGAGTCATCTTTGGAAACGGAAGTAGAAAAAGTGGCATAATGATAATTTTCATTTACATAGAGTTTTGAGGTTTAAAATGTGATTTCCACGCAGGATCTCATTTGATCTTTAAAACAATCCCATGATGAAGATGCTTTTTTATCCCCATTTTATAGACTAGGAAACTGAGACACAAAAGCACGAAAAGGTTAACTGACTTGCCTAGTTGCCTAGGCTAACAACTTGTGTCCTTCTTGACTCATCCCTCACACTCGGTCCACTCTGTTGTCAAGAATTGTCATTCTAGACATCTCCCAGATCCTTTATCTTTCCTCCATGCACACAGTCAAAGTAAGATTGTGATAAGACCTAAGCCTGAAAGGACCAGGGTCTCACATTGCATCCTGGACCATTTCCAGTCAAGGGCCACTGGACCCAGATAGCTCAGAAGAAAGTGAAGCTGGTGACCTTGCACAGCCCTCCCTCACTCAAATCAAAGTCAACTGCAAGTCATGTCATCATCTTGACGTCATGGTCCTCTTGGAGAATGAAGGACAAACACAAAACTCACAGAACCACCAGTCATCACTTCACACCTAGACCACTGGCGGAGCTTTCTGGTTGGTCTTCCTTCCTCAGGTCTCTTCCATATCCAATCCATTTGCCACTCATCTACCAAAGTGATGTTTTTAAGTGCAGACCTGACTCCCTTCCTCAATAAACTCCAGTGGCTCCCTACTACTCCCAAGGCCAAATGTAAAATACCCTATCTGACATTTAAGGCCCTTCCTAGCCAAGCCTATTCTTTTATTTTATTTTCCTCATGTCTCTGGGATACACAAGAATGGCCTGCTGGCCATGCTTCTGCCCACACAACTTTTCCCTGGCTGTTCCTCCTATCTGGAATTTTCTCTCTCCTTACCTCTTGGTTTCCTTCAACACTCAGCCCAAACCCTACCTTCAGTAGGAGACTTTCCCCAGTTCTTTCCATCCCCCTTCTCTCACACCTTCCCTCTGAGCCTGCCTTTTATTTAAACTGTAACACTCTGAGACAGTTAGGTAGCACCATGGTGCTCAGAGTGCCAGATGTGGGGTCTGCAAGACTCAGTTTCCTGAGTTCAAATCTAGCCTAAAACACTGACTAGCTGTGTGACCCTGGGCAAGTCACTTAACCCTGTTTGCCTCAGTTTTCTCATTTATAAAATGAGCTGGAGAAGGAAATGGAAAACCACTCTAGCATCTTTGCCAAGAAAACCCCAAATAGGGTCAAAGAGAGTCGGACACAACTGAAAATGACTGAACAGCAATAACAACCAAATATGCCTTGTGAGTATTTAATGACTCACGTGTCTCCTTCCCCACCCCCGAATATGAAGTCCTTGACAGCAGGTTCAGGGTTTTTGTCTTTCTTTGTATCCCCTGAATTTAGCACAGAGCCTTGCACATGGTGAGCGCTTAATCAACACCTGTTTACTGTCTATCACACAGTTAGCGAGTGTGAGGAAGAATCTGAAGTCAGGTCTTCTTGCCTCCCAGACTAGCATCTATGTTGTCTCACACTGGGTAATACACACACACATACACACACACACACACGTGTGTGTGTATATATACATATATAGGTATGTATGTGTATATATACGCATATGCATGTACGTGTGTATATAGACACATATATATGTATGTATGTGTGTGTGTATACCATTGAGGCAATCTATGACTGAAGAGATGGTGGGCTGGTTACATAGCAAGAACAAGGAAGAACCAAGGGACAGCTGAGGAAGGGAGATGCTACCCATCTCCAGAGAAAGAGATGACAAGTGGAAATATATGTAGTATGGTCATGCATATATCCCATATATGTATATATACAAGTATATTTATAGATATCTATGTATATATATATATATATACACACATATACATACTAACAAAGGTTACAATTAGATGTGTATTTTATATATATAGTATAGATATATGAACAGAGATAGATTGAGATATATAGTTTATAGATATCTATGTAAATGTATACACACACATATATACATACATACATGCAAAGGCTACAACTAAATGTGGATGTACATATAGATATAGTATATAGAGATAGAGATATATGGGCAACTAGGTGGTACAGTGGATAGAGCACCAGTGCAGGAGTCAGGGGGACCTTAGTTCAAATCTCACCTCAGACACTTGACATTCACTAGCTGTGTGACCTTGGACAAGTCACTTAACCCCAATTGCCTCATCCTGGGTCATCTCCAGTCATGCTGATGAATATCTGGTCACTGGATTCAGATGGTTCTGGAGGAGAAGTGAGACTGGTGACCTGCACAGCCCTCCCTCACTCAAAACAAAGTCAAGTGCAAGTCATGTCATCATTTCTCTGATTTCATGATCTTCTTTGGCAGCAAAGGATGAACACACAGAGATATATAGTTTATAGATATATATGTATACATATATATACATATATACAAAGGCTATAATTAAATATGGATACATATCTAGTTTATAGAATAGGTATAGATATATAGTATATAACATTTAAATATAGTGCATATATACATGTATAGTTTATAGGTATCTATGTGTATGTTTGCACACACCAATATATACATACATACATAGAAAGGCTACCATTATAGATATATAGTTGATAGATATAGTTTATAGGTATCTATGTAAACATACACATATATACATATATGCATACATACAAAGGCTG
Organism: Bettongia penicillata ogilbyi; assembly: GCA_023548195.1. Classification (NCBI taxonomy): domain Eukaryota; kingdom Metazoa; phylum Chordata; class Mammalia; order Diprotodontia; family Potoroidae; genus Bettongia; species Bettongia penicillata. Next base: position 610,784 of record JAJHZJ010000500.1, read on the forward strand.
CAATTAACTGTGGATATATAGTGATATAGTAGAGATAGAGATAGGTTGAGATATATAGTTTATAGATATCTACGTATATGTATGCACACACATATACATACATGCAAAGGCTACAATTAAATGTGTATATATGTATATAGTTTATGGATATAGTATGTATATAGATAGGTATAGATATATAGTATACAGATGTAGTGTGTATATATATAGTTGTCCATGAATGTATATACATGTATACATGCATACATACAAAGGCTACATTTAAACATGGATATATATGCATACACACATCTATGTTTAATTGTAGCCTTCTCTAGGGTGGGGAGAAAGAAGAAAAAAATGAAGTGAAAAGTGTACAGCAGAGAACAAAAGAAAACCTAGAAGGAAGCAAAGAAAAATGGGATAATTTTGAAAACGATATGTAGTGTTTATGCAGGTCTTCTTGAAATGGAAATTTATTGTTTTAAATAGAATACTCTCATATTTTGCTGCACATGTGGAAATGTTTTTTCTTCTTTTGTATTTAGTTTAAAATGAATAGAAAATTTACAACAACAAAAAAGAAAGCAAACAGCAACAACCAATAGACGGCTTGGTAGCTGCACTCACATCCCTGCAATATTAAAAGACCTAAAAGGCGGCCTCCAATAAATTGGATACATCCTTATCTAGGACTTATAGGCAGGTGTGGGCAAGATTTACATAGGATGAGAAGGTGTAGATAGTTTGTAACTTGCACTATTGCAATGGGTAGCACCCAAAGCCAGGTGACCAGGAGGATGGTGGTGTCCTAAGTAGGAACAAGGAAAATGGGAGAACAGGCAGGTTTAAGAGGGAAGAGTCAATTACTCTTCATGACAAGATTTCAAGTCCTTTTGTCTTGCCTAATTTCCCTTTTCTGAACATTCCAGCTTACATATCTTCTTTGCAAGCTATGATACCCAGAAGTGAAAATACCTCAGGTGTGGTCTGGCCAGAGCAGAGGACAATAGCGATCTAACTTTTTCTCTGTCCTGGACACTGTGCTTCTAATAATGCAATTTAAAATCACACTAGATTTTTGGCTGCTTATTCATATTGAGCTTATGATCAACTAAAGACCCTAGAGCTTTCTCATATAAATTATTATGTATTTGTGTCTGCCCATTCTGCACTTGGGCAATTGATTCTTTGAACCAAACTGCACTACTTTAATCCAACAGTTAAACCTCTTGGTGTTAGGACCCCTTTATACTCTTAAAAGTTGTTGAGGACTCCAAAGAGCTTTTATTTCCGTGGATTATATCTACTGAATACACATGAGAAAATGAAAGTTTAAAAGGCAAATATTTAGTATAATTATTTTTACCTCATGCCTCCCCCAGAAAAGGTCTCAAAGACCTTTGTGATCCCTAGACTACACTTTGAATCCACACTTAATTGATAGATTAAATCTTCATCCATCCCTATTAAATGTCAGGCTTTGGCCATCCTTCTAATCTAGTGAGATATTTGGGGATTTGAATTCTGCCTTTCAACATGTAAGGCGTTCTTCCCAATTCATCTGTGCCTCATCCAAATCACTGATAAAAATAATAAGCAGCAGAGGACAGAATCCTATGGCACTCCACTCAAGATACCACCACCCCAGTTAGATATCCATCTGTTAATCCAGTCATTCAGTCATTTGGAAATATACCTAAATGTATTATCATCCAGTCTACATCTTTCCATCTGGTCCACAGGGATATTGTGAAAAAAGCTCTATTGAGTCCTGGCACACTGTATCTATGACATCCCCATGATCTACACTGATTTGAATCTATCTGTGTTAGTCCTTCGTTTCGAAGAAGACCATGCCATCAAAGAAACGATGACGTGATTTGCACTTGATTTTGTTTTGAGCGAGGGAGGACTGTGCAAGGTCACCAGCCTCACTTTCTCCTCTTAAGTCATCTGAGTTCAGTGACCAGATATCCATCAGAATGACTGGAGATGGCCCAGGATGCAATGGGAGACCTTGGCCTTTTAAGGCTGGCCTTTTCAGGTACTCACTTAAAGGAACATAATGCACATTGAGTGAATAGACCTCTTTAAGAAATAGTCAGGGAATAGCCCTTTTAATAAACAAAAGAAAAGTAACTAAATCAACAGAAACTGTTGGTAGTGAGAATCATTCTAAGGCAGCCATTAAGTGGAGCTTGGGCAGGGACCTATTGTTGTCCAGCCCATGGGCTTCAGAGTGCACTGAGTTTAAGGTTTTGGGAAAAAGGAAGGAAGGAAGGAAGGAAGGAAGGAAGGAAGGAAGGAAGGAAGGAAGGAAGGAAGGAAGGAAGGAAGGAAGGAAGGAAGGAAGGAAGGAAGGGAAAGGACATCTACCCAGTAAATCCCAAAGGAAGGGGAGAGGGAGACAGAAGGGAGAGGATAAACTGGTTTATTGTAGATATGGATGACTCAGGAGGAGAAAGTGAGGTGGGTGACCTTGCGCTGCCCTCCATCACTCAAAACAAAGTCAAGTGCAAGTCATGTCATCATTTCTTCTTAGAAAACAAAGGATGAACACAGACTGAGGCCTGATTTGTATACTCTGAATAGGAAGGAAGGAAATAAGACTGTATTAAGCACCTACTATGTGTCCAGTACTATGCTAAGAATTTTACAAATATCTCATTTGAGTCTTACAACAACCCTACAAGATAAGGTCTTTTATTAACCTAATTTTACAATTGAGGAAACAGAGGCAAACAGAAGTTAATGACTTCCTTAGGGTCACAGAGCTAGTAAGTATCTGAGGCCAGGCTTGAACTCAGGTCTTTCCTCTCCATCCTCTCCATCCACTATATAACCTAGCTGCAGAAGAGGGACTCTCTTAAACTGCCTATGTACCTTAGTTCATTTGAAGGTTGTGAATGGGATTCTGTGAAAACAAAACAATGCAGCAGTTTGTTACCAATAGTCCTGACTTCTTTTTGTTTATTTGCTCTTCTTGGATTATTTAATTTTTTCTTCCAACAGGGGGAACACCGTATTGATTCATTAACACTTATATCTACCTAGCCAAGAAAACAGCAAGAAAATAACAGAGGATAGTTGCCAGGAGGGGAAAGTCTATTCCTATGGAGCACATTTTCGAATGCTTAACATTTCAGTCATGCTGAGTTTGCTATCAGGGCAAGGAAGCTTCAGGCTCCTCTCTTGGAGAGATCTCAAATCTTTGTGCTTTTGGTTGTGTCTTCTGGTGGATACTCATCATGAACTTAAAGGGCTGAGGGCCCAAAAGGAACTTAGAGATCATCTAGTCCATCCCTTGTACTTTACAAATGGAGAAACAGAGGCTCCAATCTGTAATCATGTAAATACTAAGGAGCAGAACCTGGATGTTAATCCAGGTCTTCTGACTGCAACTCCCAAGATCTTTTCACTCCACTATACAGATTCTATCCCTGCTGCAGTCTTTGTTTTCATTATTGCCCCAAATTGCCTCTTCAGGCATGTTGGGAATAGGTTTTAGGATTCTGGTTGCCAATCAAATTTGAGGAAATATTTTAATACAGGTAGCCTAAGGCTCTGTCCAGATGGGACCCTTGGTTACTGCTGCATGGTAATTGGCTAAGCCTGGGCCAGACACTGTACCACTCACCAAGAGACTCAGGACTGATTCCTCAGACAGTGGAAACCAGGCACATGAGAATAATCTTCTATTAGGCAAGAGAGCAGTGGTTCCAAAGTCAGATATCCTCCCTTCTCTTGCTTTTCTATCTTTCATCAGTTTGCAGATCTGCACATATCTTGCCCAAAATAGCCACCACCAAAAGAGTCATTGAAATGTTTACATTTTCCAATTTCACCTGGACCCTGTTCCTCATTCTGTATCCAACTAACTTATAGCATTTCTCTCAGTAAGTATGCACATCAAATCAACAATAACATTGTTTTTGGAAAGAGCATGTTAATTGACTGCCTTATGGCTCCCTGTGATTTTTCTAGACCAAAACCCCTTTCCCTGAGCACCATTCTCCTAAATATGTTGCCTCTCCCATTAGAATATGAGCTCCTTGAGGTAGGAATTGTTTCTGTTGTATTTGTATCCCAAATGCATAGCACAGTGCCTGGCACAAATCACTTAACCAATGCTTTTTTATTCATTCATTTATCCAGTCAGTCAGTCCTTCTACCCACAGTTCTAGTTAATTGTTTTACTTCCTACTTAACAGAGATCAAACCCTTCCTCATGCATCCTCATCTTTAGATTTAGGAAGACTAAGATTCTCCTTTCTCGCCAAATGCAGAAGAGATGCCCCTCTTCTATAAAAATGAGCACTCCACTTATGCCCTCAAGTCTGTCCCTTCTACCACCTTTTTGGACCTTCCTCTCATTTATTCCATTCCTCTCCAGTATCTTCAGTGCACTACCTCCCTACAGACTTGCAGAATGTCATATGTAGAAAGACCATTAGAGACATAGCCCCAACCACCTCCTTTCACACATGAAGCAACCGAGGCATGTTCAGAAATGACTTGCTCAAAGTCCTAAAGGAGGACACAGCAGAGTCTACCTCTAAGTCCAGTGCTCTTATCACTGATACCATGCAGTTTTCCTAGTCTTCATCATCTCATCCTCAAATACATATAATGTTTCTCCCTATTAAAACAAATTCCTAGGAAACCACCAGCAGTGAGGACACAAGTGATATCTGTAGCTCCCTAGCACAATTTCAGAGGAAAAAAAGGCTGGGGGAGAAAACAAGGCAGACTAGTAAAATATTCATAAAAATTCAAAACGTTTCTTCATTCTGCCAAGGAGTTCATGCACTGGCCATTGGTTGCCTTGGTTGTCATAGGTCATGACCCTATCTAACTTTAAATACAGAAATCTTCCATCCTTCCAAGACTGCTCTATAGTCTCCTCTTTCACATTTTCAAAATTTTGCCACTTCGGGGCTCCACAGAAAAGAAGAAAGTAGGTTTCCCTGGAGAAAAACCAGGTTCTTATTTTTTTTCCTTCCATGTCATTTGGATACTTCTGTGGGAACAACCTCATCCATTGTTCCCTAAGGAGGCAGTGGTAGTAGTAGTAGTGGTAGTAGTAGTGGTGGTGGTGGTAATGGTAGTGGTGGTGGTAGTAGTAGTAGTGGTAGTGGTAATAGTAGTAGTAATAGTGGTAGTATTTCCAGAGTATGGATATAAGTTTCAAATTCTACCTCTGATATTCATTATCTGTGTGATCTTGTCCAAGTTATTTAAACTTTTTGGCCCTCAGTTTCCTCAACTATAAAATGAGAGTGTTGGACTATATGGCCTCTGAAGTACTTTCCAGGTCTAAATCCTCTAACTCTCTGGGGCCCCCTCATCCATGGCCCACAGACATTGCCCTTGGGATACCACCTTCCTTCATGTTCTGTAAGCATGGTCCCAAAGGCTTCCTATTCTATCTTACCCCAGACAATCTTCCTGGACTCTCTAATCTTCTACAAAAATTATTTCTTGGATGCCCCCTTCTGTTACCGTAACATAGATACTCTCCCTGGGATCCAGACCCATGTCCCATGGACATGGTCTCCAAGACATTCCTCTCTCACTGTTTCCCAGGGCACTCCTAGCTATAACCTTCAAGACATATCTTAAGTCATTTCCTATTCTGGGGCCTCAATTTTTCTGAACTAAGCTCCTGGAAGGTAAAGATCATTTCTTCCCTATCACAGAGTCCCCTAAAGGAGAGGACCATGATTCGTCTAGCTAATGGGATACTCCCTGAATATAGAAACTCTTGTTTCCTTCTCCCTGTGTCTTCCCCCATGGCTTTTAGAGCTGACACTCCTGATTCCTCAAAAAAAAAAAAAACCCACAATATTGATGAAATGAATCAAAGCAAGTACACTAACTTACTAAGCCTCTAAACCTTTATAGACCCATTACCCAATAGTGCCCAGGTCTCTATCAATGGAAAAGCAAAGAATCAAATGAGGAAGAGTTTGGAACCTTTAAATTCTGAGAAGTTCATGGAATTGAGGGACGGCATAGAAATGGAACCATTCATAAGAATACAAGTAGTCATGAAAATTGAAGTGAGTTATCATATTCTGGCATTGTCCTAAAGGTGCTTTTGCTTTCTGCCTTGTACTATGGTTATCTATACACTTGCCCTCCAAAAATAATTCATATTTTTATAGTGTTTTAAGGTTTACAAAATGCTTTCTCCACAACCCTATGAGATTGGTAGTATATTATACCTATTTTACTATTTACTATTTAATATTATACCTATTTTACTAATGAGTACACTGGAGTGTAGAGGAGTTAAATCACTTGCCCAGGGTCATATGTGGGTGTGTTCATCCTTTGTTGCTAAAGAAGACCGTGCCATCAGAGAAATGCTGACATGACTTGCACTTGACTTTGTTTTGAGTGAGGGAGGGCTGTACAGGTCACCAGTCTCACTTCTCCTCCAGAACCATCTGAATCCAGTGACCAGATATTCATCAGGATGACTAGAGATGACCGAGGAGGAGGCAATTGGGGTTATGTGACTTGCCCAAGGTCACACAGCTAGTGAGTGTCAAAAGTCTGAGGTGAGATTTGCACTCAGGTCCCCTGACTCCTGCACTTATGCTCTATCCACTGCACCACCTAGCTGCCCCCCAGGGTCATATTCTTCAAAAGTGAAAGAGCCCAGATTCAAACCCATCTCTCTCCTGATTCCAGTTTGCATTTTCTTTCCATTATAATATAGTGCCTCTCCTTATCCCACTCATTAGATTATGAACTCATTGAGGGCAAAGAGTAGGTCTTTCTTTTTCTTAATTTGGCAGGCCCAAGTCAATGTTTGAATTTAGCTTCTCTACATGGCATAACTTAACATAGACCAGGGCCTTGCACATAGTAGGCATTCATTAAACACATGGAATCACTGCATTCTCTGTCATCCCTCTTATCTTCCTGTCCTCATCCTTGTTGGAGAGTTCTTAGCCAGGGAATGAAAAGAGAAAACGACAGATAAAATCAGATGTCAACAAAGGTACAGAAAGAACTCATGAACTCAGCAAAGGAAGGGAATACAAGCTTAAGATGACCAGGGAAGCTTTATAAAAACAAGCAAAATGCAAACATTGCCATTTGAAGGACTGCCAGCCTCCATATCAGAACGTGTCAAAAACAGTAACTACCCAGCTCAGTTCAGGGAGCTTCAAGAATGGTTGATGGTTTGCAGCCAATTTTTTCTTATAATTAATAAGGGCTTATGCCTTTCTATCCTGTTTGTATGTATGGTTTCTGCAACCCGACTGGGATATAATACATATAAGCAATCAGTTAACTGTGCCAATATGTTGCTTGTTCAGAATATGCATTATGTATCTGAGGCTTTTCTGCTGTTAATCCTTCCTTAGATGCCTTAATTTCTTGCACATTATAGACTTTGACAATCATTTCTTTCATCAGTATTTCATTGTCTCCTTTCAGCACTATAAACTGCACATCTGTACCCAAAGGGCAGGCCTTGTGATCACAATATAAACAATTTAACTCAAATCAACAAACATTCAAGTGCCTACCAAATGCAAGATAGAGGACTTGTATCTTCTGATGTAAAGGAGAGAAATCTGTACTACTTTTCATCACCCTCCCTGCTTCGGGCTGAACTGGACTCCAGGAAAGCAGAGGAAAGGAAAACAGAGGGAAGTGGGGTGGATCATCAGCTGGAAGAAGCCCTGGAGCTCAGCCCACCTGATTCTTCTCTCTGAGCTGTTACTCAAACCAGGACCACTCTGGGAAAGTGCTGACACTGGAGGCCCCAGTGGGGTAGTGGCTTTTGCTTCTGTAAGCATTATGCTAAAAATTGTCATTTTTGTTTGTTTGAGCTCTCTTGAGCATAGGAAAATTTTGGAGCAAGTGAAAAATTTAATAGAGGGAAAAGCACTGGGCTAAGAGGGCCTAACTCCAACAAAAACTTGAGCATAATCCAACTATAGGCTTCTTGGTTACCTCGGTTTCCCTTAGGGAGAAGATAAAGTCTGATGATCAGCACAAAGACATAGGTTCTACAACCACTGAGATGACTATTTAATTAATGTCTTGCTTGGTTCCAAGATCTAAGATAATGAGATCATATTGGTAAAGTGATTTGTCACCATAAAACATTACATAAATGTCAGCTATTATCCTGCTCATCATCAACATTTTCTTAGAGTGAAAGAAGCTACTTGAGGCTGAAGTATTAATTCAGTGTGACGCAACAGCACAAACATTAATTAATCATCCACTATGTGCTGGACACTGGAGATATAAAGATTTTAAAAAATGATAATTCTTGCATTCAAAGAACTTACAATCTATTGAGGACAGCTGACATATTCACTCCAACAATTCCATTAACAACCATTAACCACTAATTATGTACAAGAGACTGTGCTGGGTGCTGAGGATACAAAGAAGTATCAAAACGGACCCTGCCCATGAAAAGTTTCAATTACATTGGGGGAGGTTACAATATGTACATGAGTAAAATGAATACAAAAGACATATAGAATAATACAAAGTAATTTCAAGAGTAAGAAAATGCTGGGGTAACAGGAAAGAACCCATATAGGGAGTGGTACTGAAATAGTGTTTTAAAGGAATCTGGGGACATAGGTGGGGTCGATTCTAGGACAGCTAGGTGGTGCAGTGGATAGAGCACCAGACCTGGAGTCAAGAAAACTCATTTTCACAAGTTCCAATCCAGTGTCAGACACTTACTAGCTGTGTAACTCTGGGAAAGTCACCTAACCCTGTTTGCCTCAGTTTTCTCTTCTGTAAAATGAGTTGAAGAAGGAAATGGTAAACCCCTTTAGTAACTTTGCTGAGAAAACTCTAAAATAGGGTCACAGAGAGTTGGACACAACTCAACAGCAACAAAAGGGGGGCATTCTAGGAGGTGGAAAATAGGAGCAGGTACATTCAAGACATGAGGATGCATGCCTTTATTACAAAGGCATGGAGGTAGGGAATGGTATTTCACGTGACATAGTCAAGAGGCAGTAAGGGTCTGCACTAGGGGAGAGGTTGTATGTAAAGAGTAGTAGAGAGATGGGAGAGATATTGTTGGATTGATGAGAATGGGTAAAGGAGCCAAGGGAGAGAAAAGATGTAGATTGTGCATCCAGATGACAAAAAGGATGCTGTTGCCTTCAACCAAATCAATATGATACAACCAAGAAGGTGATAGCCAAAGGGAAAGTCATGGAGCAGTGGTGAGAGCACTAAATGTGGATTTGTGGGATTTGAATCTGATCGTGATGCTGCTACTTTCTACATGTGGGACTTTGGACAAGTCATCACCTTTCTGGATCTTAGTTCCCTCTCTATAAAATAAGGGAGTTGTGTTAGATGCCCTGGAAGTTATCTTTCAGTTATAGATCTATGATCCCATCATTAGATTTAGATAAATAAAGTCATACCCTTGAAGATAAGGACCATTTCATTTATTGTTTCTGTATCTCCAACCACATGCATGGGGCTTGGCACATAGTAGGCACTTTTGTAAAAAAATGAATATTGAACTGAATTGAATGCTGTCTAAGAAGTATACGGAAGGAAAGATCGCTTTGAGTTGAGTGAGAGCGTAAGAAGCTTCACTGAAGAGATACTGCTTCAACTGAGCCCCGAAGGAAGAGAAGAATTTCACCAAACTACAATGAAGAGATCACAGGATCATAAATTTAGAGTTGGAGTGCATTCCAGGCCTGCAGGATGGGGAGGGGATGGACTGCACTCTTCCATAAGCAAAGTTTTAAGCTCTTTGCCAAAGGTTTGTGAGGCTTTACTAGCAAATTTAATTAGAACTGCTAATTTCACACCTTAGATCTCCTGACTCAGGATAATGTCGCTTCTGATCAAGGGAGCTGTGGTCCTGGAAGAGCTGGGCTACTGTCTCATTCTGATGGAAGGACTGCCCCTTCTCTCCTTGATATGACCTTCCATCCACTCTATATCTTATATCTACACAGTTGTTTGTATGTCATCTCCCCATTAGAATATGAGCCCCTTGAGGATAGGTAGTGTTTCCACCTTTCTCTGCATCCCCAGTTTTTAGCACACTTCCTGGCACATAGCAGGCACTTAAATGTTGCTTGACTGTATATGTCCAGGGTAGGCATGGGGCCAAGATAGATGTGGTCAGCCTGTCTCCTGGCAATCTGACTTTTGACCCCATTATACAACTGAAATCTCTCAAAGGTTACCAGCAACATCTTAAATTCTAAATGTAATGACACTTTCTCAGTCCTTATTCTACTAGACTCTTTGTAGCTTTTGACACTATTAGCTAGCCACCTCCCTGCCCCAAACACACAAATGTAGACACTTTCTTTCCTTGGCTTCCGTTAAACTATCCTGATTCTACTACCTTTCTGACTGTTCCTTGTCAGTCTCCTTAGATAAATTATCATCATCATCTTTCCAGGACCCCAACATCTGCCACGAGTCCAACTCTGTGCAATGTTTTATGTAGATCTTACTCTGGAGGACAGAGGATCTACCCTGATTTCTCTGGGACAACATGGCTTCAGTTAACCAGGACATGATGGTCCACAAAAGAATAATGAGGCTTTAACACAGAATAGGAGGCTATTGGCTTGCATTTGAAGGATGACTTGGACAGCGAGTGTTATGCAGCCTTTGAGACCAAAGCGAATCATTTGCCACTGGCAACAGACCTTCCTCCACAGCAATTACCTGGTGAATGGGGCAATAAATGTCTGTTGAACCAAATTGAATTAAATCTAAAGCAAACATATGCAACTTCAGGCCTGAATTACTTAGATCAGTTGTTGACTGATCCTAAATTGCTGATTACCCTGTTACCCTTCACTGTCCACCAAGTGTTTAGTGCTTAAGGCTAATGAGGCCACAGCCTCAGCCATCCTTCTCTCAGATATGTTCCATTAGTGTGGATAGCTCAGTTCTCTCCAAACTGACTACTTGGGGATACAGTTCAGCACTGTGGACAGGGTTCTGAAAGGTCAGAAGTGAAACAGAATATGTTTTCACTGTACAATGGTCAGAGAAAGCTTCAAAAAGAAAAGGGAGAGTCATAAACAACTTCTAAGGCTCCATGCCAAATAAAGGCAGGGGGCAATCTTTTGTTAAGTAGACTGGGTCCTTAATTAGCCTCGAGCACAAGAACAGTAGCTCTAGGACTCTCCTCCAACCTCCTTTCCTTTCTTTTTCCTCTTTGTACCTCCTGCCCAGTCTTAAGTCATATTGACTGCCCTCTTCATACTTTGTGAGTTCTCAAGGATGGAAACTTCCAATCATTCAGTCTGTGACATCAGAGTATTTAAAAATAGCATTTATCATGTTTCACTTGCTGCTGAAATAAAGGAATGGGACTTTTTCTTACTGTCACTCAAGGACACAGCTTTCCCTTTCATGAGAAAAAAAACAAACAGAATCCTAATTCTAGAAGAGACCTCAGAAACTGCATTTTCTGACCATTTTATTTTACAGATGAGGAAACTGAGGTTCACAGATATTAGGTGACTTATTCGATGTCATTCAGGTAGTGGAGATAAGAAGTGGCATTTGAACCCAGGGCATCTGAACCCAATGCATCTGACCCCAGGGCCATTCTACTACTCTGTCTTCTTCAGAAATATAAGAATATCTACAAATATCAGATTTGTTCATTCACTGCTCAGGCAATACTTAAATTGACATTACTTCGTGTATTCACTAGAGTAGATGATTTCTACTCTTAAAAAACTTAATCTCTATGTTCTAACTTAGAGTATGACCTCACAATAATCTTTTGAGACAAGTGCTATAATTATCTTCATTTTTTTTTTTCAGATGAGCAAACTGAGGTTGAAAAAGACTAAGTAACTTGCCCTGGGTCACACAGCTTGTAAATGTCTGAGGCAGGAGTTAAATTCTGGTCTTTCTCTCTTAAGTCATGCCTCTATCTGTTGTACCACCTAGCTGCTTCTATATTTTTGTGAGTGTCTCTGTCCAGATATATGTCTATTTATTTTCTTTTTTGGAAGGGTTAGGGTGGGGGAGGCAAGTAGGCTTAAGTAACTTAGCCAGGATTACACAGCTAGGAAATTTCTGAGGCCAAATTTGAACTCAAGTCCTTCTAATTCTAGGGCCATTGCTCTATCCACAGCCCCACCTAGCTTCCCCTACTTGTCTATTTCTAAGCATATTTCCTTACTAATCATGAGGCAGTTCTAGCCTGGATAAGGAAAGGAGACTCAATATTTAAAAAAGAAAAGCAAAGGCTAATAATTCAAATTTATAAAAACACTTGGGTTTACAAAGCAGCTTCCCCACAACAAACCACTATGACCATGTAAATTTTATTTTCTCCATTTTATAGATGGGAAAACAGCCTGAGAGACTTTATAAGTGACTTATCCAGGATCACACAGCTAGTAAATGTCAGATCTGAAATTTGAACTCACTGCTTCCATTATCACAAGGAAACTGAAGTTTTAGGGCCTCCATTGTCCAGGAGGGTTGATATAGATGGAGGTTCCTAGTTGCTAGTCAAACCCAGCCTACAACCTTTAAAATTTGTCAGGGGTCTGACAGTACCAGACACTCTTTCTCCTGACTCCAGGAATTTTCACTGGCTATCCTCTAGGCATGAAATAAATGCTCTCCCTCTTCATCCTCTGCCTCCTGGTTTCTTCCCTGGATTCTTTCAAGTCCCAACTAAAACTCCACCTTTTACAAAGAAGCTTTTCCCAATCCTTTAGTTCTAATGCCTTCCCTCTATTGATTACTTACTGTTTATCCATATAAAGATTCTTATTTATTTAAATAAATATTCCTTTTTGTTTGTATATAGTTGTATACATGTTGTCTCCCCCACTGGATTGTGAGCCCCTTAAGAGCTAAGACTGTCTTTTGTCTTTCTATCCTCAACACTTAGCACAGTTCCTGCGCACAGTAGTAGGTGTTTAATAAATGTTTATTGACTGACTGGAGTATGGACCAGTGAATGGAAGTTGTAGAGAGGTAAATTTTAATGTCATATAATGAAAAGCTTCCTTATAATAACAACAGTTCAAGAGTAGAATGGGCTGCCTCAGGAGAGGGTGAAGTTCTCATCTCGGGAGGCCAAGATGAGACTGACTGACCACTCATGAAAAATTATGTTGAGGGGATTCTTGCTCAGCTTACATGCTGAACCCAATGGAGGAATGAAGATCATATATCTATACTTCACTCTGGTCTCTTTTAAGGAAATTTTCAAGTTCATTTAACTGGCTTCCAATAATTCCACGTAGCAGTAGACCTCCACAATGGTGCTCTGAGTTCTGAGAGATGAGAAGAAGTAATGGTGGAAACCAGAGTTTCAAAAGAAAAAAGCATGTTTGAGCAGAGCATAAATGGCATTGTGGAAATTGAATTCAGCATTAGTAAATGGTTATGGGTGGGGTTGGGGCAGGGGAAGGGAACTTGACAACAATTAATAAATTGCTGGAGATCCTTGATCAAACTGTCAATCTGGGGTGATATATGGTAGAAAGGTAGCCCCTGATGTCCAAGGCAGAGAAGACGGTGAGTCAGAAATGAGAAATGAATTCTAGTTTAGGGTCATAAATAAGGTGAAGAGGGAATCTGTACAGCTAGAATTTCTCCCAGAGAAACTTTTGTTTCAGCCTTTGTGTCAGTGAGGGGAACTGGCACAAAGGGAGAATTAGACCATTTTAGTCAAAGTGTCTACCACCACCTTGACAGTGAGTGTCCTGACCAAGGAAGGAAATTCTGTACCACTACACATGTTGTAGAGGACCAAGGTCGAGGGATCCTAAGATCATAGATTCAAAGTGATTTTAGAGGCCACCCAGTCCAACCTTATCACTTTATAGGTGAAGAAAATGAGACACAGAGTCCAGGGTCACACAGCTGGTAAGTGCCTGAGGTAGGATTTGAAACCATCTTCTTGATTTGGAGCCCAGTGTCCTATTCTCTGCACCACGTGTTCTCCCTTTGGGCTATTCATTAAGATTTCTTGCCAAGGGATACACAGCACATAAACACATATAAATGACACATTATGCCAGACTTGGTGGCTTCAGAAAAATATTGAGTGATGAGAAAAAGGATTTTCTACATTTCCATCCCTTGTGCATTGTATAACACTACTCTCACTATCACCTTACCTTCTCTCTGGGAAGCAAAGAGAAAAAGGGAAGTATGATGTGAACCCATCTAAGCTGCTTTCTTTTTCTGCAGAAGGAACTTTGCCCCCAGGCTTCAGTTGCCTTCTCCCTCAGCCCCTGTAGCCCCCTTCTCTCATTGATTACTTCTTCCTGGAACTGTTTTGAGAAAGGGCCAAGGTCAGTCATCTTTCTTTCTTTGGACTTGCCACTATGTCCCTTAGGGAAAGTCAGCCTCTCCTTCCTCCCTTCTTTTCAACTCTTAGATATGTTGTCTTCTCCCATTAAACTACTGGAGATCAGGGACTTTTTTTTTTTTGCTTGTATTTGGATTGCCAGTACCTGGCATAGAGTAAGTGCTAGTTGACTTGTTGACTGTCAGCCAAGTCATAGATGCTGCTCTCTTCTTCAAGTTCATCCCGCTATCTCTGGCTACAGCAGAGTGACTATTCTGTTCTCAGATCCGAGGATTGCTGCTGTGTATGTGATAGGGGGGGATCAGGTCCTATCACAAGATGTTGGCTTCAGATTCTGGCAACCCTGAGCCAGAAGCCAAATTTGTTTGTAATAATAGATATAACTGCATCTGTCTTTTATTGAGTTTCTGGGACAATTGCAAGTGTTCAATATTCAAGTGAGCAATTATAACTGACACTTATATAGTATTTTAAAGTTTGCAAGGTTCTTTATGTGTTTCATCTCTTTTGTTCTGCACAACCCTCCTGTGAGGTCAGTCCTATTATTGCCCCCATTTCACAGATTAATAAACTGATGCTCAGAAAAGCTAAATTGCTTGCTCAGGGTCACATAGAAACTCAGGTGGGATTTGAACTCAGGTATTCCTAACTCTAGCACTATACATTATCTCCATGCTATACTACCTCTGGACTACAACTAGATCTATGGCTCCATTGAGCTGATGATGCAACCTGGAAGGAAGCCTTGATTGTCAGCAATCCCTTATCATCTTGAAAAGTAGATTGTTTCACTCTGTTCTACTAAGTAGTTCCATCGTCATGTAGGCTGTTTGATCTCCCACTTCTCATTGCATCTTCTATCCCTCCGTGGGTCAGCTGGCCCAGATGTTGCCTACCTATCCATAGTACAGCCATAGTCCTTAATCCAGCCTCCTGGATTCTCATAAAGTCAAATGGAACAGGATCCCACCTAATTGGTTACATGGACTCCTCTGAATCTTTCCTGGGAAGATCTCATCAAGATGGGGTGAGGTGGAGCCACTGTACTAAGTCCAAAGTCTCAAAAAAATATGTTCTTTTTGCCAATAAAGCAGCAAAGATGAGGCCAGTTCCCCACTCCAGATTTCATCTTTAATTACATCCATAAGCCCTTCAACAAATTGGCCCATTAGAGTGGATTTAATACAGGCTTAATGCTGCCTCACTGTTCAGGGAGGGTTGAAGTAGACTGTGCCTGAGCTGGAGCCCTCTCCAATGGCCCCAGGCTGTGAGTTGACCTGTGGAAAGTCCTAGCCTGTGTCCATTGCTGCCTGAAATAGTGACTGTATCTTATCAAGCTGAGGCAGGGGAGGAGAAGGCATAAGCCTCCAGCTAGTGTCTGATTAATACACTGAGCTTATCTCTAGACTATTGACCTTTTTATTACTTTGCACCCAAATGCCCATTCAATATAAACCCCTCTAGGGGGGTTGTTAGCTGCTACTGTGGCTGAGTGCCTACGACTCCAAGCAAGAAAAGTCTCTCTTGCCCCTCAGGACTTTGGTTGATTGGCCTGTGGCTATATGTTCTGATGGGTCCTGTGCCTCTGATATGTTAGTCCCATTAACAAACTCTTCCAATCTTTCAGGCCAATCCAACCCAAAGGGCAACTAGTCCCCTGCCTCCAAAGCCCCCCCTGCTGAGAGGATGCAGGACCCCCGCGCCCCCAAAAGGGAAACTCCTTGGAGTTCTGGAACTAAACACAAAATTCTTAAAGCCATCCAGCAGGGGGCCCTCTTTTGTTATCAGTGGCATCGCCCCGGGTAGGGAAGTCCCTATAAGAGGTAAATTACTAGTGGTTTGAGCATAGGGGGAATGGTGGGATGATGGTGACAGGGTATAAAACTGGAAATACAATAAAATTTGAGTCAGGAATCCATCTGGTTACTCTGGTCAGAAATAGGAAGCTTGTGGAACCAGGGGGCCCAAGGATCATAGATTTAGAGACACAAGGAGCCTTCTGATCATCTGGTCCAACCCCTTCATTTTACAGATGAAGAAACTGAGTCCCAGGTCAGAGAGGTAGTCAGGGGCAGAGTTGAGATACAAATCCAGGTCTTCTGACTCCAGAGCCTATCAGTGCTCTTTCCACTGTGCCAGGAAGGCTGGGAAGTGAATTCTAAATGTTTCAAGAGCTATTCTCCATTTTGCCTACATAACAACACTTTGTTAAGTCCTGAAGTGGTTAGATTTCATTAGGCATTGAGGTAGAAGATATTAGAATTCTATACTTTTCTGCCTCAGGTACAGGAGGCGTGGGGAAGATCCTGGATCCTTCCCTGGGGACTGAACCTGAGGAAGGGGCACAGTATGAGAATTATAGTTTTAGGGATCCACAAGGCATTGTAAACCTGGAGAGATACAGCCATTGTCAGGGGGTTATTCAGAGGGTATTCTGACTATACAGGTCAAGCCATACTAGGAAGACGTGTAGTGAGACAAACAGGACCCAAGAGCAAGGTTTTGTGATGAGTGAGGTCCAGAAAATGAAATCACGAAGAACTGTAACTAAAGAGTCAGACGTGGAGGAATCGGAAATGATTAGGACATGGAACATGGGAGGAAGGAGATACAACTTCTCAACTTGAACTTAAACATTTTCTGTGGGCTTCAGACCGGAATCAAATTCAAATGCTGCCACAGCCCACCCCCAAACCCTGTAGTAGTATTTTGGGGGTGGAGAAGCAGCTGCAGGGGTTGGGGAGTAAAGGAGCACTATCGCAATCTCTCAGAGGAGGGCCATCATTTGAGCAAAAAGGAAGATGAAACAGATATTCTCTTGTGAGCTTCCTAAACTGTTTTAGAACTCCATAAGAAAAATAAGTTCCTAACAAGCTTATATTTTAGCCTTTATCACCTACAAATTTGAGCTTATGGGGAAGTGGGGCATGGAAGGGAATTCATTGCAATTCAACTTACCATTATGTGACTAATTATAGAAATGTACAAAAAATAGAGAGACACCAAGTACTCGTGACCATCAATAATCTCTGGATGCTCACAACTATGCATGTCAGTCTGATTTTCCATCTTTTGTGATCTCTGGGACAGATGTTGCCCAAAGAGCCAGCAGTCAAGGTTACTGAGAGTCAGGACCCCTGAATTATGGGAAAGTTCTTCATCCTTAATCTTCTATAACTTTTATTATTTATTACATCCTGAGAGTGTTCCTTCTGGTTCCTTTTGACAATTCCCTTTGCAATGTCCAACATGTTTCCTCCCTCCCCTACAAGAGCCTGCTTATAGACACAATATCACTATCTGAAGCAGACATCCCAACAGGTATGGCAAGGTAGTCACTCCCGGAATATATTTTTAACCTTTGATATTCAAACCCAGGCACAGGTTGAACCCATCGGTCCCATTGCTAGTAGCACAGACTGTATTGTAACTAATTGTGACTTCTTTTATAGTTCATTCTCCTTGCTAGAGAGCACAGATTAGCCAGGCAATAGTAATACTACTATGTGTCTAACCCCTGAGTGTGTATATACAACTTTGTTCTTCCATGAAATCTAGAATTTAAATTATTTTCCTCAGGTTCTAAAAGTATGAGACTCTGGGAAGATGAAGAATTGTCAATCATTTGAATCTTTCTGTGCCAGCCCATGCTGGGGAGAATAAAGTAATAGCACTTCAGAGTTAAAAGAGAACTCAGTAATCAGTCTAATGAGTACCTGAGCAGTAACCCCCTGTTTAACATGCCTGATATTATCTTGAATGTTATTTGGTTAAATCTTGAAGATCCCCAGTGATGGCAATCTTTCTAAGGCAGTCCATTCTATTAGCAGTCCTCTCTAAATTGTTAGGAAAGTTTTCCTCCTAAGAGGATAAAATTTGCCTTCCAGCAATATCCATTAGCTAGTGCTAAACCTTCTTCCACATAACAATCCTTCAGATGGTTGAAGAAGGCTACTATCCCCAATCCTTGCCACCATCCCATTCTCCCACCTAAGTCTTCCCAAGTCTTTAGGGATAGAAAGTGAGATAAGGATTAGAGCTAGGATTTCACTGGTACGCAGCGGTATCAAATTCCAATAGAAAAGGGTCTCCAAGTACCATGTATTTACTTAGAAAGTTGAGCTTATTTATATTGTATTGTACTTTCATTTATTTTGCTAAACACTTTCCAATTGCATTTTAATCTGGTTCAAGGCACACTCAGTGTAGGCTGCAAGTTTGACACCTCTGCTAGGGGATTCCTAGGTGAGAAGACACCCTCAAACAAAGTAGGTCAGTACTTTCTCTGCAATTTATAGTCTAGAGAGTTGCCTAGGGGACCCAGAAGTGAAGAGATTTTTATCTAGGTTAAAAGTCTCTAGTCTTTCTTTCTAACTAATCATAGGATCAGAGTTGGAAGGAAGCCCAGAGGTTATCCAATCTCAACCTTTTATTTTACAGTTAAGAAAACTGAAATCCAGGGACAGGAAGTGATTTGCCTAAGGTCATACACATAGTAAGCATCAGAGGAAGGGTTAGAACACAGGTCCTCTTAACACCAGAGTCTGTGCTCTTTGTACTATACTAATCCTTATATGGCAATTTCTTCACCATCTTGGTCATTTTTATTTGACCTTGGTCCAACTTGTCAATTTCCTTTCTAAAATGTGGTACCCAGAGTGGAATACAGATGTTACCTGGTACCTTCCCCAATCTGAACTTGAAGCTTCCATTAATGCAGCCTCTAATTGAATTAATGTTTTTTTAACTGTCACACCATACCACATCACACTACCAACTCTCATTGGTACCTAGGCCATTGTCTAGCTACCTCCCTCCTGTCCCATGCAGCTAATTTCTTTTAAAGGAAATGTTTTACCTCTTAAATTCCAGCCTGTTGAGATCTTTTTGGATCCCAATACTGTTATCCAATGCAATTACTATTCTCCCCAGCTTTGTGCTGCCTGCAATTTTCAGTAAACATGACATCTGCGCCTTCATCCAAGTCACTGATAATGATGTTGAACAGAATAGGGCCAAGAACAGAACCCTGGGGCCAGAAACAGAGCCCATTAGAGACTTTTTTCCAGGTTGACATTGGTACATAAATCACATTACTTTTGAGGTCCAATCATTGAACTAGTTCTGTATACAACTCAGTTTACTATTGGCCAACCCAAATCTTTACATCTGGTTCACAAAGATATTGTGAGAGATTCTGTCAAATGTCTTGCTGAAATCCAGGTATCCTTTGTCTATAGAATCCCTCTGATCTACCAGTCTGGTAAATCTTGTCCAGAAAACAAAAAATGGAACGAAAAGAGACTGACATGACTTATTCTTGATAAATCCATGTTGCCTGATAGCAATCATTTTCTTCCTTTCCTAAGTGATCACAAGCCATGTTTTAAAAAAAACAAAAACAAAAACAACTATCTTCTAGTTTGCTGAGGGCCAAGATAAAACTGAAGTTACAGTCTGAAGAATTCATTTTTTGACAAATTGAGATCACATCTGTTCCTCCTTTTCAGTACTGAAGCACCTCTGATGTCCTCCAGGATTTGAAAAATATCTCTAATGGTAGCTTTGAAGGTGTTTTGGTGAGTCCTTTCTGTATTCTGAGATGTGGTTTGTTTAGGTTGGATAACTTGCACTTACTGGAGGTAATTAAGATTCCTCTTATTTTCCCCACAATTGTCTTGGGTTCTGATTCCGTATTAAAAATCTAGGCACTATTCTTTTCAGTCTGAAGAGCATGCTCATTGAGCAGAGAAACCTGGTTCTGCATTCCAATCTCAACTCTGCATAACCTTGCATACATTGTAAACCTTGACCTCCCTAGGCCTCAACTATAAAATGAGGGGATTGGACTAGATAACATTTGAGGTCCCTTACAGATAGCCACATATATGTGTGCATGTGTGTATACACACATATATACATACACACATATAACACATAAATATTTATTATCTTATCGACAATCTTTAAGTTACCATGAATACAGGTACAACATCATCTAAAATTTGTATCTCCTTCCAGTGCCTAAGATGGTGCTCTGCATAGAACAGACATAATAAATATTTGATGAATATTTGTTGAATCCACCCCAAACAGTGGACTTATCCCTTCATTCTTCTTCCTCTTTTCCTCAATAGTTTTTTGATTTCTTTTTGTTGGTAAAATGTCACACGTTTCTGCAGGACTATTTAGTTTCTATGAGAACCTAAGGAATCAAGAGATTCTCACGGTGAAATTTGGGAAGTGACCCCAGGAAGATTTGCCATCCTGAGAGCAACATATAAGCCATGAAAGAGGACACAGAAGTGACAATATTGGTGCCCAGATATGCAGGGGTCCCAAAGGACTTAGCTTCTAAAGCTTAAGCTACTAAATCTTATAGTTGCAGTAAGACTTTTGGGACCCTCTGCTCATGTCCAGGGTTTCATTTTCCTTCCTTTGTGTCTGAGGTACAGATTTCCCAACGGTCATATTAGGAACAGAGAGTATAGGGCCACTGTGATCAGGTTGAGGTTCCCTGCTCCCCATGCAGCTGACTTTGGAAATTGTCTAAGACTTGATCTGCCTACCAGTGGTGATGAGCAGAGGAGGAAAAGCCTCCCAAACCCTGGAATAAAGATAGGAAGCAGATTCCAAGGACAAGAGAAGGTCCTAAGTAAAACTGAAAGATATGATAAATTCCATTGGATTAATGAACTGCTTTCCTTGCCCTTCCTTCTATATGACCTAGAGCTAAGGTCCTAGTTATGCATCCCTCCCTACTTACTCCCTTCCCACCACTTGTAGGCAAATACATCTGGGGCAATTTCCTGGAGATCCCCGAAGAGCTAGGAGGGTAAAAGGGAGGCATTTCAGAAGATGGTTGGAAGCAGAAGCCTCCATATAGGGGTCCCTAACATTTTCTTCTTTCATTTTTGTTATGTTCAATAAATTATGTGGCTTACATGTTGAGTAAGGGGAGTAGGTTGAGGGTGAGGGGAACTTGAGCTGTGAAAGGAAGCTCCAGAGTCACAATTCCCATTTTTATTATGTTTGAGCAATAGTTCACATAAATACCTAGTTTAAATTCCGTACAAGCCAGTCAGTTGTTTTCCTTTTCTTTTTTATATCACATTCACTTCTGAATATATCCCTTGCCCTTCTTGCCCTTGTAACAAATATTTAAAATGAACGAGAAAAAGAAACACTTCAGCAAATCAACCAACACATCAACTGTTTTTGATAATATTTGTGACATTCCAGCTCTCTGTCTCTGCAATAAAGAAAGGAAAATGCATTTTCTTAATCCTTAGGGTTCAGGCTTGGTCATTATAATTACATAGCCAACTTGGGGTTTAAAATTCTCATTTCTATCAAAAGAAGCTGTGCATCCTGCAGTTGAGGAGCCACTCAAGAGATTGAAGGCTGAGCATTCACCGGTGGCCAGTGGTGTCACTGCAGCTATTGAGGAGGCTGGACCACACATGTCCTCCAAAGGAAGTGAATGGTTAGTAAGGTAGTGGCTCAGTGAGAATGCCACCTACTGGACAATACAGCCATTATAATCTCTATATGGATAATGCTGACATGGCCCATTGCCTTTGTGTAGGCTTGAGGAAGAGAGTATGGAAACCAGTTTGGATTGCTTATACTCCAGTGCCATTACTATAGTATCCTAAGTGTCATACACAGTCCCCAAATATCACATTAGCATGTATCACAAAGAGATCATCTCTTTTCACATCTGTGAAATACTTTGCATTTATCCTCAGTTAACTGCCCTCCCTTCCATCTTCTATATGTCTTTAACACATATGAACTGGTCCATGACTTTCTTGTAACATTTTTTAAAGCTCCTCCCTTTCTCCTTCATTGGAATCATTTGAGTTTGCATCTTTAGACTTGTTCTTGAAAAGATTTGGTCCTCTTAAGCTTATTTCCCTTTGGACACAGAAATCTCTCTATCCTTTCTCTGAAGTTTTTGAAATCCACTCTCCCCAAATCTAAGAGATAGATAGATTCTGATGACTATATTATACACACACACACACATGTGTGTGCATACACATGTATGGGTGTGTATGTGTATATATGTATACACAGCATGCACATGTATATATACACACATTTGTGTATGTATGTGTATTTGTGTATGTGTATGTGTGTGTATATACATATATGTATGTATGTATATATAATGTCTTGTGGCTCCCTATTTATCTATTACAAACTTGAACATGCCATAGGCACCCCCTCCCAAGGTGCCCATCTTTTCTACTTTAGCACCTAGCTCCTCCTCCTGGTTCAAGATGAGGTTCAAAGTAGTACTTTTCTTGCTTGTTGCTTGCACCCTCTAAGGGATAAATATGCAATCTGAACACACACACACACACACTTACTGTCAACATTTCCTACCACACTCTGCTCTTAAGAAGTACAAAGAAATGATTTTCCAATTTGACTTTAGTGAGAAGGGAGGTCAAGAATGTAGCAGAATAAACTTGCAATAAAATCAATAGGATTCCAATTCCTAGGACTTTTGACTAACTCACTGAAGGATCAGTCAGAGAATCTCTCAGGGTTTCAATGTCAATTTCAACAAAATGGGAATGTAAACTCTAAATTCTGTCACCTTAATCAAATCCCATACCTTTCTTCTGGGAATATTCTCACCCACATGTCAAGGGTTACCTGAGTGCAAAGTGTTGTTCAATAGACAACATCTATCTCTTTTTCCTTCGGTAGTGCTTACCTACTCACCCCACAAGAATAATGATTCATATTGGGTGAGGCATAAGGCACAGTGACACCATTCATTTCCCTGTGGCATCTCTCCAAGGAAGGAGGATGCTAGGAAACAATTTCTTTGTGGGTTGCAAAAGCCTGGGAGCAGCTTAATTTGCCAGGCTGATCTAATCTAGGTCCTGCAGTGCTCATTCTAAAACTCCTCAAGGGGATGAGCTATATGTGTGGGGAGGTGGTAAGGATACCAGCTTGATAGGAGGTCCGTACATCAAGTCATTGAGAGTGAGAAAGTGCCTCTGAGGACAGGTGTATGAAAACACACAAAAACACCCCCTTCACTGTGACATACAGTATGAAATTTGGGATTGCATTTCCCACCCTGCAGTGAAGGTAGGCTTTAGCAGGGTGCTGATTGAATGTGCAAAGATAATAATTGGTCTTGTAAACATATTTATGGAGGTGCAACAATGGGAAAAGACAAGCACAACCATTACTGTTGTCAGTAAATATGCATTTTAAAACCAACAGGCCCTTATTTGCATACACAATCACTGGCTTTTAAATCTAAATGAAAGATATAATTAGGAGACTAAATTTCCAGGTGTGATTACCTTCTCTAGTTCTGTTTTTCCCTTTATAAAAATCACACACACACACACAATCCTCACAACAAAACAAAACTTGTCTTTGTTACCTATATCTCTTAGAAACTATGCTTAAACCCATTCCATTTGTGACAATAAAGAATCCAAGAAGAAAGACACATAGTTGGAGCCTTGGAGGTGGGGGGGGGGGTGGGTCTGATAGACTTCTATAACATTAAGTAATTTAATTTTTAAGTTACTTCTCCCCCAGTCAACACTATAGAATAACCCCTCTAGCGGTATATCCTTTGATTTAATGTGACTGTTCCCTAGTCCAGCTCAGTCTTTTCCCTAATTACATATAATCATGGATGTAGAGTTGGCAGGAAACTTCAAGGTCATCCAATCCAATGCTCTCATTTTACAGAGGGGGAAACTGAGGTAAAATAACTTATCCAAGGTAGTAAATGGCAGAGCTGGTCCTCAGACTCCAAATCTAGGATTTTACCATGATGTGACTTTGCTGGCCCCGAGGAGTAATTCTCTGAATCAATAGTGAATAGACAAGGCAGAAATGTGAGCTTAAGCTTCCCCACTAAGAGAGAGCTAGAGAAAGCCAGCTTTATTCTCTCATCCTCTGCAAAGGTATACCTTCTGAATAAGCCATCTATCTATGATTTATTTTAAAATTGTAAAACAATATACACTGCGTGTTTGGAGGGACTTTGGAAGATGATTTGATAATTTAAAAAAATTAGACCATGTAAGGATCCTGGAGATATACTAATCTTGTGATTTCCAGAAAATGTGTTGCTTTTTCCAATAAGACACTCATAGCACCCCTTAACCAAGCAACCCTTTGTAATATGATAATGGCATGAGAAAATGTCCCTGAAAGAATAAAATGTGGATCATCACCATGTTCTGTCTTTGACTTAGACCAATGTAAAGGAACCAAGTTTTACCACTTAGTACTTATTGGGATCAGAAGTCCCAGAGTCATGGCACTGTAGAGTTCAGAAGAGGGATTGAGAATGAGAAAGGACTTTGGAGGTCATCTAAATCAATATCTTCATTTTATAGATGAGAAGAAGGCTCTGAAAGGTTCCCAAGGTCCCACACATAGTTATCATAAAAGTATTTTAAACCTCATCCTCTAACTCCACAAAACCAAATGACAAAAATGGAGTGTAGGGAGAGGTAAAGCAATGTGTTAATATCACATCAGTAATAAGTGGCCTCAGTTGGAACCCAGCTCTTGGGCCAAATTCAGAATTGCTTCTGCTGTTGATTATATTTTTCTCCTGAGTTGAAGTCTTAGTTAGTTTAAACAAATCACTTCAGCTTTCTTGACCTCACCAATAAAATGAGGGAACTGGAGTAGATGCTATCTAAAGCAACTTTCAGCTCTACATCTACAATCTTATGAACTTGTAACAAGAAACCAAGTTATGGACCTGGAAAAGCCAATCTGACATAGCTTTCGGACAAACCTTGCAAGACTTGTGTGAACTGATAAGGAGTAAAGAAAACAGAGCCATGAAAACAATAACAACATTGTAAAGGCAAAGAACTTTGAAAAACTCAAGATGTCAGATCAATGTGATCACTGACCATAATTCCAGAGGACTGATATCTGGTTCCCACTTCCTCACAGAGTGCTGATTGACTCAGAGTATAGATTGAGACTTTTTTTTACATAGCCAAAGAAAAAAATTGTTTTACCTGACTATGCATATTTCTTACAAGGGTCTTCTTTTTCATTTAAATGAAGAGATAGAAGGAAAATAGATTTTTTTAACAGAAAAAAGTAAAATTTAATTGGAACAAAAGCCAACAGCTATTTTAAGCCCCAACAGCAGAGACCAACTGTCTAGTAACCACTATTTTTGTTCACATAAGAACTTTGCTTCTTCGGATGCAATGGATATTCCTAGAAACTGAGAAGATGTGTTTTCAGTGACCGGCAAAAAATAAAGCAGTTCTCATCCAAACAAAGCAATAGGACAGGGATGTGAGGTTCATGTCTGTGGTTGGGAGGGAAATGAAAGCAGCTTTGCTGCACCATTAGACTAAGGCTGATCTGAGCTCATTAGAGTTATCTGCCTCATTCCTGGTGAATTCATTCTTCTTAGCTAACACAGACAGCATACACAGAAGGTTGTAAAAGGTTAAAAATGGCCCCTCTTTCCCAATGCCTGATATTCATTCATATCACTCACATGTTCCTCAAGAGCAAAACACATGCCACCCACATATGGTGGCACTATTTATATGTGTCATTTTCTCAAATATGGTGATTTTTCTTCTTTAAAAGCTCTACACTCCATAGAGAATGCATTTAGCATCAGGGGATTTCTCTTCCTTAGTCTGGTGAATCTAAGGTTGGAGGAATGGGCTTTCCTTCCCAGGACTAGAATGACTCCTTGCAAGGAAGGTAACGACGACCATAGAAAAAAGGAAGATAAATGGCTCTTTTTCTCCCTGGTGGATTTTTGTTTTTAGCTGAAACTCAAGGAAAGCAAAATGAAGACCTACTGAATGAAGCAAAGAGAAATTTGTTTTAACTGAATTTTGGTGAAAATGAGAGAAAGAGAATGAGAGACAGAGACACAAAGATGGAGATAGATGCAGAGACAACAGAGAAGAGAGGGGGGAAGAAAGACAGAGAGGAGAGAGAAAGAGATGAGGAGAGAGAAAGAAAGAGAGAGGGAGAGGAAAGAGAAAGGGAGTTGGTAATTTTAAAGCTCTGCACATTTTACCCATTATTTTGCTTCTAATTCAGCATCACTGGTACTTTCTCTATTCAATAAAAGCCAAATGCAAGGCATGTCCCTTAATCTCTCAAACAGCAGCTGAGAAAATAATATAGATGTAACTTCCAGCATCAGACACTTTCTTTTCCATTTATATGCAAATACTGACCTTTCACCCAGGCTGTCTCAAAGAAGTATTTCCTTAAAAATGCAAATAGCATGTTTCAAGCAGTTACTCTGACTGTGTCTTTTTTTTATATTATTATTATTATTTCTTTTAACCAGCACTGCAGAAACAACTGCTAAACCACACCACAGTGATAATTACTTTCTGTACCAAATCACAAGGTTCTTCAGAATCAGTGTGCGCCATCAGTGGTAGCAGGCGAATTCACCCTGCTGGGGAAGGGTGGATTTCACAGAAGATGCTGTATTCTAGACCTAAGACCACTGCAGGGGTTACTGGAGTAAATCACCCTGAGAGAATGGAAGGGCCTTGGACATAGTATTTCAATGTCACATCGAGGAAAATTACGACTCCATAATTTCTGCAAAACTCCACCTCCTGTGTGTGTAATACATGCCATATTGTGTTAAAGTTTCAACATATCACAAACAGGTGAAATTTCAGAAATATATACGTGTTGACCAATATGTAAAGATATATTTCATTTGGTACACATAGGATAGCATTAGTAGTATGTTTTATCAGGTTTCAAAAAAGAGATAGCATATCTGTCACATAGTAATTGACTTTTTGGTTCTGAAAAGGACTCCTTCAGTCATTTACCCCTGGCTATGCTAGCCAGTTGAGTCTTAGACACCCTCTGCTATCCTACCTAGCTCTCCAGGCCAAACAGGGAAGACAGAACTTAGACATTTGAGACTCCAGAAAGAGGCAGTTGACATGGGCTTAAAGATATTATAATGGAATTTCAGCAAGGTCTTCGACAAAGTCTCTCCTGACAAACTTGTAGACAAGATAGGGAAATGTGAGTTGGATAACCACCACCACCACCATCATCATCATCACAAGTGTTGGCCAGAGGACCTTTACAGTTTCTTCAAGTTCCAAAATTCTATGGTCCTCATTCAGCATCCAGTGTCAACCAGGAGAGAGGTCTAGTAGGGGTTGAGGGGGAATACGTTATTCTTTTTTCTATTCTATTCAATATTATCAGTGACTTACATGAAGGCATAGATGATATGCTTTTCTAATTGGTAAGTGATATAAAACTTGAAGGGAGAGCTAACATACCAGACAATAAAAGTAGAATCCAGAAACTTCATAGCAGGTTAGAACAGCAATTTAAAACTAGTAGGATAAAATTTAATAGGAATGAATGTAAAGTCCTACACTTGGGTTTAAAGAATTGACTGAACAGGTATTAGATAAGGGAGGTGTAGATGTAAAGTAGTTAAAAATATGAAAAAAATATATTTTATTGGCCTGAAGGTTCGACAGGAATCAATAGTATGATAAATTAGCTTAAAAGTTTTTTAAATATTAAGCTGAATTAATAGAAACATCATGTCATAGCATGGAAGGTGGTAGATCTGATATATCTTTCTCTGCTCATATCCTATGTGCCATGTGTATGGCATTCACTTCTTAGTACTGTGTTTTTGGAAGGACATGGCTAGAAGAAGATAATCAGAATGGTGAAGGGACTGGGAACAATGCCATGAAAAGATTAAAGAGCTAGGTATTTTCAGCCTGGAAAAGAGAAGATTTTGTTGAGGGAAGGGTGGGGCTATGGGGAAATATAATCCACTTTATGAAGAGCAGGATTGGAGAGTGGGATAGAAAAACATGGAAACTGTCTTCAAATATCTGAATTATTGTCATATGGAAGAGGGCTGAAACTTTCTCTACTTGTCCCCAAAAGGCAGAAGTAGGATCTGGGTAGAACTTGCAGAGAAGCATATTTTTTCATAATTTAAGGAAAAATGTAAAGCATCACAAAATCTTAGATTTTAAAGGCCCTCAGACATCATCTGCTCCAAACTTGTACTTGAAGAAAAATCTCCTTGGAACATACTAACCTTTAACAGGCTGTGAGTTCCCCATCAGCAGGATCTTTAAGTGGAGGCTGTTGGAGAAGTTGTCAATACCATTTGTTCTTTGGGGGCACCAGAATGCTTGACCACAACTAAGGCTAAGACTCTAGGACAATTTCTGTGCCCACTTGTGGAAGAAGCTCAAGAAAAGATTGATATTTTAGGTAAGTAAAGGACTGAGTAGCCCAAGGGTGGGGAACTTGTGGCCTTCTAAGACCTTGGGGGCGGCCCTTTGACTGAATTCAAACTTGAAGGAACAAATTCTTTTATTATGGGAATTTGTTTTGTGGAGTTGGGATTGCACTTGAGGACCTAGAAGAACACATGTTGCCTTAAGGCCGCAGATTCCCCACCCCTGGATTAGCTTATGTGATTCCTTTCAACTCTTTATTTCTAAGAGAAGAGGAGGCAGAGTTGATAAAAGAGAACTTGGAGGGGAGCATAGGTGATAATACCTGATGTGGCACAGGTTGAGGTTCGGAAACATGGCAAAGATAAACAGGGTGGAGACAGTAGGAGATGTGCACATGAAGGTATGAAGATGTAAGGGGTAAGGTCAGAACAGATACAAGGCAGTCTTGGAGAAGAGCTAATGGCTCCCCAAGCGGTTCACCAACCACAAGAAAGCAGATTCAAGCTGAAAGGGTAAAATTAAAAGGAATAAGAAAAAAACGATTTGCCCCATTTGCCGTAAGGTAAAAGGGAAGACAGGGCAGAAACAAAGCACATTTCCCTTGATCCAAAGTATGTGTGAAAATGAAAAACAGACCCTTTTTCAATGACCTTTCCCTGAAACAGATAGGCACATATGTAACATAGAATTCAATTCACAGCGATTTGAAGGAAATTCAACATCTTTCCTAGACAGTTCATCTGAGTGAGAGTATCTAGGCCCTACTTTCCAAGCAAAAAATGTACACATGTGGCTATTAAGGAATTTGAGGTATGACTTATTTTGACTGTAAAAGTATACATGGCAGTAAGAAAATCAAAATGAAGTTGTAGAAATACTTGCAATGAAGCCCAAAGTCCTCCAAACCATCCTCTGCATAGATGCCAAGTTGATATTCTTAACACAGAGACCTGACCACATTACTCTCCTACTCAACAGTCATCAAGACTCCCTATTACCTTTAGGATAAAATATAAAATTTGCAGCCTGTCATTTAAAGTCCTCTGCAGTCTAGTTCCCTCTTACCTTTCCAAGCATATATAATTCCCTATCACAAAGTCTATAATCTGACCAAATTGGCCTAATGGCTGTTTCTTGAACTCAACATACTAAAAAAATCACTTCTTTGCATTTATTCTGTGTATACTTACATATGTTCAAATTGTCTCTTCCAATAGAAAGTAAGCTCTTTCAGAATATGGATTATCTGTTTCATTTGGGGGATGAGGTCTTGTATCTCTAATGCCAAATAGAAAGTCTGGCACAGCAGGCATTGAATAAATATTTGCTAATTAAATGATTGATTGCCTTCTACCTGGAGAGGGATCACAGAAGTTTGGATGAAGGAGATGTGACCTAAGCTCAACCTTCAAGAAAAGGAGATATTTTAGCAGGCAGAGAAAAAGGTAGGGAAATTTACATCTTACATGGGAGAGATAGTGAACAAAGTCATAAAGTGTGAAGAGTATAATGAAATAAGATTGGAAACATAAGTTAGAATCAGAAAGTGGGTGGTGTTAAGCCAAGATTATATACTCCTTCCTGTTGGCAATAGGGAGTAAATGAATGTTTTTAAGCTAAGGAGTACCATGGTCAGACCTTGCATTAGGAAAATTGCTCTGAGCATTATGGGGAGAAACTGCGGTCAGAGACATCAATTAGTCAGCAATAAAAATCATGGCAGCAGTGTGAGCAGAAAGTCTTGATGGATTTGAGAACTATTGAGGATACAGACTCTATAGAACCCGGCAACTGATGGGAGGGAGGGAGAGAGGGAAAGAGAGGGAGGGAGGGAGAGGGAGAGAGGGGGGAAGGGAGAGAGGAAGGGAGGGAGGGAGAGAAAGCAGAGAATGGGAAGACTCCTAAAGATAGTTCTAGATTTTAAGCCAGCTTAACTGGTAGTTAAAGGCTAAGGCTTTGGGGAAAAGATTTTGCCTCTTGTTTTATATATTTCAGTATTTATTTTTGTTGGTTATTAAGTTGGCAATAAAAACACATTTTTAAGCTTCAGAGAATTCAATATGAGGAATGAAAAAGGTAATTGGATTTAACAGTTAAAGAGGTCACTGGAGATCTAAGAGAGAATGAACTTTTTTATTGAAGTGATAGGACAGAAGCCACATTACAAGGGGTTGAGAATTGCTCTAAAAGTTTACTAGTGAAGGGATAAAGAAAATGGAAGCGTACATGGATAGCAGGTTAGGAGGAAGGCTTTTCAGAGGAAAGAGCTAGATGTTGTTGTAGGCAGAGGGAAAAGAGCCAAAGGAATAGTAGAGGAAAAGATTCAAGAAAATGAAGGGAGCGATTATTAGAAGGCATAGGATCCAGGTCCAGGTAAGTCCTAACCAGAAAGAAAACAAATAAGCAATTTTAAATCAGCTTCATATGGCATTTCTTCTGTACATCACCTGTGTCTCAGCTACCATCCAAATGGGTCCTCTGAGGGCTGGCTGCTTTCTCTTCCTTACAGAATCCAAACTTATCTTGGTTGGACTGTGCAATTCGATTATGCTGAGAAAATATTCTCTCAGAGAATGTATCCCCTCAATTTCTTAGATCTCTTCGTACAGCTTTAAATCTCATTTCCCCTCCCCATAGAACAGGGATTCTTAATTCTAGGGTCTCCAAACTTATAAAAAATCTTGATGACTGTATTTCAATATAATTCACTTCCTTTATAATCCTACACATTTAAAAACGTTCTGAGAAGGGATCCATAGGTTCACCAAACTGCCAAAGAGGTCCATAGCATACACGTTAAGAACTCCTGCACAGAGGAAGAAAAGTAACCACTTCCTTTTTTCTGTCCTTTAGATACCTGATAATAGTTCTAACAGCTATCCAGCTCTGCCCTTCTCTCACTCCCTACCCCCAGCCTTCTGTTACCCAAGTGGAAGAAAAGGAAATTACTAAAATGAATTCCCAGGAGGTCCTGCTAGGGCAGCCCTCCTCCCTGGCCCTCCAGGAACAGATTGCTGCCTATTTTCTTCCATAAAAGCTATCCCCACTTTGAGAGGAAAAGAAGAACACCATTCCTTCTGCATTTTAGTGATCTGAAGAGGTCATGCCCACAGGACTAATAGAGCGAACACGCTGGCTGTCAGTCCAGTTGTCCCAAGCTCCAGACCTTACCAGAATGTTTCAAGCTAATAAGCTTGTCTTCATGACATACCATGAAACCTCAACTTTCTTCCTGTTATGAAAGGAGAGGAGGGTGATACTACCCACAGCCCCTAGAGCCAAACAGATCTCAGCACTTAAGAAGTGAGACCATCCTTCCTCCTCCAGGGCTGCTTCAACTTAGCCCCAATAAACACTAATTCTTTTAAGGACTAGATAATGTCTGGAGAAACATCCAATTTCCCTATATCCCATCCCCAATCTCTTTTCCTGTGGACTCTTTATAGCACTGACAACAAGTACAACACCCTAGCATCTCTCCCTACCCCCCCCCAAGTAAATCACTTTAATTGTCCCCAGGTATCGTTACTCTGCTGTATTGGGAGATGAATATGCGCCCCTCCTTCAGAATGCTGAAAGATCAGCATGAACCTGGGCTCTAAGCTGATTTTAGGGGCTCTATTAATCTTCCACGGATACTTAAAGAGATGTGAGACAATGCATCAAGAGTATTCATTAAAAAGTCGACTTGACTGCTATTGCCTGATTTTCAGGTTGTAGTCATACCGAGTAGACCAGCTAAGAACACTGCTACTAGGCTCAGTTTACAGTCCTAAGAAATAAAAGGGGAAAGTGAGAAGTAGAATAAAATGAAGAAACTTTGCTAATTTCCTTCTTTTGGTGTATGTCCTATTTAGCAGTCCATCAATTGAATTTAAAGAAAAAGAGGTGGCACTGAAAAGAAAGCCACCATAAAATATCTGCCAAAACAGACATAGGAACTATATGAACATATACACAAAATATTTTTATACAAATAAACTCAGATCTAAATAATTGAAGCAATATGTTTACCTAACTAATCTATTCATTCAATGTCATCCCAATCAAATTACTAAAAAAATTATTTTAATGAGTAAGAAAAAATAATAATAAAGTTCATGTGGGAGAACGAAGGTCAAGAACTTCAAAGAAATCAGGGGGGAAAGACGCAAAGGAAGTAGATTCAGCAGTATCAGACCTTAAACTATATTATGAGCGAATTGTTGGAGCATAAAAAGGATAATTTTGGTTATTTTAAATTAAATTTTCTTGAATAAATAAAACTTATGTAGCCAAGAATAGAAGGGATGCAGAAAGTTGGAGGGAGGAAAACTTTCATAGTCAATCTCCAGATAGGATGTGATTGAGTTGGAATATTGCTGTGGTGTAGAAAATGATGAGCTGGTTGATTTAGAAAAAACATAGAAATACTTGGGTTTATGAAAGAAAGATGCTATCCACCTTCAGAGAAACAGGTAGGAGGAAATAAATATGGAGCAGTCTTACATATATGGGTATGAGTAGGTATATATATTATATGTGTGTGTGTATATGTGTGTGTATTTATACTTATCTGTGTATCCATGCTTAATTGTAACCTTCTTTAGGTTGGTTTGGGGAGGAAGGGGAAAAAATAAAGCAGAAAATGCACAGTAGAAAAACAAAAGAAAACCAACAAGGAAGCAAAGAAAAGCTGGGCAACTTTGAAAACAACATGTAGTATTTATTATATGGGTTTTCTTTAAATGGAAATTCATTGTTTTATATTGAGTCCTCTCTTATGATCTGTTATGTACATGATAATGTTTTTTTCTTTTCTCATTTTGTATTTAAGTTTTAAAAAAATTTACAAAAGAGAAAACTACTTAAAATGCCTAGTGTGGTTCTCAAGTGGCATAGCATGGCAAACAAGTAATTGGGCAGGATGCTTGAGGAACCCAAGCTTCCTGGAGGCCTCATTGTCTCTTAAATATACAAACTGTAATCAGTAGTAGCCTAGTAGACAAGTGACTAGTTTGGAAATACTAGATCACTGAACTTACTTTTAAAACTAAACATTCTGTAACTATATTTCAATATAGTTAGTATTCTATGTAATCCTATGCATTTTATTTTATGCATTTACTCTAAGAAGGGGTCCCTAGACTTCCTCAGACTGCCAGAGGTGTCCATAACACAAAAATGGTTAAAGATTCCTGGGCTAAAGAAAGTCTCCTACAGTCAGCATGATGAGTTCCCTCTAGCTACTAAGCTCATAGACTGTAAGTTGGAATTATGTCACCCAAGCACCTTAGCAATACTACAAAAGAAAAGAAAACATAGGATTGCTATTTGAATGGGCTCTTTGAGACCACCTAACTCTCCCATCTTGTTTTACAAGTGAGGAAACTGAGGCCTGGAGCAGGAAAGCAACTTGCCTAAGGTCACACAACTAGTGTAAACAGCTGAGGCAAAATTAGAACCTGGATCGTTGGAAGCTAAATTTTTATGTTTTTTCTAATGTAATTTAAATGCAAAGTACCTTTTCCTTTGATGCTATTATTTCATTTAGAATTCTGACTTTCTAACATACCAAAGCCTTTTCCAGTCTTCTAGTGAGTAATCTTCTAACAAGCCCAGGGTTCCATTTTTAATGTCACCACTTTATACAAACAGAGAATGGAACTGCTGAAGAAGACAGAGAAAGCAGCAGAGAAGTCTTACCTTGACAAGGAGGAAAGCTGGTTACTTAGCCTGTCATTTTAAAATGCAGCTCAGTTTGTTTTCAGAGCTCCCTGTAACTGATCTCTGTTCGACAGTGGAATGAAATTACACTGGCAAACCAGGCTCTTGCCCACTGTCTCCCCCACCCCCAAGTATGAAGCTTCATCTACTTAAGCAATAAAAAGCTGCATGAAAGCAACGATCAGAAAACTAAGACTAAGAAAAACAAAACTTGTCTCCTTTTTAAAAGGAAGAGGAGGAAATAACAATCCTACAAAACAGATAATGAAACATCTCTCCCTTCTTTATGGCAGACAGGTGGGGAACCACTAGGGCAGAATGTTGAGCATATTGTCAGAAGCAGTCAAAGTGTTTTTCCTTGCTCATTTTTCTTTGCTACAATGGAGAATTCCATGTGGAAGTAGGGATTTTCAGAAATGACTGATACAAAAGCAAAAGGTATTGATACAACTTATTTTAAAAAAATAAAAAGGGAACAGATGACCCCTTCATTCAGTTTGACTTTTAAAGCACTTTGTAACCTGACTCTTCCACCTTTCCTGTTTTCTTACAATTTATGCCTTCCACCATCCACTCACTGCCATGGTCACCACACACAGAAGTGATATCACTGGCCTCTTTGCTCTTCCTTGCATAAAGACATTCTGTCTCCTGACTCTCAACATTTTCACCAGCTATTCCCCATATCTGGAGCTTTCTCCTTCCTCATCTCCATCTCCTAGCCTCCCTGGTTTCTTTGACATTCCAGCTAAGATCCCAACTTCTACAAAAAAAAAAAAAAAGGCTTTCCAAGTCCTCCCTAAACCCACTGCCTTCCCTGAGATTATCCACAGTTTATCCTGTATACATTTTATTTAAATATTGTTTGCATGTTGTTCCCTATTAGACTATAAGCTCTTTGAGGGTAGGAACTGTTTTTTCCTTTTTTTATATCCCCAATGGTTAGCACAGTTCCCAGCACATGGATGTTTAATAAATGCTTGTGGACTTGACTTAATATTTCTTGGCTTGTCACAGACTTACACTGGTCAAACGCTTAGACTGACTGTTTAGCTCTGATTTCTTTTCCTTGAATGAAAAGAGACTAAATTGTTTTATTAGGAAGCATTGAAAAACAAGTCCTTAAGAATCCCCTGTCTCTGAATGATCTCTCCCCGCTTCAAAATTTTCTAGAACACTCTCTCTAGATCTCTCCACTGCCCCAAACTTGCCCTGCCTCCCACGTCCTACTTATCTAGATGTTACTTCCCTCTGGGAGAATGTAAGCTTTTTGAAGGGAAGAACTGTTATCCTTCATCTTCAAATTGAATACAACTAAAATTTTCCTAATCTAGTCATTTAGGCAATTTTTCTCTCCAATTCATGGTTTCTGAGCCCATTTTAGATTTGGAATCCTTAGTCATTACAACCAATCCAGCATTTAACATGACAAAAAGACCAGACCTTCACAGTTAGAAAGAAACACACTTCCTCCCAGAAAAAAACACCAAGATGATAGGTTTCTTTAGTAAGCTTGCACATATTTTCACTTATTACTGGGTCTATTCATCACTTGTGACTTTGGCCCTTTTCACGAGAGCAAGTCTTTGTTTGTAACAGATAATACTATTCTACTTTCCAAACCCCTTATGTGGGAAAACCAGATGGGTGCTTTTATTCCCATTTTCCAGATGAGAAGACTCAAGCCCAAAGAAAGAATGAGTGTAATTGCAAGAGGTCCCTCGCTAATTTATAGTCCCCATTTTGACCCAAAGGCTATTTTGGTAAATGAAGAATGTGTAAGCAATTGCAAAATTCCATGTGCAAATTGGATGATTAACCAACTAGCCACTCAATTAGCAGGTGCAACATAGTAATTGAGCGGGCAATTTTATCTTGCATATGCAGTTAATTATAGCAGCCAAAGTTGTACCGCGGGCAAATCTGGAAGCCCGATGAGACCCCTGCACGATCCTGCCCTCACAAACCTTGCCAGAGGAGTAAGTCCCCTCTGAAGGCTGGATGCAGATTGTGTGTCCTGACTTTCAATTCTTTACCACAATTTGGACCATGTTACCTTTCAAGGACACAAATGAATTAAGATCAGTTTTTAAAAACTTCCTTCAAAATCTGCACTTGTACGTTCACTGTGTCCACAAGGGTGACTGTAATTTGATTTTGTGATGTCTAGACGGGGGATTTGATGACAAATGGAGCTAAAGGACATTGCAGATATGTTAGAAAACCTGGAGTGACTTGTTTTGGGGAGTCCAAAATGTTAAATTTGATTTTTACCACAAGAATATAATGAAAGTAACCACTGAACCATCAGTAGGGAGCTGGAAGGACCTCAGCAGACATCTAGTCCAATCCTCTCATTTTTTTTCTATGACAATGAAAGTGTCATAGGTAGAATTTAAACCCAGGTAGGTTTCCAACTATAGAACCAAAGTTCTTTCCAATTGATTAGTTGAAGAGATCTACAAAGACTGAGGCTAGGGAATTTAAGTTTGGGAAAACAGTTGAAAAACTGATATTGATTTGCCATCACTACTAAAATGACCACATGACCTATCTGAATCATAAAAAAAAAAATTATTCAAGCTTCTAGAGTTTTTAATCTGGGGTCTGTGAATTTGATTTTTTAAAATTAAAATAAAATAAAATATTTTTATAATCACATATCAATATGATTGCTTTCCTTTGTAATGTTATATATTTTATTTCTGAGAAGGTGTCCGTAGGCTTCTCCAGATTACCCAAGGGGTCCATGTCACAAAAAATGGTTAAGAACACCTGACTTAGGCCCTTAGGACATATAAATAAACATTTTTTTCTGTTTTAATTTAAGCAGACTTAGTCTGGAAACTTTCTTGGTTCTTGTTTCCATATCTGGGTTACCAAAGGCTTGTGAAAACTCCTGCAGGATCAAGATTCCCAGCCTATTGGACAAGATTTATTTATTTAACAGGCAGAGGCCCTAGGTCAGGTGAGGTATCACTTGTGCTGAAAATAGGCAGCACCATCTGTTGTAGGCCACTGAAGGCAGGTGGAGAGAATGTGGCTGCTGGAACTCAGTTTTCTTTTCAGGATTTAAATAGACCTTGTAGGTGTTAAAACATAAGTGTTTCGACAAGACAACTGAGCAAACTTCACATGGAAATCACAGAGGTGGCAAGCCTGCCTGGGAGTCCTTTAAAGTCAAAATATTAGTTGGAGATCCCACCATGGGCAACAATAATTTTACCAGCAAGGGTTCTGGTCCTAGAGATCATATATGGAAACCTAGCCCAGGTGCCCTATAAACCCCAGGCAAGATGACTACTCTCTAAAGAAGTCTGAAATGCATTTCAGCTAAACATGCTCCACTTCCTCTAAGTCAGAAGAAGGCACTTAAGAAAACAAGACAGGAACCTCTCTCTCCCCTGTTTAAAAAAAAAAACAACACAACAAGCTTTTTCCCAGGACAAACTTTTCAACAAAACCAGTCTTGGGGCTTCCGTCTGGTGAGAGTGATTCAATTGCCTGATGGGTGACTATAATTAGGAGAGAGGGCAGAGACAGGAAGATGGTCCATCTGCCCTCACCCATAACTCAGTTTAATTGGAGGCCTAAAAAAGCTGAAGCAGCAGTACCGTTCCTCTGGCCACACCTCACACCTGAGCATCAATTCCCATTCATTTCTTAGGTAACAAAATAAGAGAGCAACAGAGGTCACAGATTGCTTACGCTGGGAGCCCTCCCATTAATGTTTAAGACAATCCAAGTTGGGCAGTCAGGCATGAAGCATGGGCAGGCCAGTTTTGCAGCACTGAGTAAGAAAGGTTCTGAGGCCAGGATTCATCAACCTGCTAGTACCATATGGTCTGCACCTCCCTGCTGACTCTCCTTCCCACCAGGACTTGAAAGTGGACAAGCCCTCCTTAACGTTTTACCCAGCCAGCAGAAAGAGGATGCTTGAACTCCCTGTAACAGCAGCTAACTAGTTTTTAGTGCTATGGAGAGATCTCAGAGTTGGAAGGGACCTCTGAGGCCATCTAGTTTAAGCACCTCGTTTTACAGAGAAGAAAGCAGAAGGTAATGAAGATTAAATGACTTACCCAACGTCACACACAAAGGGACTATCTGGAGCAGGATTTGAACTCAAGTCCTCTAAATCCATAACCAATATTTTTCCCATTATATCACACCATCTCCCCTTCTTCCAACTTAATGGAATGGAGTGTTCCAGCACTTAGCACAGTGCCTGACACATAGTAGGCACATTCAAAAATGCTTCTTGCTATTACACCCACCCTCACCCTTAAGTGGATCATTCGTAACAGAACATGGGTATTGCAAACCTACCGTTTGGCTGTTATTGTTAGGTGGTTTTCATGTCTCTCTTTGTGACCCCATTTGGGGTTTTCTTGGCAAAGATATTGGAATGGTTTTCCATTTCCTTCTCCAGCTCATTTAAAGAGGAAACTGAGGCAAACAAGGTGAAGTGACTTGCCCAGAGTCATACAGCTAGAAAGCATCTGAGGGTAGATTTGAACTCAGGTCTTCCTGACTCCAGACCCAGTGCTCTAGGCACTGTACCACCTAGCTACCTCAACCTATTCTTTACTATATATGTATACACACACACATACACTTATATGTATATACATATATGTATAGATATATAATGTCCACATCTGTGTCTATACACACATGTATTCATGCAAGCATACATTCATGCTCATATATACACACAAATATTTTCATTCAATGTAAACATATTCAGAAATAGCTCACTTGACTCTTTGGGGTAGAAGGGAAAAGAAATGTGAAAGTTACACAATTTTGAAAGAAACTCTGATCAATACAATGAAGCCAACTGTAATTCCAGAGGATTTATGTTAGAGCAGATGACTCATCTCCAGATAGAGGTAATGGAATCAATGAATTTTCACTTCTGTGCTCTTCTTTCCTAGCATGACTAATGAGGGAATTTGTTTTGTTTGACTATACATATTTCTAACAGATTTTATTTTTCTTGCTCTCTTAATGGGTGAGGGAGGGGAAGGTAGGAGAGAATTTAAAATAAGATGAAATTGAATTTTTATTTTTTTGTTTTTAGAAAATAATGTTATATATAGACAAAAAGGAATGTGAAAGTTACACATAAGTTCCTGTTTAGTGGCCTGAGCTTCCATACCCGAGCCTCTGATGGATGCCATCCCAGGACTCTAGTGATATCTGTCCTGGTGAGGATAGAAACCAGGTCACAAATATCTAATACTTTGTTTTAGAAAGTCTTCAACATCTTTAAAGAGTTGCACTAATCCCCATGGTGACAGATGTACTAGGCAGCCTTGCTTGGGGTAGATTAAAATACTTCCTCTGATTTGCTCTTTCAGCCCATCTGATTAAAATGACATTGCATTTTCTTCCTGTGCTAACCTAGACATGAAAAAGGAAGATGCAGAGGCAACAGCAAGTGAAGGTCCTATACTTACCTCTCCTTCACAAAAAAAATAAGAGAGAAAAAGGGGGGCAGCAGTGTGAGGTAGGTATCCAGGTTATCTCTAAAGCTGCTGGAGATAAAAATAAAGACCTTTTCAAACTAGATTTTTCACTTGAAAGTGTTTATTAATCTATTCTCTATGAAGCAAGGAGTTCAATGAAAGCCTAAGATCAAAGGCATTTTAATTTTTAATTTAACATTTTTATTGTGAGATTTAAAAAGCTGATGTTTGAGAAATTCAACTTTTTGTTACAGAAGGGATATGTGCCCACATGCTAGAAAGGTCTTAGCAATACTTTCCCAAAGCTACCCTTTCAACTCCCAAGATCAGCTCCAAACCTGTAAAGATGTCTTTGTCAAATAAAATACTACCAACTTCTGTCCTAGCTAGGTAGCTAGCACAGCATTGCCTGGGCCTGGAATCAGACAGACTTGGGGCCTCAGACACTTACTAGGTGTGTGATCTGGGCAAGTCACTTAACCTGTTTGCCTCAGTTTCCTCAACTATAAACTGGGAATAATAAAGGCATCTACCTTCCATGATTGTTGTGAGAACCAAATGAAATAATATTTATGAAGTGTTTAGCACAGTGCCTGGCATGTAGTTGGTTACTTCCCCACATCTAATTTGGCTAGAATCAATAGATCATCTATTTAGAGCCAGGACAGAACCACAGAGACCATCCAGTTCAGGAAACTGAGACAGTAAGTGACTTGTGTAGCTAAGTAACCAAGCCAGAAACTGAACCCCATCCTTTGATCCAAATCCATCCTTCTTTCCACCTCAAGGAAAAGGCATTGTTTCATTCTTCTATTTGCATCCCCAGTGGTCAGGACAGTGCTTCCCACATAACTGGTGGCTAGTGAATTTTAGTTTCAGTAAAATATTCATGTAATCCTAGAAGGATTGAGCTCTTTGGTTGTGGTAGACCCATATTCTATTAACCTAAACAACTAGTCAGTGAGTGTGCAGTAAGTACTATGAAGGATCCCAAAGTGGATAATACCATCTAGCTCAGTTCTCATACTAAGAGGAGGGGTAAGTGAAGTACCTAAAAATCTCTAAAGTCAACAAAAAACAAAAGTGCCCTAAGATAGGCATATGGCATAATCAGGGAGTGGGAGAACCCAGAAAGGTTTAATGAAGGAGATGGCATTTGATCTGAACCTAGAAGGATAGAAAGGGATTTTTGTACTTGAATTGATGGGGGCTGAAGGGGTGGAGAGAGAAAAGTATTCCAACAATTGAAAACAATTCAGCATGCATTTCTTAGGTGTCTACTATATCAACATACTATGTTTGGCTCTGAGAAGATAAGGCAAAACGAAAAACAGACTCAGGAAACTTACATCGTACCAGACCATGGGCCAAGAAATAGAAAATTCCAGAGTGTGTTGGGGGACAATAACAGTCAGTCAGCAAGCATTCATTAAGTGCTGACTATCCCAGACACTAAGCTAAAAGCTGGGGATAGAAGGAAAGGCAAACATCAGTAACTGCTCCCAAGGACCTCACAATGTATACAAAAATGTATACAACTGTTAGGAGATCAGTGGGACATAAGACTGAAAAGGTAGGTGGGGACTAAAACATGGAAAGCCTTAAATGACAGAAGTTTGTGCTTTACTCAAACAAAATGCCCAGTCCTTTGGAGGGCAAGGTGCCAGATGGCCACACTTCAGTCACTACACTTCCAAGGTAAACTTGGCCATTCTTGAGGTTCTAGAGAGGAAGATGTAAAATATACCGGCTGAGGCATGGATTAAACAGGATGTCAAGCCAGCCTCCCACGTTAGGTCTACTAGATCTTGGTTCTCCAAAATCAGAACCTTCTCCAACCTCATTACTGCCTACAGAAATTCCCATCTCTGAAGCCAGATGACTTCCCTATGCCTGTGAGAACAGGGGTGAAGATTTGCAAGAGGAATGGAATCAAGCCACCCAGCAATGACTGATTTCAGTCTTTCTGGGAAACAAGGCATTTTTAAGACTGAGTTAACCCCTGATGATGCTATTTCCCAC
This sequence comes from Bettongia penicillata ogilbyi, assembly GCA_023548195.1. Classification (NCBI taxonomy): domain Eukaryota; kingdom Metazoa; phylum Chordata; class Mammalia; order Diprotodontia; family Potoroidae; genus Bettongia; species Bettongia penicillata. Next base: position 652,564 of record JAJHZJ010000500.1, read on the forward strand.
ACACAATCTTCCTGTAAATGTAGGTTACATAATTTCCCTTAAATTTGTATTTTAAGACACCAAATTTCTAGTTTATGCATGAGGGATGTGTGGGTCCTCCCTTAGGTAACAACTCCTTCAACAACTCGCAGCAAGGAGGCGCTGGTCACCTGAGGGACGGGAAGAAAAAGGAAAAGCAGGGCGAAAGGGAGAGACCCAGAAAAAGAAAAGAACTGTGAGGGCAGGAAGTTGCATGCATTATATTTTCCCAAACCAGGAACTTTAAAATGACCCATTCATAGTTAACTAATAGCTCACATCTCTATTCTGCAAAGGTTCACAAACCACTTTTCTCATAACGATCTTGAGATAGATCCTCCCGTTTTACAAACGAGGAAACTGAGGCAACTTGTCCAGGCTCACACCGCTTGTCAATGACAGAAATGAGATCCGAGTCCGGTTTCTTTCACTTCCAACGCACACTCTTTGAATTACACCGGGAGACCTCTTTAATTGAGCTTTTTCACCGCTGCTCCTTCTCCCTTCCCTACACCCCATCCAGGAACGTAAGAGACAGCGAAGAGAAAACTGAAACGGGCTCAGAAAGTTCCAGGACAATCCTAACGACAGATCAGGGGACAGCAGCCCGGCAGAGAGAGGGTTACTATTTCGAGAAGCAGGATAAAATGGCCGTCCCGCAGAGTTTCAGCAGATCCCGATCCAGTGACCGGCAAGAATCACTCTGGGACTGCCTTGCCCCTTTTCTGGGGCCAGAATCCAGTCGACTAAGAATCTCCGGGTTGAGCAAGTGGAGGCATAATACCGCGAAGTGAGTGGGGAGGGAGGGAGATGAGGTTGCTACAAGGAGAATGGGGGAAATGAACCCGGGCCCCTATCCCCACAGAAAAAACCTCGCGGGGCCTTGGGTACTGCCCGCAGACCCGTCCCAAGGATCAGCGTCTCTGTGCCCCCTTCTCTCCCTCCTAGCCGCGCCGCTCTAATCTCTGCGCCGCCCCAACCTGGGGAGCTGTCCTTGCTGATCCGACGGTACGTAGCTCGAGAACAGTTTGTTCCTGTCAAGATTCACTCTGCCCTTCCCAAGTGCTCTTCTTTCCCAGGTTTGTGGCCCTGGGGCTAATTATCTGACTCCCTCACCCAAAACAGTGTGGTTGACTCAGAAACTTCTGTCCTCTAACCTTCCGTTTAGGGGCTGAGTACTACAGACAGTTCTGTGGAGCATCTTCCAAAGACTTTCCAATTCACGCCTCGGAGCGGAGCAGCGAAGTTACTACCGGTCCCATGCTCCCAGCCCCACCCCTGACCTGCATTTCCTGCCCTAAATGCCGGGCCCTAAGTGACCAGCTGTTTGACTCAATGGGATAATGACTTCCTTCGGCTCCGAGCTAGAAGTCACCTGGTCCTGCCTGTTCCCCATTCCACCCCTTCAGCTCCAGCCTCGGTGATTAGCTATGTAAATCAGCATTTCACAAACTCATTAAGGGAAGCTATTAAAGCCCAGCCATGAATATATAAAATAAGATAGAGGAGTGAGGAAGGAAAGGAAAAGAAGAGAAGCGAATGGGGACCCTATCCTCTTGAGAGTGACCGAAAAGCTCCTGCTGTCGGGACTTTAGAGCCCCGGCCAGTATCAACTTGATTAGAATTTGTGACTTCCTACAAACACACAGAGGCTCTAAGGTGAATCAGAGTCTATGACTTCAGCAGCATGAGACTTTTTTTTTTTTTTTTAAATCTCAGCATTAAAAGGAACCTCAGGAATCCCCTTCGCAACATAACATCTAGGCAAGTAGCTAACTTGAAAATGTCGCAGAGACCGGGAACTCTACTTCTCAAGGCAACCCAGTCTATTTTAGGTTGGTTCTAATTATTAGGAAGGTTTTTCCCCTCACACGCATTTGAAGCTTCCTTTCAGCAACTCTCAGCCCACTACACCTAGCTGCATCCTCTGGGGCTAACCAGAACGGGTCTTACTATTCTTACACATGACTGTTCTTTAAATATTTGGAAGTAACTATTATATTTTCACTTCTAAATACCTCCTCCCATTTTAAAAAATTAAATCAATTCTCTTATGGCATGGTTTTGAGTTCCATCATCTTCCTGGTCAGCCTTATTGGACTAGTGGGATGCCTAACTAGGGTTGCAGTTGTCTCACACCCAATAAAATAGAACAAATCCTGAAGCAGGATAGGGAGGAATAAGAAGGGTCTGGTCAGGGCAAAGATCAGTGTTGGGATAAAATAACTTGATTTCACACTGTTGGGGCCACCTTTCTAGCTGTAAAGAAAGTATTTGGGATATTGATATTACATCTAAGTTTGTAATAGAACGTAAGAACCAGGCCCACTGTGAGGAAGCACAGTGCTCCCATTATTGGAAGTACATTTTTGTTGACTGGACAAATCGTTTAGCCCAGCATCCTTCCCTGAAGGTATTTCCTGCAGGTCATTCAGAGGTGGTCAGATGGTTGCTAAAAACAGCTGCTTTAGTCTGAGGTTCCAGTGCCTAGTTGATCAGAAATTCTGCACATATAGCAATTCTGGTGTCTCTGGGACCCTGGCCCCTGACAGCCAGGGTCACCAGGAAAGCAGGTTCCCTTGCCCCCAAGTCATGGGAAATCTCACATAACATGAGCTACAGGGTCCTCCCTTCAGATGTAACACCTAAGCAAAAGGAAGGAAGGAAGGAAGGAAGGAAGGAAGGAAGGAAGGAAGGAAGGAAGGAAGGAAGACCTCAGAAGGCACCAAGAGAAAACAACAGTGATGTTGGGACTGAAAAAAAGGATTTTTGCTTCAAGACAGAAGCTCTCTTGAATCAGACCACAGCAGGAGAACCAATAAACACTTGAGATTTCCAGTCTGGAGACACTTCTTTGTGAGTCTGCTCAAACTTTGTGTAGTCCCCATTCGGCCCCTTCTTTCCAGAAAGGTGGCTGCTGTGGAAACTGCCATTAGCAGGGCTCTAATCAGGTCCAGATCTGAATGTTTTCCTCTTCTTAGAATGCAAGATAGCCCCAAGGAAGGCTATGCAAGTCACAAAAGAAATAGGGACCTTAGCCGTCAGATGAGAACTGAAGTGACCACACAAAAATCATAGAACTTAGAACTAACTATAAGGGATCTGAAACAAGAATGAGGCAGCTAGGTGGCATACTGGGTGGAGAATTGGACTTGGAGTCAGAAGACCTGAGTTCAAATTTGGCCTCAGACATTTACTAGCTGTGTGACCCTCAGCAAATCACTTAACCTTTCTTTAGTTTCCTTATCAGTAAAATGCAGATAATAATAGCACCTACCTCGCAGGGTTGTTATCTCAAATGAGATAATAATTGTGAAGCACTTAGCACAGTACCTAGTACATAGTAGGCACCAGACTAATGAGAAGCCTTACCGCATTCTACTCCTTTATGAACTGCATGTAGATTATTCCTCCCTCTTCTACTTTTTTGTCCAGCACTATCCCATTTACTTTTCTTTATTCATGGTCCTAGCTATACTAACAATAGTATCTTCCCAATCCACATCTCCACATGAAATGCCTCCCTCTTCCATGAAGCCTTCCTTGATACCTAGGCAGACAGTCCAGAGATAAAATTGATCTTCCCCTTTTCACATTTCTCATAGCACTTTCCTAGACCTCTCCTTGTGTTTATCACACTCCACCTCATTTTGAACTTATTCATGTATATGCCACATTGCTCTAGTAGACTATAAGCTCCTTGAGGTCAGTAACTGCATCAATTTTATATGTGTATCCTCAGCATTGAGCTCAGGGCCTTACACTTAATAAATGTTTGTTGAATTGTTGGTATTGAAAGAAATATCTGTTTGATGCCATCTTCTCTTTCTTTCCAAACAAAGTATTCTTAGTCACAATCCCTGCTGCCCAGGGAACAATAAACCCAACATAACTGGACAAAAGAGACTTCATCCTGACTGCCTTCCTTTCCATAACAGTGGAATAGACAAATCGTCTGAAGCTGAGATCCCTGTATTCCTGCTCTTTTGTTTGCCATTAATTAAAGTGGCCATATGGAAGAAGCTGATAATGGCAGCTGAGGAGCCAATGAGGGAGGGAATGGGGACTGTGAGGAGCCCGTGGCTGAAGTGGCTTCTGCGGGCAGCTCAGAGTAAAGGGGACCCTGTCAGAGTTCAACCAACAATAGATGGGAGAGTGAGCATAGCCCCAGCCGGCGTGTTTGTGTCCTCTGGCACTGTGGGCTGCCACAAGTTCTGTCTGAGCACCTCAGAAATGGCTGGCTGTCCTATACACAGCAGAGGCAAGAGGAAAGTAAGAGGCAGCCAGAACACCTCTGCCCACAGACCCCAAGGAAGGTTGTAGTCACAACAAAAAAGGATTTGCTTCATTCTACAAAAAGGAAAAGTCAAAAGGGCATTTCCTAGTGACTTTCCTGGCTGGGCGCTTTACTCAGTTTGGCTAAGCACAAACAGCCCAAGCATTTCCCAAGGTTTGTTTTCAATACATTTCGATTGGCTCCTTTGTTTACTCAGACCACTCACAATGACAGAGAGTAACTGAGGTTTCTGTCTCTGTGTGTCCTCTCAGCGCCACCCCCCCCCACTCCAATTACAGGGCAAAATCATTCACATTTTTCTTCCAAAAGGAAAATCATAAGGATGATGATGAAGGTGGTAATGATGATACAAATTATCATTATGATACCATGGTCAAGCAGACCACCCTGGAACTTGAACCCATATTCAGCTAATATTTAACTTAACTCACTAGGCATATTTTTTTTTCTCCAGAAATTAAATTCCCAACTTTGCTTTTCTTGGTCAAGCCCAGGTAATTAATAATAGTGCTATACAGAGTGAAATCCTAAATGTGATAAAGAAAAAGCTAGAATATCCTTCCTTCCATCAACATGGGCAGGTTTGCGATGACAAACAGCTTCTACCTCAGGGGGAGAGTAGGGAAGATGCACTTTCATGTTCTTTTCCTTGTTCATAAAAAGGAAAGCAAATTTAACCCAAGGAGGCAGTACCTCTAAGTCTCTCATCCCAGAGAACAGCAAACTAGGGAAAGTCATGTAGCTCAAAACTCAACTTTGAGAAAAACCTAGTTTTTAGTTTTTAAAAACTAGAGAGAAACTAGTTGTCTTTCCCTATCTGTTCACAACAATCCATATAAATAACCACATTTCTGATAGATTGGCTGAAAGGAAAACCTGAGCAGTGTTCCGTTACGTGTTCTGTGCACCCCCAGAATCCCACCATAGATTTCTTAAAGCCCTCTGTTAGGATTTTAGAAATAGGCAACCAAGACATCAAAAGCTTACTTCGATCACCACTGTTCAGTACCTTGGACTGGAAGTTACCATATGAGATATTCCAGGGAGACAAACTGTGAATCTTGTTTTTCCCTTGCTTCAGAGAGATCTTCTGTTCAAAGGAGTAGGGTTTCCTCCAGATAGAGAGCCACCAAATCCTGTGGCCACAGACATAATATCTGCTGTTGTTCCAGAAATATTCAGAAAGTTTCTTGGCTGGATACAAGGTTTTTCCCCCCCTGTTAAATGTATTTTCTGTCAGATGCATAACATATCCACTAGAATCTCAGAAGGAGGGGGGGGTGGAGGAGGAAGGAAGAAAGAGGAGGAAAAAAATCCACACAGACCCAGGAAGAAGGAGAAGCAAATCCCTCAGATCTCCAATGCAATTAAAAGATTCAACCCCTAGACCTGCTCTTCCTGCAAAGAAAGCCTTCATCTGACAAATTAACTGTTCTCGGAAGCCCTTTTCCTGATCAGTCTAAGGTGAAAGCTCCAGCCTTAGATATCTGCCTTTGTCAGCGAAAGAACATAATATTGACTTACCTTTCCCCACAGCTATTGTCTTTCCCCTTTCAAAATGACATCACGGAAAGCAATCATGAAATTTACATGGGGGGCTGGGTGGATGGAGGTGGGGGGAGGAGTTGGAGGGCAGCCACTTCGCTTACACCAGTCACATGCGAGCAGGATTGTTTGTTGGTTTCAATTAAATATCTGCTCCCCCTCAGTGTGTGAACTCCTAAGCCTGCTAAAGGGGATGTCTCATTTACTTAATGACCGCTCTCATTAAAGGGAACGGCACAGGGCTGGCGGAGGCGGCCTTTGTAAATACACTACCCATGAACCCTTGGGGTTGCAATATATCTGTTTACTCTCCGAGGTGAAATAAATTTACAGTATAGCATCAAAAAGATGGATCTGCTGACTTGGGGAGCGAGGGGAGTATCGAGGCCTCATAAGAGCCGTAGCCCCTGTCTTCTGAGAACTAGTCAACAGAAGGCGACTGCATTTACCCATGCGGATTCATAATTAATATGCAGAATGATCAGAGGTTCTTTTATGCAAAATACACAAAAGGGCAGAGTATGTTACAACTGCCATCCTCATCCCCCTCTGTCTTCTCTCCCAGTGGTACAGTCCAATAATTCCTAATAGCAGCAACCCGGGAATGACAGATGCCCTAGGTTAGCGTAGCTGCAGCGAAAGTACTTTACAATATTTATTGGTGGTTAGGAATATGACCTATCATCATAAAGAACAGACTGCAAAATTTATTGTCCAGATGAAGCTGGTAGCATTGCATATTAGCTCATCTACATAGTCAAGTGCTAGTGACTGAAAAGGTCTATGATTTTTAAAAAGTGCAAAGAAGTACAAAAAAAAAGACCCTCAAAGTAAAAGACTAGGGAAGAGATTGTTTCCTCTCACTGCATTTTCAGTTTGATAAATCTTTTCGTTGTTAAAGTACCTATAAACTCCATCTAAAAAGCAGAGGTGCTTTCTCCTAGGAAGAGAATGTTCTGTCCCTAAATAAATCGTTTCCAACCAGAGAGATATACCTTCTCTAGTTGTTTTTTTTTATCTGACTTTATCCTGATCTATTTTAATTCCCTTGAAATAGCCTATCCAATAAAAAGCAAGGAAAAATCCATAAAATGTTCAATAAAAGTTTTCACCTACTCTGTAATAAAATCCTAACATCATATTTCTTGCATGTAAGTTGTGGTTTCTTCACATTCATAGGATTTTGAGGTTAAAAGACTCCCAAGGGTAAGTGACTTGATCAAAGTCATACAGGTGGAAAAATGACTGATCCAGGACTCAAAGACAGTTCCTTAGATTACAAATCCAGGGCCTCTTTCCATTATACTAAATTTGTGTTTCTCCATATGCCACTCACAGTTTCCTGAAAAAGCTATTGGTCAAATACTCTTTCCACTCCAAATTACCTAGATGTTAACTATAAGAGAGTTGGCAATGAAAGTAACAAGGTTTTGATTACAATCCAAATCGTCTCATTGAAAGGTGAGGCTCTTTATCCCTGATGGAAGAGATAAAATTTCTCTGTTGTCCTAATCAGGATTTTAGGAAATATGCATGGAATGACAACGGACTAAATTTAAAATAACTCCCAAAATGTTATTAATTATAAAATACTAAGAAAGAACCAAATGAAAAGTTCAGATTGCAGGCTGAAACTCGTGTTTAAATTGTCTTTCTTGGTAAAATTATGTGGAAATAAAATGTCCCTGACTCAACTGGCACTGAAGAACTCAAGACATCATAAACAAGAAGGAAGACAGATTGCAGTTTTGATATTCTTCTAGGATTATATTTTGAAATGAACACCTGTCATTTATTGCACATAGTGTGTCCTCCAATATTATATATTACCCCCAACCTGCTTCAGTCTAAACATTAGTGAAAGAATCAATTTTGCTTCCAATTTTTAAGTCCACATTTTCACATCAGTCCAAATACTCAAAAATGTGGCTTCTTTGCAAAATAATGCATGAAGTGTAGGCAAGACCTGATCTCAGACTGGGTAGGGAAAACATAAATGCAAAGATGCAATGGCTGGGCCTACAATAAAATATTAATTAGCCACATAAGAATATTCTGAAACTCCTGCAATGTCTATTTTAATGACTGTCTACCATTTTTTGGCTCTTTCGTGAGCTCATATCCATTAGCATAAAAGGACATATTCAGCTGAGAGCACTCCTGAAAAGCCATTTTCTATCTCCTCTGGACATGCTGTGAGTGCAGGGATATTTTACATCCTAAACCTTTGGCATTCAGAAATTCTATTAAACTCTTATCGCCAGTCAGCAGGCCCAGCGCTACCCAGCATTTCCATTGTTCTGCATTGAAGATAGAATCAAAGGGAGGGTCCGTGCTGAATCAGCCTTATTCTCTTAACAATGTCCCCATGTTACACGAATGCTATTTAATTCATATATGTAATAGTCAAACTTAAGAAACAACAACAAACTAGATGGAGTGGAAAACTGGATGCATGCATGTGTTGGAGGGAGGAATCTATATCTAATATAGTTTTTGGTACAGTTATTTTTCTTGGTTCCTGAAATAATATTAAATAATTTTAAATATTTCAAGAAATTTTTTCCTCATATTCATGGCAATTGGCACCTTAAGGTATATGTATCTGCCAGAGCTGAGACTATGTTTCTTCACCTTCTCTACTTTACTTTAAAATGGTTTTAAAAGGGAGTTCAAAATTTATTCAGAATCTCCAAAGGAATTCAAACAAATATGAAATTTGAAGAAAGAACCTGAAGTCTTTGCTAATATGTTGTAAATATCATTTAAACAATTGCCCAACGCCTTTGAAAGTCTGAGCTCAACCTCTTTGGCTGATACCATTTCCCAAGGGAAGAAATAAAGCAACACGAAGATGAACTTGGCCAATGTATTTAGAAAGTTGGAAATCATTCCTACATGGATTGACCACCTAGGAGAAAAACCAACTGATGCAGCCTGAAAGCCGAGCCGCAGTCTGGCTAGTCAGCACTGCGGACAGCTCCCTCCAGAGCTGGCTGTCTACGACCCTTTGTTCTGTCTACTGAAGTTTGGAAGTTCGGATAAACACTGTGAGACCAGAGCTGTTAACCAAAGTCTTTCAGCCATGAAATACGAGCTGCCTTTATAATGTGAGATGGGCCAATTCGGAATCCAAAGCATTAAAAAAAGTTTCCAAATGTAGCACTTCCAAATAACAACAACACATCATAATTCAAAAATGACTAAAGGAATGTTATGTCATTAAGAAAGGGACTGTCGTTCTTTAGCATTTAAAATTGTAAACCATGTTTCATGTCATAAGGTAATTTTATGACACAAGTGGATATTTGTCATTCATTTAAAGACTTAATATAAAAAAAGACAAGAAAGACATCTGACTTTTTCATTTTATGATTTAAATAGATTTAGAAGCAGTAACGTCACAAAGTAACGCTACTGTACTAACACTAACAATATAATGAAAGAGGGAAGATCTGCAAAACCCAAACTTGAGGCTAAAATCATGCTTTTTAAATAAGTGCTTTGTGTGAGCTGGGGGTGGGGGCGGGGGTTGTCCCACCACACACTCCAGGATATAAACTTGTCGAATGAAAACCTGCATAATGACCACTGGGCTGGGAAGATCATTTTAAATAAAGTTTAATTACTTGTGCAAATCTACACACAGGGATTCCAAGTGTCAGTTCATTTGCTTTATAAAAACTCTTTCAAGTAATTTCAGTCTAAACTTTATGCATCTGTAATTGGCACCAACTTCTCCGGTGACCAGCTGGGGGTGAAGATTTTTCTTGTTCCTTTTTGAAAGCTTCCCTGCAGATGGGCTGCCTGCCTTAAAGCTGCAGACTACAATTAGGGCCGTTGTGTGCCCAACAGAAATGGTCAGCATTAATATTGTATATGGAACAGCTGAGGGGCTGGGGAGGAGCTGCCTCAAGCAGGCCCCTGGCAGATGGAGCAAACAAAACAAAACAAAAAAAAACCCACTTTTACTAACCCTTTGGGCTAACATTGTATGAATGTCTCTCACTGAATCTCTCACAAGGAGCCACACCACACACACTAACCCTTTGGGCTAACATTTTATAATCGTATCTTACTGCAAACCCCACCACACACACACACATACACATATGCAGACAGAGAGATACACTCTAATCTTTCAAGGCAATAATGTAGGAACATCTCTCACAGGGAACCATTTCAGACACTCCTCCCTGCCCCCCAAATACACCATGTCCTTTGGGCTAAAATTGTATGAATGTCTCTCACTTTGAGCCACAACACACACACACACACACACACACACACACACCTCATTACCCACATACATATGTACACAAAGATAGAGACATACATGCAAAGATATACATTATGAACTAACATGTTAACATTTCTAAGCACACACAATCAGTGACATATTGTGTGGCTGTCTTTCACTGAGTCACACCAAAAAACACATACTATATATCCCATGAGTTGCTCCTTAATGGACCTCTGATGTAAAATTGGACACCTCAGTCATACTTGCACTCTCCCAAACCCTGAACTATTTTGAGGAGAAAGAGGTATATTAGCACCAATCTGATCTTTTCAGCAGCTTCCATGCACCAAATCAGGGGTTGGTGACAACAACCCTGCTGCCTCCACTCTGCTGGAATAAACTCACTGCATCACCTATGGCTATTGCAGTCATTGCCTTTAACTTAATTCATGTCAGTATCTTGGCAATGCTTTCAAGCTGGTATAAGTGAATTGATAAGCCCTGGAAGACCAAAAGCAAAAATTGGAGTTATTCCCTAACAGAAACTAAGAGAACCTGAACCCTGAACCCACCGGTTGGTTGTTCCTAAGACACCAGGTCTCTCAGTTTACAATGTGTTGGGGGAGATGTGAAGAAGATAGATGTGTAACTCAAAATTATTTACAAACACATACAAATTAGTCTGGAGAATGAAAGTTTTAAACCACTATATAAGGTTTGATTTTAAAACAGATATATTTTTCAACTGGGATTTGTCATACAAATTTCAGTTGTGGATGAAATACTGGAGAGAGGGTCTACCCCCTCCCTTCCCAGGTTGACCCACACCTGGACCTATATCCTCTATTCCAGAAAAAAAGACATTACAACAATGAGAAGGCAGCATGACTTGAATTCAGTTAATTAATTTCATTTGGTCTGTTTGCTGAGATGAGCTGAAACATGGACCCCGGACAGACGGGAATTCCAAAGAAGAAACAGCTGCAGGGGAGGGGAGAGAGTCAAGAGAGCTTAGAGAAACTTTTACGAACCCAGGAAAGCTCCACACAGCTTCATTCTCGCTCTGTTCTCTTGGTTGATCAGGCGTCACTTCTGCTCAAACCACAGCCCAGACACCACTTACTTTATTCCTGGAAAAGTTGCTGCCAAGAGCAAAACTTATGTGTCTAAGAGGCTTGAAGAGTCCCTGCCCATCCAATGAGAGCCCAGGGAGCTGATAATTACAGATCAAAGCAGCAGGCCTCTGGCCAATGAGAACCTACAGCTCACAAGCCCACACAATAGGAACTGAGGGAGACAATGAAAATCCACCCACCCACCCCCAGCACACACATGCACACACAAAAACAGCTGGCCCAGGATGAGGAGGCAGGAGGCAGGGGGTAGGGGCAGGGGGCATGGAGCTGGAGGCAAGAGAAAGGGGGAAGGGGCAGAGGACAGGAGAAAGCAGACTAATGGTAAGGGGCAGAAAGAAAGGAGCAAAGTGCAGGGAGGTTGGAAGGGAAAGGAGGCAGAAGCAGGGGTGGGGGAAGGGAACAGAAGCCAGGAGTCAAGGAGAAGGGAGCAAGGAGGAGAAAGGAGAAAATGACTGGTCAGGAGGCAAAGCCAGGGGGAAGAGGTGGCAGACAAGGAGTTAGAAGTAGGAAGGGGGCAAGCAGGGAGAATAGAGGTAGACAGCAGAAAGAATGGGAGAAGGGTAAAAGCACACACTATGTTACTGATATCGGTCCCATTAAGTCATAACCCCATTTTATCAGGACAGCATAGAGAGGCAGTGTCAAGGAGACATTGTGGACAGAGAAAGAAACACAGGGAAGAAGGGAGAGGAGAAAGTATGAAGAGAGTATTACATTGTAGGGGGGAAGTCAGGATAGAGATTTGGGAAGAATGTTGTAGGGAAGGAATTAGGATGGGAGACTGGTATAGGCAAACCTGCCAATATCCTTAGATATTACACCTACTGGTATCCTTACAGAGCAAGTACCTTTGACAGTCTCTGAAATGAGGTGGAGGAGAAAGTATACTGGGGTCTTTCCTTCCTAAGTGATCTGGGTCATAGACTAAGAAGTCTTTAGTCACACAAAGTCTAACCTATCAGGGGCCTAGGATTTGACCCTTCCCCTTGAGCTCAGAGTTCCTGTCCCCAAGGAAGGGAAGTCTCAGAATCAGGCATAAAGCAATTATGAACAAGTTAGTCTTTCCCAAGGGAGCTTGGAACATGACAGACTCCAAACCCTAAACCTCTCTGGGACCTTTTCACATGGCTAGGGACAGCAGGGAGAGCTCAAGTGTCAGAGGTCATATGGGTGGCTCTGAAGACAGATGGTGGAACCCACTGTAGGGAGGGCCTCATAGGGCCAAGACTAACCTCCCAGATGGAAGAGGAATGACTTGAGTTACCAACAATATCTTATTCTCCCCCAGTGTGAGAAGTTGGAAGGGATATGGAAGACACTCTCCTTGACAGCATTCCATAGGGCCTTGACGTGTACACCCATTACCCTCTCTCTGTTGTTCAGTTATTTCAGTCATGTCCAAACCCCATTTGGGGTTTTTTTGTCAAAGATACTAGAGTGATTTACCATTTCCTTCTCTAGTTCATTTTACATATGAGGAAACTGAAGCAAACAGGATTAAGTGACTTGCTCAGGGTTACAAAACTAGTATCTAAGGTCAGATTTGAAATCAGGAAGATGAGTCTTCCTAACTCCAAGCCTGGCATTCTATCCACTGTACAACTTAGCTGCCCCTTTAACTCTAACCATCTCCTTAACAGATTGGTATAGACACTTGACCTGGAGATACTGGGCATCACATCCAAGAAAGGAGCAGGCACTGGTTTAAGGGGGCAGGGAAGAGAGATGAGGGAGATATCTGGGCTCAAGAGGAAGGAATGGTGATAGTCATAGGACAAGGAGACACAGATGATGGTAGATACAGGTTATTTAGAATAATTTAGCTTATTTGAACTTTTTGTGTCTTCCTTTAGTGGAGTAAATATTATTTACAAGATATGAAATTAGTAAAGAACTGCAAAAAAAGAAAGAAAAAGAAAGGAAGAAAAGAGAAAAGAAAAAAAGACACTAATTTAGGGGATGAGAGTCCTATATCTTCCTCTTTTTTTTCAGACCTCTGGATTTTTCTGTCTAGAGTGCAGGAGTTAGAGTAAAGATAGGGAATAAGAAAAGAAGGATGAGAGATAGAGAGCAGGAAACAGCTGGAAGGAGATCTTCTGAGACTCTTTGAGACCCTTTACCCTAAGGGATAAGTTTCACTAGACTCCCTTGATAAATCAATCTGTAACTATGTTCCTATGTATAATGAAGGGAATTGGGGCCCTCTGATAGAACACACAGAAGGAGAGGACACACTAAAGAAAAATTTCGCTTCGCTTTTGGCAAATTGTCCAGCTCCATTCCATCCTCTATTATCCAGATCTGATAAGTCTTCCCCCCTCCCACCTACCCCCATCTTTTGCCCCTGTTCTCAATCTCTCAATCTACGTATTGCTTAGTTCCAAGGTGGGGAAAGGGGGAAGGAACCAAGAAGAAGATAAAAAGTGTTTTCATGAGAAAAAAGTCCCAAGAGCCAATTAGCCAAACAAGCTATGTCTCATATTGTAGACAAAGATATGAGTACACCTCAGAATTAGATTGTCAGTATGGCAATAACACAAGCTGTTAGTATAAGTACCCCTCACTATCAGCATGGGTACATTGGCCATCTATATGGTAGTGGGAGCACACTCTGGCCATAAACATGAATGTCCCCTGGTCATCAGTGTGAGTGCACCATTGCTATCAATCCATATGGTCTATGTGGGTGCAAATCATCAGTGTGAATATTACCATCTGTCAGAGTGAACATATTCCAATCATCATCAGGAGGATAACCTGGCCTTCAGGTTGAGTATTCCAATTTAGTAGTGTGAGCACGCTGGATGTCAGTGTAAATCCATCCTGTCCATCATCGTGAGCACACTTCATCCATCATCATAAATAATCTGACTGTAAGTTTGACCACATTCAAGCTGTCAACATGGATAACCCTGGATTTCAGTACCAAGGCAATCAGCATGGTTGGAGCTTAGCTCTCAATATAGGTGCATGTCAACCATCAGCATTAGCCACATACACATGGGCATACTTTGGCCTTAAGTGTGAGTATACCTTGGCTATCAATATGGGTATTCTGGTCATTATTATGGAAATATCAACCATGAGTGTGAATGCACCATAGCTATCAGTATGGATATACCTAACTCTCAGTGGGGATACTCCTAGCCACTAGCATAAGTATATCCTATGCACTGGTATGAATGTACCTTGAGCATCATTGTGGGTACCTGGGTCTGTTAGCATGGATTCATATTAGTATTCAGTGTAGTGCTCTTGGCTATCAACATGGGTGAACGCTATCCATCATAAGCACACCCCATCCATTAGCATAGATGACACTTATTATTAGTGTAAGTAACCCCAGCCAGCAATGTGGACATACTAGTCTATCAGTGTGGATCATCCCAATTCGTCACTGTGAGCATACCAGAGTGAGTACACTCCAGCCATCAGCATGTTTACCCCTGGATGCCAATGTGAATTTGCTCTGGTCATTAATGTGGGAACATTCCATCTGTCCCCATGGGAATATTCAGCCAACTAGTGTAAGAATACCCTAGTCATCCATGTGGGTTGTCCTTGTCTATCAACATGGGCGAAGTCCAAACGTGAGTTCATTCTTGACATTTGAATGAGCACATGTCCATTGATGCAAGCACACTCCAGCTATCAGTGAGGGTACCTCTTGGCTGACAGAGTGGGTGTACCTCAACTGGAAGAGTGGGTACATCCTATATATCAATGTGCATACCCTCTCATTAGTGTGCATATACCATAAATATGCTAACATGAATACACCCACCATCCTTGTGTACAATCAGCTTTTATCAGTACAGGCAGGTTGTGTCCATTAATTTGTCCATAAGGTATCAAGATAGGTATATCCTGTTCATCAGTATGAGCATAGTCTGATCCTGGGCAAGTTATTCAACCCTGTTTGCCTCAGTTTCCTCATCTGTAAAATGAACTGGAGAAAGAAATGGGAAACCAATCCAGTATCTTTGCCCCCCAAAAAACCCAAATGAGATCAGGAATAGTTGGGGACTTCATCAGAGTTATAAACTCTCCTCAAAAGCAATCACAGATTGATTGACTGATTTACTTATTTGTTTGCTTGTTTACTTTTTTATTTCTGGGTATATGCAACTCTAATTAAACAAAGGGAAAAAAAGAGGAAAAAAGGAAGAAAAGTCTTGGATGTAAATGCATCTGAGTATTAGCATGCTCTGACCTCTGACCATCAACTTTGGTATTCCTGGAATTTGGTGTAAGTATCTCCAGTCACCTGTATGGGCACATCATAGATATGCAAGCATACTACAGCCATCAACATAAGCACACTTTGGCCATCACTGCAGGAAGAATCCTTTATTAGTAAGAATATATCCTGCCTACCAGTATAATCCCATCTTATCTACTAGTTTGATGGTACTGTCAGTACAATCCATCAATATTTATCAGTAAAAACTATCAGTAGGAACATTCCTGGCCATCAGTGTAGGCACATTGCATTCTAATGTATGAGTGCTCTGACCATCAGTGTTGGTGGTCCTTGCCATCTTCATAGGCATACCCTGGCCATCAACATTTATACCCTCTAGTTATCAGAGTGATTATACCATAGCTGTCAGTAGGAGCTCCTCCTATCTATCAGTGTGAACATACCCTGACCATTAGCATGATGAACACACACTGACTGATGAGTTACAACTTTCCTAACAGAAAGGGGTACTCATGGTGATATCTGAAGTACACCCATACTAATGGTATATCTGATAGCTGGGATGTACACACACTGACAAGCTACTAAAGAATACAGTCATTCTTATGACTCGGATGCATTTACAATGATTAATTTCTTCATTAGAGACTATATGACCATCTACAGGGAATTCTCTGGGAGCTAGGTCCTTCAGGGAAGGCTCACTTGTACATTGAGGGAATGATCATAGGATCACAGCTATAAATTTGGATGGAATATTAGAGATCATTTTGTTCAATCCTCTTCTTTTATATGAAGAAACAGAGATCCTTAAATAGTACATACATTGACCTACATCATGAGGGTAGTAAAGAGCAAAACTGCAATTTAAACCCAGGTGTTCTGACTCTAAAACTAACACTCTTTCTCCCATGCTACAGTTGACATATGTTTTATGAAGCTGACAGAAAGGGAAAGAGTGGGTCATCTAGATCATCTGGAAAAGTAATATGATGCTGTGGGAAGTGGCAAGAATTTATGCAGTGATGACAGGTTTCAAATGTCTAACATGTTTTTATTATCCCTTTTCCCTTAAAACCTTGATCACCTGGTCTATTCCCTATTAAGAAATTCTACCTGGTCATCATGCTCCCTCCATCCTGCCCAAATGGGCCACATTCCCTGTAAACCCCCTTTATTTCCCCTCCTTCTTCCCCCTGTATCCTTATTGCCTTTGAATGGTTCTTGGTATATTTATGGACTCACCATCCTATCTTCTTTCTCCATCATCCACACCCTGTCTCACAAACTCTGACCATTTCCCCGACTTCTTATTCTCTTTGTGCTTTCCCCCTTAGATCCCTTTCACTCCCTTGTTCCTAATTTGGAAACTAAAATGTCCCAAAGGCATTTTTATAGCTTTGTCTTGACTTGGCTACCCAAGCTTTCACTTTCTTTCCCCCAAAAGTTTGGTTCCATTGCTCAACACCAGCAACAATGGGAATATTCCTATTAGTTCATTACCATTGCTAACAGAAGAAAATAAATCTCTTTCACTTTCTTCTCTGTGGGGCTACTATATCTTGTGGTGCTGCCTCACTTTATTCACAGAATTGTATACTGCCATGATCAAACTCTTTGCCATTGACGAAATGTGGTAAACTGTCCTTTAGGAACAAGAAAAAATCAACTTGACAAGTAAATATCAATATTAGTTCTATATCAGGAATAATTTAGTGTTCAGAAAACTGAAATGCCCATGTAAAATTCATACAAATTGTGCTATAGAGGACAAAACCCTAGATTTGGAGTTAGAAGTCCTGAGCTTGAAACCTTTCTTTGCCTCTTAGTAACTCCGTTTTTATTATTTTTGCTATATAGTCATTTTTTTTCAGTTGTGCCCAACTCTTCCTGACCCCATCTGAGATTTTGTTGGCAAAGATACTGTAGATGTCTCACCTTAAGTGAGTACCTACATAGACCTTGGCTTCAAGGGGCCAAGGTCTCCCAGTGCATCCTGGGCCATCTCCAGTCATTCTGAGGAATATCAGGTCACTGGATTCAGAAGGTTCTGGAGGAGAAGTGAGGCTGGTGACCTGCACAGCCCTCCCTCACTCGAAACAAAGTCAAGTGCAAGTCATGTCATCATTTCTCTGATGGCATGGTCTTCTTTGGCAAGAAAGGATGAACACAACTATAGATATGTGTCATTTTCTTCTCCAGCTCATTTAACAGATGAGGAACTGAGGCTAACAGGGTTAAATGACTTGTCCATGGTCACAGAACTAGAAAGTGTCTGAATGCAGATTTGAACTCAGAAAGAGGCGTCTTCCTTATTCCAGGCCTGACACTCCATCCACTGCCTTACCTAGCTGCCCAATAACTGTGTCACCTTGGGCTACTCATTTGAATAATCTTGTCCTCACTTTCCTCATTTAAAAAATAAGATAATATGCCAAAACAAACCAAGGGACTATATGAACACAATTACAAAGCACTTCACACAAATAAAGTCAGATCTAAGTAAGTGGAAAAACATCAATTGCTCATGGATAGGCCAAGCTAATATAGTGAAAAGGACAGTTCTACCTAAATTAATTTACTTATTCAGGGCCATACCAATCAAACTACCAGAAAATTATTTTCTAGAGCTAGAAAAAATATAAAAAATCATCTATAAGAACAAAAGTTCCAGAATATCAATGGAATTAATGAAAAGAAATGCTAGGGAAGGTGGCCTAACCTACCAGATTTCAAATTGTATTATAAAGTAAGAATCATCAAAAACCACTTGGTACTGGCTAAGAAATAGAGGGGTAGACCAGTGGAATAGGTCAGGTACTCAAAACAGAGTAGTCAATGAATATACTGTTTGATAAACCCAAGGACCCTAGTTTCTGGGATAAGAACTCACTGTTTGACAAAAATTTCTGGTAAAACTAGATAGATAGATGAGAGAGAGAGAGAGAGAGAGAGAGAGAGAGAGAGAGAGAGAGAGACAGATAGAGATAGAGATATGGATCTATATCTATCTACACACACACATACACAGACATATATGTATCAGTGTGGTGGAAAATGGGCATAGAGCAATGCCTGACACCATACCCAAGAATAAAATCCAAATGAATACAGGTATAAAGACTGATACCATAAACAAATCAGGGGAGCAAGGAATAATGTATTTGTCAGATTTATGGAGAATGGAGAAATTTATGACCAAACTAGAGACAGAGAACAATATGAAGTGCAAAATGGATAATTTTGATTACATTAAATTGAAAAGTTTTTGTATAAAAAAATCCAATGAAACCAAAATTAGGAGGGAAGCAGAAAACTTGGAAAGAATTTTTGCAACTAGTATCTGTAATAAAGACCTTATTTCTAAAATATATAGAGAATTGAGTCAAATTTACAAGGATATAAATCATTCCCCAATTGATAAATGGTCAAAGGATATGAACAGGCGGTTTTCAGAGGAAGGAAATTAAAGCTACCTATAGCCATATAAAAAATGTTCTAATTCACTATTGATTAGAGAAATGCAAATCAAGACAACTCTTAGGTAGCACATCACACCTATCAGATTGACTAACATGACAAACAGAAAGATAATAAATGTTAAATGAGATATGGGAGAATTGGAACACTAATTCATTGTTAGTGGAGCTGTGAGCTGATCCAACCATTCTGGAGAGCAATTTGGAACTATTCCCAAAGGACTACAAAAAATGTGCATACCCTTTAATCCAGCAATATCACTTCTAGGACCCTATCCCAGGGAGATCATAAAAATGGGAAAAGGTCCCACATGTACAAAAATATTTATAGCAGCTCTCTTTGTGGTTGCCAAGAACTGGAAATCAAGTGGATGCCTATCAATTGGGGAATGGTGCAACAAGTTGTGGTATATGAATGCAATGGAATACTATGTGCTATAAGAAATGATGAACAGGAGGACTTCAGAGAGGCCTGAAAGGACTTATAAGAACTGATGCTAAGTGAAATGAGCAGAACTAGAACATTATACACAGTAAAAACCACAGTGTGTAAAGACTGTTTCTGGTAGACCTAGCCCTTAACAGCAATGTAAGGACCTAAAACATTCCCAAAGGACTCGAGGCAAAATGCCATCCACATGCAGAGAAAGAACTATGGAATCAGAATGTGGAATGAAGCAGACTATTTTCTCTTGGATTATGTTTTGCTTTGGTTTTCTCATGGTTTCTCCCATTCATTTTAATTCTTCTATGTAACACAACTAAGCTAAAAATGTGGTTAATAAGAATGTATGTGTAGAATCCATATAAGATTGCATGTCATCTCAGGGAGGGAAGGGAGAGGGAGGGGGAGAAAAATCTAAGACTTATGGAAGTGATTGTCGAAAACTGAAAACAAATTAATTTTAAAAAATAAGATAATAGGAAAAGGGAATTGTTGCAAAGGTGGAACCTACAAAATGTAGCAAGTGATAGACTCTTCCCTTTCTCCCAGTCTGCATATCCTCTGTGTTGTAAGAGTAATATCTATCTTCACTTGGGCATAGTCAGATTTTATACTGTTTTTGTTTCCTCTTCCTCAAAAAAAGTCAGTTAAACTGTGCAGAAGGCTTAACTCCTCCAGGAGATGAAGACTTGAAACCCTGAAATAGCTTCCTAGTTTTTTAAGGGCACAAGGAATCAGTAACCAGTATAAAGGATGAGAATGACCAGTATAGCACCATGGCTACACAAGAGTCAAGGAAACTGCGCCCCGCTGAATCAATGCTATACCCTTGAAGAATATCCTTTCCATGAAACTGCTAAATAAACTTCTCTATTCTTTGTTAAAAAAATTTTTTTTGCCCTATCTACTGGATTATTGTAAGACTAAAATGAGAAAAGTTATGTTAAATCAAAACTTCAGGGCACTATAGACATAGAAACATATGTGTGTGAGTTGTCATTATCCTAATACCTAGCACAAAGTAGGTGCTTAATAAAGCTTGTTGAGACTACTCCTCCTTCATCATCATAATCATCATCATCATAATGAAGTAGGCAAGCACTAAAAGGATTAACACTGAGAGTAGCTGAGTGGCTCCACAAATATGTGATTCCCCCCTCTTCTAAATATACTGGATGGAAGAGGACATGAAAGAGCAGCAGACAGAGGCAATTATTGCCTATTGAGGGACATTGAACTAGCCATGAACTATAGTGCCATACTAAATGATGGCAGGAGGACATTGAATAGGTGGTAGCAGTGGTCAGGATATGGGATAAAGGCAGCAGATGCCAGTGCAAAGAATTAAAGATTCCACCAGCAATTCCATTCGTGCTACTTGGATTTTACCTAACAGTGCTATGAGTTTTGTGGTAATCATGACTGTAGTAGTGGTGGAAGGAAATGACACTTGCAAGAAGGCAGACTATTCTAATGCTAACTAGGCTTAGATAGGGAGTCTCTTTTGCTTTCTTTTTCTGTTGGTTAATAAAATGTCCTATGGTAATGCTCTGGAAGCTTGATACTTCCAGGATTGGAGACTCTATGTGAGAAATAACCGAAATTTAGATGTTTCCAGAGGGAGATTTCTGTATTGAGGCAAATGCCAAAGAGTATTATTACTGAGAATCCCTCAAGATTGAACCTATTCTCTGCGAGCCCAGAACTGTGGTTCTGATCCATGGATTATATTTTAGGAATTCATCTAGGATGATGATGGGGGTTGGGGAAGGGGGTGGTGGTGGTAGAGAAAGGGTTCAGGCTATATGTACTGGCATTCTACTGGTAGGTTACCATGACTACTAGTGAACTAGTCAATACAAATCCTGAAAGCATCCCCCAAAGGGCATGATACTGAGAAAACCGTGCAATTGTACAGGGTATGAGTGTCCATCATGACCATCTGGTTATTGAAGGACTAATGCACACTGAAGAGTATGGAGTAGGGTGCTTAACCTGGGGTCTGCGAACTTGGATGAGAAAGATACATATTTATTTTTATTAACGTCTCACTAAAATTCAGCATTTCCCTCAATTATGAGGTTTTTTGGGGGGAAATTCTGAGAAGGGAATCCACAGGTTGCCAAAGAGACTCAATGATACCAAAAAAAGGTTAAGAACTCCTGGCAAAGACTGTCATTACGGATTATTAATATTGGTGTTGCTTTTGAAGTGTGATGAAGGCACCATTGAAAGGACTTTGCATATAGTTGTGCGCCCTTTGGGACAATATAAGATATGGAGGAAAGAACTGAATAAAAGGACAATGTAGCTACTTCATTGTATGCGTTTTTCAAAAATGCTGAACTTTCCCAGATCCTTAAAGAGATATCAGAAAGGGGAGTAGCTGGAAATTGGTTACTAAAGTTCTTATTTCTGGCAAAGAACTGCTAAACAAATGGAGGTACATCATAGACAAGGATGGATTACAGAAGATGTAAGGTGACAGTTGATTTGTGACACCTTCCTCTCGGCAACAATCTGTCATCAACAAAGACAATGGCTCAGATTGTGGGCCAGGCTGTCAATCAAACTGTATAGCCACAGGAAATCCATTATAGACAATTACAATTACTTTCAGAGGGATGTGTCCACTTACCTGGGAAGGAAACTTTTGAGCCCAGCTACAGCATAATATAGATAATATTCAGGAAACAGATGCAGAGAGATGTAGGAAATTACCAGAGAGATTGAGGAACTTCCCTCTGACATGATAAACACCTTGAAGATACAACTACCCTAAGGTCACAGTACTCAAATGTTTGCAGATGCTGGACAGCCAATTTGGTAGCACTGAGGGAACAGAGGACATCTTTAAGTGAAATTTCTGATTCCTGAACCTCTCAAGACAGAGAAAAGAAAGTTTCACATTTGTTCCAAGTTGGAGAAAGCAGAACAAAGAGTTGTGATCAAAAGTGCAATGTCTAGAGAGAACATGAATCACACTAGGCTGACTCAAGCAATTGAGAAACTATATAATATACTATTATTGCATTTATGGCTGTCTGAAGCATCATAAAACCCCACCCCAGACCCCATTTGCTAGAAGAAGAAGATAGAGGCAAAGCTTATAGTCGAAGAAGATGCAAAAATGGTCCCTCAATGTCTCTGGGATATTTCTTCAGCTGTAGGCCAATGACACCAGTATAGAGGTCTATCTAGACCACAAAGGACTCACAAAGAATTTGGGGCCTGACCTGGTGACTTTTAGACCATTTTTCAAAGTTTCTTCTCCCAGAGGAACAAAAGGATTCTGGTTCAGAGGACAATATTGCTCACCTTGTGAAAGGTGCAAGAGAGTACCACTGAAGACACCAAACAGGATTTTGCCATAGTTGTGAATTCAATGGGTTCTAGATTCCTCAAAGTATTGCAGAATAATGCAGGTAGCATGCTGTGGCTCACTACTTGAACCCCCTGATTATCTATGCCTCTTGTACAAAAGGATAGAGCTTCATGCTGGCAGAGGAAGCAATGGGCTGTACGGTGCAAGTGTAGATCCAGAGAAGTTCTACTTCAGAAGCTTTACAGAGGAAAGCATCATCTGAGGAAAAAAGTCACTTCAAGGGCTTAGCTCTTTTACAGCATGAGAGAAATGTGAGATGTGCCTGAGGAGTGGTCCACATGATTCATCTTCATAACTACACACTTGTTCAAAAATGATCCTACAAAATTGCTCTCTCTCAAATGCAGGACATCAGGAATGACCTAAACTCAGTGGCATCATCATGAAATCCTGCAATCCGTCCAATTCATAGTCAACTGGGAATCACCAAGTAAGATGCTACCTGCTAAAGATGGGTAGAATTTGTAGCAATACGTGAGTTGTAAATTGGGGATATTAAACTAGATTGCTTCTGAAGTACTTTCACTTCTAAATCTATGTGTGTGTGTGTGTGTGTGTGTTTTATAAGTTGAAGTCTTCTATCCAATACAAAAATATCACAATGGACTACAACAGAGATTACACAAGGTATGAGAAAACAATAATTAGCATTGTACAAAACCCACTAATTCAGTGCTATGGTACCTCTCCATAATGTCTTTGGATACCTGGGTGAAAAATGAACCCTGAATCTGGTAGGAAATGTGTTCTTATTGGTTCTAGATAGAAGTGGATGTATGACAACAATGTTTTGTTGGAAGGAAAGCAATACTAACTTAAGTTGTTTACTTGGAGAACGTCAAGAGAAACATGGTTTTGGTGCTAGTGTGCATAAAGGTTATCTCTGGAAGAAAGAACCCAAATAATATCCCAGCAGTGAAGGACCACTTCATCTGGTATGTTCAGTTCTACTCAGTGGGGCAGTGTAGTATAATGCAACACTTCTTGAATTTTTGGTCTAAGGACCTCTTATACTCTTAAAACTCATTGAGGACCCCCCAAGAGCTTTTCTTTATGTAGGTTATTTCTGCTGATATTTGCCACACTGGAAATTAAAACGCCTTAACATTATAACATGATGTTATAGCACTGAACCTGGAAGATACTGACTGTTTGATCATGGATAAGTCACAACCTCTCTCAGCTTCAGTTGCTTCACCTATAAAAATAGTATAATACCTACCTCACAGACTTGTGATGGCCAAATTTTATATATATACACCTATGATTCCACTGATTTTATTTCCTATTTATTGATGTTTCAGGGAGTGCTATGACTGTCTGTTTACCTGTCTATTGCAGTTTCAAAGGATAGTAAAGATTTAGTAATTTACAGTTATGTCATTCAGATGAGAGAAGAGTTGAGGTTCCCCCAAGTTGTAACCTCTGCTCAGGAGATCAGGGACATCAAAACCACCTGGTATTGGTTTAAAAAAATACGTAGATCACTGAAATAAACCAGACAAGGGAGGATCAAAAAATAGAACTCAATGATCCATTATTTATAAAGTAGAAAATATAAATTACCTAGGGGAAAAACTATTTAATAAAAAGCTCCTGGGAAACCTGAGAAGCAATCTGACAGAAATTAAGCTTAGTTAGATCAGAAACTTTCATCATATTCCAAAATACAGTCTAAATGGATATACAACTTTTATATTAAAGATCATAATATAAAAAATTAGAAACAGAAAAGATCATATCCTCACAGCTATGCCAAGGAGATATATTCCTAACCAATCAAGAAATAGCAGTAATTACAAAAGACAAAATAAATAACTTTGATTGTCTGAAACGGAAAAGTTTCAGCTTAGTTATGTCAGCACAGGCAAAATTAATGCACCTAGGATGAGAAGGAAAGTATTCAAATGGGAAGAAAAAGCTTTGAATCAAACTTTTCTGATAAAGATTTTGTATCCAAGATACATAAATAATTAATAAACTAAGACTGATAACCATTTACCAATAGATCAATGGTCAAAAGCTATGACTAACAATTCTCAAAAAAAAATTGCAAAATATTCATATCCACATGAAAGAATGCTCCAAATCATTAATAATAAGGAAAGTGCAAATCAAAACAACCTGATGTTTCAGCTCTTACTCTGAAAAAACTGGCCAAAATGTCTCCCAAAATGTCAATAGCGTAAGTAGGAGAGATTATGGAATTCCAGGCACACTAATGTATTGTTGATAGAGCAGTGAAATGGTACAACCATTTAAAAAAATAATTCGGAATAATGAAAATAGAATGGCTAAAATGTCCATGCCATTTTGAACTAGAGATTTCCTTACTAGGCTTATACTCCAAGGAAGCTGTTGATAAGAAGGTAGTCCCCATGTGCTACAAAATAAGTATAGCAGCTCTTTTGTGACAGCTAAGAATCAGTAACAAATGAGATGTCTATCATTTGGGAAATGGCTAACCAAATTGAAGCACATGAATTTAATAGAATATTTTTGTGCTGTAAGAAATGATGTGTGACGACTGCAGAGAAGCATGGAAAGATTTATATGAATGGATGCAGAGTGAAGTAAGGAGAGGCAAAAAAGCAATAGAAACAGTAACTACCATGAAAATAGAAACAAGAGCTCACAGCAAAAAATTCAAAGTAAATTAATCAAAATTATAAAAATCAAGTAGGAAGGAAGAAGGACATCCTCAACGCACCCCTCCATAGCTGTGAGAAGTTCATAAGTGTTACATGTTGCACATGTTTTTGGACTTTATATATATATATATATATATATATATATATATATATATACATATATATATATATCAATTATGCTGATATTTCTCTCTAAAAAACTAATTTTTATATGGACCTGGAAGAAGTAGTAGAGGGATATTTGAGATAACTATGAAAATGTAAGAAACAGAAGATATCAATAAACCATTTGTTTGTTTGTTTGTTTTAAAGAAGAGCAGGTGGATGAATAAAGAAGGCTAATAACATTTGAGCTCACTGTCAGGAACTTCAGCCAAGGGATAGAGTCCAGTTATGAAATCTTAGTGTCCCAGAAAACACCAGTTAGCAGACCACTGAAGAGTCATTGTACACCAATTTCATGAGACTAAGTAATCTACCAGTCTACACAATCATTACAGAGTGGGGTCCATAAAAGGTGAATGCTTCACAACCAACTTTGCAAATAAGGGAGAGAGATCCCTCATTAAATAGGATAGAAGCACAGGAAAGTTGAGGGAATAATCCCTGAGAAGGATCCATCTGCCCCTTGCAGATGGATAGCTGGCACCAAACAGTGGCCCATATGGGAAAGATCTGGGTCAAAACTTGGATAAAGGAGCTGAATTCTGGTAGTCCATTTGGGGTTGGAGAGAAATTACCGGACTGCTCTATCTGATGGAAATTTCTGTCCAGATAAGGGATGGGATGGATTATTATAGAGGTCATTCCCCTCCAACTCAATACTCAAACTGTAGAGGTCCCAAGGGAAGAGATTATCTATAGAATTTGACCCTGTAGGAGTTAAATATATTACCATTCTGTCTGTAGGATGGCAACTTCAGATTATTGGATACTGTTCAGCCAAAGGGAAATGGAGAGATCCATAATCATCACAAATATGCTGCAGGGTAATACTGTCATGGAGAATTGATCAGGGAAGTTCTCTCTGATCAGTATGAAAAAGCATATTTTACCTCACTTGGAGTGCATAAGATGTTAATGTGTAAATATACTTCTCCCCATATAGAACATGGGCATGCCTATTAATGCCATACTGGGAGAATGAAGATAACTAAGGATTGATTTTCAGTGACTAGGACTGACCCTTCCAGGACCACATGTGCTTGTCCAGGTGATCTGTGAGGGAAAATTTTGGGCCTTGAATCCTGGCCACCTTCTGCCTTTCTATTTCCTTTCTTAGTTCTGGTGAGAGAACAGAGACCTAATGATGGACTTTCCCCGTCCAGTGGTTTTATAGCAGGAAGAGTGTTAAAATTCCTGCAGAAGCACATGACAAAAGTAGACATATTAGACTAAATGGAAAAGTGCGTGGACAGTATATCTGAATTCTAACCCCCTGTTAAAAGAAGGACTCTTCAGAATATTTAAATGCTTCTTGTTTATCAATCCTCAAACGTAGTTGTTTTCTGGGGATCTAAACTACAAAATGAATGAATCTTGGGGGTGGGAGTTGTATGGGACTCTATGTTAGAAAGAAATTTACTAGAATGTCAGTTACCCAAATTCAGCTCCTTCTAAAAGAACCACTCTTAGTGCTTTATGTATTTTTAGTTTCTGCTTATGGGCTCAGTTGAGGCCATTGAGTATCCTGTGTTTTCTATATATGTTTATGGGAGCTTGTGATTTCTTTGAATTTGGGAGCTGGAGACTCAGCATCTTCTTTTGTGGAAACAAGCCATGAGCCATTCTTGGAAAATTTCCCCTAGAAAATTCCAAGTGGGGGCAGCGAACCAAAGAGGACATGATCTTATTAGGTCAGCATCGATGTGGGTGCAGAATCTTGAGGGATGGACCCTGACTCATAGGTTACATTACCAGCAAAGAATTTTGTAGGATAAATAGCATAAAGGATAAGATTAGAGGCATATAGAAATGAGAATGGAGATGGTCTAGTTTATATAGAAGAAATGAAGGATAACTAATAGACAACACATAATCAATCACCACATGTATAATATCAAGAGATCCAAAGAAAGAACCCCCCTGCCTTGAATTCTGGCTAGACCTCCTGTGTATAATTCATAGGAGGTCCCCACCAAGACGAGAAAGTGAGTGACTTGCATGGGAATTTTGAAATATAGCTCACCCACTTGCTTTTGGATAGCTGTTAAGTTCTACAAAGATGGGTTTACAAAAAAATAAAGTATACTACCCAATGATCATGCCCCAGAATTTGGCTTATGGTAAAATAATACTAACAACCCAAAGTGTTGGTTGTGTAGCTATGGAGTCCTTCATGCTTTAGGCTACATGTTACAAATATAAGGACAGTATTTCCATCTGAATTCCTTTCCAGACTTATCTAAAGAAAAAGAACCTTAGAAAAAAGGGAGGCAAGATGGCGGAGTAGAAAGACTCACGTATGCTAGCTCTGAACCCACAGCCCATATATTTCCTGCAAGAAAAACTCCCCATGAATTATGGATCACTGCAAGGTGCGCAGAAACACAGTGGAAAAGACTTCCATTCCAGAGAGCCCTGGAAAGCCAACCCCAAAGGTCCATTGTGCTCCGGACAGTGGAGTCCACCCCTGTGCTGCCCTGGCCACAGCCCGAGAGGAACGGGTCCCAGCAGGCTTCAGGGACGGAATCTCTGGTGGCTGGGAAGGTCCTTCCACCCACAGATGCTACAGGTCAGTGAGAGAGACTTCTGGGCTGGCCAGGAGGGGCACAGTGTGTCTCCATGACTCGGGCCCCCTTGGGAGGCAGCAGCAGAGGGAGTGGCAGAGGCAGCGGTGGAGGCCCAGGACTCCCCAAGCAGCAGGCAGAAGTTCAGGTCTCTGCATAAACCCCCTGAGGGAACTGAGCCTGGGAGGTGGCCCTGCCCCGACTCGCCCCATTTACTGAAGGTCCCTGCAAAAAGCCCCTGAGGGAACTGAGCCTGGGAGTGGCCCTGCCCCCACCTGAGCACCAGAACTTAAGCTCACATTGAATAGCAGCCATGCATGCCACGGAAAGCCCATTTGAATCTCAGACCCCAAGCACTAGCTGGGCAGAAAACTGCCCTGATATTCTACAACCAGAGGGCGAAATAAGTATTGAAAGAATCCATCGATCACCACCTGAAAGAGATCCAAAAAGAGAAACTCCTAGGAACATTGTGGCCAAATTCCACAACTCCCAGCTCAAGGAAAAAATCTTGCAAGCAGCTAGAAAGAAACAATTCCAGTACTGTGGAAATACAATCAGGATAACCCAAGATCTAGCAGCTTCTACATTAAGGGATCGAAGGGCGTGGAATAGGATATTCCAGAAGGCAAAGGAACTAGGACTCAAACCAAGAATCACCTACCCAGCTAAACTGAGTATAATACTTCAGGGGAAAATATGATCTTTCAATGAAACAGAGGACTTTCAATCATTCTTAATGAAAAGACCAGAGCTGAAAAGAAAATTTGACTTTCAAACACAAGAATGAGAAGAAGCATGAAAAAGGAAACAGCAAAGAGAAGTCATAAGGGACTTACCAGAAGTGAACTGTTTACATTCCTACATGGAAAGACAATATTTGTAACTCTTAAAATTTTTCAGTATCTGGGTAGTTGGTGGGATTATACACCAACACATACACACACACATGTACACACATGCACACACACACATACACACATGCACGCACATACAGAGACAGAGAGCACAGCGTGAACTGAATAGGATGGGACCATATCTTAAAAGAAATTAAGGTAAATGGTGAGAGAGAAATGTAGTGGGAGGAAAGAGGGGGAAATGGAAGGGGGTAAATTATATCTCATTCAAGAGGCAAGCAGGAGACTTTTTAGTGGAGGGAAAAAGAGGAGAGCTGAGAAAAAAAACCAAGAAGTTTACCCTCATCACATTCGACTAAAGGAAGGAATAAAATGCACACTCATTTTGGTATGAAAACCTATCTTACAATACAGGAAAGTGGGGGAGAAGGAGATAAGCAAGGGGGGGAATGATGGAAGGGAAGGCAATGGGAGGAGGGAGCAATTTGAAGTCAACACTTGGGGAGGGACAGGATCAAAAGACAGAATAGAAACAATGAGGGGCAGGATAGGATGGAGGGAAATACAGTTAGTCTTACACAACACGACTATTATCAAAGTCATTTGCAAAACTACACAGATAGGGCCTATATTGAATTGCCTGCCTTCCCAAAGGGAATGGGTGGGGAGGGAAGGATGGGGAGAATTTGGAACTCAAAGTGTTAGGAACAACTGTTTAGTATTGTTGTTGCTACTAGGAAATAAAAAATACAGTTAATGGGGAATAGAAAGTCATCTGGCCCTACAGGACAAAAGAGAAGATGGGGACAAGAGAAGGGAGGGATGATAGAAGAGAGGGCAGATTGGTGATAGGGAAAATTAGATTGCTCTTTGTAGTGGTGTGGAGGGAGGGGATAAAAGAGGAGAAAATTTGGAACCCAAAATTTTGTGAAAATGAATGTAAAAAGTTAAATAAAAAAAAAGAAAAAAAAAGAACCTTATCAATACTTAACCAGACTTTTAGGAAAATTATACAAAGCAAATTAGAAGAGCAAAAAATAGTCTACTCATCAGATCTATGGGTAAGGGAAGAATTCATGATCAAACAAGAGATAGAAAACATTACAAAATAGAAAATAGAAAATTTTGATTATATTAAAAGATATAAACAGAATCAATGCAACCAATATTAGAAGGAAAGCAGAAAGCTGGGAAAAAATCTTTATAGCAAGTATCTTTGATAAAGTCTACATTTTTCAAATATATAGAATAAAGTCATTTTATAAGAATACAAGCGATTCCCAAATTGATAAATAATCAAAGGATATGAATAGGCAGTATTCAGATGAAAGTATCGAAGCTCTCTGTGTGTATGTGAAGAAGTTCTCTATCTCACTTTTTAAAATTTTTATTTAATTTATTTTCAGTGTTCTACAATCACTATCATATAACTTAGATTTTTTTTCCTTCCCTCCTCCTCCTCCCCCATACCTTCCTTCTCCCTCCCCAAGACAGCATACAATTTTTTATAGGTTCTACACATACATTCCTATTAAATACATTTTCAACATGATCATCTTACATAGAAGAATTAAAATGAATGGGAGAAATCATATAACAAACGAAAACGTAATACAAAAGGTGATCTGCTATGTTCTATGATTGAACTCTATAGTTCTTTCTCTGGATGTAAAAGGTATTTTGCCTTAAAAGACCATTGGGAATTTTTTAGGTCCTTGCATTGCCATGTAGTTCTAAGTCTACCACAAAAAAATCCTCATACTCTATGGTTATTGCTGTGTACACAGTTCTCTTGGTTCTGCTCCTTTTGTTTAGTATCAGTTCACATAAATCTTTCCAGGAGTCTCTGAAGTCTTCCTTTTCATAATTTCTTATAGCACAATAGTATTCCATTACATTCATATACCATAATTTATTCAGTCATTCCCCAGTTGATGGGCATCCCCTTGATTTCCAGTTCTTGGCCACCACAAAGAGGGCTGCTATAAATATTTTTGTACATGTGAGACCTTTTCCCCTTTTTATGATCTCTTGGGGATACAGTCCTACAAGCGCTATTGCTGGGTCAAAGGGTATACACATTTTGTAGCCCTTTGGGCATAGTTCCAAATTGCTCTCTAGAATGGTTGGATCAACTCACAGGTCCACCAACAATGAATTAGTGCTCCACCTTACCCACATCTTCTCCAACATTTATCATCTTCCTTTTCTGTCATGTTAGCCAATTTGATAGGTGTGATGTGGTATCTCAGAGTTGTTTTGATTTGCATCTCTCCAATCAATAGTGATTTAGAGCATTTTTTCATATGACTATAGATAGCTTCAATTTCTTCCTCTGAAAACTGCCTGTTCATATCCTTTGACCACTTATCAATTGGGGAATGACTTGTTTTTTTTATACATTTGCCTCAGTTCTCTGTATATTTTAGAAATGAGGCCTTTATCACAGACACTAGGTGCAAAAATTCTTTCCCAGTTTTCTGCTTCCCTCCTAATGTTGGTTGCATTTGGTTTGGTTGTGCAAAAGCTTTTCTAACTTTTAATGTAATCAAAATGATCCATTTTGTACTTCACAATGCTTTTTATCTCTCATTTAGTCAAAAATTCTTCCCTTGTCCATAAATCTGATAAATACACTATTCCTTTCTCCACTAATTTGTT
This sequence comes from Bettongia penicillata ogilbyi, assembly GCA_023548195.1. Classification (NCBI taxonomy): domain Eukaryota; kingdom Metazoa; phylum Chordata; class Mammalia; order Diprotodontia; family Potoroidae; genus Bettongia; species Bettongia penicillata. The sequence continues at coordinate 684,214 of JAJHZJ010000500.1, forward strand.
TTAGTATCAATCTTTATACCTAGATCATGTACCCATTTGGACTTTATTCTTGTGTACAGTGTTAGGCATTGGTCTATGCCTAGTTTCCACCACATTGTTATCCAGTTTTCCCAGCAATTTTTGTTTAACAGTGAGTTCTTATCCCTGAAGCTGGGATCCTTGGGTTTATCAAACCATAGATTGCATAGATTATCAAACCATATTCACTGACTGCTGTATCTTGAGTACCTAGCATATTCCACTGGTCTACCCTTCCGTTTCTTAGCCAGTACCAAGTGGTTTCGATAATTTTTGCTTTATGGTACAATCTGGTAATCTGGTAAAGCTAGGCCACCTTCCCTAGCATTTCTTTTCATTAGTTCCCTTGATATTCTGGATCTTTTGTTCTTCCAGATGAATTCTTATATTATTTTTTCCAGCTCTAGAAAATAATTATTTGATAGTTTGATTGGTATGGCACTAAACAAATAAACTAATTTAGGTAGAATTGTCATTTTTATTATACTGGCTCAGCCTACACACAAGCAACAGATGTTTTTCCACTTGCTTAGATCTGACTTTATTTGTGTGAAAAGTATCTTGTAATTGTGTTCTTATAGTCCTTGGATTTGTTTTGGCACATAGAATCCCAGATATTTTATAGTGTCTACCCTAGTTTTAAGTGGGATTTCTCTTTCTATCTCTTGCTGTCGGACTTTGTTAGTAATATGTAGAAATGCAGAGGATTTGTGTGGGTTTATTTTGTAACCTGTAACTTTGCCAAAGTTGCTTATTATTTCAAGTAGTTTTTTACTTGAATCTCTGGGATTCTTTAACTATATGATCATATCATCTGCAAAGAATGGTAACAGCTTCTTCTTCGCCTACTCTAATTCCTTTAATTTCTTTTTCTTCTCTTATTGCTACAGCTAACTTTTCTAATACCACATTGAATAATAGTGGTGACAGTGGACATCTTTGTTTCACCCCTAATCTTATTGGAAATGTATCTAGCTTATCTTCATTGCATATAATGCTTGCTGAAGGTTTTAGGTAGATACTGCTTATTATTTTAAGGAAAGTTCCATTTATTCCTATACTCTTCAGTGTTTTTAATAGGAATGGGTGTTGTATTTTGTCAAAAGCCTTTTCTGCATCTATTGAGATAATCATGTGGTTTCTGTTAGCTTTGTTGTTGATATGATAAATAATGCTAATAGTTGTCCTAATATTGAATCAGCTCTGCATCCTGCTATGAATCCTCCCTGATCATAATGTATTATTCTCGTGATTAGTTGCTGTATTCTTTTTACTAAAATCTTATTTAAAATTTTTGCATCTATATTCATTAAAGAAATTGGTCTATAATTTTCTTTCTGTTTGGCTCTTCCTGGTTTAGGTATCAAAACCATATTTGTATCATAAAAAGAATTTGGGAAGACTCCTTTTTCCTCAATTTTCTCAAATAGTCTATATAGTATTGGAATTAACCATTCTTTAAATGTTTGATAGAATTCACTTGTAAGCCCATCTGGCCCTGAAGATTTTTTCCTAGGGAGTTCATTGATGGCTTGTTCAATTTCTTTTTCTGAGATGGGGTTATTTAAGTATTCGACATCCTCTTCTGTTAATCTGGGCAATTTATATTTTTAAAAATAATCATACATCTTATTTAGGCTGTCGAATTTATGGGCATAAAATTGGGCAAAGTAATTTCTAATTATTGTTTTAATTTCCTCCTCACTGAAGGTGAGTTCACCCCTTTCATTTTTGATATGGGTAATTTGATTTTCTTCTTTATTTTATTTACAAATTGACCCAAGGTTTATCAATTTTATTGTTTTTTTGATAAAACCAACTCTTAGCTTTATTTATTAGTTTAACAGTTTTCTTAATTTCAGTTTTATGAATCTCTCCTTTGGTTTTCAGTATTTCTAATTTGGTATTTACTTGGGAATTTTCAATTTGTTCTTTTTCAAGTTTTTCCAGCTGCATGCCCCATTCATTGATCTCCTCTTTTTCTGTTTTATTCATGTAGGCATTCAAAGATATAAAGCTTCCCCTAAGAACTGCTTTTGCAGTGTCCCATAAGATTTGGCAGGTTGTCTCATTATTGCCATTCTCTTGAATGAAGTTGTTTATTGTTTCTATGATTTGATGTTTAACCCACTCCTTTTTTAGGATAGATTATTTAGTTTCCAATTAATTTTTGGTCTATTTTTCCATGGCCTTTTATTACATTTCATTTTTATTGTATTATGATCTGAAAATGATGTGTTGACTATCTCTGCCTTTCTGCACTGGATTGCGAGGTTTTTTCAGTTTTTGTATATGTGCCATGCACTGTTGAGAAAAAGGTATATTCCTTTCTATCTCCATTCAGTTTTCTTCAGAGATCTATCATATCTATCTTATCCAGAGTTCTATTCACCTCCCTAACTTCTTTCTTGTTTATTTTGAGGTTAGATTTATCAAGTTCAGAGAGGGGGAGGTTGGGGTCCCCCACTGTCTATTTCTTCCTGTAACTCCCTTAGCTTCTCCTCTAAGAATCTGGATGGGGGAGGAGCCAAGATGGTGGAGAAGAAAGACACATATATGCTAACTCCTAACACACAGCCCATAAAATACCTGTGAAAAAGAACTCCCAACAAATTCTGGAGCAGCAGAAGCCACAGAACAAGGGAGTGGAGGAGATTTTTGTTCCAGAGAGCCCTGAAAAACCAACACCAAAGGTCTGTCACGCACCGGACCTGGAGCAGAGCCCAGCCCTGCCTTGGCCACACGGCACCAAGAGGAACAGATCCGAGCAGGCTTCAGGGACAGAATCTCCAGTGGCCATGCAAGTCCCTCCACCCACAGGCACAAAGGTCAGTGAGAGAGAGCCTTTTTGGCTGGCCAAGAGGGGAGCAGGTTGTCTCCATAACTCAGGCCCCCGTGGGAGGCAGCAGTGGAGGCAGCAGCAGGCAGGAGCTTGGATCCGTTATTGAGAGACAATGGGGACAAGGGAAAGGAGGGATGTTAGAAGAGAGGGCAGATCAGTGATAGGGCAAATTAGAATGCTCAGTGTATTGGGGTGAAGGGAGGGGACAAATGGGGAGAAAATTTAGAACCCAAAATTTTGTGAAAATGAATGTAAAAAGTTAAAAGAAAAGAATTTGGATGTTATACCACTTGGAGTATATATGTTTAGTAATGACATTTCTTCGTTGTTTATAGTGCCTTTTAGCAGGATATAGCTTCTTCCTTATCTCTTTTGATTAGATCTATTCCTGTTTTTGCTTTGTCTGAGATTAGCATTGCCACTCCTGCTTTTCTTACATCAGCTGAAGCACAATATTTTCTGTTCCAACCTTTTAGCTTTACCCTTTGTGTATCCCCCCATTTCAAATGTGTTTTTAGTAAATAACATATTTTTGGATTATGGCTTTTAATCCATTCTGCTATCCATCTCCATTTTATGGGACAGTTCATCTCATTCACATTCATAGTTATGATTACTATCTGTGTCTTTCCTTCCATCCTCTTTCCCATTGCTTGTGCTTTCAGTTCTCTCTTCTCCCTTTCCCTCCACAATAGTTTTAATTTTTGACCACCACCTCCTGAAGTCTTCCCTTCCTTCTTTCAGCTCCCCTCCCTTTTACTCCCCTTTACCCTTACTAATTCCTCCCTCCCTTTTCACTTCCCCTTCCCTTTCTTTCCCCCTTCCCCTCCTACTTCCTATAGAGTTAGTTAGATTTGTATACTTGTTTGCTGTTCTCTCTTTGAACTAAATCAGATGGGAGTACCTCTCAAACAATGCTCATCTCCCTCCTGTCTTTCTCTCTACTGTTATACAATTTTGTACTTCTTCCTGTGATGTAATTTATCATTTTCTGTATAATTAATTTATACATTAAATTATACATTATATACATTATACATTAAATACATTAAATACATTATACATTAAATACATTAAAAGTATACATTAAATACATTAAAGTAATTTATACTTTTCACATCTCCTGTTAACAATCCTTTTGCATTCTTAAATCACATTTTTATTATCACATCATTTACTTTATACCCACTCCATTTATCTATGTATATCCCCTTTTATGTTTCATAATAGATATACAATTCTCAAGATTAATAAGTATCATCTTCCCTTATAGGGAGGTAAACAGTTTTCCCAAATTGAGTAACAAGTTTTTCTTTTCCCCTATTTACCCTTTTATACATCCTTTGAGACCTGCATTTGAAGATTAAATTTTCTATTGAGTTTTGGCTCAATAGAAAGGAAAGTCTGGAAATCCTTTATTTCATTGAATGCCCATCCCCTTGCCTGAAATGTTATGCTGAATTTTGCTGGGTAATTGATCCTTGGCTGTAGTCCCAGCTCCTTTGCCTTATGGAATATCGTATTTCAATTCCTTCAGTCTTTTAATGTAGAAACTGCAAGGTCCTGTGTGATCCTCACTGTAACTCCTCGATATCTGAATGGTTTCTTTCTGGCTGCCTGTAGTATTTTCTCCTTCACTTGATAGTTCTGGAATTCGGCAACAATATTTCTTGGTGTCTTTAGTTTGGGATTCCTTTCGAAAGGTGAAGTGTGAATTCTTTTGATGACTATTTTGCCCTCTGGATCTAGTACTTCTGGGCAGTTTTCCTTCATGATTTCTTGGAGGCTATTGTCCAGGCTCTTTTTTTTCATCATGGCTCTCTGGTAGGCCAATAATTCTTAAATTTTCTCTCCTGGATCTATTTTCCAGGTCAGTTGTTTTTCCAGTTAGATATTTTTACATTTTCTTCTATCTTTTCATGCTTTAGATTTTGTTTGACTGATTCTAGATGTCTTATAGAGTCATTAGCTTCTACTTGCCCAATTCTAATTTTTATCAAATTGTTTTCTTCAGTTAACTTTTGCATCTCCTTTTCCATCTGTCCAATTGTTCCTTTTTAGAAATTATTTTCTCCAGTTAGTTTTTGTACTTCCTTTTCCATTTGTTCAATTTTCCTTTTATAAAGAGCTGTTCTCATCAGTGAATTCTTTTTTCATACTTTTAAACTCATCAGCCAGTTTTTCTTCTATTTCCTTCTTCAGCTCTTCCAAGAGTGTTTTCTGTGCAGGCGAGCAGTTCATATTCCTTTCTGAAGTTTCAGATGGGAGTACAGTCTCAATACTGAACTCTCTGGTATTTGTGTTTTGGTCCTTGTCCCCACAGAAAGATGCTATGGTGTTTTTCTTCCTGTTTTGCTTCTTACTCATGATGATGATGCTTTGTGCATTGTGGCCTCTGTTTCTTTCAGCTAGAAGCTAAAGAACTGCTGAGTTGGCTGATGTGAATAAGCAGTGGCCAGTTGAAGTCTTTCTTTTTGTGTTTCCATGGATTAGCCCTGGAGCTAGCTTGTAAAGTGTAGGGGAGGGGTGATCTGGTCAGGGGAGATCTCCTAAGCTGAGCCAGAGCAAAGGCAAGGTCAGCACTTGGTGATCTGGGCTGTCTAATGACTTCCTGTTTCCCCTGGAACTTGTACTAAGGCATGAGGTCCCGGTGTTGGTGGTTGCGAGGCTCCACCTGCCCTGAAGCTCCAGACCTAGCTGAGATGGGGCTGTCTGGGACAGCTCTGGTCTCTGCCACAGTAAGAGGAATTCTCCTTAGTGATTTTCCTAGACTCATGTGCTATAAGACTGTTCACCCCTTCTGTTGATCCTACTGTTCTAGGATTTTTCTGGGGAAATATTTTGTGGTTCTTTCAAGGTCAACAAATGGGGAGGGAGTGAGGTAAAGAGAGCATTTATCGATTACTCCACCATTTTGGCTCCAGAAGTTCGAGTAGGTGGCTTACAGCCATTGAATATGCAAGCTGATAGTCTCAAGTGCAGCTGCTGCCGATACCTGCGGCTGTGTCTGTGGCTCTCATTCCCTTGGCTCTGCTGGATTCCTGCCCTGGACTGCTATTTTGTGGCCAAGCTGCTGCTGTCTCAGACTGCCCAGAGACTTTTCTGCTCAGCCCTGCCATGGTGGGGATGTGCTTCACTGTGCGCTGTATGGTCCTCCACCCCCACAGAACAGATCCTTCTTGTCAACCTTCCAGTCTGTCCTAGACTGTGAATCTGCTGCAGTCTGTCTCCTTTTGAATTCTGCACCTCCAAAATGTGATCAGATTCTCTTTTTAGATGTATCTGAAGGAGTTTGTCTAAGAGCTTAGGTGAGTGGCTGTTCTCACTCTTCCATCTTGGCTCTGCCCCCTCTAACTCACATTTGATTAGAAAAATGCAAAAAATTAAAACAACTCTAAGGTACCACCTCACACTGTCACATTGACTAATGTAACAAAAAAGGAAAATGATAAATGTTGGAAGGGATGTGGAAAAATGGTACACTAATGCACTATTGGTGGAATTGTGAACTGAACCAACCATTCTGAAGAGCAATTTGGAACCATTCCCAAAGGGTTATAAAACTGTGCATACCCTTTGATCCAACAATACCACTATCAGGTCTGTATCCCAAAGAGATCATAAAAAAGGGGGAAAGGAGCTACATTTGCAAACATATTTGCAGCAGCCCTTTTTGTGTTGGCAAAATATTGGAAATTAAAACATTGTACACAGTATCAGCAACATTGTGTGATGACCAATTATGAATGACACTGCTCTTCTCAGAAACCCAATGATCCAAGACAAGTATAAAAGACTCAAAAAAAATACTATCCATATGTAGATAAAGAACTAATAAACTCTGAATACAGATTGAAGCATATTTTGCCACTTTATTCTTTTTTGTGGTTTTTCCCCTTTTGATCTGTTTCTTCTTTCATGACTATGACTAATATGGAATTTTACATGATAGCACATTTATAACCTACATCAAATTGCCTTCCATTTTTGGAAGAGGGAAGAGGAGGGTGGAAAATTTGGAACTTGAAATCTTGTAAAAATGAATGTTAAAGTTGTCTTTACATGTAATTGGGTGAAAATAAAATACTATTTAAAATGACTTGTGTCTGAGAGAATTTCAAAGGTAGGTTAGTTGTCAGTCAGCAAACATTTATAAAGCACTTCTATGTGCCAGGCATCATGCTAAGAACTAAGGATATAAAGAAAGGCAAAAGATACTCCCTGGTCTCAAGAAGCTTACAATCTAATGAGAAGATAATATGTAAACAACTAAGTACAGGCAAGTTGTATACAGGGTTAATCAATATAGGGAAGGCACTCAAGAGTAGTCACATTCCTACAGAATGTGAGGTTTTAGATGGGACTTGAAGGAAGACATGGAAGGTAATAGGTATAGATGAGGAGGAGGAGAATCCTGGACATGAGGCAATGCTACAGATGTGAAATATTGTGGGCACTTTTAGATATGGTCATTATATTATTATTGTATTGTATTGTATTGCTTTGTTATAAGAGACTTCACTTTTAAAAAACGGTATGCTTTATCCATTTTTTACACAATTTCTGTCACACTTGTATAATATCCTTATTACAGTAATATTGGTCTACCAATAGAACAAATTAGAATTATTTGAGTAGTAAGCCCTGGTCAATCAAATGAGGTAAGAGAAGGGAGATGCCTGAGTGGAATTCCTCCACATGCTGCTCTTGGACAACAGCTTCTTGAATGGCAATTTTCTCTTACCTATCCTTCTAGACTTCCACAGGTGTACTAAGTCACCAACTTTGGAGGCTTTTATAGGCATAGACATATGGCATCACCTAGAAATAATGATTGCAGACTTGTTTGGTGGAAGTCCTATGAAAACCTCTAAGGATAGGATGCTCCCACTATTTTCATTATAATACTGACCCTTTAAAATCACCTAATTGGATTTTGCTTTACCCATCAAATTGAAAAATATAATTAAAAATTGATACAATTGATGTTAGAAGGGTTATAGAGGGGTTAATGCACTGTTGGTGGCTCTGTTCTGGGAAACAATTTGGAATTATGCAAGTCACTAACCTATTCTGTAAAGTATTCTCACAATTGGTCATATACCCTCAAAGAAGTTAAGAGAGAGGGAAAGTTCTTAAATTTACAAAATCTATTTCAAATAGGGAGTCACACAAAATAAATGTCTACATTATCTATGTTTGGGGGAAAAATAAGAAAAAGAAAGAAACAATATGCTTCAATCTGCACCCCAAGTCCATAAGTTCTCTAGAATTTAGAATTTTCATCATAAGTCCTTTGGAACTGTAGGGAATCATCGTGTTGATTATTTGTGCAATATTGTTATTACTATGTAAGTTGTTCTCCTGGTTCTGCTCACTTCACTCTACTTCAGTTCATATAAGTCTTCTCAAGTTTTTCTGAAATCATCCCCTTCATTATTTTTTAATGACAAAATAATATTTCATCACATTCATATGCCATAAATTGTTCAGCCATTCCCCGATCGATGGACATCCCCTCAGTTTCCATTTTTTCCACCACAAAAAAAAGAGCTGCTAAAAAGATTTTTGTATGTATGAGTCCTTTTCCTCTTTGGTCTCTTTGAGATATAGACCTAGTTTCAGCATTCTTGGGTATCATATAAAATACTAGCCTTATGAACATCGTTCCAAATTGCTTTCAAGAATGGTTGGACTTGTTTGCAACTCTGTTAAAAATGTATTACTGTTACTATTTTCCTACAGTTCCCTCCCCCATCCCAGCATTTGTCATTTCCCTTTTCTTTCATCTTAGTCAATCTGACAGGTATAAGGTGGTATCTCAGAGTTGAGTTGTTTCATTTGTGATTCTCAAATTATTAGTGATTTGGAGTATTTTTGCATGACTATGAATAGCTTTGATTTCTTCTTCTGAAAACTGTCTGTTCATATCATTGACCATTAATCAGTTGGGGAATGGCTTTTATTCTTATAAATTTGACTCAGCTTCCCCATATATTTGAGGAATCAGGACATTATCAAAGAAACTTTCTGCAAAAATATTCCCACCCCCACCCCAACAGTTGCCAGTTTCCTGGGTTTTTTCTAATTTTAACTGCATTGGTTTTGTTTATGCACAATTTTTAAAAACTTATGTAATCAAAATTATTCATTTTGCCTCCTATGAACCTTTCTATCTATTTCTTGGTCATGAATTTTCCCCTGTCTATTTATCTGACAGGTAATTTCTTCTATACTACATTAATTGACATGATATCATCCTTTATGTCTAAATCATGTATCCATTTTGAGCTTATCTTGGCATATAGTATGGGATAACGTCTTGTGCTCACTTTCTTTCTGACTACTTTCCAGCTTTCTCAGTAGTTTTCATAAAATATTGAATTTTAGCCCCAGTAACTAGGATTTTTTGGTTTATCAAACACTAGACTACTGTGCTCATTTACTTGTGAATATTGTGTACCTAATCTATTCCATTGTTCTATTCTATTTTTTATCCAGTACCAAATTGTGATGATTACAACTTTGTAGTATACTTTGAGATCTAGTATTCCTAGTCCTCCTTCCTTCTCATTTTTTCATTGATTCTTGAATTAATTGCTCTTGGCCTTTTATTCCTCCATATGAATTTTGTTATTATGTTTCTAGCTCTATAAAGTAATTCTTTGGTAGTTTGATTGGTATGGCACTGAATAAGTGAATTAATTTAAGTAATGTTGTTATTATAATGTTATTATATTGGCTCTGCCTACCCATGAGCAATTACTATTTCCCCAATTATTTAGATCTGTCTTTATTTTTATAGAGAATGTTTTGTAATTATGTTCAACATATGTCTTGGCAGGTTGACTCCTAAATATCTCATGGTGTCTATAGTTATTTTAAATGGATTTTCTGTTTCTATCTCTTCCTGTTGGATTTTGCTGGTAATATATGGAAATGCTGATGATTTGTGTGTGTTTTTTACGTCTTCCAGCTTTGCTGATCGTAATTGTTTCAGAAAAGGTTGCATATGCATATGACTGCTTTTTTAGTCACATGAATGTAACAGAACACTATCACATCATAAGAAATGATAAATATAATGAGTTCTAAATATTATGTGAAGATTTGTAAAAATACAGCAGTTGAAAGTAAGCGGAACCAATAGATTGTACACTGACGACAATAATATCAATATAAAGAGCACTAAAAAGTCATCAAACTCTGATGAATTCTAATGACCAATATTAGTGCCCTCCTTTGGGTAAAGGGTGCCAGATTAAGGAAAGTCAGGTTGTGTCAGACCAAATGAAGTCATATTTTAAAATGGTTTTCTTAATTTTTCTTTGTTACAAGTGAGGACTCAATGAGGAATGTAGGAATATATTGGGAAATGTCTGCTTTTAAAAAAGCATCAATAAAACTTAGTTTCCCTCATTGTAATATTTTAAATTCCTTCTCTCTCCACTCCCTTCTCTCAGTTTATATTACATTTTCCACAATCTGCACCTTTTCCTCATTAATATTAGATAAATATCTCTGTGCTGAATATGAGACAGCCTGACCTTGAAGAACAGACAAAGGTTAGTACATAAGTAATTGAATATTTAGCAATATTTTTAGAAATAAAACAGTCCTCAATAGCCAAGATCACCCCCTAGGTAGAGGTGAATTTCTCATTCCTCGTCCTCTGCCCCGGACACTCCTAAAAACCATAGTAATAATTAATAATAATAATAATAATAATTAGCATTTATGTAACACTTTAAGGTGTACACAGAGCTTTACACATATTGCCTCATTTTACCCTCACAACAGCTCTGGGAAGTAGGTGTTATTAGTATCCCATTTCACAGATGATGAAACTGAGGCAAAGAGATTAAGTGACTTGTGCTGGGTCATACAGTTAGTAAGCATCAGAAGCCAAATTTGAATTCATGTCTTCCTGACTCCAGGAACAAAGCTCTATCTTTTTTCATGTTTGCTTTCTTCTTATATAACCAAGATTGATCATATTTAGGAAGCTGACCCTACCAGAAATATTTGAATTTCAGTAGAGAAAGTTTTAAGACCCAAAGAAATTATGGGATTTCAAGCAGACAGTAGGGCAGAAATTTTTGGGCAAGGGGCTCATAAGCCATTATGCCAGATGGACTACAGTGGGCAGAAGCCACAAGGCTTTGTCTGATGCAGCTTTGGGGGGAGCACTTCCTGAAAGGAGGTATGGGAACAGGGGCACAGCAGGCATGACAGAAGGAGAATCCCAGCTCAAGTACAACAAGGCATGTAAAAATCCTGCCAGGAGTCATGTTTTCTATGACAGCAAAAAGAGCAGCAGTGAAGGGGAAATGTATTTATATAGACAGGGATGCTTAACCTAGGATCCATAGACCATATTTCAGGGGGTCCAGGAACCTGGATAGGAAAGGAAATTACATTTTTATTTCAATAGAATTGGATTCCTTTGTAATCTTATGTGTGTTATTTTATATGTTTAAAGGAATTATTCTGAAAAAGGATTCACAGGCTTCACCAGATTGCCAAAGGGATCCATGGATAAAGAATATTAAGAACCCTTGATAGAGGTGCTAGAGAGATGCCCATGATTTCAACGGGAACATCCCCACCCTTGGATAATAAAACTGCACTAAGCAGTGCAGGTGCTTCAGTGGCCTTCCCATCTGCTACCCATCCCTTTGTAGGGTCATTGGTTGAAATAAAGGATCCATAAGTGAGTGAACGGTGTCAATTGACACTGGTGTTTCAGTCTGCTGTATTCTAGCAAAGTCAGAGTGAATCAGCTGTACCACATGGGTAATGGTAATTATTTTATTCAATGAATTCCAGTGACTCCCTCGCACCATCAGGATAAAATATAAAATTTTCTGTTTGAAGAGCTAAGTTCTGTAATAACCTGGTCACTTCCTACCTATCCAGTCTTCTTACTCCTTATTCTTCTCTGCATACTCAATGATTTGGTGACCCCTGTCCTCCCTACTATTCCTCAAATAAGACACTCCATCTCCTGGTAGCATTTTCTCTGCCTGTCTCCTATGCCTAGGATTCTCACCCACAATTCCTGGCTTCCTTCAGATCCCAGCAAAAATCTCATCTTCTATTGAAAGTCTTTCCAGGTCACCCTTATTTTGAATGCCTTCCTTCTCTGCTGATTATTTCAATTTATCCTGTATATAGCTTGCTTGTAAATAGTCATTTACATGTTGTCTCCCCATCAGGCTGTGAGATCCCTGAGAACAGGAACTATCTTTTGCTTTTCTATGTGTCCCTTGTGCTTAGCACAATGCCTGGCTCACAGTAGGTACTTAATAAATGCCCATTGCCTGACAAACAAAAGGCAGTGAGTTTCAGCAGAAAAGTTTGGATCCTAGACTTCTGGGAGCCAAGATGGCAAAGTAAACAGTAATTGCCACAACTTTCCCATATTCACAGTCAAACAACCATAAAATAGTAGCCCCAAACAAATAGTGGAACAGCAGAACCAGCAAAAAGACAGATCCACAATCTTGGAACCCAAGAAATTTGAAAGATTTGCAGGAAAGGTCTGCCTCACTCGGGTAAAAGGGAAGCACAATCCAGGACAGAAAGCATCCCAACAAGCCAAACCTCAGCAAACCAGAGGTAGATTTTGATCCCTGGTGCAGTGGATCAAGCAAATACCAACACCAGGACCTCACCTGTGCCTCAACATAGCCAAGAGAATGGGTAGACTCCAGCTGTGAAAACTGCCATAGGCTTCAGCATAATTCTGAGCAAACAGACAACCTCCAGAGATCAGACCTCCATGTGTTTCAATGTAGCCTGGAGCAAACAAGCTGCCAGTGGCCAGACCACCTTGTACTTCAGTGCACATGGGGAAAGACTACCAGCCTCAGCATATATAAGATACCACCACTAGGACTCCAACTCAGCATCAGGTAAACTACCAGATCCCTACAGTGCCAGCCACCCCCACCCTATCCTCTCAGTACAGCACCAGACACAAGGGTGCCCAAGGGCAACATCAGTGTGGCATGAGGTAAACAACCAGAGCCTATAGCCCCTGGAAAAAGAAGTCTGAGACTTCCACCCCAGGACTCCAATTAAATTTAAAAGACAAAAAGTCAAAAAAGATGAGAAAAAAAATAGGCAGGAAAAAATCTGACCATAGAAAGATTTATTATGGTGACAAAGAAGATCAAGACAAAAACTCATAAGAGGAGAACAATATCAAAGCACTTCTGGGCAAAACCCCAAAGAAAAATGGAAAATGGTTTCAAGCCCAGAAAGAATTCATGGAAGATCTCATAAAAGAACTTTAAAATCATATAAAAGAGGTAGAAGAAAAATTGGGAAAAGAAATGAGAGTGATGGAAGAGAATTAAGAAAAAAGAATTAATAACTTGGAAAAAGAAAATAATTGCTTAAAAAGTAAAATTGACTAAATGTTAAAGGAGATATAAAAATCCACCAAGAAAATAACTCCTTAAAAACATAACTGGACAAATGGAAAAGAAAGTACAAAAATTGAAGAAAACAACTTACAAGTTAGAATCAGCCAAGTAGAAGAAAGAAACTAAGGAGGTAAATAGAATATTGGGAAAGTTAAATATGACAAACTTTTGGAGAAAACTGAATGGGAACGGAAAGGAATATACCTTTTTCTCAGAAACATATGGCACCTATACAAATATTGACCACATAATAGGACATAAAAAACCTCAAAATCAAATGTAGCAAGGCAGAAATAGTAAGTGTATTCTTTTTGGATCGTAATGCAATAAAAATTACATCCAATAAAGGGCAATGGAAAGGTAGATCAAAAATTAATTTGAAACTAAATAATCTAATCCTAAAGAATAAGTGGGTCAAAATACAAATCATAGAAATAATCAATAATTTCGTTAAAGAGAATGGCAACAATGAGACCACATACCAAAATGTATGAGATGCAACCAAAGCAGTACTTAGGGGAAAATTTATTTCTCCAACTTCTTACATCAACAAAATAGAAAAATAACACATCAATGAATTAATGAATCAACAAATGAAGAGACTGGACTAGATGGTCCTGTGACTTTAAGTAAGATTTTAAAGATGATCATCTTTGTTGGCTTTTTGTATAGTACTTTAAGGCACTCTACATAATTCATCTAATTTGAGTCCCACAACATCCCGAACAGGTGAGGAACAGAGGTTTTGTTATTCTCATTTTATAAATAAAGAAACTGAGCCTCAAACTGAGGTTTGAAGTGACTTGTTCAACATATAACTAAAGTGTCAGAAAAGAAATTTCAAACTCTATCTCTGCTGAGTCCAAGTCCAGCAGTCTGGTCACGATACTCCTGACCGCCCTATTCATAATCAGAATAGAGTTATGAATTTGCAGCTCCTGTACTCATAAGGACTGTGGGGTTTTATCCTCATTAATCTTATGTGTGGTTGATGTCACTACCTAACACTTTAAGCCCACAGATTGGACTATGTCTGTATTTGGAGAAACAGAGATCCTGGGTGGGAAACTAATTTGTCTCAACTATCTATGACTTATGGGAGCAATCAAAGCAATACCCTTGTCTTCTTATGTCCCCAAAGGAATAAGCCTATGACACAATTTATGTGCATAGGCTCTGATAACTCTATGTGGCCACATAAAATCATAGATTTAGAGCTGGAAGGAAAAGGAAGCATGTGATTTTTTTCTTGATCATTAACATAAAATATGATGTTAAGTAAGAAAAGTGAGTCATGGGCATTGCTTTTTAAAATCTCATCTGCAGGAGGCCTTCAACAGTACATAGTTCTAGAGAAGACAGTTAAAAATGATAATAAGGCTTAGTACCTTTGGAGAGGCTTCCTGGGCTGTTATTCAAGTTCATAATGAGGGAGATATTGTAGCAACTTTCCCCAAGAGGGCTCTGGTGATATTGGAGAAGAAAAAGCATAGGTTTATAGATGCAGAACAGGAAGGGAATCCAGAGACCATCTAGTTTAACTCCTTTAGTTTACAGATGAGGATATGAAGGTCCAAGGAGATTAAGAAACTTGCCCAAGGTCACATATGAATATTGCTTTGGGTGGAAATAATCATCAGAGGAAGGATTGGAAAGCAAGCCCTTTGACTTCAGAGCATAGCTCACTCCCCTATATTACCCTGTAAAATAAGCATGGTCCCTTGATGATTGTAATTTACTTTCCCAAGACTCCCCAGGAGTTGTCCCCAGGACAACATACAATATATTCCTCACTTAGGTTATTTCCCTACCTTAACATTCTGTCAGGGTTTAACACTGATTTACAATATATACAATTGCTGTCCTCACCCTGTCAAATCCCTATTCTGTGAAATGGGCATAAAGGCACTGGTTGGTATTTTTTTATGTCCCTCTTTCTCCCTCCCTTGACTCTATAAATCTAAGAGAATCATTTGGTGAAAGACATGATTGAGAAAACTTAATTCTTGCCCAGACATACTAGAAAGAATTCCAACTTTACTAGATATAATTTGTTATCCAGACTGTTAAATACATGAATCCAGGATCACTCAGGTCAGCCAAAGAGCTACTTGCTAAGTTTTTCAGAGTCAAAAAGACACAAGCAGGAGCAGAACTATAATAAAAATAGGGTGACAAGAGATTTGACTCAGGGAACTGACCTAAGTTGGGGATAAACTTCTTTCCCACAGCAATAAAGCTCCTGTATATGACTTTGA
Organism: Bettongia penicillata ogilbyi; assembly: GCA_023548195.1. Lineage (NCBI taxonomy): Eukaryota > Metazoa > Chordata > Mammalia > Diprotodontia > Potoroidae > Bettongia > Bettongia penicillata. The sequence continues at coordinate 699,765 of JAJHZJ010000500.1, forward strand.
GGCCCCATCCTCAAAGTACTATTGTTATGATATCCCCTTCCTGGGCTCCTTGCCCTAATGACTCCAATCCTAGTGGGAACAAAAGCCAAACTGCCTCCTCTCCCTGTATTGCATGAACCTATGGTCACACTGTCCTTTGTACTGTTGCTGGCACCACCACTCCCAGTTGTTTTTGTCCCAGATAAAAAAAAGTTGTGCCTCTATCTGTTAGCCTTGGGACTGAGATCTACAATAAATATTGTCCTTGCATCCCACATTCTAATTCCTTCCAAAATACAGGATGTTCTGAGTTATTAAACATTGAAAATATACTAAGACTTTTAGTATAGCCAGTACGTCTCTTCCCTTTATGGGAAAAGTCTAAGTCCAGTGTCAAGATTGCAGGATTTTGTACTGGAATAAACTTAGTCATCTAATTCAAACTCATCATTTTATAGAATTGGAAACTAAGGTCTAAAATGATTAAGTGATTTACCATTGTCATGTAGCTGTTAATTACAATAATATGTGAGAACAATGAGGGGCAGGATAGGATGGAGGGTAATTCAGTTAGTCTTACACAACACAACTATCAGGGAAGTCATTTGCAAAACTACACAGAAATGGCCTATATTGAATTGCCTGCCTTCCCAAAGGGAATGGGTGGGGAAGGAGGGATGGGGAGAATTTGGAACTCAAAGTTTTAGGAACAACTGTTTAGTATTGTTGTTGCTACTAGGAAAGAAGACATACAGTTAATGAGGAATAGAAAGTCATCTGGCCCTACAGGAGAAAAGAGAAGATGGAGACAAGAGAAGGGAGGGATGACAGAAGAGAGGGCAGATTGGAGATAGGGAAAATTAGATTGCTTGGTGTATTGGGGTGGGGGGAGGGGAGAAAAGGGGAGAAAATTTGGAACTCAAAATTTTGTGAAAACGAATGTAAAAAGTTAAATAAATAAATATTAAAAAAAAAAGAATAATATGTGAGGTTCATGCACAGGTCTTCTGATTCCAAATTCAACCACCTTTCATGACCACACACTGCTTAGGGATCCATTGATGCTGCTGTAGAAGAAACCACGCCATCAAGGGGAAAGGTCAAAGCCAGGGTTGATACTGAATCACTTTGTGGTTTTTAAAAAATTTTTTTAATGTTGATTTATTTATTTTTAGTTTACAATATTCATTTCCACAAAATTTTGAGTTCGAAATTTTCTCCCCGTCTTTTCCCTCCCCCCACCTCATAACACCTTGCATTGTGATTATCCTTTCCCTCACTACTTCCTCCCTTCTATCACACCTCTTCTTTCCCTTATCCCCTTCTCTCTTTTCTTGCAGGGCAAGATAGGTTTCTATACCCTATTACCTGTATTTCTTATTTCCCAGTTGTATGCAAAAACAATTGTCAACATTCATCCCTAATACTTTGAATTCCAACTTCTCTCCTTACCTCCCTCCTCACCCATCCCCACTGAGAAGGCAGGCAATTCAATATAGGCTCTATAAGTGTAGTTTTGCAAAAGGCTTCCATAATAGTCATGTTGTGTAAGACTAACTATATTTCTCTCCATCCTATCATTCCCCCATTTATTCTAATCTCTCTTTTGACCTTGTCCCTCCCCAAAAGTGTTTACTTCTCCCATTTGCCCTCCCTTCTATCATCCCCTTCACCCCACTTGTCCCCTTCTCCCCTACCCTTTTGTAGTGCAAGATATACTTTCATACCAAACTGAGTGAGCATATCATTCCCTCAAGCCAAATGTGAAGAGTGAGCTACCCTTTTTCCCTCTCACATCCTCCCTTTTCCCCTCCACTGAAGAAGCATTTTCTTGCCTCCTTGTGCATGATAATTTAATCCATTCCATTTCTCCCTTTCTCCTCCCAATATATTCCTCTCTAACCCCCTCAATTTTATTTTATTTTTTTAGATATTATCCCTTCTTATTCAGCTCACCCTGTGTTGTGTGTGTGTGTGCGTAATCCCTCCTACTATGCAAGTACTGAAAAAAGTCTCAGAAGTTACAAATATTATCTTTCTATGAAGGAATGTAAACAGTTCAACTTCAGAAAGTCCTTTATGTTTTCTCTTTCCTGTTTACCTTTTCGTACTTCTCTTGATTCTTGTGTTTGAAAGTCAAATTTTCTATTGAGTTCTGGTCTTTTCATCATGAGTGCTTGAAAGTCCTCTATTTCATTGAATAACCATTTTTCCTTGAAGTACTATACTCAGTCTTTCTGAGTAGATGATTCTTGGTTTCTTTGACTTCTGGAATATCCTATTCCAAACCTTTTGATCCCTTAATGTAGAAGTTGCTAGATCTTGTGCTGTCCTAATTGTATTTCCATAATGCTCAAATTGTTTCTTTCTAGCTGCTTGTAATATTTTTTCTTTGACCTGGGAATTCTGAAGTTTGGCCACAATATTCCTAGGAGTTTCTCTTTTTGAGTCTCTTTCAGGATTCTTTCAATATTTATTTTGCCCTCTGGTTCTTGAATATCAGGGCAGTTTTTCTTGATAATTTCATGAAAGATGATGTCTAGGCTGTTTTTTTGATCATATCTTTCAGATAGTCTTATAATTTTTAAATTGTCGGATTTATTTTCCAGGTCAGTTATTTTTTCAATAAGACAATTCACATTATCATTTATTTTTTCATTCTTTTGGCTTTGTTTTGTAATTTCTTGATTTCTCATAAAGTCATTAGCCTCCATCTGTTCCATTCTAATTTTGAAAGAACTATTTTCTTCAGTGAGCTTTTGAACCTCCTTTTCCATTTGGCTAATTCTGCTTTTTAAAGCATTCTTCTCCTCATTGGCTTTTTGGACATTTTTCACCAATTGAGTTAGCCTATTTTTCAAGGTGTTATTTTCTTCAGCATTTTTTTGGGTCTCCTTTAGCAAGCTGTTGACTTGCTTTTCATGATTTACTTGCATTGCTTTCATTTCTCTTCCCAATTTTTCCTCCACCTCTCTTACTTGATTTTCAAAATCCTTTTTGACCTCTCCTACGGCCTGTGACTATTGCATATTTATTTTGGAGGTTTTGGATGCAGAAACCTTGACTTCCTCTGATGTTATGTTTTGTTCTTCCTCATCTGAAAGGATGGAAGAAAATACCTGTTCACCAAGAAATTAACCTTCTTTAGTCTTATTTTTTGTCTCCCTTTTTTGGGCATTTACCCAGTCAGTTACTTGACTTTTGAGACCTTTGTTGAGAGGAGGGTATATTCTGGGGACCTATAAGTTCTCAGTTCCTCCAAGAGGGCACAATCAAGGGAGAGATGTTTAGACCTCTCCTGACCTGTGCTGATACTGAATCATTTTGAATGGATGATTCAGCACAATTTCCCAGAAGTAAAAATTACACATATGTGCACATGCACATACACATCTGTGTGGGTAAAGTGCATATACTCTGGCACTGTATCCAATTAATAATGAGGTCTCAAAGCCTTCATGGTCCTTCAATTGCTTCATTCTCAAAATTACCTTCAAATAAATTTTCTTCCAATGCAAAGCATTCTGAACAGAATTATCTATCTGTCAGCCCAAGTTTCTACAATCTGCCATACCTCTATACATGCACTTATAACCTAATTCTAGATACTTAGAGATGAAGCAACATGTAAGTAAGGTCTGAGGACTGAGCCACTGAGTTTTGTTAATCACTTGAGAAAGTTCATTCCAGTGAATGGAGTATATTGATATTTACTATTTAAAGTAAATGTGGGGAAATGGAATAATAAAGTCTACATATAATAATGTTTCCTTAAATGGTGAGATTATTCATCTTAAATTGGAACCACTTGGCTTATTTAAAAACAAGCTGTAAACTAGGTGGAAATTGCTCAAAGTAATAGCTTGTTCTAGAGTATTAAAGCTTTCTAACTCAAAAGAAAGGCAGCTCCCTTAGCATGTTCATTGAGAAGTCCTTTGTATAGCTTCAGTCCATCAAGGTTACTCAACAATAGCCTCTCCCATGACAAGCTGTGACGACCATTATCTGAAGCTCTGGTGCAGCCTTTTGTTGCTCTGCTCTCAAGCACTTTGGTCATTTCATTTTCTACAGTTAATGTGTGTGTGTGTGTGCGTGTGTAGCAGATGCTTGGATCTGTCTTTCTGTCTTGTCTTCCTCTTCTGTTTCAATGACCTGAGGGAAGGAATGGTAGCTTTCTGAAGACATGCATGGGATCCGGGCTTTGTTTTTTAATCCTTATTTTGCACAAGGGAAGACTATACAAGAAGATGGGAAAATGCTAGGGACCAGCTTCATATTGCCTGGGAAACTGCATGGACAAGGCAGTCTTGCTACTGAGCCGAGGAGAGCTATGAGAAATGAGAGCTCAAGAAGGGTGAGGATTGAGAAAAGGTTATTACTGCAATATGCATTTTTATTAAAGGGAATTTTAACTCACACAAAGGGAAGCTCAGGGCCTAAAACAAAACACACGTGGTAGGAAGAAAGAGGAACAGGGACAAGAATGGTACAATGGAAAGAGCACTGAATTTGGAGTCAGAGGACTTGGGTTTAAATTCTACCTCATACCTTTACTACTGGTGTGATCTTCATTGAGCAAGCCACTAACCTCTATGGTTCTCATTTCTCCATCTGTAAAATGAAGAGGTTGAACCGGATGACTTTTAAGGCCTCTTTCAGTGATGAATATATGATGCTAATCAGCTCAGTCAGTGAGCCTCAGATGCACTGATCTTTAGACTCCCAGCAGGAGTTCTTTAGGGAAGTTTCCCTCAGACTCCTTATACCCAGCTTGGTGGGGCTCCCCAACATTTTCTTCTAGGCAGCCTACCAAATGTCAGGATCCTAATGCTTTTTCAGAAGAATAGCTCCCTAAGGTAGTTGAAGATTTTGTAGAGAAGGGCTGGGTTCCTTCTCAGGTGATGTTGATTGGTTTTGCATGTCACAGGTGTGCAAATGCTAAGGTAAGAAACCAGCTAGGTGGGGAACCTGCAGCCTAGAGGCCATGTGCAGCCCTTTGACTGAATCCAAACTTCTCCATAGAACAGATCCCTTTAATAAAAGGGGATCCCCAGCTCCCATGAATGCCTTCAGAAAGCTACCATTCCTTCCCTCAGGTCATTCAAACAGAAGAGGAAGACAAGACAGAGATCCAAAGCACCACACTTGAGGACCTAGAGGGCCATACATGGCCTCGAAGCCACAGGTTCCCCACCCCTGACTGTTAGGTCAAATAGGGAGTCTATCAATTGGGATATGAAAGTTTCCAGAAAATGAGAGATAGAAGTATTTTGCAGGAAGAGTAGGTGTGCCCAAGGCAGAGGTAATCTGTAAGTGAGTTTTATGGGTGTTAGAGGGGCCCACTGACTTTAGATATTTTGAACCATTACAAAAAATGAATCAGAGAAAATAGTAAAAGGTACTCTCAAAGAGATGAATGTGAAAGATGATATGAATAGAAATAATAGTCATGAAAAGGAGCAGATTTAAGGGGAAAGTCAATTTGTTACATACAAAGTTTGAAGTGTGTGGTGGCAGGGTGAGTTCCTATATTTTTTCTCATTTATCAATCATTATTTTTAAACTAGCCTCTGTTTCATTATAAGTTGAAAGTCACATCCACCTCCTAGGTTTTCATCTTCCTCTACAAGAGTTCTTACAGAAGGAACAGAAGACAATGTCTGATATGTTTTAGACCTCAAGACCAGTGACACGCTACCATACTAGGAAGTATTGCTCCCCTTTCTTGGAATGCAGGACATTAGTTCCAGACCAATGGCTGCCACTTTGTGAACCCAGTATTACTATATGTGCCTTTTGTACACTGCACATGCCTCTGGAAATTGATCATTTTTAGAAGCTCACTTGCTCCATAGAGACTTCTCTCATTAGACCAACTAATATTTTTTTCTGTGTCATGGCTATGAATAAAACAAAAGTTTGTTTGTTTTACTTACAGATGCCCTAAATTGTAAGCAATCAGCCTTTTTTCCATGACAACTTCTAGTGGGATGTCCAGGTAGAGATGACAAGTAGGTAGTTGGAGATGCACATCGGGGCTGGAGATAATGATCTTGGAGTCATCTGTATGGAAGTGGTAGTTGAAGCAATGAGAGTGAATGGTATTGCCAAAGAAAAGAATAGAGCAAGACAAGATAAAATGATCAAAAAGAGACCCATTAGAAATAGCCATCTTAAGATGTCAGGAAAAAATAAGAAGCCAACAAAGGAGAAAGAAATAATGGCAAAAGAGGAAGGTAAAAACCAGGGAAGTACAGACACCAAAGAAAAGGGAGTGCTCAGCTCTGTCAAGCTCTGCAGAGAGGTCAAAAAGAATGAGGATGAAAAGGGACCTTTGGATTTGGTTATTGAGTGAGGGAGGGGCATCAGCAATCTTTCAGTGAATAGCCTCAGTAGAGTAATGAGGTCAGAAGCCAAATTGCAAGACATTGAAGAGAGAGGATGAAAATAGCATCATATATTAACAAGTTTTTCCAAGAAATTAAATACTGAAATGGAGGAAAAGAATTGCAAAATGGTAAGATGGGGATTTTTTTTATTGAGAAGATCTGAGCATGTCTAGGGTCATGAAGTCATGGTCAGGAAGACCAGGTTTTAAATCCTGTATCTGATACATCCTGGCTATATGATCCTTGGCAATTTACCTCCTCAAAGCCCTAGCCAGAAAGTATGCAGAGGATTAATGATGAAGTATTCTATACAAGGAATTAATTGAGAGGTGATGGGACTCAAGAATAAAGTATACATTTTTAGACACAATGTAGAAATGTGTCTTGTTCATCTATACGTACTTGTTATAAGGGCTTTATTAAAAAAAAATGAGGGACATTAGGTGAGCTAAGAAAGACAGGAATGGTATGACAAAAAATAAAAGAAAAGATGATCATTGAGGCTTTTAAAAACTACAGAGAAGAAAACAGAAAAAAGGTCAGAAAGGAGCACAAAAAACAAAAAAAATTTGAAAGCCACAGGCTGAATTTGTTATATATTTTAAAGAAATAGTAACCTATGCATAATAGAGATCTGTAATTTCATGTACAATCTTATTTTTCTGTTCTACTATGCATATGGAAATATCCATTTTAATTATTGTTTATTAAGTTTATTAGAATAAATAAATGCATAAAAGCACTGTGACACAGTTGATGATTTTTGCATTGGTGTAAGGACTTTCCTCACTGGGAATCCCCTATCCCAGTGAAATATCTGTGGTAGTCCAAAAATATATATATTTGTAGACAGAGAGGAAGTAGCCAATGGAGAGGGAAAGCGTGAAGATGCATGAGACAGGGGATAACTAATGGAACAAGGTTGTGGAGATAGAAAAGAATGAGATAAAGGATACAGGAAGAGGCATGAGCAAAGATTCCTCTTTTACTCTAACCAGAGTAATGGAGTGACAAGGTTGATATTTTTCTTTTTGCTTTTCTTTTTAAAGAGATTTTTTCTTTACTTTTAAGGTTAAATTTTATTTTATATTAAGTAGTGAATTCTGTCTCTCTCACCTCCTTCTCCCATTACACTGAAAAAGAAAGAAAAGCAAAACCTGTTATAACCATGGATGATAAAGGAAAACAAATTCTGGCATTAGGTTAGATAGATAGGGCAGACAGACAGAGAGACAGATAAAAGTCCTGTCCCAAAGCCGATTGGTATGGGACTCTCTCCTCGCTGGCGAAGATGAATGCTCTGCCCTGCATGAGGAAAGGGGTGGAGTTGGTAAGAACAGGAAAGCTCCAGTCTTTTTCAACTTTCTTGCAGATTTGGGTCCCTGTGGGTGCTTATGACTTTAAGAGTGAAGTGAGCATGGAATAGGCCAATCCCACTTCAGGTTGCTGAAGGAAGAGATGTTGGAAAGACATGAGAGGAGCTGGTAGTCTCCATCACATCCCATCTCCAGTTTTTTACACTAAGCATAGGTTCCTAAAGTGGACAGTACTTCCCCCTGAGGGGCACTGGAATAATTGGAGGGGAGTGATAGTAGCCTCAGGTGCAATTGGAGGCCATTGAACAAAAATAAGAGGGCAATTTGGGTTTTTTTGTCATTTTGGGGATTTTTGCTATTTTCTATGTGTATTTACTGTGGAACTGCATTAGATAGGAAAGGGATCAAGCCATAGATATTAATCTTCTCCTCCCCAAATGACATAGTGATCAGAAGTTAAATTGAAGATGATAATAACCCCTGGACTAATAATACTTAAGGGAGCAGATATTATCCTAACCTAGTGCCCCCTTTTTGTGAGGATAACAGAGTAGGTTCTGGACCTGACTTCCTGCTTTGCCTCCTGGCAGGAATGAAAGACTCCTTTGCAGAAGGGTAGGGAGAGAAGAGAATAGAAATGTCAATTCTGCCTCCTTTTAAGCCACAGGATGACAACTTGTACCTCGGATGGCCACTCTCCATGAAAGTCTCTCCCTGTAAAAATACAGTCAACCACCTCCTTCCCAACATACACCATATATGTGTGTATGTGTGTATATATATATATATATATATATATATATATATATATATATATATATATATATGCAACTATGTACGTATACTTGTGGACATGTACATCAATCTGCAATCTGAGTTCATCACTTCTCTACCTGAAGGTAGGTAGTATGCTTCATGAGTCCTCTGGAACTGTAGTTGGTCATTGTGCTGATCAGAGTTCCTAAGTCTTTCAAAGTTGATTATCTTTACAATGCTGTCATCGTAGCAATTGTTCTCCTAGTTCTGCTTATTTCACTTTGATCAGCTTATAGAAGTCTTCCCAGGTTACTCTGAAACTGTCCCTTTCATCATTTATTATAGCACAATAGTATTCTATCACATTTATAAAGCATAACTTATTTAGCTATTCCTCAGTTTATGGTCATCCCTCCAGTTTCCAATTAATTGCTACAAAACAAAAAATTACTATAAATATTTTTTGTAATATGGGTCCCTTTCTTCTTTCTTTGATCTTCTTAGGGAATAGATCTAGTTGTGGTATCACTAGGTCAAAGGGTATGTCAAAGGTTTAAGAGCTTTTGGGGCATAGTTCCCAATCACTTTCCAGAATGACTGGACCAGTGCCCAACTTCACCAATTGTGCATTAAAGTACCTATTTTCTAGAGCAGAGCTAAGATGGTAGAGTAGAAGGATAGACCTGCTCTAGCTCCCTCTTGCCCTATAACCCATAAAATACCTGTAAAAAATGACCCTAAACAAATTCTAGAGTAGCAGAAGCCACAAAATGAGAGAGTAAACCAGATTTCCAGCTCAAGACAGCCTGGAAGGCTGACAGGAAATGTCTATCACACTGGGTTCGGAGTGGAGACCACCCCAGCCTGAACCACACAACACAGACAGGACTGGAGCAGGCTTCAGGGCACAAAATCCTAAGTGGAAGCTGTGGTTCCCAGATTTCTTAACCCACAAATGCCAGAGACAGTTTCAAAGGTCAGTAAGAAAGCTCTTTCACCTAGGTGAGAGGGTAGCATGGTCTGACCCAAAGTTTGAGCCTAGGGCAGCAGCAGTCACTTTTGGAGCCCTCAGCCTAAAGACCCTGGAGTAACTGAGCAGCTGATCTGGATCTCAGCTCTGAGTGGCAGTCCTGGGGTGAGGAGGAGCACTGGTGTTGGCATAGTGAATCGGGTGGAGGCTGTGGAGAGGGAATCCTACTCACAGTTCCAGGGCAGAAAAGAGTGCTTGTGGTTATTCACAGACCAGAGTGCAAGCCAGGAGAGAAGTGAACTCCTCTCCACTGATTGTGCCACTCTGGAGGAACTGAAAACTTACAGGTCCCTAGAGGTATGTCAGAGAATAGCTACACAAAACCTCTGAAATCTAAGGTTAGGATACCCTCCACTTGACAAAGGACTCAAAAGTCAAATAACCGACTGGGGAAATGCCCCCAAATAGGGGAAAATAAGACTATAGAAGATTATTTTCCTGGTGAAAAGGTATTTTCTTTCAGATGAGGAAGAACAAAGCATAACATCAGAGGAAGACATCAAAGTCGAGACTTCTGCATCCAAAACCTCCCCAAAAATATGCAATGGTCTCAGGCAATGGAAGAACTCAAAAAGGATTTTGAAAATCAAGTAAGAGAGGTGGAGGAAAAATTGGGAAGAGAAATGAGAGTGATGCAAGAAAATCATGAAAAGTGAGTCAACAGCTTGCTAAAAGAGGCCCCAAAAATGCTGAATAAAATAACACCTTTAAAAATAGACTAATACAAATGGCAAAAGAGGTCCAAAAAGCCAATGAGGAGAAGAATGCTTTAAAAATCAGTATTAGCCAAATGGAAATGGAGGTTCAAAATCTCCCTGAAGAAAATAGCTTTTTGAAAATGAGAATGGAGCAGATGGAAGCTAATGACTTTATGGGAAACCAAGAAATCATAAAACAAAACTCAAAGAATGAAAACAATAGAAGACAATGTGAAACATCTCATTGGAAAAACAACTGACCCGGAAAAATAGATCCAGGACAGATAATTTAAAAATTATTGGTCTGCCTGAACACCATGAAAAAAAATAAGAGCCTAGGCATCATCTTCCATGAAATTATCAAGGAAAATTGCCCTGATAGTCTAGAACCAGAGGGTAAAATAGAAATGGAAAGAATTCACCAATCACCTCCTGAAAGAGATTCCAAAAGGAAAACTCCTAGGAATATTGTAGCCAGATTCCAGAGTTCCCGGGTCAAAGAGAAATATTATAAGCAGTCAGAAACAAACAATTCAAGTATTGTGGAAATACAATTAGGACAACACAGGATTTAGCAACTACTACACTAAGGAACTGAAGGACTTAGAATATGATATTCCAGAGGTCAAAGGAGATAGGATTAAAACCAAGAATCACCTACCTAGCAAAACTGAGTATAATCCTTCAAGGGAAAAAATAGAATTTCAATGAAATAGAGGACTTCTGTGCATTCTCGTTGAAAAGACCAGAGCTGAATAGAAAATTTGAATTTCAAATATAAGAATCAAGAGAAATATGAAAAGGTAAATAGGAAAGAGAAGCCTTAAGAAACTCATTAAAGTTGAACTGTTTACATTCCTACATGGAAAGATGTTATTTGTAACCCATAAGACCTTTTTCAGTATTAGGGTAGTTAGAGAGAATATATATTTAGGCATGTATAGGTACATATGTATGTGTATATTATATATGTGTAAGTATATATATGTACATGGGTATATGTGTATATGTATATACGTCTCACAAATCATCTCACATAAAAGAGGGAAGAAATAGCTTTTACAATAGAGGGGAAGAGGAAAGAGATGAAAGGAAATAAGTGAGCCTTACTCTCATGGGATTGGGCTTAAGAAGGAATAGCACACAATTGGATATGGAAATCTATTTTACCATGCAGGAAGGCAAGGAGGAAGGGGATAGGAGAGGGAAGATAATAGAAGGGACAGGTGAAGGGACAATCAGAAGCAAACACTATTTGTGGGAGTGCAGGTCAAAGGAGAGAATGAGATAAATTGAGGATAGGGTAGGACAGAGATAAATGTGTTTAGTCTTTTACAACATAATGTTATGGAAATGCTTTGCATTGTTATACATGTATGGCCTATGTGGAATTGCTTGTTATCTCAATGAGGGTGAGTGGGGAGGGAGGGAGAGAATATGGAACTCAAAGCTTTAACAATGAATGTTAAAAATTGTTTTAGCATGCAGTTGGAAATTAAAATAGCAGGCAATGGAGTATAGAAATCCACTTTGCCCTATAAGAAAATGGAGGGGAAGGGGGATGGAAGAAGGGTGGGTAATAGAAGGGAGGACAGTCTATAGGAAGGAATGGATGGGGTGTATGATGTCTTGGGGTGGAGGTGGGGAGAGATGGGGAGAAAATTTTGAATTCAAATTCTTGTGGAAGTGAATATTGAGAACTGAAAAATAAATAAATTGTTCTTCTAAAAAGTACTTGTTTTCCCATAGAACCTCCAGCACTTGTTATTTTACTTTTTTTTGTTAATTTTGCCAGTCTGATGAGTGTGAGGTGATATCTGAAAGTTATTCTAATTTGTTTTCTCTAATTAATGGTGATTTTAGAGCATTTTTTTCATATGGCTATTTATGGTTTAGATTCCTTGCAAAGAAAGTTGCCTATTTACATTCTTTGACCACTTATCAATTGATGAGTGGTTCTTATTCTTATGAATTTGAATTCATTCCCTATATAGCTTAGAAATAATATCTTCATTAAAAAAATTGTTGCAAAATTTTTTCTCACAATTCTTTGCTTGCTTCTCTTCTATTTTTAGATACATGGTTTTGTTTGTTCAGAAATTTAGAAAAAATTAAAAACTGTCCATGTGAACCTCTTAATCACTTGTTTGGTCATGAACTCTTTCTCTATAGACTGAACCAACATTTTCCTCCATGCTTCTCTAATTTATTTATAATGTTGACTTTTATGTCTAAATCATATAACCATGTGGAGTATGTCTTAGAATTCATTATAAGATATTGGTCTATACCTAGTTTCTACAAAACTGCTCTCCAGTTTTCCCAACAGTTTTGGTTGAATAGTGAGTTTTTGCTCCCAAACCTGGCATCTTTGGCTTTATTAAACACTAAACCATTTTTGCTCATTTGTTTCTTATATATCTAAACTGTCTCATTGATCAATCTCTATATTTCTTCCCCACTGCCAAATTGTTTTAATGACTATGGCTTGGTAATTAAGTTTAAAATCCAGTACTGCTTGATAGTCTTCTTTCTCACTTTTCCACATTGATTCCCTTGATATTCTTAAACTTTTATTCCTTCAGATGAATTTTGTTATTATTTTTTGTAGTTCTTTGGTAGTTTAATTTGTACACATGGAATAAGCTAATTAATGTAGATAATATTGTTATTTTTATTATATTGGTTCAGCCTCCACAGGAGAAATTAATATTTTCCCAATTATTTAGATATATCTTTATTTGTGTAAAGAGTATAATTAAGTTCATATAATCCCTGTGTGTGTCTTCACAAGGAGACTCTCAAATATTTTAAACTATCTGGACACTAAAAAGCATTCTTAGCCACAGGCACTTCTCCTGTAAGCAGGTAGAGGAATGATAGTACAGCACAGTTCCCACTTTAAGTCATACTCATGGGAGAATTGCTAGGTGAAAACCCAGATCTGTGAGGTTTTCCCTCCAGATACAAAGAGGTAGGGCTAAAGGATATTGAGGCAGGTGGTTTCAACCTTCCCAAAAAAGCTGGTAGGTTATCTGCTGGATGTGTTGGCTGTAAGATTGAGTTGAGTAGGAAAAGAGGAGAGAGGGAGTTGATAATGATGATGGAGTGTTAGAGGAGCAATGAGTCTCTTTATACAAGAACTACATTTGAAGGTCTCTCTGAAAACCTACAGCATTAGCAGATGATGGGAGCCCCCCACGTAAGTTTAATTAGGCATGTATGTATAAATGGATACAATTAGACTCAGAGACTGGACAATGGTTCCTAAGAGAGTTATCCTAACTCAGCTACGCTAAGGTCCTTCTCAACATGCAGAAGATATACTCTCTTTGGTAACTAAGTCCCTCACAAACTCAGGCACAACTCAGTAGGGCATGACCCCATCCAGTCCCTGTAGAGACTCCAGGTGGCTGAGAATATTTGCAGAGTAACTAGTGGGAAGCTAGGAGCATATTGATGAAGGGGTTACCAGAAAAGAGTATAAAAAAACCTGAACTGAGGCTGGAGAGAAATGGAAGAAAGCTGAGGAGAAACAAAAATGAAAGAGTTAAGAAAGATAGACACTTGGTTAAGAGGTCACCTTGCTTTATTTAAGTCATGTTGCTACTAATAGTAGGGTTTCCTTGGATCATGATAGCAGCTACTTTTAGATGTTAAGGTAGTGGTATTATAGACTCCAGCTTTCATCCAGGTGTAGATCCCATCTTGAAAACCCATGTTTATAAGCTTCAAAGTTTCACAGTTCTAATACCAAGATGCAATTCATTTCAACCATTGAAATACCAACACCATCCACCAACCTTTGAGGCTCTTGTGTGTGCAGGATATTCAAGTTGGAATGCTCTGCCGCCTAGTATGGAGCACTGTGCACATAAGGCAGCATGTACTACACTGCAACTAGTGAACTTGAATCCTCTTGGGACTGGAGTGTGGGAGGAGATCGTTTTGAAAAATAGGTGGCAAGAATGTTGGCTGCTTCACTTTTTGCAGTCACAAAGAATTGGAAACAAAGTAGATGTCCATCTTTCAATAATGAATCAACAAATACAAATGAAGTAACTACTTTGTGCCAGACACTGTTTAAATCCTGAAAACACAAGTACAAAAATGAAACAATCCCTATTCTCAAAGAATTTATACTCAATTGGAAGAGATGGCAAGTTCATCTATAAACATATACAGCATAAATACAAAGTGAATAAATATAATTATACAACAGCCATTTCTCCAGGCTTAGGATGGCCACAAAGACTCTGAAAGTATATTTCTTCCCAGTTTTTGAAAGAATGGAAACTAATGGGGACATTGGGATTGAAGAGCAGGGTTCTTTCCTTGTATAGAAGGTGTTTTAAGGCTCTCTGAAGAGAGGACAAAGAGAGAAGAGGAAGGTGGTGGGGTAACAGTGGTACAAGGGACGTTGATCAGTTGCAGTCCCCTTCCAACCCCAAAGCTCCGTGTTAGACCATGAGAGGTAACCTCTAAAAAGACAAGTGAAGTATATGACTGTGATCCTTTTGGTGTTGTTGTTTTGTTTAATTGTGGGAGTTTGTTCCAGTGGCTGGAATGCTGGGGAACAAAAGGAGGAAATGGTGTACCTTGCTCCCTGCCACAACACCCTTGCCTTACTTCAGCTGGGAACTACAGGCATCGATTTCTAATTATGTCCTTTCTTTTTTTTCTCAGACCCCTCAAGAGTGTTTGAGACAACTCTGGAAGCTACAAAGTGGTTCACACTGGACCTTTCCTAGGGCAGGACTGAGATCTCCTTTGTGATTCTACCCATCCACCCAGCCAGTCCATTGTTAGAGTTTTTGATCTCTAAGTGAGGGATTGCTAATAAGTCATTTTATAATTACACCTCCAAGGATAAAATTCTATGAACTTGGGCCATTTTAAAATCTTTTTTTCATCAGGTAAGAGCCTAATGTAGTGAAATATGGTTACAAATGTATGCAATGTAGTCAAATGCAAGGTTTCTTGGTAGAGAGAGAACTAAATGTTAGAAGGATCAGGAAGGGCTTCATGTAGAACATGGTGTTTGACCCTCATTTTAAGGAAAAGAGTAGTTCTATGAGGCCAAAGTAAGGAGGGATTGTAGTCAAAATATATAGGGTGTCCAGTGCAAAGTCAGGGAATAGATCGCCATGTGAGAAGAAGAGACTGAAGGCCAGTTGACTGGATTTCAGTGTGGAAGATCACTAGTAACTTTGGAGAGAGTGATTGTAGTTGAGTGATGAGGTTAGAAGTTATATTGCAAACAGAGCACTGAGTGGGGCAGGGAGGAGAGAGTGTGTGTGTGCATTTATTAGGTGCTTATTGTATGTCTTATTCAAGAAATTTTGCCAAGAAAGAGAAGTGAGATATAGAATGACAGCTTGAGAAGAGACAGAAGATGGTAGGAAAGGTTTTTGTTTGTTTTTGTTTTTAGGGTTTTGTTTAGGGGAGATTTGGGCATATTTATTTATTTATTTAACTTTTTACAATCATTTTCACAAAATTTTGGGTTCCAAATTTTCTCCCCTTTTAACCCCTTCCCCACCCCAATACCCCAAGCAATCTAATTTTCCCTATCTCCAATCTGCCCTCTCTTCTGTCATCCCTCCCTTCTCTTGTCTCCATCTTCTCTTTTCTCCTGTAGGGCCAGATGACTTTCTATTCCTCATTAACTGTATGTCTTCTTTCCTAGTAGCAACAGCAATACTAAACAGTTGTTCCTAAAACTATGAGTTCCAAATTCTCCCCATCCCTCCCTCCCCACCCATTCCCTTTGGGAAGGCAGGCAACTCAATATAGGTCATATCTGTGTAATTTTGCAAATGTCTTCCCTGATAGTCGTGTTGTATAATACTAACTGAATTACCCTCCATCCTTCCCTGCCCCTCATTGTTTCTCTTCTGTCTTTTGATCCTGTCCCTCCCCAAGTGTTGACTTCAAATTGCTCCCTCCTCCCTTTGCCCTCCCTTCCATCATCCCCCCCCTTTGCTTATCTCCTTCTCCCCCACTTTCCTATACTGTAAGATAGGTTTTCATACCAAAATGAGTGTGCATTTTATTCCTTCCTTTAGTCAAATGTGATGAGGGTAAACTAATTGGTTTTTTTTCTCTCAGCTCTCCTCTTTTTCCCTCCACTAAGAAGTCTCCTACTTGCCTCTTAAATGACATATAATTACCCCATTCCATTTCACCCTCTTTCCTCCCAGTACATTTCTCTCTCACCATTTACCTTAATTTCTTTTAAGATATGGTCCCATCCTATTCAATTCACTCTGTGCTCTCTGTCTCTGTATGTGTGTGCATGTGTGTATGTGTGTGTGTGTGCATGCATGTACATGTGTGTGTGTGATCCCACCAACTACCCAGATACTGAAAAGTTTTAAGAGTTACAAATATTGTCTTTCCATGTAGGAATGTAAACAGTTCACTTCTGGTAAGTCCCTTAAGACTTCTCTTTGCTGTTGCCTTTTTCATGCTTCTTCTCATTCTTATGTTTGAAAGTCAAATTTTCTTTTCAGCTCTGGTCTTTTCATCAAGAATGCTTGAAAGTCCTCTGTTTCATTGAAAGACCATATTTTCCCTTGAAGTATTATACTCAGTTTAGCTGGGTAGGTGATTCTTGGTTTGAGTCCTAGTTCCTTTGACTTCTGGAATATCCTATTCCACATCCTTAGATCCCTTAATGTAGAAGCTGCTTGAGTTATCCTGATTGTATTTCCACAGTACTGGAATTGTTTCTTTCTAGCTGCTTGCAAGATTTTCTCCTTGAGCTGGGAGTTCTGGAATTTGGCCACAATGTTCCTAGGAGTTTCTCCTTTTGGATCTCTTTCAGGTGGTGATCGATGGATTCTTTCAATACTTATTTTGCCCTCTGGTTCTAGAATGTCAGGGCAGTTTTCCTTGATAATTTCATGGAAGATGATATCTAGGCTCTTTTTTTGATCATGGCTTTCAGGTAGTCCCATAATTTTTAAATTGTCTCTCCTGGATCTATTTTGCAGGTCAGTTGTTTTTCCCATGAGATATTTCACATTCTCTTCCATTTTTTCATTCTTTTGGTTTTGTTTGGTGATTTCTTGGTTTCTCGTAAAGTCATTAGCCTCCATCTGTTCCATTCTAATCTTGAGAGAACTATTATCCTCAGTGAGCTTTTGAACCTCTTTTTCCATTTGGCTAATTCTGCTTTTGAAAGCATTCTTCTCCTCATTGGCTTTTTGAACCTCTTTTGCCAATTGAGTGAGCCTATTCTTCAAGGTGTTATTTTCTTCAGCATTTTTTGGGGTCTCCTTAACCAAGGTATTGACCCATTTTTCATACTTTTCTTGCATCTCTCTCATTTTTCTTCCCAGTTTTTCCTCCACCTGTCTAACTTGCTTTTCAAAATCCTTTTTGAGCTCTTCCAAGGCCTGAGCCCACCCGACATCCCCCTGGGGTGTCTGGGGTGCTAAGGCCCCACCCTCCACGTCTTTCCCTGATGGCAAGAATATTTCCTCGTCCTTGTCAGATCCAAATGTCGGGATCATTTGCATTTGTTGGAAAAAGCTCTCTATAGTCTTATTTTTCTTCCCTTTTCTAGACATTTTCCCAGCCGGTTACTTGACTTCTGAGATTCCTGTCCCGATTTGGGCATATTTAAAGGCAGTGGGGAAAGAAATAGTAGAAGTAGAATATGGGAAAATCATGTTTGAGAAAATAGAATACGCTCCAGCAAAATGCTGGGGCAGACAGGAGCGAATGAGATCAAATATACATGTGGAAAAGTTGACCTTGGCAAGGAGAATGGCAGCTCTTTGCCAGAGACTAGGGGGAAATAGCAAAAGGGGGAGATGATATCAAGGAATTTTGAGATGAGAATGAGACAAGAGGAAATTCACAATGAATAGATTTAATTTTGTCAGTAAAGTAAGAGGTAAGTTGTGAAAGGGGAGAGAGGAGAAAGTATGGGAGCCTCAACCTTCTGTTGAGAGGGAGATGGGTTATCAGTGGGAAGGAATAGGACTGCCTTGCTTCAGTGAGGGCCAGTATGAGGTTGGATAACATGAATATGTAATGTACCTAGTCAACATGGTTGCCTTTAGCTATGTTCAGCAGCCTGTAAAGTAAGAACAAAAGAGACAGATGGTATGAGTAATCCAAAGTTGATGCAGGGCAGGAGATAAATGGAACTTTTGGTACATGGGTAGAGAGTGAGATACAATCAAGATGGCAGAAAGAGAAGGCGCATATTAGCCTAGTTTGCCCAGCATATCTCCTTGAAAAAAAAATCTAGAAAATGCATCAGACTAAATTGTGATTGGGAAATCCCAGAATAAGTCACAGTGAGTCATTTTTACAGTCTGCAGTGCCTTAGGGAAACAGACAGAGAGGTTTATAGATACTGGGAATGGAGTCTGGCCAGAAAGACACTTATGGTAGTGGTAAGAAACATTCTAGTAACCAAGGACTAAAAGAGGGCTGAGACAAGGCACCAGAGCAGGAAGCACTGGGGTAGAAAGAGGAGCTGAAGGACCTCTGAACAAGTGATGAGTACAAGAACAGGTGCCATGTGGAAGCTCTGTTGCCCACCACCCAGGTTTGAGTTGTAGATCCCAGGTAGAGAGAGGTGGTCACAAGTCTGGGTCCTAGCTGTATACTAAACAAGAAATAAATTCAAGAAATAAATGGTGGCGGTATAGCTCCAATCCTGGGAGCAGAGCAAAACTTATTTCTAACCTTTTGCCCAGCATATAAGCTTTCAATAGAATGAATAACCAGGGTAGAAGTCTCACACCAAAAAGGAGCCAGAAATTCAGTTGCTCTGAACCAATAGAGACTGTCAGTGGGTTAAGTAATAGTAACTAAGTCCAACAGGCATTTATTAAAACTACCAATGAAGGACAAACTGACTTTCAGACTGTCAGACAAACTGACTCAGAAACTTTCAGAGCTCAGAGCAAGATAGTTCAAACCAGTGAACAGACCTCATTCCATATCATATCACTTTGGGGACACTGAAATATCACAGACTCCCAACTTGAGCTGCAAAAGTAGTCGAAGAACATAAGAGAACAGAAGCTCAGGTCAAGAATGATTTAAGAGAAACTTGGGAAGACTTGTATAAACTGATGCAAAATAAAGTGAACAGGACCAGAAGAACAATTTCTACAACAAGTATATTGAAAAGATAAGGAACTTTGAAAGACTTAGGAACACTGATTAACACAATGACCAACCACAAGTCCAAAGGACTCAGATGAAGCATATTACCATCTCCAGAAAGAAAGCTAATTGAAACATATTCTCCTTTCTTACTTTTTGGGCAGGGTTGATACAGGAATTTGTTTTGTATAACTATATATATATATATATATGTATATATATATATATATATACATATATATATATATTCATAACAGGTTTTGTTTTGCTTGCCTTCTTAATAAGTGAAGAAAGAGGAAGAGAGAGGGAGAGAATTGGAAATAGAAAATTAAATTAAAAAACAAGTCATGGTACAAATTATGGATGTGATGGAATATTATAGATACCCACAAGAATCAATAAATATGAAAAACACAGAGAAGCATGGCAAGATTTAGATAAACTTATGCAAAGAAAATAAATAGAACTGAAAAAACAATACATGTAATGGATACAACAATGAAAATGGAAATAACAGTAATTTTAAAAATGAAAACTGAATGCTGTGGAACTATAATCATCAAGCTTGATCTAAAAATAGGACAACAATGAGGTCAGCACAATGGCTCCATAGACCTTCAGCTGGTTGAGCAGTCTTCTCTTCTCTCCCACACTTTGCTTCAGAGTCTCCCAAATACTGAGGTAGCTCTGGCAATTCATGCATCAATCTCATTATCTATATGGAACATCCCTGGAAAGTATATTGCCTTGCAAGGTAAGTGAACTTATCCGCAGAATTCAAAGTTTCTTCATTCCCTATAATTGTTGGTTCTACATAAAACTAGCTGGTAGATAAACTCTATTTTCTTGGTGTGTCAATTGTTAGGCCAAAATTAGCACAAGCAGCAGAGAATTGCTCCATAATTTGTTGCATCTCAGCCTCAGAGAGGCTGAGATGTGCATTGCGCGTTGAGCGCACAAAAGTTAAGCACTAACTCTCCCTCCACTTTATTCTTGGCTTAAGTGGTGGGGGTGAGGGGGAGAGATTGTGGATGTGGAACATCATACATACATATATATATTATATACACACACACATATAGTCAACCTTCATTTATGTGTTTTTTTGCTTTGCTAAATAACTTTTTTTCTCTTGTAAAAAATTCTTCTTTATAAAGAATGGCTCTATGAGTTGGATGGGGCAAGGGTTTCAGTGGGAATTAAAGCTATATAAAACAAAGGACTCATACATTTTTTAGAAGAATTCTTATGGCTTGTTTTATATTCCATGTCATATACCTTAAAACTTTCTGTTTTAAGTATATTTCATATTACTATGATAGCACATGATTAAGCCTGGTAAGTCAGGGCAAGAAGAAACTCATAGAAAAATGGGAACTTTTGAGTCTTTTGGTTTTGAATAGGTGATTTGAATAGGTTCCAAGCACATGGAACCTTAATGTGACATTGGGATGCTATATCAATAAAACAGAGGTTCTCTTTTGAAGCAATGTGATAGAGTGGAAGGATAGATTTGGTATCAGAGTAACTGGGCTTGCATTCTAACTCTGCTACTCAAAAACTGTGATCTTGGAAAAATCACTTAGCCTTTCTAATTTCCTTTCTGGGAGTAGCTGACATGCTGGCAGTCTCTGAAAGACTGGTTCATTACAAAAAATACACTATCCTCTGGAGTGTTTCTGCTTCCTGTCCTTGACAACAGGCACTCCCACTGATAGCTTTAAGTCGACAGCTATTGGACCCTAAGGGCAATTTTAAGAGAACATTCTGTCTCTTATGATGCTCAACCAAGGAATTTTTCCAGTTTGTGCCTTTCCTTTTTTGTCCCCTTCTCCCCTTACTCAGCGTACAGCCTGAAATAATTTTAGCATTACTTTTCTTGTTGTTTGGAGTTATTTTTGGTTCAGACCTGTAATTTCATTGATGAAGGGAACTCCCAGTAGAAAATCACTTCTTCTCTTAAAGATCCTCAGCTGCTTTGGCAGCTAGGTGGTGAAGTAGATAGAATGTTGGATTTCGAGTCCAGAAGACCTGAATTCAAATCCCAACTCAAAACCACCTGTGTGTCCCTAGGCAAAGAACTTCACTTTCTCCAGCCTCAGTTGCCTCAGCTGTACAATGTGGATTATAATAGCACCTACCCCCAGAACTGTTGGGAGAATCCAGTGAAACAATACATGCAAAGTGCTTTGGAAACATTATGGTGCTATATAAATGCAAGATATTATTATTATTGCTTTGAAACATAAAGCCACATAGTCATTATATTTCAAAAAGGAGACTTGAACTCAGGTCTTCTTGACTCTGGGGCCAATTCTCTATCCAAGGTATCATGCTGCATTTCCATTTTAATATTGGGTCCAGAAAAAGTATTTAGGAAGAAACTCCTCCTGATCCAACTCTGAAAGGGCTCCAAAAGGGTCCATTTGAAGCAAGGTGGCATAATGGAAAGAGCATAGGATCTGAATCATGGCTCTGACCTTCATTACCAGTATCATCTTGAATAAGTCACCTCATAACTCAGGGCCTCAGTTTCCTCATTCATAAAATGTGATGGCTGGACTAGATGATATCCAAAGTCATCTAGCTCTAAACCTATGCCTTTATGAGTCAAATGTACAGGGTAGGTAAAATGGGAACTGATATGGGAAAGGAACCAAAATCACCCTGCTGACAGGCATTTTCCTATACTCACTCTATCTTTCCACTCTGTATTGTCACTGGCTGACCTCCATGCCTGAAATTCTTTCTCCTTATATGCATGTCCTGTCTTACTCGGCTTCCTTTAATTCCCAGCTAAACTCTCAACCTCTAGAGGAAGACTTTCCTGATCCACCTTAAGACTAATACCTTACTTTGGACATATCTCCAATTTACCCTGTATACGTCTTGTTTGTACATAATTATTTGAATGTTGTCTTCTCCATTGGGCTGTGAGCTCCTTGAAAGCAGGGACTGTTTTTTTTTTTTTGCCCTTCTTTCTAAATTCAGTGGTTAGCACAATGCCTGACACATAGTAAGCACTTAATAATTAAAATAAATACTTGATGACTAGAAGCATTGTCATCTCCTTCAACTAATCCAGAATAATGGGAATGATGACATAGAACTGGAGAGAGGCAAATGCTCCAGTTTCCAAAAACACAAGACAGAAGCATCTTCAAACTAGTTCGATGATTTTCATTTCAATTATTGGTAAAATCCTAGAATGTATCTTTAAAGAAAGAGTTTGTATTTTTTTAAAGGAAGTTAAAATCAACAAAAGTCAAAATGGTTTTTGAATCCAAAATGGGTCATGCTAGACTAACTTTGCTATTGTTATTACATGACTAATAGATTAGTGGATAAGGGAAATACTGTAGCTAACAATACACTTGAATTTTAGCACGGCATTTGACAAAATTTTTAATAATAATCTTGTGAACACAGTGAAGAGACCTGGGCTAGACGATGGTGGACAAATTGCTTTGTGTTGGTGTTGAGGTGATCCTGAGTTTCTGAAGCATACAGCAGTAAAATATAGTTATCCCTTCCACATCATGGGGGTTAGAGGTGTGACACCCGCACAATCTGGAAAATCTGCATAAAGGTTTTTAGCCCTACCTTCATATCTGAGAAGAAAGTTTGATGTTTTTTCATTTTTCTTTTATGAGGTAAAATTTATTATAAAATTTGGGTTGATATTATACAATACTTTACATATATTTTATGCATTTCTGAGTTTTTAAACTTTTTCTGTGTCATCTGTTAGTCTTTAAATGTTGTCTGTGTCTTCCACAAAACTCCCAAAAAAATTCCCATTTAATTTCTTATGCTGACCTATCATTTATTGAAACCAAGATGGAGAAAGTCATGATGTGGAAGGGATAACTGTGTAAGTTCTGGGAAGTTCTATCATATGGGAAAGGTCTCTTCTTTTGCGTGGTTCTGAGTGAATGAGTCTATTAGCTAAGGATGAGAGAGGCTTATCATCAGTATGTTGATGACTATGTGATGAATTTTTTTTTTACTATGACAACCTTTGGGGGAATAAAAGAAACATGGCTCCCACTACTCTGTTGTGGAGTCATTTTTCAGCCATGTCTGACTCTACATGACTCTATTTGGGGTTTTCTTGGCAAAGATACTGAAGTGGTTTGCCATTTCCTTCTTGAGTTCATTTTACAGATGAGGAACTGAGGCAGACAGGGTTAAGTGACTTACCCAGGGTCATACAGCTAGAAAGTGTCTGCAGTCAGATTTGAACTTGGGGGCAAAGGGTATTATATTTTTAGATTATCTATAAATATTAATATAATGGTTGATTTCCTAAATGTGAAATCTTTACTGAATGAAGTGGCATACTATGGGAAGAACTGAATGACACCAATACTGACATTCTCATGGTAAATGAAACCAGAAGACAAAAGGACATTGAAACTAAAATGAAAAGATGGATTACACTTCTCTATGGAGAGGTAAACAAAAGAATTTGTGGAATTAGTTTCTTTGCCTGCACAAAGGCAACAAGAAACATAATTTTTTTATTTTAAAAATTTATTAAACAACAAATATTTATTTTCTCTCTCTCCCACTTTTCCATTCTCCCCTCTCCTCAATTAAAGAACAATAATAAAACCCCCGGTAAAAAATACACATAGTCAGATGAAGTAAATTTCCTCACTGGTCACATCCAAAAAGTCACGTGACATTCTGTACCTTGAGTCCATCGCCTCAGCAGGTGGTGCTGCGATTCATCTTTGGTCCTCTTGAATCATAGTTTGTCAGTTGCTTGGATCAGTGTTATCACGTCTTTCAAAGTTGCTTCTATTTATTTTGTTGGTTTCACTACATAAAATTTTCTCCTAGTCTTAATTACATCACTCTTCATCCCTTCTCACAGTTTTCTTTGAAATTGTCCATTTTGTTACTTCATATGGTAGAATAATATTATATTACATTCATATATCATACTTTGGCCATTTTCTAACGGGTGGGCGCCCTCTGGTTTCCTTTTTTGTGTGTTATTATGAAAAGAGATGCCATAAATATTTGTGTGTATATGCGTACATACATGTCCCTTTCCTCTTTGTTTGATTTCTTTGGGGTGGGTTATTACCGGTAGTATTGGAGGTCAAAAGATATACATAGTTTAGTTACTTTTTAAAGCATATTTCCAATTGTTTCACAATGTGCCTGTTTTCTCACAGCCTCTCCAACATTTGTAATTTTATTTATTATCTTTGCAAATTTGATGGTTGTGAGGTGGAACATCTGAGTTACTTTCATTTGAATCTCTCTAGTTATTAATAACTTGGAAAATATTTTTCATTATGGATATTGATAGCTTGGATTTATTCTTTTGAAAACTGCCTCTTCATATACTTTGACTCTTTGGTTATAGCTATTTTACTATGAAAAATTACTATTATTGTAAATTTGAAATAGTTCTTTATACATATTGAACATGAGACTTTTATCTGAGTAAGAAAGATAATTTCATGGGATGTTTGGCCATGTTATTTTTCAGTGCTCATGCTGGCATATCAGCAAAAAAAATGCCACCATGAAGATAATAGCATCTTATGAGCCAATATATGTTGCAGAAGATGAAAAAGTAGAGAAATGCTACAAAGAACTTGACAAGATCCTTCAAATCCAATGTATACAGACTTTGATATCTAGTGACTTTAATCAAAGATAGACACAGGAGAGGGTTGTTATTAATACACTGCAAAATAGAATTAAAGTTTAATAACTAATAAGAAACAAAATATTAGTAGACTGCTAAAATATATTAACATTTTCTTCAAGAAGAGAGTAGAAGGGTGTCCCGACAATGTAAACAAGCAAGGAACCTCATAAAATATTGAAATTTGAAGAGAAAAAAAGTTAGAAATATAGAA
Organism: Bettongia penicillata ogilbyi; assembly: GCA_023548195.1. NCBI lineage: Eukaryota > Metazoa > Chordata > Mammalia > Diprotodontia > Potoroidae > Bettongia > Bettongia penicillata. The sequence goes on from JAJHZJ010000500.1 coordinate 724,953, forward strand.
GTATTTTCAGAACCAGTTGTCTCTGTAATCAGATGATGGACAGGTTGAAGCAAAAGTCAAAATCAATATAAAATTAGAAGAAAGGATAAAGATGAAAAGACACTGCATACAATTAAGTGACTTCAATTTGGCTTACTTTAAAAACTAATTGATGACAAAAATGGAAACTTAAAAAAGCTAAAGATATTGATTTCCATAATTTCCTACAGAAGTTGAATAATAATAAAAAGAGGTTGCCACAAAGGAGAAACCAAAAGGACCCACAAATCACCCTTGTCAAAAAGCCATTGATTTCCTTGTCAAGTAGAGAGACATGGTGGTCAATGGCAATATTAATTTAGAATATAAAGTCATTGAAAATCAAGATTATGAATACTATCAACCCATAAAATAGCAAAAATAAGTGGAGGCAAAAGCAAGTCTGCAGAAAGTTTGACAAAAGATCCAATTAATCCCTATGATCTCAAGAGTATCATAAACTAAATTGAAAGGAGAAGTCAAGATAAAAGGTAAGATTTGGTCAGCCTTTCTACAATGTCTATTTTCATCATCAGTCAAAGTGAACTCACAAAATTTGGATGTTCAATTTCCAATGTTCTGAGTGAAGAAAACAGATATTACCCTTAAGAAAATGATGTTGGGATGAGTGGACTAGACCATATCAAGTACATACCAAGGAAATCCATGCTGAAGATGATACAACATTGAAAACAATGAAGAATTACTTCATAAGATACCTCAGGGAGGGCAAGATACAAAAAGAATGGATAATTAAGGAATGAAGGAAAGAAGGAAGCATTTATTAAGGACCTACAATGTGCCAAGCACTGTGTTAAGCATTTTACAAATGTTATCTCATTTGATATTTAAAACAACCCTGGAAAGGAGGTACTAATATTATCCTCATCTTATAGTTGAAGAAATTGAAGCAGACAGGTAAAGTGACTTGCCCACGGTCACACAGGTAGTAAGTCTTTGAGATGGGATTTGAATTCAGGTCTTCCTGACTCCAAGCCCAACACTGTGCACCTAGCTGTCTCCATTGTGGACAATACTAGTAACCCAAAGAGATTTTTGAGAAGACATCAATAACTACTGACACAGATGTCTACTTTATCATCTTTATAAGAGTAATATATACATACATATATATATATATATATATATAGGTGTGTATGTATGTGTATATATAGATATAAATATAGATAGGGTATTCTTGTCAAAATGTGAGGAAAGAACAAAAAGGCTCTCACAAGTAATTTTCTGCATCAGACCACATCATTCATTTGACTGAAAACTGCAGACTATACAAGGTTCTGATGTGGTTATTTTATACTGATTATCCCCAAAGATGCATTTAACTTGGAGAAGCTAGAGTAACAGCTTTAAAGTCTTTTTTTTCTCCACCAAGGAGTCACTCATATTTTAAGCTCATACAAGATTCTTCGAGTACATTATCACAGAAATAACTTTAGCCCTTGAATAACAATGACTTTTCATTAACGTCAACTGAAACAAAGAAGGGCTCACCTAAGGCAAGTCAAGAAGGTAGTGAGAGCCTGAGCAAAAGAGATGGACAGCCCAGAGGCTGCCCTGGTACTTACGTAATGTAAAATGACTTAAAGTAGGGATTCGTAATCTGGAGTCTGTGAATTTGTTGGGGTTTTTTAAAACTATTTTAATAGTTGTATTTCATTAGAATTAGTTTTGTTTGTAATTCTTTATTCATTAATTTAAAAACATTATTCTAAGAAGGGGTTCATAGGTTTTTATTAGCCTGTCAAGGAGAATGGTGACACCAAAAAGGTTGAGAATCCTTGATAAAGGAAAGTTTCTAGCAAGGTTGTAGCATCTGTGGGAGAAGGAGATCATGGTCAAGGACTTCACAAGATGAGAGAGTATGGTTGCGTTGCAATTTCTACCACAGGAGAGAATGCCCCTATCAGTAAAATCATGGATCTATTTAAGTGGTTAACTCTAAATGTAAAGTCCTTCACTTAGCTTAAAAAAAACTGTTCAAACACTGGATGGATAAAATATACCTATAAAACAATATAATGCAAATATGACTTTCAAGGTTTTAATGAGCTGTAAACTCAACAAGAATAAAATGACTCACCCCTGTGACATGACAGGTCAAAAGAATGAAAGCAGCATTAGTCTGGATTAAGGGACATACAGTACACAGACTAGATGGTGGTAGTCCCACTGTACCCTGCCCTGCTCTGGCATCTCTGTGTCACTTCTGGTCCTCACACTTTTTAGAAAGGACTTGAACAAACAAGCATTTTCAAAGGAGGGCAGCCAGCAAAGGGACTTCAGGCCATGCAAAATAAGGATCAGCCGAAGGAACTTGTCAAAAAGAAGATTTCATGGGGACGCAGCTACTGTCAGCAAGTACTCACAGGACTGCCATGTGGAAGAGGGATCACCCTTGTCCTGCTCCAATAGAGCTTGGAGCACTGAATAAATGTGGCACAGAGATTTGGGCTCCAGGGAGGAAAATATTCCTAACAATTACAGCTACCCAAGAGGGGAATTGGCTATCTTAGAATGTAGTGGGCTCCCCATTGCTTACGTAGATGAAGGCAGATATACATACATATATATAGAGAGAGAGAGATAACATAAAAATGTGTGTATGTACACACATACACATGTATATGTTTGTATATAGACATATGCATGTGTATGTATACACACATACATATTCATACATTCATATACACGCATGCATACCTACACACACACACACACACACACACACACAGAGTTTTTTGTTGTTTTCTGCAACCCTAGTAGGGATAGCTAATACATCATTTGGAAGAACAGTATCCAAAAAATCTGAGACCTGAATGGCGAATAGATCCTTCCTTCCTACTTTCCTTCCTTCCTTCCTCTTTTTTCTTCCCTCCTTCCTCTTTCTTCCTTTTTTCCTTCCTTTCTTTTCCTTTTTCTTCTCTCTTTTTCTTTCTTTCATCCTTTCTTTGTCCTTCTTTTTCCATGACTCAACTGATGTAGAGAACTCCTGGTGTGACCATTACTTCCTTAATATTTATCAATAATCTTCCTATAATTTGTCGTCATAGAGATTTGCCTAAGACAGGACAGCCTAAATATCTCTCCTATGGCCACATCACTAATGTGTGTGAGATGCAGAACAAGAACCCAGGTTTTCCTGACTTTACATTCTGGCTCTCAATTTACTGTGCCATTTTACCTTTCATAGTCAGGTAAACATAATAAAAAAGGAGTTTAGTTTAACCTGGTATGATTAATTCTTAATGAATCCGTCCTGAGAGAGGTCTTGAAGTCTGATGTTCTGAGCTCCAAGGCCAGCCCCTCTCCACTCTTCCATTCTGCCTCTCAAAGTCTCTAAGAAAATGAAATGCAACAAGAATAAATCCTATACTTGGGATTAAAAGATAGACTACACAAGTACAAGGTTGGGAAGTTGCACCTAAACAACAAAATACATGGAAAAGACTCGTGGGTTAGTGAACTGTAAGTCATGTCAGCAGGGGACATGGCAGCCAAAAAGTTAATGTGATTTTAGTCTACACTGATAGAAACACAATGTCTAGAATGAGGGAGGTGATGATTTCACTGTAATATGCCTTTGTCAGACCATCTGGAACAGCGAGAAGGTGCTTTCGCTCCTACTTTGTGCCTTTGTGAAACATATGCCGAGCTGCTACTGTTGGATATAGAGTCTCTTAGCCTTTGCACACACTCTCCATACCTCCATTTAATACAACCAGAATACTCATACTTGCTCTTTCACATATAGCCACATATGTTCAACAACATACACACAGAGAGCAGTTTGACTTTGTTGAATAACTGGTGAAAATGAGAGTATATTGTTATTCTGATATGCCTATCAAGGCTAGTACTTCAGACATGTACAATAAGTGTTGGTTCTCATGTCTTCTTGGACATTTCTCTATGCCAGGCTACTAGATGTTGGAAGCAACCACACTGATGTCATCACTAAGATCTCCTAGACTATGTATTATTGTTCTTGCTCATCGAAGTTGACAAGGATTTCGTAGGTATAATTTAAGTTAGGGGTGACAGGGACCAGTAGAACACAAGGTAATCCTAACTGGTAGACCACAGTATTCACAGCCTGAAGTGTGAAGAAGGGACCTGTCATCCAATATCTGAGATGGTCTCAGTATGGAGGCTGCGGGATAGTAGCATTTGCCCAAAGATTTCTCTGGGGGTTGATGGCAGTTGGCCTCCCATTTGTATGCTACTTTGCCTGCTCCTTGAGTGCATTAAAGGTTTTAAATCTATACCTCTGGGCACTATTTCTACTTCTTTAATACTGGAAACTGAAGGGACAGAATCAGAATGTAGAAAACACAAATATGACCAATGATGAAAACAGATTGCTATAGAAATGCAGATCAATCTGTTCCATTTTACATTTATTTGTTTTCTTCCTTCCATTGAACTAGTAAATGTCATCAGGATGAATCTGGGTCTTTTGATAGGCTCCTTTCTCCCCACAATATTCTTGTTATTATTTAGTAAGGTAATATTTCTCATGATATTCTCCTCTGTAATGTTGTGCAAAAGAGACCATATTCTAAGCTGGTGTTTTCTTAGCTTAGACTAGAGAGCAAATTTGTGTTTTTAAGAGATGATTCTGAGACCCTTTGGGCATCCTCCCTGTGACAATTGTATAAAATTGGTTGTGTTTCTCTAAGAAAATAGGGATAGAGTCAATGTCTGAAGATTTTTAAGTTTTAAGCATCAGCAACTTTTTATAATAGGTCAGAATGGAGTTATTATATGAAGTGCCACTTGGTTTTCATCCTTTCTTCTCCTTTCTTCCATTCTTTTCTCCCTCTGACCTTGCCATCTTCCTACAATTATCTACTACCACCACCAATCCTTCCCACAACCTCACTACAGTACTTTGTGATCCCCTGAAACTGTTCCTCAAACAAGATCATTATTTCCTGAATCTGGGAGTTTTCATTAGTCATTCCCCTCCTTAAATTCCAGCTAAAATTCCATTCTCCACTACATGCTTCTTAATATAGGCCTCCCCTCTGCTGATTATTTCCAATTTACCTTGCATAGATTTTGTTTGCAGTCATTTGTGCATTATCTCTCCTATTAGATTGTAAGCTCCTTGAGGAAGGGACTTTTTGCCTTTCTTTGTATCCCCAGCATTTAGCACACTACTTGGTACATAGTAGGGCTTAATAAATGTTTGCATAGTTAGATGACACAATGGATAGACACTAGGCCTGGAGTCAGAAAGCTCTGAGTTCAAATCCACCTTAAGACATTAGCTGTGACTTAATTAGCAAGTCATTTAACCCTGTTTGCCTCTGTTTCCTCATCAGCAAAACTAACTGGAGAAAGAAATGACAAACCACTCCAGTATCTTTTCCAAGAAAACTCTAAAAGGGATCATGAAGGGCCAGACATGACTGAAAACAACTGAACAACAATAGTAAATACTGACTGACTGATTGACTCTTCTAATTTGGTTTTTATTTTGACCTTTTTTCTAAATAGTTGAAGGGCTATCTGCTCACAGAAAGCTATTTGGAAAATGCGTCACAGGCAAAAAAATGAATTGTTTTACATCTATTAAAAGTCAATTTCACTTTTTGTGATGTTGTTCAAAGTTTGCCATGCCTAATCCCTTACAATTCTCTTTTTGAAGGCAGTGCTCATGAAATATGAATGTGAGCCTATGGAATAACTTAAAAACCTTTTTCCTTCTTCAGCTCTTAATTCTGAATGATGTTTCAAAAATATTTTCCACCATCCTCCTCTGTGCCCACCTTCACATTAAAACCACTGAGCATCAATCAAGCTATATGTTGATTTGTCTTGAAGGATCTTGTCAATTCTTCATAGAATTTCTCTAGTTCTTTATTCTCTAAATCAAATGTTGGTGCATAAAGTAGTTACAGTTGTGGTTGCTTGTTGAAGTTCATTATGAGCATATATTCTAATATCCCATGAAATATTTCTTGTTTCCTTTAGAGGAAAGATGAGACTGTCTCTATCAAGTCCAATGTTTTCACTGCAAGGAAAACTGGTTATCTACCCTTCCCCTTAGCTGCAGCTTCTTTATATCTTCTAGTTTCATATATAATAGGATCTTGATACAAATATGGTAGAGTCCCTCTAGCAGTATATCATCCTCCATGGGCCATTTGAAAAATAAAGTTTGTGATAGTGTAGTACAAGTAGTCCAAGGGATGTTTATAAATAGCCTAACAACTATGTGAGTTTTGTATCCTCTTCCCCCTTTTCCACCATGCCAATGTCATTGCTAAAGCAGAAAGGGAATTTAAAGGACTGAGAGCTATTTTACCTTGGCGATACAATTTGACATCTAGTGGCTAGCCTTCTGGTGATGAATTATTATGTTTATTTAGCTAGTCTCAATCTTAGTATAGTGACAGAGTACTAAATGAGATACTATGGGTGTGGAATTTGGTGTATACGGTATACTACATAGTATATACTGCATGGTGGACACAGCCAATGTGTTGATTGATTTTACTGAGTGTCTTTTCCTTTCCTTTTTAGTCTTTGTTACAAGACATAACAGGATGGGTAGAGGGGGGAAAGAAATGAATATGATGTACTAATAAAAGGCAACAATTGAAAAATATTTTTTAAAATTCCATTAATATCTAAGAACAAAAAGGAAGTTATAGGGCCAAATATGATGTGAGGTATGAGGAGGAAGATCATCACTAATAAAAAGTTCAGGCAAGACTCATGGAGAATAATGCCATTTGAGTTGGGATTTAAAGGATGAGTAGGAATTCAGCAAACAAGGAAAGGAAAATAACTTTCCACGCACAGGAAACAACACAAAGGGGTAAAAGTATGTTTGTGAAGCAAAGAGTTTTCAAGCATCATTAGACTGTAGAATGATAATAGAGGAGAAACATGAAAGAATTCTGAAAAGGTAGAGTGGTGCCTCATTTTGGAGAACCTTTCAATGCCATTTATTCAATAAGCACTAAGATCATGTATATGGACCTAGGAGTCATCAGCATTGAGATGAATGTTGAGCCGTTAGGAGCTAATGAGATCACCAAGAGAACATGTACATAGAGGGAAGAGAAGAGAGCCTAGGATAGAGCTTACACATACATAAAGATCCAACAAAGGAAACAGAGTAGCATCCAGATAGATAGGAAGAGAACCGAGAGAGCAGCGTCACAAAAAAATAAAAATAAAAAACCAATGATTGAAAGGAAGAAGACTTTGAACTTTATTTGGGGGTTGAGTGGGGAGGAGGCAATAGAAAACCAATGAAGATTTTTGAGCAGGGAGCTGACATGACAATATCTGTAGGTAAGAAAGATTTTTCAGGAAGCAGAAAGAAGACTCGGTTTAGGCAGGGAAAGACCCGTTTGAAAGTTAATCCATTCTCCACACCACTGCCAAACTAATCTTCCTTAGCTTCTCTGAGATGCTGTTTCTCAAACTATTCCAGGACTCAAATGGATTTGTGATCTTTTTGAACTATAAGTTCCCTCTGAATACCTATAGAGTACACTGAAACCTTATGCCTTTAAGTCATGATTTCAAGACAAAGTTATCAGGTGTTGGACATAGTGTGGGCAGTGAAGAACATCACAATAAATGAAAACTATTTTATTTTTGATATAGGAAGGGATTAATTTATGTCAGAGTCATCCCTGTCTGTATGTATAGTCGGATCATTGGCTTGTTAGAACAAAGATCAGAAATCAGTAAAAAGTGAAAAGAAACAATGATGAGGAAAAGATAGCATGCAATTAAAGCAACTTAATCTTGACCTATTTAAACAAGTTACTGCTTGTGGAAAATGGGTAATGGACAGCAAAAATGGCATTAACATTGATAACAGTGGATCTTACACAGTTTAATTGATGTAAATCAATTTCATAACAGGGACACCAAAAGATCTTTAAAAACACCTTAGTCAGCAAATACTTGACATACTTTCCAAGGGGCAGAGATAGCAGCCAAAGGCAACATTGGTTTAGTATATAAACTTACTTGTAAAATTGTTTAAAGAAAGGTGATGGAAGATTTTGAACAATATCATAAAACAGAGGAAAGCAGTGGAGGGTATGCTCAGTTGAAAGAAAGATTATCAGGAGATCTAACAAAGCAAAATCATCTTGGAGGCATTTAAGTATAAAAATGGAAGGATGACATCAAGCAGGGAAAAAAATGGTAAAGTTCTGCAAAAATTTTATAATAAATTGTTTTCACCATCAAGATCAATAAAACCACCTGACTTGGTCTCTAACCATCTATGTCCCAGATGTGTTTATAAGTGTATTAGAAATGGCATTAAAAAAGAATGAAGACAGGAAAAGCAACCAGATTGGATAAAGTGTATATAGAGGGAGTTCACATTGGAAGGTGCTGGTGGATCAATACATGAAATACCAGAAGAGGAAAAAGATACAAAAGACATGGGGGTCGGGGATCTTGAGCCAATACAAAAAGGGTGATGGAAAAAACATTGATTAACTTTATTTACTCATTTGCCCTGTAATTTTTATGAGAATCATCTGTACAGAAGTCAAGGGCATCCTCGATGAGAATATTAGCAGAGAACAGATTCGTTTTCCCAAGTGATATTCCACGGTCAGCTACATCTTAAGAATCTTACAATCATTCAGGTGTAAGGAATATATAATGTTTGTTGACTATTAAAAAGCATTTTTCATAGAGCAAAATGCTTATTTAAAGACTCTTTCAACGAAGTGTCTCAGTTGTAAATAAAAATCACTCAAGATAACTTGAAAGATCTATCCACAGAGATAACTTTATTCAGTGACACTGAACACAAACTTCTGTCAAAGCATAAAATGAGGAGTTATATGCTCACCAGAGTTGTTCAACATCATAATGAAGGAGATATGACATAGGATACAAGATGAAGAGGGATTCCATATGAAAAATGAGGTCTTCCAGATGTTCTTCCTTGTGGATGACATCATACTGTTTCCAGCAAGCCCAAGAGCCTCCTGGAAGAGATTCATAGTCTCTCAAAAGAGAGCCTAACCACCTACACAGCAAGGTCAAATGAATGAAGAACGTCTTTTGCCCAAATTATGAAACGTAATTGGAAGGGCAAGGAGTAGAGTTTGTCCATCCATATGCATGTAGGGCAGTAAATATAAATGGACAATAAATCAACTTCATCTGTAAAATGGGGATAATAATATTCCACAACTGACTTCATAGGTCTATTATGAGGAAAATGGGTGTCAGGGGTGAAGAGGCAAGGAAAGAAATAGGAATCAAAGTAAAAGATAGTTAGGTGTCACAGTAGATAGAGCCTTGGACTCAGAGTCAGGAAAACCTGGGTTCTAGTTTTGCCTCAGACGCTTCCTAGCTGTGTGATCTTGGGCAAGTCACTTATCCTCTCTCAGCCTCACTTTCCCCATCTATAAAACTGGGACAATAACAGCAACTTTCTCATAGAGCTTTTGTGAACATCAAAGTGAAATAACATATATAAAGCATTTTGTAAAACTTAAAGCAATTTATAAATGATAGCTATTACTTATCTTGGAGGTTCTCTGAGAGGAGTCCTCATATTCAGGTACACATGAAATTCTAGACATCTGTATAAATCTTTAGGACAAATAGGTATGCATTCAAAGATCTCTATTTTGTTCTTTTCACTGTTTTAATAAAACTTTCCTCTGTAATACTGTCTGTATGACCGTGGGTAAGTTCCTTTCTCTCAGAGCCTTGGTCTTCTCATTTGTAAATTGGTAGGGTTAGATTATTTGATCCCCAAATTTTTTCCAGTTATATATCTAGGACCTATGAATATTATAAATTGGATGCTTCAGATGTAAAATTTGTTCCAGTATAATAGGGGAAGCCATGCAGGTATTCTTTAAGTGAAGAGAAGAAAAGCTCCTGGTGTTTTATTGGGGTCCGTCATGTCATGAATCTCTGACACGGTTTACGTGAATGTTGCTGACTAATTTTATTCCTCAAATGCAGATAATATGAATTTATTTCTGTATAGCTATCTTGTATAATTTTCAGGGCAGCATTATTGTCTTTTTTGCTAAACTTCAACAAGGTAATATTTTATTTGATTGTTATGATTTTTCTCAAAGCTCTGAGTTAATTAATTATTAGGAACTCCCAGGGTGGAAACTCCCTTCACCATTGCAGATCCATGCTAGTCTGTAATTTACAGTCTTAGGAAGTTGCCTGAGATAAGTTGAAAAGTGACTTGACTAAGGTCACATAGCCAGTAAATGTCAGAAGAAGGACTTAAAACCAGGTCTTCCTGACTCCAAGGCCTTCTCCATTACACCAAGATGCCTCTTTTGAGGCTAAGATAACAGCAGCAGTAACAATCGCCATAGCAACAACAATGACACAAGCCAAATTTGCTGCTTTGCCGCAGAAGTTCTCTGACGAGGAAGGCATCCAAAATTTGATGCTCATTTCCAGTTTGTCAAATGCAGAGGCCACCCTCAGGGCCATCAAAGGATTATATAACTCCTGCACTCTGGTCTGTGAGGAACCATAAGATACTGGGGACCCAAAACAAGAAGGAGCCCTAACTTCTCACTCAGCCTGAGGTGCTTTCTTGAAAGTGCAGCCCTTTCAGCCTGAGATCTCAGCTAAGACATCTTTGGCCACTTAATTAGTTGTGGGTCCTTAGACAAATCACTTAACCCCTTTGAACCTCAGCTTTCTGATTTCCAAGAAAAAAGATTATAATACTTTTACCTACATCTCAAATGACTGCAAAATATAAAATGCCTTGGAAATTTGAACTATTATAATCATCCATCATTATTACTACTACTGATAATAGTTTAAATAATAACAATTTATTGCTTGATAACTTGTTATTAAATATTAAGCTATTAATAATGATAATTATTATTGTATAAACAAATGACCAAAGCAGCCTCACTGACTTCTTATTCAGCGAATTAAACACCATCCTCCAGGATCGGAATGCCAATCCAGAAGCAGACATTCTAGGAGTTAAGGGTTCACAGGTAAAGAAACCTACAGCTTGGGAGCAACACTGGATAAAATACAGGAAGAGAGTCTGGTTTCATTCAAGATGAGAAGTTAAGGACTATTGACAATGAATTGCTGATTACTGGGAAACCCAGAATTTGCTTTGAACGCTTGTCAACTCTTGAATTTTTTGTTCTCGGAAGTTTGCACCTTCCTTGTTCCTTGCACGCCTGTGTGCGTGTGCATGTGCCTACTCATCTGTGCCTGCCCAAGGACTGAAGACTGGGAAAGTCGCCCCATCTCAGGTTGGCCCTATTTAAATGACTCGGGAATTGTGCTTCTCCAGAACAGATGGCCCTGGAGATAATGACGCCCGAGCAGCACAGGCTGCAGCCCTGCTCACTGGTTGCCATGGCAGGCCACCGGCTGAAATGGATTCTGCTTATTAAATTTGCGAGCTCTTGTGTACTCAGAATGAATGGAGTTCAGTCATAAAGAGACCAACCTCCAAATGTCACTGGGTAGGTTTATCTTGGAAGACCAGGCGCTGGAACACCGAATCACAAGGGTTCAGTAACCTATTAGCAGCAGCCTTGGAGAGTGCAAGCCATGGGGTCTTTCAAAAAGCCTGGGGAAAGGTTTTCAGGAACAAGCCAAATGCTCACAAACACAACCGTTTCTCTGGCACCAGAAGCTAGGACATAAGATTTTCCAACTTACCCTCAAAGGGGGAATGTGTCAATCACATTCACAGTCAGACTGCAGTTCTGAGACACAGAGCAATTACATCAAGCACAAGAGGTCACCTGAGCCAGCACACACTTAAAGTGGTAATTCTGCATCTCATAAAGGGAACCAAACAGAACCTAACACCTCCTTCCTCTCCTCTCAGCCAGAGTTCAGAGCCTGGTTCCCTCATATACAGGACCTTCAGGAAGAGGCAGCCTGTAGATGTGCACCTTCTCCAGGCCAGATAATCTGGGTTCAAATCCAGCCTCACATGCTAACTGTTGGTTTAGCCTATACAAATTGCCCCTTCTTTCTGAGCTTCAATTTTCTCATCCACAAAGTGAGGTTCATTATTACAAAGCAAAAAGTGCAGACAAAAAAACCCACTACCCAGTCCAGTTCTTGCAACTGGAAATTAAGGGGCAATTCAATATAGGTCATATATGCATAACAATGCAAAGCACTTCCATAATAGTTACGTTGTAAAAGACTAACCACATTTCCCTCTGTCCTATCTTGTCCTCCATTTATTCCATTCTCTCCCTTGACCCATCCTCCCACAATAGTGTTTGCTTCTGATTATCCCTTTCCCCAATTTGTTGTCCCTTCTATTATCTTCCCTCTCCTATCCCTTTCCCCTTTTCCTTCCTGAAGAGTAAAATAGATTTCCATACACAGTTGCGTGTGTGTTATTCCCTCCTTAAGCCAAATCCCATGAGAGTAAGGCTCACTTATTTCCTTTCATCTCCCCCTCTTCCTCTCCATTACAAAAACTCTTTCTTCCCCCTTTTATGTGAGATGATTTGCTACATTCTACCTCTCCCTTTCTCTTACCAAGAGTACATTCCATTCAACAGTAAATTTTATTATTTTAGGTATTCTCCCTTCATATTCAGCTCACCCTGTGCCCTCTGTCTATGTCATACACACACACACACATATATACATATATATACATATACACATACACCCATGTACATATACAAGCTTACACATATATAATATACATATGCATATGCATGCATACCCATACACACCTACATATATGTGTGAGTGTATGCATATACATATATATATATATATATATATACCTCTAACTATCCTAATACTGAAAAAGGTCACATGAGTTATAAACATTGTCTTTCCATGTAGGAATGTAAACAGGTCAACTTTAATGAGTTCCTTAAGGCTTCTCTTTCCTGTTTACCTTTTCATATTTCTCTTGATTCTTATATTTGAAATTCAAATTTTCTGTTCAGCTCTGGTCTTTTCAACAAGAATGCTTGGAAGCCCTCTATTTCATTGAAATTTCATTTTTTCCCCCGAAGTATTATACTCAGTTTAGCTGGGTAGGTGATTCTTGGTTTTAATCCTATCTCCTTTGACCTCTGGAATATCATGTTTCAAGTCCTTCATTTCCTTAGTGTAGTAGTTGCTAAATTCTGTGTTATCTTGATTGTATTTCCACAATACTTGAATTATTTCTTTCTAGCTGCTTGTAATATTTTCTATTAGACCTGGGAACTCTGGAATCTGGCTACAATATTCCTAGGAGTTTTCCTTTTGGAATCTCTTTCAGGAGGTGATTGGTGAATTCTTTCCATTTCTATTTTACCCTCTGGTTCTAGAATATCAGAGCAGTTTTCTTTCATAATTTCTTGGAAGATGATGTCTAGGCTCTTTTTTTGATCATGGCGTTCAGGCAGACCAATGATTTTTAAATTATGCCTCCTGGATCTATTTTCCAGGTCAGTTGTTTTTCCAGTGAGATATTTCACATTGTCTTCTTTTTTTCATTCTTTTGGTTTTGTCAAGTAATTTTGTGGTTTCTCATAAAGTCATTAGCTTCCATCTATTCCATTCTAATTTTTAAAGAGCTATTTTCTTCAGTGAGCTTTTGAACCTCCTTTTCCATTTGGCTAATTCTGCTTTTTAAAGCATTCTTCTCCTCATTGGCTTTATGCACCTCTTTTGCCATTTGAGTTAGTCTATTTGTAAAGGTGTTATTTTCTTCAGCATTTTTGGGGTCTCTTTTAGCAAGCTGTTGACTCACTTTTCGTGATTTTCTTGCATCACTCTCATTTCTCTTCCCAATTTTTCCTCCACTTCTCTTACTTGATTTTCAAAATTCTTTTTGAGCTCTTCCATGGCCTGAGACCATTGCATATTTTTTTGGAGGTTTTGGATGTAGAAGCCTTGCCTTTGATGTCTTCCTCTGATGTTATGCTTTGCTCTTCCTCATCTGAAAGGATGGAAGAAAATACCTTTTCACCAAGAAAGTAACCTTCTACAGTCTTAGTTTTTGCCCTTTTGGGTGCATTTTCTCAGTCAGTTATTGACTTTTGAGTCCTTTGTTAAGTGGAGGGTATAATACCCCAGGCTTCAGAGGTTTTGTACAGCTATTCTTTGAGATATCTCTAGGGATCTGTAAGTTCTGAGTTCCTCCAAGGTGGCACAATCAAGAAGAGGAGTTTACTCCTTTCCTGGCCTGCACTCTGGTCTGTGAGGAACCATAAGCACTCTTTTCTAACCTAGAATTGTGAGTAGGATTCCCTCTCTGCAGCCACCATGAGCTCCACCATGCCAGTGTTCCTCCTCACCCCAGGACTGCCACTCAGGGCTGAGACCCAGGGGAGCTGTTTGATTCCCACAGGGTCTTTAGGGCTAGGGCCCCAAAAGTAGATGCTGCTGCTGCAGTGGCTGCCTCTGCCCTGGGGCCAAGGCTGGAGTGAGACCACAATCCCCCCTCACTCAGGTGAAAGGGCTTTCCCACTGACTTTTGAAGTTGTCTTTGGTGTTTGTGAGTTGAGAAATCTGGGAACAACAGCTATTACCTTTGATTCCATGCCCTGAAACCTGCTCCAATCTTTTCTGTGCTGCCTGGCCCAGGCTGGACTGCATTCCACTCAAAGCCCAGTGTGAAAGACCTTTCCTGTCAGCCTTCTAGGCTGTCTTGGGCTGCAAATCTGTTTCACTCTGTTATTTTGTGGCTTCTGCTGCTCTAGAATTTGTTTAGAGTCATTTTTACAGGTATTCTGTGGGCTATGGGGGGAGAGCTAGAGCAGGTCTGTCCTTCTACTCTGCCATCTTGGTTCTGCCCCCTAAAGGCATCATTTTTCAAATATATAGAGAGCTCAGTCAAATTTATAATACTACAAGTTGTTCCCCAAGTGATAAATGGTTAAAGGATATGGACAAACAGTTTTCAGATGAAAAAAGCAAAGATATCTATAGTCATATGAAAAAATGCTCTAAATCACTATTGACTTGAAAAAGGCAAATTAAAACAACACTGAGGTACTGCCTCACACCTATCAGATTGGCTAAGATGACAGAAAAGGAAAATTACAAATGTTGGATGGAATGTGGGAAAATTGGGACATTAATGCATTGTTGATAAAGCTGTGAACTAATCCAACCATTCTAGAGAGCAATTTGGAACTGTGCTCAATGGGCCATAAAATCATACATCCCTTTGACCCAGCAATAGTAGTACTAGGTCTGTATCCTCAAGAGATTAAAGGAAAAGAACCCATGGGTACAGAAACATTTATAGCAGCTCTTTTGTGGTGTCAAAGAATTAGAAATTGAGAGGATGCCTATCAACTGGGGAATGGCTGAACAAGTTGTAGTATATGATTGTGATGGAATACTATTATACTGTAAGAAATGACAAGCAGGATGGTTTCAGAAAAACCTAGGAAGACTTATGTGAACTGATACAAAATGAAGTGAGCAGAACCAGGAGAACACTGTACACATTAATACCAATATTTTACAATGATCAGCTGTGAATGACTTAGCTATTCTGATCCATACAATGATCCAAAACAATGCTAAAAAACTTATGATGAAAATCCTATCCAACCCAAGAGATCAAATTGATGGAGTCTAAGTACAGATTGAAGCATAATTTTTTCACTTTCTTTATACTTTTGCTTTTCTTTTTTCAACATGACTAATATGGAAACATATTTTGCATGATTTCACATACATAATTGACATCGTATTTCATGTCTTTTCAATAGGTAGGGGATGAAGAGAATTCAGAACTCAAAAAAATTTAAACAATGTTAAAAATAAATATATAATCACTTTTGAAAAAAAGATTCCCAAGGACAACTTGATCTCCTTCCTTCCCTGCTGGTGAATGAAGAGAATGAAATGCTGTGGGCTTCCAAGTGGTATAGACATCTCAGACTGACTCTTACCCCAACCCAACATAAAACCATGAGTACATGCCACTGCCATTGCTGAGAGGGAGCACCAATGCCAATGATTTATTGTCCACCTGAGGAAACATGAGTACCTGGCCCTGCTTTACTTCTGTTCTTTTTATATCTGTTCTTTCCTGTATTAGATGAAGGAATATTAGAGATGAAACAGACTAAGCTGTGAACTTGTGAGCTTTGAAAGACTGAGAGTGTACCGGAAGTCCAGGAACCAGAGTCCATGCTAGTGTCTGAGAACACCCACTTCTGGTGAGCGATGAAACTCCAAGGAACCTATCTAACACAACCCATGGAGATACTTCTTTCTGTAATAAAGGGAATGACTTTCATTCTACACTTGGAAGTAAACTCGGTGGAGCAAATGCTTTGTATAAATCACTCTTCCCATGGATCAAATTGGTATAGGAGAGACTATGCCCCAGATTCAGGCAGGTACATTTTGTGTTTTTATTCTTATTATATCTTCTCAGTAAATATCCCATCATAAAAGCTAATTGATATTAATTGGTTAAATGACACTGAGGCAATAGTCACTGAGTCAACTGATGATATTGAAGAGATAATTGGTGATTGAGAGAGGACACATTGGAATGAAGACTTAAGCAAATAGTATTAGAAAGACCTTCCAACCCCTAGAGGTACTCATAAATCTTGAGGTGGAGATAGAGCCTTGTTCTGAGGGACCTGATTCATCAGTTAGTGGGGGAGCTGCTATAATAAATAAAATAGTAATCATGAGTAGCATTTAAATAGCATCTTAAGGTTTACAAAGTATTTTACAAATATTATCTCATTTTATACTTTCAACCACCCTGAGAAATACTATCATTATCCTGATTTTGCAGAAGAGAAAACTGAGGCCAATAAATGCTAAGAGACTTGCCCAGGGCAGATTTTAACTCAGGTCTTCCTGATTCTAGCTTCATTATCTATCCACTGTGCCACTTAGTTATCTCCTAATAAGGAAAATAAGTTTCTAAGACTTTCAAATACATGAAAAGTCACAGCATCACACAATCTTAAAGATAGAAGGGGCTTTATATGCCATTCTGCCCAACCTGTACCTGATCAAGAACCTCTTCCACCATGAAAGCAACAAGTAGTGACCCAACCTCTGTCCAAGGACTTCTAATGTGGAGGAACCTCTACCAGGTCCTTTTTTCCAGTCCACTCTGCAGGAAGTCTTTCTCTATATCAACCTCAAATTTGCTTCATGGAAACTTACTGCTGTCTCTCCTTTAATGCTAATACAACTCTTATAGGACCATGATGGTCTTTTGTACTCATACAATGGGACCTTTGTTTCCATCTTATATCAGTTTTAAAAATCAGAGTTGCTTAAAGAGTTCCCTGTGTGCCCACATCAGTCTTTTTAGGTACCACTCTTCCTCATTAGGATTACTTCTATTTGCATTTTCAGAAGTGCATTCTTAAGAACTTACGGCGGAGCCAAGATGGCGGAGTAGAAGGACGCACGTTTACGAGCTCCGAAACCAAAGCCCATGGAATTGGTGTAGAAAGAGTCCCCCATAGATTCTGGGTGAGTGCAAGGTGTGCAGAGGCAGAGTGGAGGAGATTTCCGTTCCAGGGAGCCCTGAGGACCCGTCCCCAGGGTCCGGCATGCCCCGGAGAGTAAACCCGACCCCCAGCGCTGCCCTGGCCGAAGCCTCAGAGAAGCAGATCCGAGCAGGCTTCAGAGACGGAAGCTGAAGCAGCCGGGACCCTCCGCCCACAGAAGCAGGTCAGTGAGAGAGGCCGGGCTGAAGGAGAGGGGAAGCGGGGCATCTCCGTGACTCGGGCCCCCTCGGGAGGAAGCGGCGGTGGCAGGGACGGGGCAGGAAGCAGAGACGGAGGTGTGGGCGGCGGCTGAGGCGGCAGCGGCCCAAGACTCAGGAATCCCCCAACAGCAGGCAGGATCTTCATTACGGAAGATTCCCGCATAAAACCTGACGGAGCTGAGCCTGGGAGACGGCCCTGCCCCCACCCCGCTCTGTTGCTGAAGGCTTCTGCTCGGGACCCCCAGGGGAGCTGAGATTGGGAGGCGGGCCCCCCACCCCGCCCCCACCCGCTCCATTCCTGAGAGTCTCTGCATAAAGCCCCTTGAGGGATCAGTCTCGGAGGCAGCCCTGGCCCCACCCCAGCACCTGAACTAAAGCTCACTGATTGACAGCCGGCAGGAGGAAAGCCCATTTAAATCTCAGAGGCCAAGCACTAGCTGGGTGGATCCAGGCAGGGGTGGAAAGGAATCTCAGAAGTCAAGTAACTGGCTGGGAAAATGCCTAGAAAAGGGAAGAAAAATAAGACTTTAGAGAGTTTTTTCCAACAAATGCAAATGATCCCAACCTTCGGATCTGACGAAGATGAGGACGTATTCTTGCCATCAGGGAAAGACGTGGAGGGCGGGGCCTCAGTACCCCAGACACCCTAGGGGGGTGGTGGGTGGGCTCAGGCCCTGGAAGAGCTCAAAAAGGATTTTGAAAAGCAAGTTAGACAGGTGGAGGAAAAACTGGGAAGAGAAATGTCAGAGATGCAACAAAAGTATGAAAAACAGGTCAATACCTTGGTAAAGGAGACCCAAAAAAATGCTGAGGAAATTAACACCTTGAAAAATAGGCTCACCCAATTGGCAAAGGAGGTTCAAAAAGCCAACGAGGAGAAGAATGCTTTCAAAAGCAGAATGAGCCAAATGGAAAAAGAGGCTCAAAAGCTCACTGAATTTAATAGCTCTCTCAAAATTAGAATGGAACAGATGGAGTCTAATGACTTTACGAGAAACCAAGAAATCACCAAACAAAACCAAAAGAACGAAAAAATGGAAGAGAATGTGAAATATCTCATGGGAAAAACAACTGACCTGGAAAATAGATCCAGGAGAGACAATTTAAAAATTATGGGACTACCTGAAACTCATGATCAAAAAAAGAGCCTAGACATCATCTTCCATGAAATTATCAAGGAAAACTGCCTTGACATTCTAGAACCAGAGGGCAAAATAAGTATTGAAAGAATCCATCGATCACCACCTGAAAGAGATCCAAAAAGAGAAACTCCTAGGAACATTGTGGCCAAATTCCAGAACTCCCAGCTCAAGGAAAAAATCTTACAAGCAGCTAGAAAGAAACAATTCCAGTACTGTGGAAATACAATCAGGATAACCCAAGATCTAGCAGCTTCTACATTAAGGGATCGAAGGGCGTGGAATAGGATATTCCAGAAGGCAAAGGAACTAGGACTCAAACCAAGAATCACCTACCCAGCTAAACTGAGTATAATACTTCAAGGGAAAATATGGTCTTTCAATGAAACAGAGGACTTTCAATCATTCTTGATGAAAAAACCAGACCTGAAAAGAAAATTTGACTTTCAAACACAAGAATGAGAAGAAGCATGAAAAAGTAAACAGCAAAGAGAAGTCTTAAGGGACTTACCATGAGTGAACTGTTTACATTCCTACATGGAAAGACAATATTTGTAACTCTTAAAACTTTTCAGTATCTGGGTAGTTGGTGGGACCACACATACACATGTACACGCATGCACACACATACACACATGCACACACATACAGAGATAGAGAGCACAGATTGAACTGAATAGGATGGGACCATACCTTAAAAGAAACTAGGGTAAATGGTGAGAGAGAAATGTAGGGGGAGGGAAAGGGAAGGGGGTAACTATATGTCATTTAAGAGGCAGGTAGTTTT
The DNA here is from genome assembly GCA_023548195.1 of Bettongia penicillata ogilbyi. Lineage (NCBI taxonomy): Eukaryota > Metazoa > Chordata > Mammalia > Diprotodontia > Potoroidae > Bettongia > Bettongia penicillata. The sequence goes on from JAJHZJ010000500.1 coordinate 744,622, forward strand.
TCTTAGTGGAGGGAAAAAGAGGAGAGCTGAGAAAAAAAAACAAAAAAACAAGAAGTTTACCCTCATCACATTTGACTAAACGAAGGAGTGAAATGCACACTCATTTTGGTATGAAAACCTATCTTACAGTATAAGAAAGTGGGGGAGAAAGAGATATTGCAAGGGGGGGGATGATGGAAGGGAGGGCAAAGGGAGGAGGGAGCAATTTGAAGTCAACACTTGGGGAGGGACAGGATCAAAAGACAGAAGAGAAACAATGAGGGGCAGGTTAGGAGGGATGGTAATCCAGTTAGTCTTACACAACACGACTATCAGGGAGGTCATTGGCAAAACTACACAGATATGGCCTATATTGAATTGCCTGCTGTCCCAAAGGGAATGGGTGGGGAGGGAGGGATGAGGCGAATTTGGAACTCAAAGTTTTAGGAACAACTGTTTAGTATTGTTGTTGCAACTAGGAAAGAAGACATACAGTTAAGGAGGAATAGAAAGTCATCTGGCCCTACAGGAGAAAAGAGAAGATGGAGACAAGAGAAGGGAGAGATGACAGAAGAGAGGGCAGATTGGAGATAGGGAAAATTAGATTGCTTGGGGTATTGGGGTGGGGGGAGGGGATAAAAGGGGAGAAAATTTGGAACCCAAAAATTTGTGAAAATGAATGTAAAAAATTTAAATAAATAAATTAATTAAAAAAAAAAAAAGAACTTACCCTCCCTTCTAGACCGATTTCCATATTAGAATTTAGCACTATGAGAGTCTACCTTTTTTTCTGAAAAAATAAATTTGAAATGTGTTCTCTAAAATTCTCAAGTGCACATCGTGAACCAGCATGCTAATGCAGCTGTGGAGTCTTGAGTTAACTACTCCAACTCCCAAACACCCAGACACTGTGGGCCAAGTCATTATGGAGCAAATCTGGGGTAGTTTGAGATAAATTTGCCCTCAGGTGGATTGATCTGGTGGCCATGGCTACAGGAAGTGACATCATAAAAACAATCTTCAGATGTTAAAGGAAGAGCTCCTAGGACCCCAGAGAATCTCCTTGTGCACTGATTTAATTTCCTCTGCAGGCACTTTTACCAGCTTTTTCTTTCCTAGACTGCTTTTTACAACCTTGTGGATTGCCTTTTAGCTGGGGGTTGTTGGATGCTTTTCTTAAAGGGATTGTTTATCTGAACTCTCGGGGGACCCTCTCTCTGATGGATCCACTGTACCAGACATGAAACCAAGACAAGCACAACACATACTTTAAAAATTTTTACAATAAAGAAAAACCCAGCCTATTTTGTATTCTCCATTCCTTTCAGTTAACTGTGTCTATAAAGAGGTATCTTGCAGGTGAAAATGTTTTGGCTAAGCCTGCCTACTTCCTCCTCATATTTTCTTGAAGGATACTCGTCAGTGAATCAATAAGCATTTATTAAACAATTGCTATGTGCCAGGTACTGTTGTAAGTTTTGGGGGGAAAAGGGGAAAAAACAAAAGCAATTACTGCTTGAAAGAAGCTCACATTCTAATGGGGTGGAGGGGAGAAATGGCATGTAAATAAATAAAGATATATACAGAATAGATAGAAGGTAATCTCAATTGTGGGTACAGGGAAAGACTTCCTGAAGAAAGTGAGAAAGTGCTATTATTTCCCCCATTTTATAGTTGAAGAAACTAAGGGAGACAGATTAAGTGACTTATCTAAGGTCATACAGCTAGTAAGTGTCTCTGAGGTAGGATCTGAACTAAGGTTTTTGTGAATCTAGGTCCAGTGGGACATCTAGGTCTCTGGAAGGAATATGATAAGCATCTTCAAATATCTGAAGAGTGATGCAACTTGGCCTCTGCAAATGGAAAAACAGAATGGCAGCTGTCCAATCAGTTTCAGACAAGTTTTAAAGAAAAACTTCCTCACAATCAGAGCTGGCAGAAAGTGGAATGAACTCCTTCAGGAGACAATGTGTCGCTCTTTCTAGACTAGGGCTTGAATAACTGCTGGACCGGGATGTGGCAGAGGGAGATTCTTAGATGGACCCTGATTGGACAACGTATCCTCAGAGTGCCCTTCCAGTTTTGAGAAGCTATAACTCTGATGCTGTGATTTCTTTCCCTGAAACGGACTCAGAGATGCCGTTGAGAGTTCTGGTTACTGTCAGTCCTCAACAGTCAACAATGTTAACGGAGCCCCTGCTGTGTCCAGTCTCATGGGTTCAGGGACCAGGCAGCTGCTTGTCTTGACTGCTTCTGGTTTATGCCTGTTTTAATTCACTTCCTGGGCTTCTGTCAAAGCTACAGGACCAAAGGAGTAGGCTGGGTGCTGCTTCTGGCCCTGGAGGGGTGTCAGGGACCAGACATGATATTCCCCAGACCCCCAGAAGCTCCTAGTCATCCCTTCCTGAGCACGAAGGGATCCTGATTGGGCTTTGTGCTGAGAGAAGAATGTTTTCCCCTTACACAGAAAAGGTGATCAAATCACCTTCCCCTTTGAAAGCTGCCTCAGAAGAGAATGACAAGGCTAGGGATATGTAAATTGTATGTAAATCACATGCTGATGCACTTAGGTGCCCTTTGACTCATCCTACATTGAGCCTTTGAAAAAATGCTTACAGACACACGGGCCACACTAGGGGTAAGAAAAGGAAAACATCACACAGAGACCGACCGGGACCTCTCACAAACTGACAGCTAAGTTGACAAGAATCTGTCTCCCAATAGAAACTGGCCAGCATCAGCCCTAATGAAGCTGGAGGGAGGGAGGGGAGGAGAGAGGAAGGGTTTTCTGATGGAGACAGGATGTGAGCTTATAAACTGGAGTCTGTGTTTCCATCTCTCCCTCCACACACACACACACACACACACACACACACACACACACACACACACACACACACTCTTCTCAGTGGGAGGGGCCTGCAGGTCACAGGATCTTAATTAGAAGGAATCATCTTCTAATAGATGAGGAAACTGAGGCCCAGATAGATAAATTGACTTGTCTAAGATCAGATGTTCCAGCTCTAAATCTATGATCCAATAAACACTGAGTTAATGAGAAAGTCTGGATTTGACTGCCAGGTCCTCGGACTCCAAATGTCCTGTAGTACAGGAAGGTGGAGGCACAGGCCAATCTCCCCATCACGGGTAAGTCAAACCCAGATCCTCCCTTTTGTCTTTCTCATAAATTACTCCTCATAAGGAGAAGGGAAGGGTGGGACTCTTAGAGAAGGATTCAGCAAATATGTTGGAGAGCAGACGCTAGGTGGGGACAAGATGATGGAGAAGGGACAGGATAGACGTGGGATGGAGGTCAGGATGGAGGTAGAGGAGTGGTGCAGGGTGGATATAGGAGAATAAAAAAGTAGGGGATACAGGGAGGGGAAGATCACTGAATTCAACTTCCTGATTATACAGATGGGAAAATACAAAGTCCAAAGAGAAGAGGCAATTTGTCCAATATCACGTAGTTTGTTAGTAGCATGAGACGGTGTCCTTCCCATATAGCCTTCTCTTTGGGGAGGGGTTGGAGGGAAAGAGCACAACCTCAAACTCTGAAATGCCACCACCTGGATAAGATCGCTGGAGGTTGGGGCAGACACACTGGTAAAAGTCCAGCACCACCCCCATCTGTACAGTAAGGGGAGGAGAAGTCTTCAGATGGGAGTAGATGGGGGAGGGGAAGGAAAGGGAAAGAGAATGACACAGAAACTCTTTGAATGGCCATTGTCCCACCACCTGGGCTCTCTGTGAGAGCAGCCCAGTGCCTCAGACGCAGATTTTTGGGTAGGCAAGCATTGGTTGATCCCATTCCCCCTCCTCCAACCCAGTTCAGCTGTACCCAAGCATCTGTATGCAAATCCTATGCTGAGAGGGAGGGGGAAGAGGGGCGTGAGTCTAGGGAGTGACTTTGTTAAGAAAGGGCCCCTTAAGCCTACAGGGCAAACTCGTCCCTTTGTCAGAGCGTCTGGGAGGGTTGGGGGTTACTGCCCAGTCTCATTCCTGCCCAGCCCTACTCCTGGGCATGGGTAGGGTTACAGGGAAGATGTTCTCCAACCTTCTAGTGTTCGCTTGTTTCCCACTACAGTGGCATTTGGGAGGCATTCAGACTGCACTCTGCCAAACCTTGTGAAGGAAGGCTTTGCTGCTGAACGAACGAGAGATAGAGGAATGAAAGGACAGATAAACTTGTAGGGGGGATGTTTCGTCTGCTTAATAAAACACTGTTTTGGAAGACTTTGACATATTGAATCCAAATAATGCTACATATTAAAAATAAGTAATTTATAGAGAACTAGCCTCAGTCAGGAAGACCTGTCTTCAAGTCTCTCCCACATATTGTCTATGTGACCCTGGGCAAGTCATTTCCTCTCTGCAAACCAAGACCTCTCTTAAGACTCGAAAGCTGCAAAGAAAGGGCCTTTCTGAACTTTCTAAGGAACTGCCTAATACCAATGAAATCAGGGGTCTGATTTTAAGTATTCAAATACTACTAGATTTCTACTTAGAAATATTTTATTAACTTAGACCAGTATAAAAGTAGAAAAGCTACAACTACAACACAGTCTTGTCACTAAAAGAGAAGCACCAGACACACACTCAACCCCCTCCCCCCACACACACAAACACCACTATATCCCATATGCTCCTATGCCCAATCCATATGAGAAATTCTTAGTCACTGTTGAGAGCAATGAACACAAAGGGGCTTCATGACCCTAAATATTTTCCCTTAAAGCAGACATATCTGATAGTGGACAGGGAAACCCAATGCACTGTTTTGAGCTGGGCTAGCCACAACTGTAGATATTCCCAAAACTCTTGTATAAGCTTTTTAAACCATTTTTTAAGCCAATTTTATCCAACTAACTGGCAAAGAGTGGGTGGGGAAGCCCTATATAGTAGAGGCTGGAAGCCAGATGTATTTACTGTATATAGGATACCAGGTAACACTATAGATTCTCAGTGAGTACCAAAGTTCTTTCCCCTGGAGTCTGGAAAGAACATCTTCTCACCCCCTCCCTGGGCCTCACTTTCCATATCTGTAAAGTACAAGGGATGGACTATGAGGTCTCCTCTAGCTCCCAGTCTATGATACTATAATACAAGATTCAAGGTTGGGGAGAACCTAAGTGAACCCTCCCCACTACACACACACACACACACACACACACACACACACACACACACACACACACTCCTTAAGCCTCCATCATTTTACAGAGGAGAAAATGGAGACTGAGACAAGAGAAATCATTTGCCCAAGTACAGTCGATAGTAATAGCAAGGATAGAATTTGGACCTGAAGCCTCTAACTTCCTAAGCCACAGTTCTTTCCATTACACCAACCTGACTCTTACCTACATACAGACACACGCACCTCATACACAGCAACACAGACAGACTCAAACATGAGCACACAGGCACGCACAGAGTTCTGTTTGGACGTAATTGAGCTCTCAAAATGACATCAACGTGTTTGATTCTGGGCTGATTTAGAGTAGGGAGCTGGAGTCTTGAATGCAATGTGGTGTCAGGTTTGTCTGCATTTTCCCTGGCCATTCAGGTGTCTTTTCCACCCTGACCATATCCTTGCCCCAGCCCCACAATCTCATAAGGATGTGACATCAAAGCAGCCTCCAGAATTTTCATTAGGCTCTCAACAACCTCTTGGCCAATAATCAATTTTTCCTTCTGGGGTTAAATATTCAGGTCCAAGGTTTTCCAGAAGCTGCTTTCCCAGCACGTCACAGAAGCCACACACCTGGTGAGACCTCCAGAGGTGGAGTGAGGCCACAATTCAGATTTGTACCTCTAAGTTAGAGCTGAATCACCAACTGACAATATCCCCCAGGCAAGGCTGGCTTAGTGGCACATAGAAACCTCTGGCAGCCCGTGAGCTCAGCAGCGTTAGTCAAAGGAATAACTATGTTCTGTTAGTAAAGACAACAGCGCACGTAAATAAAAGTAACACAGATGTAAAGGCAATGTAGTGAGGCAGTATCACTGACTCAATTCCAATCCCATGCTTGGCAATATGGAAGGAAACACAGGATAATATATCCTAGATTTGGAGTTAGAATGGGCCCGAGAGACCATCAAAAACGAGGGTAAAGATGGGGAAACAGGCCCAGGAAGGTTTCATGACCTGCTCAACGATCCTGCTCCAGAAACCTCCAGTCCTGGGGTGGAGAAGGAAATAGGGGGAGGGGAGAGAAAGATCCCTTGCCCTCAGGGAGCTTCTGGTCTGAAGTAGGAAATATAACCCCTGTCACCAGGGAGCCCCGAGTCTGAAGGACCAGAGAGGACACACATAGATATAAATGTGAACAGCAAAAACCATGAGAACCTGTGGACAGCCACCAATGACTTCATTAAATTTCAGAATGGTGTTTTACATCTGCTCCTTTAACTCAGTTCAGTACAAAATCAGATACAAGCTCACTATTGTACATCCCAAATGCCATGTTTAAAAATAGCTTCCCTAACTTTCAGGGAATTTTGATACTCAGGTAGTTCGTGCCCATTTCACAGATAGGTAAGTTAAGGCTAAAATGAAGCCAAATAATCTAGAATCACTCCAGTTAATAGATTATAATGCCAACATGCCTTCCCCTTTTCTGGCTAATTGGTTGTCCACAATAATTTCAATTTGTATTTTCCTTACACTTCAGAACATTTATAGTCAACATACCCTTCAGTCTTTCGTTGTTCAGTTGTTTCAGTCATGGCCAACTCTTCACGACCCCATTTGGGATTTTCTCATCAAAATAATGGAGTAGTTTACCAATTCTTTCTGCAGTTCGTTTTACAGATGAGGAACCTGAGGCAAACAGGGTTAGGTGACTTGCCTAGGATCATGCAGCTATTAAGTATTTGAGGCCAGATTTGAACATAGGAAGATGAGTCTTCCTGACTTTAGGCCCAGTCCTCTAACCACTGTGCCACCTAGCTAGCTGCATTTCAGTCTCAGTCACACTCAAACAAAATAACCTGGATTTATATGTCTTAAGGTTTACAAAGTATTTTACTTATTTATCTCTGTTTATCTTCACAACAAAACTGGGAGGTAAGTGCTATTATTATCTCCATTTTACAAATGAGGAAACTAAAATAGAGGTTAAATGACTTGCCCAAGGTAACACAGTAAATATCTGAGACCAGGTTGAACTCATGTCTTCTGAACACTAGGTTCAGCACTCTATCCACTGAACCAACAAGTCTCTTCTCTCTTTCTGCTCCCTGCCCACTTTAGTACAATAGGGACATAAGGGAAAGTATGTACTCTGGTTTCTGATGCTCCAAGTCACCTCTTCAAGTTCTAGAGAAGTCTTCATGGTTGGGTTATGTGGAGAAAAATCACACCAGATGAGGAGATTGGGCCCCACGGTTTGAAGGGACTTGCCCAAACAATAATAGGTGGAATTTTAACCTGGGCCCTTAGATTTCAAAAACAGTTCTCTGCACTTGTTCTATACAGGAAGGAGTCTTAGGGAACAGGAGGGGGAGGGAGAAGAGCCCAATGTGTGACATATTCCTTGAAGTGACCAAACCAAAGGGACAGTTTTCCTTGAGTTATAAATCTACTCATTGGCTTCTCAAGCACACCCGAGAGTTGGCCCCTGACCTCACTTAAGTCTCAGTCCTGACCACCCTGCAGGGGTGAAAGGTAAGGTAGTACCCTACATAAATCAGCTCATGACAAGGGCATCATCTCAAGTGTCCAATCTGGTAGAAGGAGAGAGGGTCATTCCTAGAGCAGAGTCCCTAACCCCCCTGACCATGCCTGAATTAGCTTTGTCCTTGAACTAGGGACCCAGAGGGGAAAGGTTAGTATTTTACAAAGCTTCCCCTCCCACTTTTCATACACTGACTTTGCTCAGCCTCCCAGCAACAGAGAATTAGTCCCTAGGGAGTTGACTGGATAGCATGTGGGCCATGGGTCTATTGTAGAGAGAAGAACAGACTCCCAGGGAACAGAAAAACATCAATGATTAGGCATGGATATCCGAGGAAAATTTCCATTGAAAGATAAGGAATGTTTTGGAGATGAGTGAAAGTCCGAGATCCCTGCAGACTAAAACTAGAATTAAGCTTTAATTAGCACAGAGTAATGGGGGCTCTGTAGGGATAAAAGGGGAAAGTAGGGGCACGCAACCTTCCTCCCCACTTGTATTCAGCTGAGTCACACAGGACAACAGAAAGCTTTAAAGGCACAGAGGAATGCACTAGGAAGACAGTGCCCTCCCAGTATTCCATTGCCATCATATCTATCTTGTGGGGCCCACCTCCCCACTGTCATGACCACATCCACTAGGGCAGTCTTCTATGCACAGTGTGGACTGACGGTATGAACCAAGTGAGAGGCTCACAGTCAGTAACGGGGTTAGCATGGATGGTGCCATGTGCCATTTCAGGGTAATCAGGGAGGCTTTGTCTCTATGTCCTGCCCCCTCTGCACACACAACTAAGTTTTCCACATGGGACAGAATTTCCAGTTACATCTCTGAGCCTAATAAACTGGGGCTAACAAAAAAAGGGCAGGGATAAAGAAGAAACACCTTTAATTAAATCCTCTACCCCAACTTGACCCTTCAGAAATGAATGAACATACTCCCCCCATTCAAAGCCAACCAATGCTTTCTAAAACCACCGCCAGCAGTCCCAAGGGTTTCTGTCTTCCCTGGCAAATGAGCCATGCTTACTGGAAAAACAAATCCACAAGTACCAGGAGGGATAAATGAAGCTATCTCCACTGTTTCATTCTGTGCATTTGTATCCCCACTGACTAGCACACAGTAGACATTTAATGAATGCTAATCCATTGCTCAAAACAGGTAGCCTTCTAAGAGTAGTACCAGTCTAAGGACCTGAATTCGAATCACCTGGGTGACCTTTTTTGAGTTTTAGTTTCCATATCTATTACCCAATCCCTCCACGGGCTGCTATGATAGCCTGAGTTGGAAAATCATTCCTAGAGCTGTAGGGAGATAACTTATCACCACCCCATGCCCACATTCCCTCAGGACCTCTGATTGGACTCTGAGGGTGGAAAATTGGAGAAGTCTCCAGCACAATTACTCTAAAAACACCTTCCTTCTGTCCTCCCCATGGTCAAAAATGTAAAATCCTGTACTTGATTTCAAAAACTCAACTACTCTGGTATTGAATGGGAGAGATAGGGCTCAACAACCTCTAGATCATATGGAAAAACAGAGTTCTAGGAGACTAAAGGTTCAGTATGAGATTACTATACATTTATCTTCAATAAACTCTGTCATATTGGACTCAACCCATCATTCTAGCCTGTCAGAACCTCTTTAGATCTCAATTCTTTCATCTAATCTATTTGCTGTCCCTTTTAGAGTCATGTCATCTACAAACTTAAGAAGCACCATACTACCCCAGCCTTCAAGGGAATCACTGACTGCAGTACTATACAGAACAAGATAGTTATGAAAAGACCCCTGTGGGGTTCCAGAGTTGACATCTGGGTTGACATGGAACTGTTAATCATCACTCTTTGAGTCTCATGGTTCAACTAGCTCTGATTCCACCTAACTATACCATCATCTATCCTATATCTTTTTATCTTTTTCATAAGGACATTTGGCAGATTTTGTCAAATACAGGCTTTCAGTATCAGAGGTATTCATCTACTAGGCTAGTGACCTTCCAAAAAAAGAAGTCAGATCACTGTGAGCATGACTCCTTCTTGATGAACTCATGCTGGCCCTTTGTGATCACTGTTTCCTTCTCCAAGTTCTCCTGATCCACCCCTTTAATAATGAGTTCTAGAATTTTGTCAGCTACTAACTTCAAGCTCATTAGCCTATCATGGGGGAGGTGGAGGCCTGCAGAGTGAGAAGGGCAGAGATTTTTCCAAGAAGGGGAAGAATTAAATATCATTCCAAACAAGCTAGGCAATAGATTTAATTTGCCTGTTGAAAACTCGTTAATGTGCCAATCACTTGCACTTAGCTTTTCTGGAACCATTCCAGCTCCCTCAACGTGTTGACTGCAGTATTCAATGCTTTCCTTGTGTTAGTTTCATGGTCTGTGATCAGTTTTCTGTGGCACATATATCATTTTTGTTGTGCCTCTTAGAATTCCTACCTTCAAAACCCAGCTCTAGTCTGCATCCTAATTAGAGCTTTCCCAATCTCTCTGTTTGTTAATGATCTCCATTTCTTGAAATGTCCGGGTAGTACTCTGTATTTAGTTACCTACGTTCATGCTGTATCCCTGCAGACCCTACCCCCCAGTCCCCACCTAATGCTTTGAAGGCAAGAACTACTACATCTTTCTATCTCCAACACCCAGCAATGCTTTGTACATAGTAGGTACTTAATGTTTATGGAATCAGGCTCCACAGCTACCCTGATTTCTCATCAACTAAAACGAAAGTATTTTTAAGTGCCTACTATGTGCCAATCACGGTGGCAATGGGGATACAAATACAACTAGATTGTGTATTGGAAAGTACTGGACCTGGAGTCAAGAAAAGTGCATTCAAATTCTGACTCAGACACTATCTGTGGGGCCATAGGCAAATCATTTAATGTCTCTTAACCTCAGTTTCCTCATCTGTGATGTAATAATTGTACCTTTCTCGCAGGGTTGTTGTGAGAATCTAATAAGATAACACACGTAAAGCACTTGTAACTTTGAAAATACTCTGTAAATGTTAACTATTATTGTTGTTGTTAATGATAAACGATCCCTACTTTCAAAGAGCTTACATGATAATGGAGAGACAAGAAGTACACATACAAGTATACAGAGAAGAAATATAAAGCAAATTGATATAAATAGATACAAAGTAGGTGATAAGAGGTAATTTGAGAGGGAAAGCACTAGCAATTGAAAGAAATCAAGAAAAACTTCACGTAGAGAATGGTGCTGGAATTGGACCCTAAAGCAAGAGCTTCCATGAGGTAGAGATGTGTAGGGGATGCATTCTAGGCATGGGGGATGGTCAGAGCAAAGGAGGAGAGACAAGGTACAAAGTGCTATGTTTGAGACACAGAGAGAAGGCATATGGCAATCTTGAAGAGTATGGAAGGAGGAGTAACATCCAATGAGACTGGAAAGATAAGTTGGAGTCTTTAAGGGCTTTAAAAATTAAATAGAGAAGTTTGTATTTTATTCAAGAGGTTGGCATTTATTGTGTAAGGAGCAGCACAGTTAAGTTTGTGCTCAAGGAAAGTCACTTTGGCAGCAATGTGAAGGATGTGTGGAGTGGGGAGAAGCTCGACAAGGGTGACCATTTGAGAGACAATTGTAGTCTTAGAGAGATGGGATAAGGGCCTAAATAAGAAAGAGTTGGATGTGAGTGATGCTATGCAGGTAGAAATGGCAAGATTTGGCAACTGATTAAATTTGTGGAATCAGGGAGAGTGAAAAATTGATGATAACCTTAAAGACAGCAAGAATAATGGTGCCTTAGACATAACTATGGAAGCTAGGGGTGGGTTTGGAGAAAAAAGTCATGAGTTCTGTTTTGGACTTCTTAAGTGTGAGGTATCTCTGGAACAGCCTATTTGAAATGTCCAGAAGGCATTTGGTAGTACAGGGTAGGCACTGGGGCTAGATACATAGAACTGTGAAGTGTCTACATAGGCCTTACATATAAACCCATGAGAGTTGATCAGGTCACCACCAGAGAGTGTAGAGAGAAGAGGGTCCAAGACAGTGGCATAGGTTCCCAAAGTGGGTGATACCAGGGCAGTGGGGAGAGGAAGGGGAGTACTGGAACAGGAGCCTCAGGTGTAACTGGGGGCATCGAATAAAAATAAGGGGGCAGTAGAAGCATAGGGAAAGAAGAGAAGAAAATTTTGAAAAACTGTTCATACATATTTCATCTGTTGTACAACAGAGCTAAAGTTGTAGTGATTACATTATTTTCCAAGTAAATACACAAATGCAAGTTAAAACCAATCAGTAGTCAAGTCCACTGACAAGTCTTAACAAGCAAGTGTTGGCAAGTGAGCATGTTGTACATTGTTGGGAAGTCCAGCATGCATAGGCAGGAATATGTGCATGTAATGATTTGTTTATAATACAATACTGTATGGTTACATGACAAAATATTGCCATCAAAATTTCGATGCACAATTTTTACAATGAGTATCTCTGATAATTTCTAAATTATCTCATTTCTAAAATATATTGAGAACTGAGTCCAATTTATTAGAATACAAGTTACTCCCCAAATGATAAAAGGTCAAAGGATATGAACAGGCAGTTTTCAGATGAAGAAATTAAAGATATCTATAGTCATGAGAAAATGCTCTACATCACTATTGACTAGAGAAATTCAAATCAAATCAGCTCTGAGGCACCACATCATATCTGTCAGATTGGCTAACAGGACAAAACAGGGAAATTCTAAATGCTGGAGAAGATGTGGGAAAATTGGAATGCTAATGCATTGTTGATGGAGTTATGAACTGATCCAACCATTTGGAAAGCAATTTGGAACTACAGCCCAAAGGGCTGTAAAAATGTGCATACCCTTTGACTCTGCCATACACTTTTAGGGTTGTATCCCAAAGAGATCATTAAAATGGGGAAAGGACCCACATGTACAAAAACATTTATAGGAGCTCTTTTTGTGGTGGCAAAGAACTGGAAACTGAGGGGATGCCCATCAATTGAACAAGTTGTGGTGTATGAATGTAATGAAATACTATTGTGTTGTAAGAAATGATGAGCAGGCAGACTTCAGAAAAGCCTGGAAAGATTTATTTGAACTGATACTGAGTGAGGACAGCAGAACCAGGTGAACATTGTACACAGTTACATTACATTGTGAGATAACTAACTTTGATAGACAGACTTGGCTCTTTCTCAGCAATGCAAGATTGTAAAACAACTCCAAAAGGCTCATGATGGAAAATGCCATCCACATCCAGAGAAAGAACTACGAAATATGAATACAGATCAGAGCATACTATTTGCTCTCTCTTTTTTATTTTGTTTTGTTTCTTCTTCCTCATGATTCATTCCATTGCTTATAATTCTTCTTTGCAACATGACTAATATGAAAATATGGTTAATGTGAATGTGTATGTAGAGCCTATATCAGATTGCACATCATCTCGGGGAGGGGAGGAATGTGGAGTAAATTTAAAACTCAAAAGCTTGTGGAACTGAATGGTGTAAACGAAAAATAAATAAATATTTTTTAAAAAATTAAAAATTTTCAATGCAGGAAAAAAACACAAATTTACAATAAATTATTCAATTTAAGATACATCATTTAAAATATATATTTCATATTTTTTGAAATGATACAAATTTCTGAAAAAAACTGTTAAAGGGTTAAAGAAAGTTGATTTTCAGGGGGGTGGTGAGTGATTGTTTTTAAAGGGGGCACGTAGGCCAAATAAGTTTAGGAACTTCTGGTCTAGGGGAACATTGACAATTAAGGGACATGATATAGGTGAAGAGGCAGCAAGGAGATTGAGTAAGTGATCAGATAGGTAGGAGGAGAGCAGTGTTGTGAAATTCCAGAGAAGAGATTATCCATTCAGAAGAAGAGGGAGTTGGGGAGTGGGCCTGGACTGACCAGTCAGTCAATTAGCCTTTATTAAGCACCTAGCCCTGGGGCCAAATGTTGTGGGGGAAGCTGGGTAGGATAAGGTCTGAGAAAAGACCACTCTCCCCTTAACAAAGCTTTCCTGATCTGAGAGAGTGAGAAGAATGTGGCTGTACGTGCATGGGCACACACAGGGGAAGTCAGAGGCCAGGATGTTGGTTCCAACCAGAAGCAAAAGCTCTTTTTTTTTCCCCACGTGCCTGCTAATGGATGTTCAGGTACAACATGACTGTTTTTTTCCCTAATAATAGGCTTTTTTCTCCCTCCCTTTCTCCTTGAAAAGGTCCACCTCACTCCAGGAAGGAGAAAAGCTTTGAAAATTACAGCAATCACGAGTCAGCTCCATTAGGAGCATCTGGGATGGCATTTTACATAACAGTGGACACTTTCTCTGAAACAATTACAGCTAATAATGAATTAGGGCTGACTGCATCACAAATGCCTCAAACCGCTTCCCAGACACTGTCACTACTCAGACTTTTTGCTTCACTCTCTCTGAAAGAAAGGTTTCTTGCGTGACGCATGTTTATTACAGCCTGGTCCTTTGAAAACTAGCCTCCTCCTCCTCCCCCACTTCTGCTCCCCCCAGGTACTGAAGGAGAAACCAGGTGGCAATTTCTCAAGGGGGTCTAGACCATGGAGGGAGAAGAGGGCACAGAGCAGGGACATATATACAGTCATATATGCCTATGCACATATATATATATATATACACACACACACACACACATACACACATATATACGTATACATATATATTACACTAGCTCCAATTGCCTTCAGTCATTTCCCCAAGGAAATTAATTATCTCTCCCTCAACACCAGCTATATGATCAATGCCACTTAACAGGACTCATGAGGCTGGAGTCTAGTTAGACTATATCCAACTGTTCAATTCATGACTTCTCAGAGTGCCCTTTATCTCTAACTCCAGTCGTAGAAATACTCTTCCTTCTGCCTGTCAGTTTATTTGTGTCTGTCTCTCCGTATCTCTATATCTGTGTTTGTCTATCTGTCTGTCTCTTTCTCTTCCCTTTGCCCTTTCCATCTTGTTTCACACTATTTGTGTTTTCATCTTACCTCACTTTTTATGTTGTAGGCTTCTTGAGGACAGGAAATATGTGCTTTTAAAAATTTTTATATGTCCTGTCACAATGTAAGCTTCTCTCCTCCTCCCTCCCCACCCTCCCCACCCCCACCCCCATCAATTTGAGCCTATTTCTCTTTTGGTAGGCACAATGGTGGTTAAAAATTCAGTTTTTAAGAGACTACTCCTGATTGATTCCCAGTGCCTAGAGTTGACCCCACGATGGTTGGTAGTTAAACTGGCTGGTGGTATTCAGGACACATTACTGTCCTAGGATCCTCCATTTGTACTGGCCTACAAAGCAGTGGGATATTCCTCAGTCCTTTTGCCCTCTTTTTTGCTCTTTAGAAGGAGATCAGATAGAAGCAAAGCCAAGAGTTACTTAGTATCTTCCTATCCAGGAACTGATAATGGCTGTGTTAGGGCAGAATTAGTCAGGAGTTCTGTCATCTTACTCATACAGCTTCAGAGGAGATATTCTAAGATGAAAGTTTACTACCTCAAGAGATGGTGGTAGCTGGGAGCACTGATGGATTTCCTGCTGAAGCAAATGGCTAAAGCAGACATGGACATGCTCCCCTAGGGCTAAGAAGGGAGAGCAAATTTCAATGTCCTAATCAACTTGATCCCAAAATTTAGACTTCTGGCCATATCTAGGATATTTCCTAGGGAAGCATCAACTCTAGAAGTTGTCTCATAAACATTACCAAGTTCAAGAGAATCTTGACAGTTAGAGACTTGATCTTCTAAAGTATGGGTTCTTAAACTTTTTTGTGTCATAAACCCCCTTGGCAATGTGGCAAAGTCTGTTCTCAGAATAATGTTTTTAAGCACATAAAATAAAATACATAGTATTACAAAGAAAACAGATTATATTGAAATAAAGATGTAATTTCTACCCAAGTTCATGGTCCTTCTGAAATCTATTTATGATCTAGGTTAAGAACCTCACACCTATCAGACTGGCTAACACAACAAAAAAGAGAAATGATAAATGTTGGAGAAGATGTAGAAAACTGGTACACAAATGCACTGTTAGTGGAGTGGTGAACTGATATGACCATTCTGCAGAGCAATTTTGGACTATGCTCAAAAGACAACCAAACTGAGCATACCCATTTATCCAGCAATACCATTACCAGGTCTCTATTCCAAAGAGATCATAAAAAGGAAAAGGACCTACATGTGCAAAAACATTTATAACCACCCTTTTAGTGGTGGCAAAATATTAGAAACTGAGAGAATGCCTATCAGTTGCGGAATGGATGAACAAGCTGTGGTGTATGAATGTAATGGAATGTTATTGTATAATAAGGAATGAGGAGCAGGCAAATTTCAGAAAAAAAAACTGGAAAGACTTATATGAACTGATGAAAAGTGAAATGAGTAGAACCAGGAAAGCATTGTACACAGTATCAGCAATATTATGCAAGGATCAACTATGAATGACTCAGCTCTTCTCAGAAATACAGTGATCCAAGGCAAGTACAAAGGACTCACAAAGGAAAATGCTATCCACATCCAGATAAAGAACTGATGGACTCTGAATGCAGATTGAACCATATTTTTTTCACTTTATTCTTTTTCATGGTTTTTTTTTCCTTTTGATCTGTTTCTTCTTTCACAACTGTGAATAATATGGAAATATATTTTACATGATAGCACCCTTATGACCTATATCAAATTACCTACCATTTTCAGAAGAGTGCAGAGAGGTAGGAAGGAAGAAAAATGTGTAACTCAAAATCTTGTAAAAATAAATGCTAAAAATTGTCGACATGTAATTGGGGGAAAAATAAAATACGATTTTTTAAAAAAGGAACCTTTGTCCTAGAGAGAGAAGGAGAGTTTTCTGAACAGTATGCTTCTTGGAGATAAAAGTTGATTATGCCCTAAGGTTGGGGAAGTGAAAAGCAGGTATACTTGGAGAAGCAAGAAAACTAGACCTTGTTTCCACTACCTTCTAGATATTTGAACAAGTAATTCAGACAATATAGGTTGGTTAGGAGGCTTGTTCAACAGCCCTTGTTGGGAGGAGTCATCGGCTATTTGGATGTTTTATATATTTCTTGCATGTGTGTGTGTATATGTGTACACACACACACATACACATACACACACATATATATAATTTTTCCAATTACATGTAAAACCAATTTTTAACATTCTTTTTACAAATTTTTAATTCCAAATTCCCTTTTCTCCCCCATCATTGAGAAGGAAAGCAATTTGATAGAGGTTATACATGTGTAGGCATGCAAAACCTATTTTCATATTAGTTGTGTTGTACAAAAAAACACAGACACAAAACCCAGGAAAAATAAGTTTTAAAAAAGGTATGCCCTTATGTGCCTTCTGTGCCTGCTTATGAGCACTGCGTCCTTGAACAGGGCTTTCTGGCTTTGTGGGCTTTCTGCATCCATTTATGGACTTCTGTGAGTCTTTTGTGCCTTCTGAAATTTCTGTGGAGTTAAATAAAGATTTCCCTATATCCAATAACCATGTTAATACCTTGAGTGCTTGCACAGAAGTTGAGGACCCTTGTTACCAACCTTTGGTCAGATCTAGACACAAACTATATTTAAGTTATATCTGGAGACTTCCTGGAATAAATACTACAGGTGAGAATATAGTGAGACAAAGAGAAAATAACCCTGTTGTGTCAGTTTCCAAGATAGGACCTAGTCCTTGTGAACCCACAGGACTTTCAGAGTCAGAGTCCCTGGGATGTGAGTTACCATGACAACAAGGTTTGCATTTGCTCAGCACAGTTCCTGACACGTAATAAGTGCTTAATAAATGCTTGTTGACTTAATGCCTCACAAGATTCCAGTGACGTGGGTAATACAAGTATTATTCCCATTTTTAGGATGAGGAAACTGAGGCTCAGTGAGGTTTGACATAGTCAAAACTACATTTTCTTTATGGCTTGGTCTGAGACAACATCCAAATGGGTTACAGCAGTGAGCACCACAGGGGCCTTACCTTGAGGATACTCTATCGGCACTCAGTGGCGTCTGAGCAGTTTCAGCTTTAGGATCTTATCCAGGCATCAGAGTGGAATTAGGGACGGCCTCCTTTCTAGCTCCTATGCCTCTGCCCTCCCCCTCACCAAGATCATTTATGACACCTTGGGTGATGCACTAATTCTGAGGGATAACAACCCAAGGTAAAATGCTCCTCAGAATCTTCCTGTAACCACAACCTGATTTCTTTCAAACCCAGGATGGGAGGACCGACGCTTCTCTACAGAGCTGGCAGATTAAAGAATATTGGTACTGGATGGAGACAATACGTTCCAGCCTAAGGGCTGGGCCCATGTTTCCCTCATCTGACTAAGGGCTCCCAGAGAGTGGTCCCAATTCTCTCCCATCACACACAAAGCAACTAAAGGTACTTTCTTAGCTAAGCTAAGGAAAGGAAAGGAGAGCTGAAATTCACAATACAAAAAGCTATCCCCCTATTATTTTGGTCATAGTAGATGCTGATATTGAGATTTCTTTGCCTTTTATTTGCTGTTTTTCCTGCAATATGGTACCATTATATTGAAAATTGTTGCACCAGGATGTGAAAACTTATAATGGAAACAATGAAATACAAGCGAGAGAATTTCTTTGCCATTAGGTATCATGTGAGATCATCCTGCTGCACGATAGCTAGAATTACCCTCCAACACACAAAATGGTTTTTTTTTTCTGTTATATCCTGTTTTTATGCAAAGCAAAGAGTTTGAGATTTAAAAAAAACACCATCACTCCCTAAATACCCAAAGCCTATAAGAATCACAAAAGAGCTCAGACTCAAAGTTAGGGCCAGACTGGGAGCAGTCATTCTCATTCTTCTCACAGGGTAAGAACCCAACCTAAGTTCCATGGACATTATCCTCTCTCCCATCTCCCCACCTCTGAGCATAGCAGTCCACCTGTAGAATAGGAGTGGAGGAATAGCAAGTGAGAGAGAGAAATCTCTATGATTCTTTGAGGTTTACAAAGTGTTCTCCTCAACCCCAGGAATTAGTTAGGTAGTGCAAATATTATTATCCTGGCAGAGTGAAAAAAGTCAGTCCATCAACAAACATTTATTAAGGTCTTACTGCGGGCCAAGCACTGGGGATAAGAGGAAAAGCCAAAATACAGAACAAAGCTTTGACTATGAAGTCCAAGGATCTGGGATGAAATCCTAGCTCTGTCACTTACTATGTAACCTTGAGAAAATTGCTTCATTTCTCTTAGCCTCAGTTCCCTCATCTATAAATGAGTAGGTTGGGTTTGATGACCTTGAAGGTCCCTTCCAGTTCTATGGAAGAGAATCACAATCCTTCAATCACTGTTTTATAGATCAGACAACTGATGCAGTGTATAAAACACTTCCTTCTCAGGACCCAGAACTGGGATGGGGTAGGGACACATGTAGGCAAGGAAAATGGTGGATTGGAAAATGCACGGGAATTAGAAATCACAGTTCTGCTACTTACCACCTAGGTGACCTTGTCAAAGTAATTTAATCTCTTTAGGCCTCAGTTTCCTTACCTGTAAAATGAGGGAGTTAGATTAGATAATTGCCAAAATCCCTTCTACATTTAAATCCTATGAAGGTAGTTATGTAAGTCTTCCTCCCAAGCCTTTACCAAGTTCACTCTGGCCACAGCTTTCAAAGTCCAAAGCAAGAGAAAGGTCTAGAGAGATAAGATGAATGACACCTGGAGGGCCTTGATTGCCTGGCTAAGAAGTTTGGATTTTATGTTGTGAGGAGCCATAAGAGAATGGGACTTTAGGAATATTTCTACATCCACATATTCAGAATATATTGGAGAAGGGGGAAGTGGGAAGCTCTTGGGAGACCATTTATGTGACTATTACAACAGTTCAGGCAATAGAGCATAAGTGCCATCAGATCAGAAAGAAGTGAGCTAATTCAAGAAATGTTGTGGGAGAAGATCATAGAATCTCAGAGGTGGGAGGGATATCCATTCAGCCAAGACCCTCCAAAAGAACACTTTCTACAATTTTCCCTAACACATTGCTTGAAGAGCTTCAGCGAAGGGGAAACAAGTACTTCCCAAGATGTCCATTCCACTTAGGGACAGCTTGAATTGTTAGAAAATTTACTAATTGCAAGCTGACATTTGCTTCTTTGCAACTTATATTGATTACTTTTATTAAACTAATTTGTCTCATTCATTGCTTCTAGTTCCACATGCTGGGGCCAAAAAGAATAAGTCAATTTTTTTTTTTCTAGGCAATAGCCTTTCAAATAGTTGAAAAAAACTATCACATCCTGCCCCCTTCCAACCCTTAGGCATCTCTTCTCTGGGAAAATGATCTCCAGTTGCTTCTATTGACCCTCCAATGGCAAAAACTTGAGGTCTTTCACCATCCTGGTTGCCTCTTTCTGCATGCTCTCCACATTGCTGTTTTCTTTTGAAGGAATTTGGAGGTAAGGAATGATGAAAAGAGGTAGAAGTCAAAAATCATTCTGTGGTTTCAGAATGATCCTGGGTGAATTGGCCAGTGATGGCACCAGAAAACCCAACGTAAGACTTTGAGTAAGATAGGAATCAGGAAGGGCAAACCAAGGGTGAATGGAAAGCAGTTTGGGCTTGAGTTTTCATATATTGAGCCCATCTTCCAATAAGGGAAGACTAACTTCTCTTGAAACAGATGCTTTATGCCTCCCCCCAGAAAAGTAGCTTCTTCTAGCTCCTTCTTCCTTTCATCACTCCTGTCTTCTCTTCTGCTTTCCATACCTATCTCTTCCTATGAGAGGCACTGTAGCCCGATGGATAAGGAGCCAGTCTGGAAATTCAGAAGACTTAGGCCCAAGGCCTGCCTCTGACATATACCAGCTATGTGACTGTGGGTGACTCATTAAACTTCTCAGGGACCCAGGCAACTCTCTAACTATAGACTCTAAGGGTGCGCATAAGGAAACTTTCACCCACATCAATGAACTCACAGGTGGAAACCCCACCCCCAAAAGTCCTCTATAGTATTATTACCCTGGGGGAAGAGAGTTATTAAGTCTTGCCATGGAGATACCAAGCCCTGTGTTCCTACATCTGAGCAGCTGACACTCAGGCAATAGGACCCAGTATAGGACTTTGGGCACTTGAAAGAAACCCCACGAATGGCCTCACTGTGAACAGCCCTTTATTTAGATGTACTTGGGGGAGGGAGAAGGCAAGGGCAGGAAGCCGAGTGGAAGGAATAAATCGGATGTGGGCAGACAGGGCAAATCCACATTTGAGTGAAAAAAAGGGAATCTGGCACTTTTTGAAGTTGGCTCATGATACAAAGGGCCGTGTTCTCTAAAAGTCAGTCTTCGGCCTTGCACCTGCATATGCCCATGTAAGAGAGTAGTTATTGGCATGGGGCCTCAGTGTGAACATAGTGAGGGAATTAGCTGCCTCTTCTTTGTACACAAAAATCAAGAATGTTCTACCAGGGCTTTGTAACTCTGCATGCCTCTGATACCCTCCTCCCCCAATCCCAATGCAAACTCATCTATACACAGCATTCACTTGGGCAAAGGGAGTGCTTACTGATCTGATAATTTCTCCCACCTGGTCAGGGAGAGGGAGAATTCTGAGCCATTATTCAATAGGAAAATGGTTTCAGGCTTATCAGTCACCTCAAGGTTTTGATTATTCAAATGAATTCCTGCAGACTTGGCTGAGGCCTAGAGTGCTGCAGGTATGACCTTCTGAGGCCAGAATGCATACTATACCTATGCCTTGGGCTGCCAGAACAAGATAGATTGTCTGGATCTTGGTGGACATGTGCCACTGGTCAAATTGGAGAACTCCTAACGAGGAAAGACACTAGCCGCCCTTGGAGAATGCAACAATATAGACAAACAAGTGTTAGAACTGCTGTAATTAACAGCAGGGTCAGTTTCAGTCACAGGCCAGCCTGTAGGCTTGTTATTGAAAAAGACTGGACCCTGCTTCATTACGGTACCTGACTCCTGGTAGGCACTTAATAAATACTGATTGATTGATTAATCCAGTTCTTAATAGGTTTCTTCCATGTCTTTTCCAGGCTACACACAGGATTCCCTGGTCTTCCCCTATCTGCCCTCCTCCAAGCCTTGCATCAGGATTCCCCTTTCTGAGCCCTATTCTCTAATGCCTTCCTTAGTGGCATCTCTCTCTCTCTGCTCCATCAGTCAATCAGTCAGTGAACGATCACTCTGTGCCATTCATTACGAGCATTGGGAATAAAAATACCTGTAGAAAGATAGTTCTTCATATCAGGAAGCTTAAGTTCTAATGGAGGGGGACAATACATAAAAAGAAGATAAAAGGGAGGGGATACCCAACTAGAGTAAGGGGAGTTTAATAAAAAAAAAAAAAGACTGGCAACAAAACTGGGATATAGTTATCTCAGCACCCTCTTTAAATAAAGATTCTAGAAGGAACCAATCAGAGGGAAAAGCTGTAGCAGCTGAGGCACAGGCTTGCTGGGGCCAGTTCATACAGGTTCTAACGAGCTGATTATTCAATTTTCAAATTAATTGAATTAGTTAATTATTACTTATTAATTGTCCAGTTATGTCCAATTCTTTGCAATCCATTTGGGGTTTTCTTAGCAAAGATATTGAGGCAATCTTCCTTTTCCTTCTCCAGTTCATTTTACAAGTGAGGAAGCTGAGGCAGAGTTAAATGACTTGTCCAGGGTCACACAACTTGTAAAGATCAGGCTAGATTTGAACTCAGGAGGATGGATTTTCCTGACTCCAGGCCCAGCACTCTATCCACTGTGTCACCTACTGCTCTATTTATTATACCAATAAATTAAATAAATAAGATTGTGAGAATTTATACCTTGGAAATTGGCAAAGTTACAAATGAGGTTTGTTTTACTACTCTGTTAATTGTCTAGATTTAAGAAAGTGATAGGGGAAATATTAATTATTTAGTTTAAACTTATCCTGAATATGTATGTGTGGTTTTGTTTGTTTGTTTTTCCCAAAGATCAAACTGTTAAACATTTATCAGCAGGGTATTTCCTAGAACGAGAGTACTTCCAGTGTGTGAATTTCAGGGCTGGAGCGAGCTTCCAGGATGAAGAATTTTCTGAGGAATGGTGGAGGAAATCCAGAGAGCACCCGGGAAAGGAATTACTATACAGGCTTAGATACTCAGGAGCCCTGCAGTTTCCTACTCTTCATCAAAAGTTTTTTGCCATCCTTTTTGCTTTCCCTAAAAACCTTTAGGTTCCAAATTCCAATACATGGACTTAATACAATCTCCCTCATACCCCAATACAAAATGTGTATCTCACAAAACACTCCTAATGTATTTCTCTCTCCCTCCTCCCCAAAACAACTCAGCTAGCCTCCTTTATACTTCTCCCCAACATCTAGTAGATACTCCCTTCCCCCCACATAGAACCTGATTGAAAAACAGCCAACATCGCCCCCCAACCCCAACTCCACAAAATCACACACTCTTAGTTATACACACACCCAACATAACACGATACATACTCCTGATGCTGCACCTCCTACTCATACTACACACCTTTACCTATACACCTCCAAGTACCTGTACATACACACATAACTCCAACACCCTCCAAAAACAAACACAACCTACTACAAATAAACTCATCTCTGTTTGACTACAATTTAAGGATAATGGGAATGTATAACTTGATTGGAAGCATTTGCAAAGAAGAGGCTGAAAATGGAACCTCCTTGGAATAAGTATGCAAGTTTTTACAGGGACACCATAGACATAGAACTAGAAAGGACCTTAGAGATTATATAATCCAATCCCCTCAGTTTACAGATGAGGAAATCAAGTCCCAGAAAGATTGTAACTTGCCCAAAGTCAAACAGTGACAGAGACATGATTTGAATTCTTGTCCTCTCACTCCAAATCCCAAATCTAGCATTATTTTCATTGTACCCTCATACTTGTATGAATAAGTTTTGATTTGTTACATGAGGTCATTCATTTACTAATTTAACGTCTATAATTAATGAACTACTATTTTCAAAGCATGGTAAGCTAATGTATATGCAGTGTACAGGGCACTTATATAAATGAGAGGTATTATTATTTGCTTTATTACAATTAATATCAGTCATAATACTTTGTAGTCACACAAAAACACAGTGAGGTAGGGCAGTAAATAGAGTGTGGGGCCTTGAGTCAGGAAGACTACTCTTCTTGAGTTCAAATCCATCCTCAGACATTTACTAGCTGTGTGACCCTGGATAAGTCACTTAACACAGTTTGCCTCAGTTTTCTTACATGTTAAATGAGGTAGGGAAGGAAATTTCAAATCACTCAGGTGTCTACCAAGAAAACTCCAGAAGGGGATCATGATGAATTGGACATGACTGAAAAATTATTGAAAATCCTTTCCAAATCCTTCTTTTCCAGTTCTTAAGGCTGAAGTGTACCCTGATGCTGGCTGCCTCCTGTATACTAGCCTGACACCCAGTAGCTTGGTTCCGCCTTTCCTCCCCTACACTGAATTCCAACCTTGCTATAAGTTTATCATGGGGGAAATACTTTGTGTCGGGCTTGGATTTAAATTTGAATTCAGTAATTTGGATTTCTAAGTTGATGTGGGGCTTGTTTGACCTGCCACATCCTGTCTCTAGATACTTAGCAAACTGTTCTCCCTCTAGCTTGTGCTTCATTTCTATGTTGGGAGCCAGGCCTCAGTTTCCCTGAAAGACCTAATTTCCCCTTCAGTCGGTGTCACCCATACCCACTGTGAGATCCTTAATCCAAATGAATGATGTGGAGCAGCAGGAACAAGAATGTGAATCCAGGCACAACCTTGCCCAGCACCTGGACAGTTCAAGCTATTGGGAAAGGACTTACTTTCTCCACGTGGCCTGGACCAAGAAGGAAAATGGGAAGATTTTTAAAAAACTGTATTCTGTGGCAGCAATGTAGAGGGCATGGAGGCCTATGACACCCTCCCTTCACTTCCCCCTCCCAAGCAGCTGCTTCATGGTAAGGTGGGGGTAGAGGGGAATGGAGGGTTGTTACAATGGGCTATTTGAACAGTCTGGGAGGGAGTGGAAGCTGGGGGGTAGGGGGAGGGGCTAAGTGGATTACACATTTCCCCTGCTGTGGGGATCAGTCAATTCCCCCTAACTACATTAAAGATGCACTAATTGTGCTGATTAAAAACAGACTCTTTTTTTTTTTTTTTTTTTTTGGTGTGCTCAGTAAAGTGGAGGGGGTGGTACATGGGACTGAAAGACATTGCACCTCCCCTGACCTCACATACAAGTCCTGGAGGCCCCCAGCCAAACTCAGTTTGTTCTGTCTAGAAAAACCCCTTCTCTCAAAATCTCCTTTCTCTAACTCTTACTTTATTAGCCTAGGCCCCTCCCCTGAAGCCAGATTTTAATCTGGAAAACCTCTAAAGACTGTGAACTGAAGACTGTCCTGGTATGGAGCCAGGTCCACTGGGTGTGCACGCCAAGGCAAGACGATTCACTCTACCTGCACACCTTTCCATGAACACTAACAGATGCTCCCTGCTAAATGGGCCTTCCTACATTTGGTTACTGAAACTTCCCCTCTGTACTCAGGCTCAGGAGTAAAGTGTCTTGATAGTTTTCAAGACTTCTTGGTTTTTACTGTTTGTTCTTCTAGACTGAAGGACAAACTAACAACAGCTAAGAAGTCTTGAAAGCTATCAAGACTTTTTAGTGATGTTGGAAGCAAAAGGAAAACCAAAGCAGAGTCTCTGCTTGGAATGGATGAATCAAGAATATTTAATGATGTTAAATAAGAAGGAATTCATCAACTCTTATTTTCCTTAAGTGTTCGCTACTAAGGTAAATTACTTTTTGACCCAAGAAGGATAGACCAGTAATGGAATGGGTAAAAGAAAATTAAAACTTGAAATAAGTGGATAAATAAGAAAAAAAAATTAGCTATGCTCTCAGTGATTTTACCAGCAGGTCTAGATAAAATTCTATCCTAAAGTAATGAAAGAAATGGTATCATTGCTGAGCCTCTGAGATCTTCAAAAAAAATTATTGAGAATTAGAGAAGAGCTACAGAATTGGAGAGAGACAAATGCTCTGATTTTCCAAAAATGGAAAGCTATAAACAGACCAGTTTGACTAATTCCTGGCAAAACCCTCAAATACTTTATTAAAGTAATAGTTTGTAAACATTTCTAAGGGATGTGGTGATCACTTAGAACCAGTATGGGTTCATCAAGAACAGCTCATGTCAGACTAACCCTGATTTCCAAGGATGATTAGGCTATTACATCAGGAGAATGCTGGAGAGGTAGTACACCAGGATTTCAGCAAAGCATTGAAAATAAAATTATTTTTTTAAAGTAAAACTCATTTTATCCTTGTATACAAGACAAGTCAACTTTATGATACTCTAAAAGGTAAATTTAGAACTTGTTGAATGACCATAACCAAAGTATAATGAGAACTTTCTAAGTAGAATGCTCCAAGGGATCCACCTTTGGCCCTTTTTTGCTCAACATTTTTATCATGAATTGCTGTGGATGGAGGCATAGAGAGTACACTTATCAGATTTGCCAATGACATAAGTTTAGGAGGGATGGCAAACACTGGATAATGGGGCTGGGATCCAAAAAGCTCTCCACAGGCCAGGACGGTAAGCTGATTATGATTACATGGCGTTTAATAGGGATAAAGGCAAAGTCCTATGCTTGGATTCTAATAAGCACCTGTGTAAGTATAGGTCAGGGAGTATGACTAGACAATATTTTAAATGAAAGAGTTCTGGATTTCTAGCAGAAGGTAAGATCATTTGAGTTGACACTGAGATATGGCAACCGAAAAAAAATGAATTTGATCCTTAGTTACATTAATTGAAGTATCTTGCCTAGAGTAAGAGAGGTAATAGTCTCATCATACCCTGATTAGACCATATTCAGAACATTGTCATCAGATCTGAGTGCCATATTTTATGATTGACAATGGTGATGGACAAACTAGATTTTGTCTTTATCAAGGTGGGGGAAGAGGGGAACTAGGAGGGTGAATAGACATGAGACCATGCAGCATGAAGACGTACTAATGGAATTATGAATATCTAACCTGGAGAAGAGAAGATTCAGAAGGTACCTCTTTTCTTTCTTCAAAGATTTGAAGGATTGGCATGTGGAAAGTGGATTGGACTTCTTTTGCCTGGCATCTGAGTGTAGAATCTGAAGCAACAGCTGGAATATTCAGTAAAGAGATGTAGGCTCCATTTAAGAAAAAAATGCCCCCAAATTAGAGTTTTCCTAAAGTAGAATATGGTAAGTTAGAAGATAGAAATGGTTCCACATCCTTGGACATCTTCAAAGGGAATCTGGGTGACGTTGGTTCAGAAATCTCATGGCAGAGATTCTTCCACAGGTTTGGGTTAGACTCAATGACTTTTGAAGTCCCTTCTAATGCTGAGACTCAGGCACCTTGTGACATTACCACTATAGTGCTGGTTCTAGGTCACATGAAATTCTCTAGTAGGGGCAAGAAATGATGATTACTTGGTTAAATGTTAAGTAAAATAGTCTATTTGGGGCACCCAACTAGACCAGTTCTAAATTTGTGGAGGTTGGAGGTGGGAGGAGGAAGCAATGTTCTGAGAAATGATTTGATTCTCATTTGGATTAGAAGGGAACAAATTACATTGGGGACTTAAGGAAAACGAAGGCAGCCCAAAGGGGCTATAGGGATGGAGTAGATGGGAAGTAATGGTAACTTACTAAGATGGGTTAGGAAATGTGATGGCAACCCACTCTGAGTGCAGGGTAGAACTCTTTCAGATACTCTTGTAATCACCTGAACCTTATTTTATGTGTAAGGATACTGTCTCTTATAAATAAAATGCCCTAGATAAGACGCACTAATACTCCTAGACTCATTAGACTCTTTAGAGCTGGAAAGGACTTTCAGACTACCTAGTCCAACCTTTTCCTTTGAGGAAACAGTTGCAGAGAAGGGAAAATCAGGTGGCTAAGTGTTGCAGGACACAGTGAATAAAGTGCTGAAGCTGGCATCAGGAAAACTTACATGCAAATTCCACCTCTGACACTTAGTAGCTGTGGGACCAGGAACAAGTCACTTCATCTTTCTGAACCTCAGTTTTCTCATCTATAAAAGGGATATAATTCAACCTGAAGGACTTATCTCATAGGATTGTTGTGTGAAATACTTGCCAGTCTTTACAGTGCCTTGTAAATGTCACTTATTTATTTTATTCTACCAATCTTTGGCCTCTTTCATTTCTTGATTCCATAGCATATTTCCAAAATATTTTTCACCATGATCTCATGTTCCTTCTTTTGTGCTTGGGGGATTAAGAATCAATATATGTTGTTGATTAGTTTGAAAGTTGTGGTAAGAGAAAAGAACCTTGGATGTGGATTTTTAAGGACTGTGGGTTTGAATCCTAACCTGCAGGTAACTACTTATATGACTTTGGGTAAATCCCTTAACCATTATAAGCCTCATTTCCCTAATTTGTAAAAATGAGAGGACTGAACTCAGTGATCACTAAGTTCCCTTACAGGTCTTTATCGATGATCCCATGACTTTGTCAAAGCATTCTAAAACACCACTTTGATCATGGGAGTGCCCTGTTCAAAGACCTTTAATATTTTCCTTCATCTCCTGAACTAGTAATAACCTTCCCTCCTATGACTTCACATGGTGTGGGTCTCTACCGTAGAAATGACCATCTCAGGGGCACACACACACCTAACATGTCCTTAGAAACTGGACAGTTCTGTGAGAGAAACAGGTGTGATTCAGAGGCCAAAGGGGATGCAGGTGCCTGCAATTCCATAGGGATATTTAGGCACAGTAAGGAGAAGCCTCAGGGCTGGTTTGAGTCATTTGGAATAGGGTGCTGGGCTTGGAATCAGGAGGACCTGAATTGAAATCTTACTAGCTATGGAGCCCCAAGCAAGTTACTTAATCTCTTAGACTCAGTTTCTTTATCTGTCAAGTGAGGGTAATAATAGCTTATAGAGTTGTTGTGAGGATTAAATGGGTTAATACTTTTTTACTTCTTTATTTTGGACTTGAATACATGATAAAAGAAAAAGAAACATTATAAACTTAAATATTAAAACTTAAATATAAAACAAGAAAAGAAAAAAAGCCATGTGTACAGAAGAACATGAGAGGATTAAAAATGTAGAGCAGTAAATTTCCATTTCAAGAAATCCAATATATTAAATACTGCATGTTGTGTTAAAAGCTGTCCATTTTTTCTTTGCTTCCTTAGGGGTTTTCTTTTGTTCTCAGCTGTACTTTTTACTTTGCTCTTTTTTCTCCCTTCCTTTCTCCTTCCCCCCTACAACTAAGTGCGGATGTATATGTATTTATGTATGTATACATAAATACATATACATACATTGTGTGTGTATATATATATATGTACATTGTATATATACATACATATATTTTCCCAAACATATTTTACACCTAATCTTTGTTTTTATATTTATATTATGTATCTCATTTCCTATCCTTCTTGACTCCTCAACTTTACTTCTACCCACTATCTTGCCTTCCTATTACTTAATGTACCCTCCCTCCAAAGATCCTTCCTTTATCCTCCCATTCTTGCAAATTTAAACATCCTTTCATATGCCCCTTTGACCTATTCCCTCACCTTCTCCTCTAAAGAACCCTCCCTTATCCTTTCCCTGCTCCCTACCTTATTTCTTTCTGAATTTAGAAGATTTTTTATACATACATACACACACACACACGTACGTATTGTTCCCTTTTGAACCCATTCCCAATGAAAGTAGGTTTCCAAAACTACCAGCCCTCTCTGCCATCTAATTCCTCTGCATCAGTTCTACCTCTTGCACCTCAGTTGCATAAAATAAGTACTTTTTTTAGCTATAAATGGGATAATATGTGCAAAACACTTTGGGCAGAGGTGTGCTGGTAAGAGTTTGACAACTGGTTTTCTTGGAGCATATATATATATACATATACATATATGATACTTTTAAGTTTAACCTGAATTATTAATATTTTCTCCATCACTTTTTTAAAGTCTAGATAATCAGTGAAAAAATAAAGCAAGCTCTAATTGCTTTCATTAGATAGTTTCTGAGTTATAAATGCTTAGTGGTAATTTAACAATCGACTCTGGAGAGCAGATTGTCTCTAACACCAGTATATACCCCAAGCTTCATAAACCTTTATATAAATGCTAGTTTGTTATTATTGGGGTCATAGAAAAAAGCTAACGATTTTGGTCATGGTCCCAATTACAGGTTAGAACAAGAGTGAGAGAATCATATGTTTGGGGAGCAGGTTTAACATGAGAAGTGGTTTCAGATATTGAATATGGGATTTATAAGTGGGCAAAGTGGGAGCTCTATCATTTTGGGGTTTGGTCCAGAAAAAAAATGTTATATGGGAGAGAAAAATTTCATATCTCAATGCTTATGAAGTACATTCTGCCCATGCTGCTGCTCATGCTTTTGTAATATTTGAATATTCATTTTGGCCAGTGGAGTGGTTCCACCCAAGCATCTTCCTGTTTAATGGTCCAGGTCCAGCCCTAAGGAGTTAACTCAACTGATCAGCTACTGTTGACCTAAAACCAGGATGGTGTGACCTATATCAACATAAGTAACATTTGAGGATAGTAAGCACCATTACCACCTCCTCCAAGTAGTCTAAGAAATTGTTTTCACCATGGCCTAGACTAACAGTGTGAAACTTAAATAGAACCAGGGGCCACTGTGGGTGCATATTGACTTTGAAAACCACATATTAACATTATCTATGTTTTGCTGTATTTTTGTTACTTTTGTTGAATATTTCCCAATTATATTTTAATGTGGTCCAGATAGCACTCAGGAGTGTTGTAGGATGCATGCTAACCATGTATTTGACACCTCTGGCTTAGAAAAGTCACTCATCAGGAGATCCCTGACCTGTGTATTGAGATCCCATTGATCTGAATCTGACTTTACTACCCAGAATCAGGCAGAATAAAGTGCCCAGGAAACCCAGCTGGCAAAGGGCAATCACATAAACAGTATCCTTGTAAAATAGCCATTGTTTTTCAAGTCTGTAGTAAAAGCCTTTAAAATTCTAAGTCCACATGTTATTTTTGACATATTAAAAAAGTAAATGCTAATGAAGAATCGCAGATATATATTGGATTATTGCCGTGATCTGATTGCTATTGCTTGTTTGCTACACACACACACACATCTTCTCCACTGTATATTATCAGTAGAGAATAAGTAATAAAGAAAAACTTGAAGATCAAATTTTCTGTCATATTACATCTAAACCATGCGCTTCAAAGCTCCCCTTCCCCCAATTTGGTTTAGGAAGAGATTGCTAGAGTAGTGGGGTGTGACAAGGCACAGGATATCATGACATGTGCTCTCTTAGTCTGTGACATTCTTATCTATGTCTTTTTATAAATCTTTCCGACAAATTAAGGCCTTCTCCTAGGTCTTTATTACTAGTAGGTAGCATTCAGGCTATCCTTATCAAACCTGGCTCTTAAGACATGGGCAACTTTTGGTCACATGGATTCTTTATGATGCTTTATATGCCACTTAATTCAAAATTAAATCAGTGAACATCTATATACCCACTCCTAGAGTGAGCATTCTTTCACTAACCTATTCCTACTTAAGGTCTCTCTTAAGAAGTTTGGAACTGACTATGTGACATGGGAGACAGTGGCACAGGACAACTCAACATGGCCTGCTTACATCAGAGAAGGCACTGTGCTTTATGAGCAAAGCAGAATTGAAACAGCTCAAAGGTAACATACAATGCTCAAATTTAGAGAATCCACCCTAAATGTTCATATAGACCATTTGTGCCTGACCTGTGGTAGAGCATTCTGAGCTCGTATCAGTCTGGTGAGCCACCATCGACACATTGAAACCTGACTCTAGCAACTTGATGTCATTTTAGTCCTCCTCAAGAACAAAGGACAGCTACTACCAGCCTGCTCCCATCTCAGTACACACACACACACACACACACACACACACACACACACACACTTTTTTTTTTATTTAATTTTTGTTCCCTTTTAAGTTCCAAACGGTTTCCCTCCTTCCGCACCCCATACTAGAAAAGACCACCATTTGGCAAAGATACAGAAATAATATATATCAACCATATTATGAATACTTCTATTTGCCACTTCTTTCTCTGGAGGTGGATAAGCATCAGGCTTCATGCGTCCTTTGTAGTTGATGTATTTATAATATTTAGGATAACTTAGTCGTAAACAGTTGTTCTTCAAATAGTATTACTATTACTGTATGCTGTGTTCTTTGGGTTGTACTCATTTCATTCTTCATTATTCCATGCAAGTCTTTCTTTAAGATCAACCTGCTCATGATTTCTTACAGTACAACAGTATTTCATCACAGTCATATGCTACAATTTGTTCAGTCATTCCCCAACTGACAGACATCCCTTCAGTTTCCAGCTCTTTGCCACCACAAAGACAGCTACTGTAAATATTTTAGAATATGTAGTTTTTTTCCTTTTTCCCTGATCACCTTGGGCAAAGACACAATTTTCACAGGGAAGAGGGAAGGCAGGCAGAACCGTGCAGTGGTCAGAGTGCTGAACATGAGGTCAGGAAGGAGTGGTTCAAATTTTGCCTGTGGTTTTGAGTTTCCTGGGGCGTTCACTGATGAAAGAACTTGCCCAGGTTTATATAGTCACTGTGTCAAAGGTAAGAAGGAAAGTATTTGATCCCATCTTTTATAGCTTCAGAAACTGTCTCTCTATTTACTAGGATACTCTGCCTTCCATTTTTTGTATGGTATTTATTTGTACGTTCACTTCTTCCACCAATCAATAAACTTTGTGAGGGCAGGGACCATGTCTTATCCACATTTTATATCTCCCCTAACAGAATGTTCTGCTGCAGAAGGAAAGAACCCTGGTTTTAGAGTCAAAAGATCTGGGTCTTGAGACACCCTTGGGCAAATCACTTAATTTCTCTGTGCCTCAGTTTCCTCCCCTGTAAAACAGGGGAGTTGGTCTGGATGGCCTTTAAGGTAACTTCCAGTCATAGACATATGATTTAATAAAAGTGAAATGAAATGAAAAATAGAAGGTATCTACAAAAACATGATAAAGTCTATGACTTCCACCCCAGGACTTGGGACTGTCTTAGAAGAGTCCTGGACTTGGGTCCCAGGGCCCTGGTACTAAAGGAGAGGAGGGAGAAGAGTGGAGTCCTAGATGGTGACAAATCCAGAAATCTCACTGCTATGGAATCCAAGACTTTGGAGTAAAAGGATGGCAAATGACCTCTGCACCTCCCATTATGGGTCCTGCAGGGAAGTGCCTCAAAAGACTGCGATCCTAAAGTGGAGGAGGGAGGTGGATAGGTCAATTTCTGGGGCCATACTTCTTAGGACTTTCTCTTTCAGCCAGTGTCTGTCTCTTTCACTCTCTGGCACTTCCCTGCATAGGCACAGG
Organism: Bettongia penicillata ogilbyi; assembly: GCA_023548195.1. Lineage (NCBI taxonomy): Eukaryota > Metazoa > Chordata > Mammalia > Diprotodontia > Potoroidae > Bettongia > Bettongia penicillata. Next base: position 777,756 of record JAJHZJ010000500.1, read on the forward strand.
ACCCTCCCCCAAGGCGATAAACCCCCGAGGCTGAAGCCCACATTAGCATGCAGAGAGCCTGGGCTGTGCAGCTTGCACCGACCCTGAGCTCTAAGCTGATCTAATTAAAGGAATAACCTCCCTGAACAGCAGTCCCTTGGATTAGCACTGCACCATATGGCCAGAGGGAGGATGGGGGCTGCAAACTTCTGTCCTGCCAAAACCAGTCTCTCCACCCTGCCCCATCAACTCCCAGAGCACAGTAGCAGGTGAAAGGTCATGAGTCGTACGGCCTGAATCTATCATATTGACCTATAGGTCTGCCTTCCACTCATTCTGCTCCCCACCCCCATGCCTGGGTAGCCTGTTCTCCTCTTTGGGCCTCTACTCTCCTGCTCTGCCCTTTGGTGTTCTTTCCCTTCATTGTAGCCTAATAGGAAAAGATAGGTGGGGAAAAGAGAAGAAGAAATAAATGGGGGGAAAGAAGCCTGAGATCTCCCTATGGAAAGCTACTGTCCCCAATAAGATCACATATTTAGAGATGGAAGGGACCTCAGATCCTTACCCCAACCCCATTTTTATGACTGAGCAAACCAAGGCAGAGAGAGGTTAAGTCATTTTCCTAGAATTACAATTCAATAAATACCTGAGGAAGGATTTGAATCTAAGAGTTTATGGTTCCAAGTCTAGCAGTCTTATCTACTGTACCAAATAATCCAGCCCTAAGGCTTCAAGGCACCTGCATGGCAAAAGGGGCTGAGGGAGCTAAACTGGTATGCACAGACAATCATTGAAAATCCCAACATCTCTGCACAAGAGCATATGCTCCCTTCCCTACTCCAATTAGTATCCCCAACAGCCTACTAGAAGCTAAAGAATTTGCAGTGAAGTCACACTATGGGATTCCCATCCATATCTGTAGATTCCCAGAAAAGGAACAAAGAAGACCCATTGGCCCATTGGTACTGTCCAAACCTAGAACAGGTAGGTGTGAAGCGGATAGAGTAGTAGGCCTGGAGTCAAAAAGACTTGAGTTCAAATGTGAACTCAGGCACTTACTAGCTGTGTGATCCTGCTATCTTTTTGCCTCTGTTTTTTCTTGCCAAGAAAACCCCAAACAGGGTCACGAAGAGTCAAGGACTAAAATAACTGAGTGACAACTGTTCAAACCAGATTCCCCATTTGATTGCTACAGAGACCTGTAGGTCATGTCTGCCTGCCTGACTCCCTGTCTGACTTCAAGTCAACTGAACAAAGCTTTACTGAGTCCCTGTTCAGTCCTACATCCGATGATGGATTAGAACTAGAGGAAAAACATAAGAAGAGCTCCTTGACAGCAAGAGCTTTCTTTTTCTTTTTTTTTTATATCTCCAGGGCTTAGCACAATGCCTACACACAGTAGACACTTAATAAATCCTCACTCACTGACTGACTGAGCGATTTAGTCCCTAACCATAGGCATCTCATAGTCATAGACAAAACAGATCATTACATATCTCATCAAATACTGGATGATGTAGAAGGAGGAAATTGGGTGAACTGTGGTAGCCAAGGTAGGCTTCACCGAGGAGTTAGAATTTAAAATTGATCTTAAAGGATGGATTAGATTTGGATTTTTGGAGAGAAGGTGTTGAGGTATTGATGGATGACAGTGAGGGGGAACCTAGGCTATGGAGAGCAGAAATTGGATGTTGGGGAGTAGAGGGCAGAAAAGGCTAGAGAGACAAGTTGGACTAGATTGTGGATGGTCTTGAATGCTAGGATGAAGTTTTGCTGTTCAGTCATTTTTCAGTTGCGTCCAACTCTTCATGACCCTATTTGGGCTTTTCTTGGCAAAGATACTGAAGTGGTTTGACATTTCCTTCTCCAGCTTATTTTGCAATTGAGGAAACTGAGGCAAACAAGGTGAAGTGACTTGCCCACAGTCCCACAGAAAAAAAAGTGTCTGAGCCTGGATTTGAACTTGGGAAGATGAGTCTTCCTGACTCTAGGCCCCAAATTTGGTGCACTACATTACCACCACCAACCTACCCTGGCAGGTTGAATGAAGAGTTTACATTTTGTCCTATAAGCAATAGGGGCCAATATAACATACATCACCCAGAGTAGTGACATAGTCCTGTGCCATAAAAATGTTATTTTTTGACAACTGCATGTAGGCTGTTTCGGGAAGATCAGTATGTTAAAATACAACAGTCACTGACTTTGGAGACAGAGGACAAATCCTACTGTCACTTATTACCTGCATGACCATGGCCAGTCACTTAACCTCTCTGGGCCTCAGCTGATTCTTCTGAAAAACAAGGGAGTTTGAACTAGGTTGCCTTTAGGGTACATTCCAATTTAAATTCTGTGCTCCAACTGTCCAGGAGAAATTTGACGAAGGACTGGACCTAGGATTATGGGAAAAGAAGCCAGGTTTTTAAAATGTTATAAATGATGAGACTTTGAGAGGTAGAAAAGGCTCATGAACCTCTGTTCCTGAAGCATGGAGGGAGGTATCTGGTTAATGAGCTGATCGGCAAATGAATAAACAGCAATTGCTTGATGAAAAAATGTTTATGGTGCAATTAGCAGCTGTGCAATAAATAAAAGTTTAACTGTGTTTATTACAAACTTGTTAAGCCACAGTAAACATTCTTCCATAATTGAACTGGCATTTAATATATTATGCTTGCTTCTTGAAATGTATTCTAAATAATGCATAATTAAATAGATTTATTATGATTTATTTTAGGTCTCCGGGCATCTGTCCGAGGCTGCCCCTCATAGCCACCAAAGCCTCTTTCTAGGTCTGTTTCTAAGCCTGTATCTGTAGTGTTTGGTTTGGTTGAGGTTTTTTTTAATGATTCCTGGTCACTGATTCTGATCCCTACCTGGTTTCCTGAGCTAGGAATGGGGATGTGATTTCTGGGAAAAGAAGTCAGTTATTGGGTCTGTCCCTGCCTTGCTGTATCCAGTTCAGTTCAGTCCTGTCCTCGGGAACTGTGAGAAAGATAATCCTCTATCCTCAGCTCTGGGGAGAGGAAAGAAAAGAAAATCTGAGAAGCATTGTCTGCCTTGAACTCATTTTCTCTTGGTGGATTACATCGCATGGGAAATGGTCCCTTCACCTCTGAGGCCTTGGCCAAGACACCTGACAGGTTGTAAGGACAATACTCTTCAAGTTTCCTTCCTTCTACCCATTCCTGGATGGGAGATTGCCCACTCTGCTCCCCACCTACTCAACCAAATGCCATAACCAAGCAGAGGTCTTTTACCTCCCTGGCTCCATCTGAAGATTCAGAAATACCCACTCTCTCCTCCTCTCCTCACCTCAACCCTAGAGCATTGACTTCCCTTGGCTTTTTTTTACAGAGAAAAAAAGCCCAAGCTTAGGATCCTAGGCCTCCAGCATCTGCGACAGATCCTGGAGGGGCCTTTGCTGGGATCTATGCCCCAGAAGGATTCAGAGAGGAGCTGATACTCACTCAGAGAATGGCCCTAAGTCACTGCCTGGACAAATCAGGAGGAGGCTGAAGGTAGAAAATGGATGGGAAGGAGTAGAGATGGGGAAGACAGAGGCAGATAAAGGCTGATGGGGGCAGGCATGAGTCAAGACAGTTTTGTCCTGGAGTTGAAAAACAGGCCAATCAGAAAGATAATGGACTTAAAATGCAGCATGAGACATATTTTGGATATGCTCAATATGGGGATTTGTTTTTATTTGACTATGCATATATGCTAAGAGGATTTTATTTTTTGTAATTGTTCAGTGGGGAAGGAAAGTGAAAAGGAGGAAAAAGAAATGCTTGTTAATTGGAAAAATAAAAATTAATTTTGGGGGGTAAAAGACAGCTGCCTTATCTTACTGACCCCTGAGTCCTTCATCTTGGTCCTGGACCTTCTTTTCTCCTCTTTCTGTACTTTTTCTCTGGGTGATCTCCTCAGTTACCATACATCTAATTATCATCTCTATGTAAGTAACTCCCAGATCTGTATATCCTGCCCTAGACTCTCTTCTGATCTCCAGTCCCACAGCACCAACTTTCTACTGGACATTTTAAACAGGGTATTTTGTATACAACTCAAACTCAATCTGTGTAAAACAGAACTCACTATCTTCCCCCCTCAACTAACCTCTCTCCCAAACATTCTGATTTCTGACAAATACACTACCACTTTCCCAGTCCTCCAGGTTCCTAACCTTGACTTATCCTCTACCTCTCACTCTCCCTTATCCCATGTGTCAGAACCTTACCTTCCATATCTCCACAATATCTCAAAAATACAACCCATTCTCTGTATTCACACAACTACCACTCATTCAGCACCTCATCACCTCTCATTTTGACTCTTGCCACTCTAACCTATCTTCCACAGTTGCCAAAGTGATCTTCCTAAGTGTAGATCTGACCAGGTCACCCTTTTCCCTCCCCAATAAATTATAACTCCTTATGACCCACAGAAGCAAATATAAACTCCTCTATTGACTTTTAAAGCTCTTCACAATCTGTGTTCTTTCTCTCTGTTCTTCTTACATATTCTATGTTCCTCCAACTCCATTCTCTGTACCTTTGCACTAGCTGTGCCTCAGGCCTGGAGTGCTCTCCCTCTTCACCTCCACCACTTGGAATCCTTGGTTTTCTTCAGGAATCAGCTCAAGTGCCACCTCCTTTAGAAGACCTCCTGTCTCTCCCATTGATAGTGCCTCTTTCTCTAGGATCACCCATCTCCTCTGTGTGTATCTGATATGTACCTTTTTCATGTGTGTTCTCTCCTCTTTTAGAATATATGCTTCTTGAAGGCATTTGCCATTTTTTTGTATCCCTAGAGCCTAGCACAGTGCCTGACACAAAGTAAGTGTTTGCTGCTTGCTTGATTGATCTTCATGTTCCTGTAAGCCCAGCATAGTGTTCTGATAAGTCCTTTCTAATTTGACTTCCCCCTACTCCACCTTTTTTAAGAAATTTAGAGAATTTTAAAAATTCTGCCAACTGCTAAGACACTGTTGGGTTCCTCCCAGTGTCCCCTCCTCCTATTTATACATGTAAGGGGATACTTGGTCTTTGATCAGTTCATCATCCCCTTCCCTGAAAGTCATAGAAAGTAAAGGACAGATAATAAGGTATCAATATAACTTTAAAATTAGTCTATATCTTGTGTAGCCTTAAAAGTAGAAAAATGTTTCTCTTCTACTACTACCTCCTCCCAAAGAAAATTCTATGGCTCCATAGCATCACCTCTGATTGAGGATCACAACTTATCTTACATTTCATGCCCCTCCCAGTAAAGATTCATCTTTTCATTCATGGCATATCACCCCCCATCCAGGAAGCACATAGAGTCAGCAAGGTGAACTTTGGAATTCAATCTCTAGGTTGTAGTTGCTGTTGTTTTGGCAAAGATACTGAAGGAATTTGCCATTTTCTTCTCCAGTTCATTTTATAGATGAGGAAACTGAGGCAATGGGAGTCACACAGCTAGTAAATGTCTGAAGCCAGATTTGAACTTAAGTCTCCCTCATTCCAGGCCAGATGCTCTATCCACTGTGTCACCTAGTTGCTCTGGATTCTTAGAAAAATAGAAGATGGAAGATGGTGGAGTAGAAAGACAAATCTGGAGAAGCTCCCCCACATAGCCCATGAAATACCTGTAAAAAATGACTCTAAACAAATTCTAGTGCAGCAAAAGTCACAAAACAACAGAGTGAAGGAGATTTCCAGCCCAGGACAGCCTGTAAGGCCAACAGGAAAGGTCTATCACCTCAGGCACGAAGTGGAGAGCAACCCAGCATGGCTGCACAGTGCGGCAGAGACAGGACCTGAAACAGGCTTCAGGGAGCCACCAGCAGCAACAGTTCCCAGACTGCTCAACCCAAAAATGCCAGACAGCTTCAAAGGTCAGTAGGAGGGCTCCTTCACCCAGGAGAGGGCAGCGTGATCTAGACCACAGGCAGCAGCCACTGCAGTTGCAGCATCCATTTTTGGAGCCCTCTGCCTAAAGCACCTGGGGAAATTGAGCCACTGATCTGAATCTCAGCCCTAAGTTCAGCCCTGGGGTGAGGAGGAACGCTGGTGTGGTGGAGCTGGAGGGGGTTGTGGAGAGGGAATTCTACTCATATATTCTGGGCAAAGTTGCTGGTTGCTCCCAGACCAGTGTGCAGGACAGGAGAATAGTAAACTCCTCTCCCTTGATTGTGCCACTAATTGGAGGAACTGAAAACTTACAGGTCCCCAGAGTATACTCTCCTCTTGACAAAGGACTCAAAAGTCAAGTAAATGGCTGGGAAAATACCCAAAAAAGGGAGAAAAAATAACACTATAAAAGGTTACTTTCCTGGTGAACAGGTATTTTCTTCCATCCTTTCAGATGAGGAAGAACAGTGCATACCATCAGAGGAAATCCAGGCTTCTGTATCCAAAACACTCAAAATAAATATGCAATGGTCACAGGCCATGGAAGAGCTCAAAAAGGATTTTGAAAATCAAGTTAGACAGGTGGAGGAAAAACTGGGAAGAGAAATGAGAGAGATGCAAGAAAAGCATGAAAAATGGGTCAATACCTTGATAAAGGAGACCCAAAAAAATGCTGAAGAAAATAACACCTTGAAAAATAGGCTAACTCAGTTGGCAAAAGAGGTCCAAAAATTCAACAAGGAGAAGAATGCTTTAAAAAGCAGAATTAGCCAAATGGAAAAGGAGATTTCAAAAACTCACTGAAGAAAATAGTTCTTTAAAAAATAGAATGAACCAGATGGAAGCCAATGACTTTATAAGAAGCCAAGAAATTACAAAAGAAAACTAAAAGAATGAAAAAATGGAAGATAATGTGAAATATCTCACTGGAAAAACAACTGACCTGGAAAATAGATGCAGGAGAGACAATTTAAAAATTATGGGACTACCTGAAAGCCATGATCAAAATAAGAGCCTAGTCATTATCTTTCATGAAATTATCAAGGAAAACTGCCCTAATATTCTAGAACCAGGGGGCAAAATAAATATTGAAAGAGTTCACCAATAACTTCCTGAAAGAGATCCAAAAAAAGAAACTCCTAGGAATCTTGTAGTCAAATCCCAGAGTTTCCAGGTCAAGAAGAAAATATTGCAAGCAGCTAGAAAGATTTTAGTATTATGGAAATATAATCAGGATAACACGAGATCTAGCAGCTTCTACATTAAGGAATCAGAGGGCTTGGAATATAATATTCCAGAAGTTAGGGAAACTAGAATTAAAACCAAAAATCACCGACCCAGCAAAACTGAGTATAATACTTCAGGGGAAAAAATGGTCATTCAATGAAATAGAGGACTTTCAAGGATTCTTGATGAAAAGACCAGAACTGAATAGAAAATTTGACTTTCAAACACAAGAATCAAGAGAAGCATGAAAAGGTAAACAGGAAAGAGAATTTATAAAGGACTTTCTAAAGTTGAACTGTTTACATTCCTACATGAAAAGATAATATTTGTAATTCTTGAGACTTTTCTCAGTATTTGGGTAGTTGGAGGGATTATACACACACACACACAAACACACACACACATACACACACACATAGACAGAGAACACAGGGTGAGTTGAATAAGAAGGGATGATATCCAAAAAAAATAAAATTAAGGGGTAAGAGAGGAATATATTGGGAGGAGAAAGGGATAAATGAAATGGGGCAAATTATCACTCATTAAAGATGCAAGAAAAAGCTATTTCAATGGAGGAGAAAAGGGAGGAGGTAAGAGAGAAAAAGTGAAGCTTACTCTCTTCACAATTGGCTTAAGGAGGGAATAATATGCTCACTCAATTTGGTATGAAAATCTTCTTATACTACAGGAAAATAGAGGAGAAGGGGACAAGTAGGGTGAGGGGGATGATAGAAGGGAGGGCAAATGGAAGGAGGGAGTAACTAGAAGTAAACACTTTTGGGGAGGGACAAGGTCAAAAGAAAGAATAGAATAAATGGGGGCAGGATAGGATGAGGGAAATATGGTTAGTCTTACATAACATGACTATTATGGAAGTCTTTTGCAAAACTACACATATATAGCCTATATTAAATTTCTTGCCTTCTCAGTGGGGATGGGTGAGGAGGGAGGAAAGGACAGAAGTTGGAATTCAAAGTGTTAGGAACAAATGTTGAAAATTGTTTTTGCGTAAAACTGGGAAATGAGAAATACAGGCTATGGGGTAAAAAAAAATCTATCCTACCCTACAAGAAAAGAGAGAAGATGGGGATAAGGGAAAGGAGGTGTGTGATAGAAGGGATGGCATATTGAGGGAAGGGGTAATTAGAATGCAAGGTGATATGGGGCAGGGGGAGGGGAGAGATGGGGAGAATATTTGGAACTCAAAATTTTGTGGAAATGAATGTTGAAAACTAAAAATAAATAAACTTTAAGAAATTTTTTAAAAAAAGAAAAATATTGAAAAGTGTCGTGTATGTGACACAAAAGTGTACTATTAGGAGACACCCTGTTTTCCAGAGCTAAGGTCCAGCAAATAAACTGTGCCCTGAGCTTATGGTAACCATCATCTTTTGCTCTCATCTTCTGGAAATGATGGTCCCTGAGCTCAGGCAAGCACCCACAGGCCCTGTTATGAATGGATTTTTTGCCACTAAACAACCTCGCCTCAGTGTTACTGTCATCCCTCACCATTGCTGTTGTACCCCACTACTATTGCTATACTTCACTGTTTGACTCTTTGTCTAGTTACAAACATATAAATCAAGAATCAACCACACTAAAGCGGGCTTCCCCACTAGGTCAGGGCCCCTTGCTGGAAAGCCATTTCCCTCTCTTTCAAATTAACTTTCATCTGATTCCTGACTCTCCTGTCTCTAGCCTGCTCTGTTGGACTCCAGCCATCCACAGGTTATAGGCCAGTTTGGTCCAGTTGACAAAGAGAACTAGCCTTAGTCCTGATTAACAGGGCTAGGTTTGTGCAGTGTCCTTCCCATCCCAGACCATCCCTATTGGAATGGAAGCTCTTAAGCAGGTACCCTGAGTCTCTTTCTAGCTCTCACTCCCCAGGAACTAACTGCATTCTCAGTTCCCCTCCCCACTCTGATAGGATGAGCTGTGGGCAGTACAACCCTATCATGAGCACATACATATGCCTCATACAAAGAACATTACACAGTCAGCCAAGTCCCAGCAGGAGGCAGTCAATAGACTCCTCCCAGCACAGCAACCCCCAACCACATTCACTAATGATAGCCCAAAAGGAGAACTGTCCCTTTAATTTCTTTTCAAGCAAAGGCACCCAGACTACAAAAACAACATTTTAATTTAAATTCCGATTCCACATTCACTCACAGGAGCGACTCTGAGCAAGGATTTCATTAAAGGTTTAATAGATTTTATAGGACTTGTCACATCCTGAAAGGTTATGGAGCAAATGCATTTTCTCTGCTTCCAGAATTTCAACAACGGCTCGGTAAACAAATTTACCATGAAAATGCAAAAAAGTTCAGCCTTGTACAGATGAGGAGAAGTAATCGTCATCCTAGTGACTTCCAGGCACCCAGAGGTGTTGTCACTCAAACCTTCCTTCTTCCTCAAGCATTAATGTTCTTTCCTTCCACCCATCCTTCTTTTCTTTCTCCTTTATTCCTTCACTCCTTTCCTCCCTTCTTTCCTCCCTCCCTCCCTCCTTTTTCTCTCTCTCCCTTCCTCTCTTTCTGTCTCTCTCCCTCTCTTCCTCTTTCCTGCCTTTCCTCTCTTTCTTTCTTCTCCCCTCCCTCACTCTCTTTTTCTTCCTCTATCCTTCCTTCTTTTCTTTTTTCTTTCTTCCCTTTTTCTTTCTTTCTTTCTTCCTTTCTTTCCTTCTTTTCTTCTTTCCTTCTTTCTTTCTTTCTTCCTTCCTTCCTTTCTTTCTTTCTTTTTTCTTTCTTTCTTTCTTTCTTTCTTTCTTTCTCTTTCTTCCTTCCTTCCTTCCTTCCTTCCTTCCTTCCTTCCTTCCTTCCTTCCTTCCTTCCTTCCTTCCTTCCTTCCTTCCTTTCTTCCTTCCTTCCTTTCTTTCTTTCTTTCTTTCTTTCTTTCTTTCTTTCTTTCTTTCTTTCTTTCTTTCTTTCTTTCTTTCTTTCTTTCTTTCTTTCTTTCTTTCCTTCTTCCACTAGCATTTAGCACAGGTGAATTTTCTGTGGAAAGCACAGAAAAGGGAAAGGTGTTTCAGATATGCAACCTGAAAGAGGAGGTCAAAAGTTCACCTCTGGCACACAAACAGGAGACATGGTATTCTGGGATGGGCAGCAGATGCTCTAGGGAAGGGAAAAGAGAACGGAAAGTAGCACTCAATTCCCTGGCACACGTACACGTGCATGTGTATGTGCACGCACACACACACACACACACACACACACACACACACCATGTGGTTGTATGGCTTCTCCAATGAGACTCATCAAATAGGAACTGCAAACTGGCAGGCAGGGTTCTCTCTCAAGGCAGACAAGGTTATCCATATAGTGGTCTTCAGAATTTAAGGTCCTGAAGAACAGGAATTGTTTCATTCTTTGTATCTGTAACCCAAGTGCCTGACATATACATAGTAAGTGCTTAATAATATCTATTGATTGAAATATTGCTGAGTCTCCTTGGAATGGAGTCAAGCAGGCAAGAAAGGAGAATTACTGATGTTAACTCAGGACCCTGCCTTTCCCCTCCTTTTCCACAACCTAGCTCTGCAAGGGAGATGTGACATTGCTCTCACAGGGGAACTTCGCTCACAGGTTGAAGAGCAGTGAGGCACAGAAGGAAAAGCTCTGAGTGAGGAGGCAGAAGGCCTGCCTTCTTCTGACTTTGTCACTCACTAGCCATGAGACCTTGGAAAACTCACCTCTCTGGATCTGTTTCCACTTCCATAAATGAGAATATAATCATCTCTCTCCTGCCACACTCACAGGTCTGCTGTGAGGACCCAGAGTAAATGTATGTAAAAGTACTTAATGAATGTATGCATGGGATTTCCAAGGATGGTGACAGCCCTTCTAAATACATGTTTGATACATGGGATCCACTCACAGAATCCAAGAATTGGAAGATACATTAGATAGTCCACCTGATCCAGGAATCCCTTTTCCCTTTCCCACAATTTCCAATCCTTTCTACTTAGAAGTGTCTATAGGTGTCTCAGACACCCCCCTCCCTGTCTTACTCTCCATCTATATAGCCACACCCTGATAACGGAAATCATCTCAAGAAGAGCATTTGCTAGTACCAGCCTTGATCCTGCCTGAAACCACTCCATCCTCACAGACACTCCCTGTTGGTTCCTATGCCTGGAACTATGTCTCAGCCTGACCACAAGCAGATAAGACTTTCAGAAATGAAACATACTGGACATCTGGACTCCCAGAGGATGGGATCCTGACACTGAATCAGCTCAGCACACACTGACCCACGTCTTCCCATAGTGACCCACATCCCTTGACCCTGGCCCATGTCTCCTTACACCCAGTCAATTCAGTCATGTCCATTCCTTTGTGACCCCATTTGGGGTTTTCTTGGCAAAGAAACTAGAGTGGTTTTCCATTTCCTTTTTCAACTCAATCAATTAACCAGCATTTGTTAAGAGCCACTCTGTGCCAGGCATTTTGTTAAGCTCTGGGAATAGAAAGAAAGGTGAAAACATGATCCCTGTCCTCAAGAAGCTCATTTTCATATGGAAAGACAACACTCAAAACAACTATGTACATACAAAGTATATACAGGTGGGTGTGAAAGTAGTCCCTGAGGAAGGCCCTAGCCCTGGGAAGGGGGAGGGAGGTGACAACAGGGTAAGACTCTGCTGAAGGTGGGATCAGAGCTGAGTTAGGGGCAGAGGTGAGGAGCAGGAGCATTTTGGTCATGGGACATAGCTAGAGAAAAGGCAGAGAACAGCCTGGGAAACACCAAGGGGACTAAGAGTTTGACTGGGATCACATTGTGAAAGGTTTTGAAAGCCAAGTGGAGCATTTTATATTTAATCCTGGAGGCAGTAGAGAGTCACTGCTGCTTCAGCAGGGAAGATGGAAAACAAGGGATGAGGGATGAATGACATGGTCAGAGTGATACTTAGAAAAAGAACTTTGGCAGCTGGATGGAGGATGGATTGAAGTGGGGAAAGATGGGCCACTACACCAACCAGAAGACTCACCAGATATGAGGTGATAAAGTGCACTGGGGTGGTGGCTGTGGGAATACAGAAAAGGAGAAGCATAGGAGAAATGAATGAAGTCAGAAATGACTAGATTTGGCAACATATTGGATATATCAGGTGAGGAAGAGTAAGGATTTGAGGATGACTCCTAAGTTAGGAACCTGAGTGACTGGGAGAATGATAGTGCCCCTGAGAGTAATAGGGAAGGGAAGAGAATTCTGAAAAGATGGCAGAGTAAGTCAGAAAACTTTCAGCTCTCCAAATTGATTCCACAAAAAAAGACAGAACATTGTCTCAAAGCAGCAGAAATAAACTCGGTTGTCCTTCTAAGACATTTGAGAAGACCCCAGGAAAGACCAGGGATAGAGGTTTGGCCTGAGTGAAGTACAAACACCCCCAGGCCAACTCTGTAGAATCAACAAACAGCAAGCCCTGGGGGCAGCTGGGTTGAGAGGCAACCTTAGTCTTAGAAACTTTCATCTCCAGACAGTGTGGGGGTCTGATGGAGAAGTAGAGGATTGAAGGACCTTCCATTGTCAAGGGATGCCAAGCACAGCTGTGCTGACCAGACATGTCCCAGGTTATAGCTGCAGAGAGAAGGAGCTATCAGGCACCTGGTGAGTGCAGCAGGAGAGGAGTGGGGATTCTGATGGCTGTGAGCACTTGCAGGAGAGCAACGTCCCTGATTTCAGTTCTGGGGTAGAGAGGAAAGGTGTAGTTTACAGTCACCAGAAGGACCACAGGGGAACAAGATCATATTGTAGCTGGGGACCTAGCTGTGGCTTTGGAGTGAAGAGGAGAGCCCAAGATTGAGCCCCATGACAGACCTCTGAAAATAATAGTAAGGACCTAAGTCTTGGCGTACCACTCCCCATACCTTGGAACCACAATATGATTACACTAATAGCTGCAAAAAATAATAAAAATAAAACAGAAATAAAGAAATAAAAGTGAGTAAGCAAAGGAGAAAGAACCTAACTATAGATAGCTACTATGGGGATAGAAAAGATCTGGGTTCAAATTTAGAGGAAGATTAATGAAGTTTTAAAAAAGCCACTCCTTATTTCAGTGAAAAATGTTAAATGGTCCCAAGTACAAAAAGAATTCTTGGAAGAATTTAAAAAGGACTTTAAAAATCAAGCAAGAGAGACTGAGGAAAAGTTAGGAAAAAAATAAGAACAATCCAAGAAAACCAAAAAAATTATGAAAAACAATTCAATCAAATGGAAATAGAGAATAAAAACCTAAGGAAGAAATTAATTCCTTGAAAGCTAGAACTGGGTGAAGGGAAAGTTCTAAGGGAATGTTCTAAGACCCTAAGAAATCATAAAACAAAATCAAAAGAATGAAAAAATAGAAGAGAAAGTAAAATATCTCATTACAAAAAAAATTGATATGGAGAACAGATCAAGGAGAAATAATATAAGAATAGTCATACTACCTGAAAATTACAATAAAAAGGAATCTTGATACAACATTACAAGAAATACAAAATTACAAGAAATCAAGGAAAATTGCCCTGAAGTTCTAGGACAAGAAGGTAAAGGACAAATACAGAACAAATCCATCGATCACCACCTGAAAGAGATCTCAGAAGGAAAACTTACAGGAATATCATAGTCAAGTTCCAAAACGCCTGGGTGAAGGGGAAAATATTGGAAGAAACAAAAAGAAATTAAATATGGAGCTACAATATGGATTACACAAGACCTAGGAGCTACTACATTGAAGGACCATGGATCTTAGAATATTATATTCTATACAGCAAAAGAGCTGCGGTTATTATGATCAAGGGTAACTTATCCAGCAAAGTTAAATATAATCCTGAATGAAAAAAGCAAAAGATGGATATTTAATGAAATCAAAGATTTTCAGGTTTTTGTGACAAAAGCCCCAGAACTTAATGGAAAATCTGACATATAAAATCCAGGAGAAATAAAAGGTAAATATTAAAAATCAATTATAAAGGACTCGATAAGGTCAAATGGCATACTTCACATACACGAAAACATTAGCAGTATTCTTATAATTGTCATTATTTGAATAGTTTGAAAGAAAGGCATGAGCTGAGCTGAGTATGATAGGATGATTCTAAAAAAATAAAACTGTGTAGGGAGAGATAAAAAGGAGTAATTATCTCATACAAATGAGACATAAAAGGAAAAATTGGTGCAGAAGAAGGTAGTGGGGGGAGAGCAGGTACCTTACTCTCAGTGGAAATGGGTTAAAGAAGGAACAACATATATATTTAGAAGGGTATAAAAGTCTTCTAGACTCAGAAAGAAACAAGAGGGCAAGAGGGATGGGGAGAGAGGAGAGAATAAGGGAGGGACTCTTAGAGGAGTGAGTAAGTTAAGGAATAGAAGGGCAAGGTAGCAGGTAGAAATAAAGCAGAGGAGTGAGGAGGGATAGGGTAAATAGGGTGAGAAGAATAGTGAGGAAAAATAAGGAGGAAGATACACAAGTAATTGTAGCTTAGAGTGTGAATGGGACAAATATACCCATAGAACAGAAATGGATAACAGATTGAAATTTTAAATTCAACATTATATTGTTTTCAGGAAACATTATAAAAAGAAGATACACATAAAGATAAAACAAAGGGCAGGAGTAGAATTTAGAATGTAAAAAATGCAGGGATGGTAATCATGATCTCAGACAAAATTAAAATAGATTTAATCAAAAGTGAAAATAGAGAAACTCTACTAGATGTTTTCAATATTATTCAGTATTGTTTTACATTTTCAGATCATTTAAAATATCTAGATAACATAAAATACCTGAGAACTACATAAACATAAAAATAAAATACTTTTTATACAAATAAATATTTTATACAAATAAACTCATCTAAATAATTGAAGTAATATTTATTGTTCATGGGAAAGCAAAGCCAATATAATTTTTTAAAAGACAATTTAACCTAAATAATCTATGTATTCATTGTCATCCCAAATAAATTACTTAAAAAATTATTTTACTGAGTTAGAAAAAATAAAAACAAAGCTCATTTGGATGAACAAAAGGTCAGGAACTTCAAAGAAACCAGGTTAAAAAAAGATGTAAAGGAAGTAGATTCAGCAGTATCAGACCTTCAAGTATATTGTGAGATGAGACTACTGTTGAAGTGGAAAAAGAATAATTTCAATTATTTAAATTAAAATTTTCTTGTATGAAAAAAACTATGTAGCCAAGAATAGAAGGAATGCAGAAAATTGGGGAAAATATTTTCATAGGCAATCTCTCAGATAGAATGTGTTTGGGTTGGAATATTAGGTGGAAATGATAAGCTGGTCAGTTTAAAAAAACGTGGAAAAACTTAGATTTATGAAGAAAGATACTATCTACCTTCAGAGAAACCAATGATAGGAGGAAATAAGCATAATACAGTCTTAAATGTATGTGTATGACTGTATATGTGTGTATATATGTGTGTGTGTGTATATATATATTCACACTTCCCTGTTGTCTCCTGTAGGGAGATGAGGAAAGGAAAGAAGGGGAAAAAATAAAGCAAAAAACACACAGCAGAAACAAAAGAAAATCAACAAGGAAGCAAAGAAAAGCTGGCAACTTTGAAAATAATGTGTAGTATTTATGATATGTTTTCTTGAAATGGAAATTTATTATTTTATATTGAATCCTCTCTTATGGTCTGCTGTGTACATAATAGTCTTTTTTCTTTTTCTCATTTTGTATTTAAGTTTAAAATTTACAAATTTAGAAAAACAAAGAAAAAGAAAAAAGAAAATGATAGGGAATACTGACCTTTCATATCAACACATACCCCACCCCTATACTGACTGGTAACCTTATCCCAGGACCCCCCCTTACTGGTTGATGTCTCACATGACCCACATCCCCACTGTATGGGATGGTTATTTCCCATTGTACTGTGTGTTCTTCCACACTAACTCCCAGACTCCCTCTTTCTGACCACTGTTCCAGTCATTAATACATAGGCTTTGATTAAGCAATGTATCTTTGGGGCAGAGCCCTGGGTACTGTTGTACAATGGTTGGTGTAGAATGTTAGCCTAACGCTGAACTGAACATCTCTTCTGCTATCCCTCTCTGATAAAGCCATCCAGGGGAAAGGGAACTCCATGTGCTCTCTCTTTGACCTTCAGTTGCCACCTAGGACATTCAGAGAAAGCTAGTCCAACACATCAGCAAGGACAAAGCCTGGAGAACAAGGAGAACCACTGAAGGTTGGTGCTGCTGGAGACACGTGTCACAGTCATCCAAGATTTATGTCAGGATTGAGCTTACTAAGTGGGGGCCCTTGCTTGCTTCAGTTTAGTTCGGAGGCTTCATATTTAGGGTGGAAGTCTGGTCCTTCTCTCCAAAAAACTCATCTGACTTCATATTTTTCTTCCCTTATCTCCCATCCCACCCCACTGAGACCATGGAACTTGTATGCTTTAACTTCCTCCATCCACACCTCCCAAATCCAAACAGATTTCAGAAAAGTCCTCTACTTTCCCACCAGGCTCTCCTCCCACCATATCTGTGAATGCTCTGCCACCTTCCGGCAAAACTGAGAACATACCACACAAGGAAAACAAGACTGTCAAATCTGTGACCAGCACAGGCACTGGTCTCAGCTTCCCAGAGGATTTGCACACAACCTAACTTCACAAAAGGCTAGTACAGAAAGAACACCAGCCCAGAGGCTCTCTGACTCTGGAGTTCTATATCCCCTGCTATCCCACAGCCAATCTTCCAAGGAAAACCTAGAAACACCAATGTTGCTCTGATTCAGTCATGTCCAACTCTTTGTGCCTCCCATTTGGGATTTTCTTGGCAAAGATACAGGAGTGGATTGCCATTTCCTCTTCCAGTTAATTTTATAGATGAGGAAACTGAGGCAAAGAGGGTTAATTGACTTGCCCAGAGTTACACGGCTAGTAAGCGTCTAAGGCTAGATTTGAACTTACGAAGATGAGTCTCCCAGACTCCAGAGATTACACGCCACCCATCTGCCTGAGAAACACTAATGAGGGCCCGCAAAGTCATAACTCTGATATTTAGTGACGTTTCCAAAAAATCAGCTCTGCCAGGTTGGCACAGAGGACGAAGGTTAGAAGGACCCAAGTTACTGCCCTACATAGAACTTGGCACTGTGGAGGCAGAATGGGGCCCTGGGCTCTGCCCACTTCACATCCTCCTCTGCTATCATCTTCCCATCCCCTCTTCCTTACCCTTTGTTCCCTTTTTAACCTATCTTTCTTTTATCCTCTTTGCCTACTTTCCTCCATCCCTTTCAAATTAATTCAACAAGCATTTATCAAGTGCCTACTATATGCAAATTATTGTACTAGGTGGTTGTATTACAAAGACAAAAATTAAGTAGTTTCTGATCACAAGAAGCTTAGATTCTACTAAAGAATATAAAATAAGTATAGGGATAAGTAGATATAAGGTATGGAGAAATTTCCAAAGAACTCATGGTGAAAAAATGCTAACCATAACCAGATAGAGAACTAATATACTCAAAGTGCAGATTCAAACATTTTTCCTCCTTATTTTTCTTGTTTTTTTTCCCTCAGAATATGGCTAATACAGAAATCATTTTTACATGACTTTAAAAAAAGAAAATGTCCAGAGTTATAAACACAATAGACATGGTAAATATGGGTGATACTGAGTAAAGTCAGAAGAAAAAACAGATGTGGAGGGAAAGATAATGAGTTCATTTTGGGACATATTGACTTTGAAGTCATGGTGAAGCATCCATGTGGAGAAGCCCTAAGGCAGCTGGAGATGTGAATCTGGAGCTCACAGATCTGGAGATAGAGATCTGTGAGTAACAGGCGAGGGGATGGAAGATATGGCCATTAAATGAGGTTGCTTAAGGGAGAAATGCAGAGAAAAGAGAAGAGGGCATTGACATTGAAGGATTGGAAAGATTATCATAAGATGCCAGACCTAGAGCTGCTGGAAGGGACCTCAAAGGACATCTTATTATTTTATAGATAAGGAAGCTGAGGCCTAGGAGGTTAAATGACTTGTCCAAGGTAACACAAGTGGTAAGCACCAGAAGGTAAATGGGAAGCTAGGTCTTCCGACTCCAGAGTCAGTGCTCAGGGAAAGAAATAGAGCAAGGCCAGTTAGAGGGGGATAGTCCTCACTGCCCTCTCTGTCTCTCTGTCTCTGTCTCTGTCTCTGTCTCTCTCTCTCTCTCTCTCTCTCTCACACACACACACACACACACACACACACACCTCTCTGGTCAGTCATGTCACCTCCAAACCTGGCTGGTCATATCTTCCCTAGAGACAGTGCAGCTTAGTCACCACTCCACTCTCTCAGAGATAACCATCATTAATGTTAATTAAGTATCCACTATGTGCAGAGTCCAAGAGCTGCAATAGGACCTATGAAAAGTGAGAAGACCTAGAAGAATGCCTCTAGCCAATTGGGTGATCTTGTGCAGGAGAGAAAGAAGAAAGGAAGGAAGGAAGAAAGAAGGAAGGAAGGAAGGAAGGAAGGAAGGAAGGAAGGAAGGAAGGAAGGAAGGAAGGAAGGAAGGAAGGAAGGAAGGAAGGAAGGAGGGAAGGAAGGAAGGAGGGAAGGAAGGAAGGAAGGAAGGAAGGAAGGAAGGAAGGAAGGAAGGAAGGAAGGAAGGAGGGAAGGAAGGAAGGAGGGAAGGAAGGAAGGAGGGAAGGAAGGAAGGAAGGAAGGAAGGAAGGAGGGAAGGGAGGGAGGGAGGGAGGAGGGAGGCATGGAGGGAGGGAGGGAGGAAACAAGCATTTATTGATTACCTACTATGTGCCAGGCATTGTGCTGAGTGCTGGGCATATAAAGAGAAAAAAAAGAAAGTCCCAAGTGCTCCTATTCTAAGGGCGAAAGACACACAAAGGGGAGCTGAAAAGGCAGGGGAGGGGGTGGGAATGAGGATATTCTGCAGGAAAGCATAATTTTGAAGACCAAAAAATCAGGAACAGACCTGGAAGGGGAATATAAAGACATTGGTATGAGTCCTTTTGCAGATAGGAGTCTTCAAGAGGAAGCCATCAATGGAAAAGGGGGCATAGGTATTGTGGAGGAGTATTGGGTGGTAAGCAGTCCTCAAAAGTGGGAGGATGATCAAGGGTGAGGAGATCCCAAGCTCTGAGGGAAGTTCCAGGTGGAGATGAGAATAGAGCCTGATTTTTGAAGGACAGTTGTCAGGAACAGAGCCAGGAAAAGAATGGAGGTAGTCTGACCTGGACACCTACCCAGAAGTGTAGGTCCCAGAAGAACTCATTAATTGGAACAAGGGCGTGGGCCTTCTGGAAGGACATCCCATGGAGAACAGGCTTCAGGGGTAGCAGGAGGATGCAAATGGCGGATCAGTCTGGGTTTTGAGGTGAGTTCTAGGATGAGAAGGAAATAGAGACTGGTTTGGAGACCAGATGTTTAGGAAGAGGGTCAGGAGTAGAAATCTCATGAATGAGAATCCTAGAGGATGAGAATCCATTTGGATTATGATCTGTATCCCTCTAACAAGGAGATTGCAGTTCCTGCACAGCCAGGGGAGAAATGAGGAGTGATTTTTGTGCTATCATATGATCCTCACCACAATCCTGGGAAGTTTATCAACAACGCTATTTTGTGGTTGAGAAAAATGAGGCAACAGTGGTTAAGTGACTTGCCCAGGGTCACACAGCTAGTTCCAGGTCAGATTTGAACCAGGAAGATGGGTCTCCCAGACTCCAGGCTGGGGCTCTGTGCATTATGATGCCACCTAGCCTTCTGATTAGAGAGCTGGCCTTGGAATTAGGAAAACCTGGGTTTCTCTTCAGCATGTCTCTAACAGACATTGGTTATGTATTCCTAGGGAAGAGGCTTCACTTCTCTGTTCCTAGGCAACTCTCTAAGCCTTTTAAGTTTCAGAGTAGTCTCTAGTCATAGTGGTGTAGATATAGATATAGGTATAGATAAAAGAAGATCCTCACCAGAGTTCCCCTACACAGAGGAAATCACAGATTTGGTGAGACGGAGAGAGACCCACAGAGATACACTCAGACAGAGAGACAGAGACAGAAAGACAGATCTGCATATATATCTAGGCAGCATAGTGATACAGTTGATGGAGCAATGAGACTGAGAGTCAGAAAGAACTGAGTTCAAATCCAGCCTTCTACATTTACTAGCTATTGATCCTGGGCAAGTCACTTTGACTTTTGTCTGCCTCAGTTTCCTCAACTGTAAAAATGAGGATAATAATAGCACCCAGGATTGTGGTGACAGTCAAATGAAGTAAAATATGCTTTGCAAACTTTAAAGTTTTATACAAAGACCAGTTATTATAATCATACTAGGCTGCCTCTGTTGGGAGAACAGGAGAGATGGGATGCATAGTGGTTCTTCAAGGAAAAAAATAAAAACAAAAATAAAACCAGTGAAGTCAGAAGGAGACCAGGGGAAAGAAAATGAATTCTGTTTTGTTCATGCTGAATTTAAGATGCCACAGGGACAGCCAGGTGGAAACTTCCTCCGAACAGCCAAAAATATGGCTTTGGAGCTGAGAAGAGAGGTCAGGACTGGAGAGGGGGATTGGTGAGTCATCTGCTTCAAGGTGACGGCTAAAGCTGTGGGAGTAAATGAGATTGCCAAGGGAGAGAGCATGGAGAGAGAAGAGGGCAAGGACCGCTCTTTCTGGAACACCTCCACTAAAGTGCCAGTGGGAGGATGAAGAATTAGGGGAGAGGACAGAAGGTTCCAGTCCTTTGCTGAATTCTATGTCCTAGATTTCCCCGGTTAATCACATGTCCCCAGGCACAGCTATGGCCAGTCATATCCTTCAACTCTAGCTCCTTCAATTAACATGTATTAGGCACCTACTGTGTTCAAGGCACTATGAACCAGAGGCTGCAGGACAAAAATGAAAATCAGTCCCTGTCCTCAGGGGGGCTAACATTCTGCAGACTTTCCATACCTACCCCTGAGCCCCCACAACCCTGGTCACCATTCTCCTTTGGGAAAGTCATGGTTGGTTTCACCATCCTTCAAGGCAGACCTGGCACCTCGACCCCACCCTACTCCCCCTGGCTGAATTTCCTTTCTCGCATTCTTCCTTTATAATGACAGCATGGTCTCGAGGACAGATCAATATTTTAAAGCTTTGGCTCAAGCCAGGATGGGTGAGATCACTCAGTGCTTATTTTCAAAGGTATCAGACATCGTGAAGGTTGCTTGGACACAGTAAAGGACAAAAGGGAGTACTATCAGGAAAAGGACATTTTACTCCCTCCCCAGAGCTCTGTAGAGAAAGAAAAGCATCATCTCCTTGTGACTGATCATCCTAACAATAATGAGGGGGAGGGTAGAGGTAGGGATTGTTGGATGAGTGACTGGGCTTTAGGAGCAGACTGGATAAGCTGTTTCTTCTGCTTCAGAGCAGCAGAATAGGGTAATTCTCATTAACCCTCACCAACAGTCTTTCATCTCACCTGCCCATAATCTCAGACTTACTTCCTGATATCTGAGGACAGGACTGACAGAAGTGAAATCCCAAGGTGCCCTTTTTGTCTGAAGAGGGAAGAGGATGCAAGGGGGTGAGAGTGTCAGGGAGCCACAGAGACTCATCTCCAAGTTTGGCTGTAAAGGGAGTCAGGACTCTCTTTAGCAACAATGAAGGCAGCAGCCACACAGCCAGATCTGGACAAAAGAAAAAGTGGGCCAGGCACAACCTTACTTCACAGTGAGTTCTCTGTCCACCTCATTGCAGCACTGTCTAGTAGGAGGAACTGGGGCCTGGGATGCAGTGAGCAGAGCGATAGGAATGCTTCTTTTCTTACTCTTTCCTTCTGAAAAGTAAGTTACTGGGGCCACATGAGGGCAGAGATGAGCCATGAAACAGACCTCTAAGAGCTAGATGAAGGCTGGATACTTTATTTTCTGGTGATGCAAATAAACCCTAGTCCTTTCTGGCATTGCCTATCTCTGTAGGAGGAATACATAACTCCTGTCCTCTTCAACATATACATTCTCATCCAGCCTTACTTTCCTATGACAGCAGTGCAAAAACAAGCAAAGATCACTCTGGCCTCAACTCAGAGCCCAGCCCTAAGAGACACCTGGAACAAAATCCCAATTCCTATTCCTGAACTCAGAACACATAGCCCAGTCTGGGTCTAGGTGAGCCTAGAGCCCAAACCTATCTTAATGTCCAGAACACAGCGTAAAGTCTATGGTAGAGTCTAGAGTCCCAAGTATGAAGGACAACTGTGCCTAACAACCAGGCATGAAACCAGCCAAGAACTCACCTATCCCTTAGACCTGATCTAGAACCCAGCATCCAAAGCCCTGCACCACTAGACACAATCTGGCTTCTTGTCATAGAGGATAAGACCCTGGGGCCACCCCTAGATCCAAGGCCTATGTGCCAGACCACTGACATAGGGTGATCTTCATGTAGTTTTATATAATGTTCTCATTCTCTCTCTCTCTCCCCTCTTTTTCTCCCTCCCTCCCTCCCTCCTTCTGTGTGCCTGTGTGTGTCTGAGTGTATGATAAACATAGCATCCTTCCCTCCAGCCACATCCACCCTCCTTGTGGTAAGGAACAGTTGAGTGAAAACTGTTCATAACTAAGTCTTCCTGCCTAACGTTTTGTTATTGTATTTTAATCTTTCATTTTATTTTATTTTTAATTAAAAAACATTTATTTTCTCTTTCAATCACTCTCCCCCACCCAAAATTTAAAAGAACAAAAGAAAAAATGAAACCTTTGGAGCAAATATACATAGTTGAACAAAACAAATTCCCACATTGTCCATGTCCAAAAATATATGTCTCATTTAAGGCCTAGATCCATACATTTTGCCTACCTGTGACCTGGAGCATCACATGTATATTTCAGGAGTGGAGGAGGTTGGGGATTATTTAATAGAAGATCTCTCCAGGCCTCTTCAGACACAAAACCTCTCCACCAAGATCAGTCACCAGGGCTAAGAACTTCACAGTAAATTGGAATGAGTGTTCTGCCTCCTCCTTCCTGGACTGAATGCCTTTTCAACTGAGGAGAGAAAGCCATGGGGAGATGTTATTTCTGCTACCT
The DNA here is from genome assembly GCA_023548195.1 of Bettongia penicillata ogilbyi. Classification (NCBI taxonomy): domain Eukaryota; kingdom Metazoa; phylum Chordata; class Mammalia; order Diprotodontia; family Potoroidae; genus Bettongia; species Bettongia penicillata. The sequence goes on from JAJHZJ010000500.1 coordinate 800,903, forward strand.
GAGTAGGAACCTGCTAATATAGTCACGTAATCATATCTCTTGTAGGCACTCCTGACAGGGATGTGTCCAGAGTGACTACTCTAACCAATGAGAAAACCTTTTAAGGAAGAAATAGTCACCTTTCTCAAGTCATCTCTTACCCAAGGACTGAAGCCATTTTCATCATTTCTCTATGTATCACATTCCTAATAATAATAGTTTATTTTATATACCACTTGAAGGCTTATGAAGTACTTTATATACATTATATCATTTTTTTTCTTCACAACACCCTTGTGAGATAGGTACTATTATCATCCCCATTTTACAGATAAGGAAACTGAGACATAGCAAGTTTAAGTGATTTGCTCAGTGTCTCAGCAAGTGTCTGAAATGGAGCTCGAAAGTAGGTTCTCCTGATCCCAAGTCTACCGTTAGCCATTATATCATTTCTGCCTTCTAAGGGAGAACAGTTTCAAACTGATGTCAAGAGGTAGACCTGGGGCTCAGAGAGAAGACTATTCTATTCTTCCAGGAACCAAAGGAGAAGCAGCAGTCTTACCTTGTTCCCTTGGAAGTGGGAGGTACAGGCCTTGTGAGAGGGATAACCATCACAACAGGAGAATCCTGAAGGTGGAGGGGAGGATGACCTGGGTCAGCAGAGGTGGCATGAGGATGATGACTGCCTTGTCAGGCTAGTTATGGCTCTGATAAAAGAAAAAAATCATGGTCAATCAGGATTTATTAAATGCCTACTAAGTACCAGTCTCTGTGCTGAGCACTGAGTATACAAAGAAATGCAAAAACAAACAAAAAAAAAATCTGTTCTCAGGGTGCTCACAGACAACTTGCAAACAACTATGTACAAACACAATACAGAGCATTGCACTATTTGAAAAGCTTTTCCTTGCCTCAAGCCTTCATTTACTTTTTTGCAGCTTCTACCCACTATTCTTATTTCTGCCCTCCCAGGCCAAACAGAAGAGGTTTAATCCTTCTCCAACATAAGAGTGCTTCAGATACTTGAAGATAGCTATCATTTCCCCCTTAAAATTCTCCATGCTAAACAGCCCAAAGTCAGTGGATCCACATGGCATGTGACACGAGCTCAAGATCTCTTCCTACACCAAAAGCCAGAAAGAACACCTCCCAGAACAGTGAGCTCAGAAAAAGCACAATTTCTTTAGAAAAATTATTTATTCCTACATCTTCCATTCTTCATCTCAAACTCTGTGCTTGGTATATTGTAATCTGATTTCCATCCCCACCATTTTACTCAGTTCAATACTACATTTATCATTATTTCACATATACGTGTATATGTGTGTATCAGACACTTCCTCCAATGAACCTGCTTTCTCAAAAGTTACCAGAGAACCCCAGGTTACCAACAATCACTAAATCTCATGGTCTTTCTTCAGCCTTCAGTGTCCACCCTTACAGTATTGACATGGTTGATCACCTTCCCCTCCTGGACATGAATCCCTTTATTGGCTTCAGAGGCACTACAAACTCTCGGTTCTCTTCTTACCTTCCCTAACTCTTACTTCTCTGGCTCCTCTCTTGTTTTCCTAGCTTTCTTCCCTTCTCTTCTCTCTTCTCTTTTTTCCCCTTCCCTTCCTTTCCTCTCCTCTCTTTTTCTTTCCTCCTCTTTCCTGCCTTTCCCTTTCCTTTCATCTCCTCTCTTTTCCTCTCTTCTTCCCTTTCCTTCTTTCTCTTCCTCTGTTCTCTCCTAAATTCTTCTATTTTACTTTCTTGACCCTTTAATTTAGCAATTTCATTTACACTTATCATTTCAGTTATGACATCTACACAGTAGACTCCCAAATTTATATATCCACTCGACTCCTTTTCAAGCTATTGACCTATCTCCATTTCCCTACAGTACATTTTCCCCTGCGTATTGCCCCACACCTCGAACTCAACTTGTCCCAGACTGAGTTATCATCTTTCCCCTCCCCCACCCCCTACAGCTGTTCCTCCTTCTCAGATTACTGGGAAATGTCTGAAGTAGTGCTGTATCCCAAAGTTAAATCTTCCTGATTCCAAGTCTAATGTGTTTCTGCCGATGGCCCCAGAATTCACGCCTATAAGAGTCAGCATACTATAGTGGGAAGTATATTTATTTCACATTTAATAAAGGCCTGAATTTGCTTCTCAACCAATGAACAATATTCATTTTATCATGAATAAGTCATTCAAGCTATTTCCTCATCTAAAAAATAGAGCTAACACCTGTAATAATTAATTCGTAGTCAAGATGTGAGGATAAAATGAAATAATGCATATGAAATACTTTGCAAGCCTTAAAAAACTATATTGTCTACCAACATCCAAAATCTTGATGGCATCATTTTCTCCCCTTCTCATATCCAATCAGTTACCAAGTCCCATTAATTTTACCTCCACAGTACTCCTCATACCCATCACCTCTTCTGTATTCCTTCTGCTACCACCCTAATACAAGTCTTCCTTACCAGCTATCTGACTCACTGCAATGGCCTCCAAACAGGCTTTCCTACATTTGCTTTCTTCCCCTCAACTCCATCCTCTCTACCACTTACTACCAGACCGATCTGCCCTATGCATAAATCTGATCATGTTCTCATTCTTCTCAAAAGCCTTTCAACAACACTTTATTGCTTATTGAGTAAATTTCAAATTCTTTCATCTGCTCTTTATATCTGTTGTAGGAACAACATAAATTTTACATAAGCTGGGTTGGTTTCCCTTTATGGAAGCAAGGACACCATCCTCTTAAATTGGTTGATCCTGAGGTTCAAAAGATATAAAAAGCCCAATCAATATGGAGTCTGGGTTCTGAGAGTCTTAGCAGAATTCCTATTGCCCTGAGGGGATATCTTCTTAATCTGTTGCCGATTGTCATTTTTTGTCCTTTGTTATGGAAGAGGACCTCAATTTCAGGAAGGCGATGCCATGACTTGCAAGTGAATTGGATTTATGGAGGGAGAGCAAAGCCACCAGCTTCGCTTTCTCCTCTGGAGCCATCTAGGCCCCTTCAGCAAGATATAGATCAGGACTGTTGGAGATGGCCCCTATGTGGAGTGGGAGACCTTGGCCTAGGTCTCAGTTTCACTGAAGCAATGCCCACTTAATGATTTAAAAATGAGGCCAAAAAAATGCCCTCTTCTAGCTATTAAAAAAAAAATAAAATTCTTGGAGTTTCTGACCAAAACAGAAACAGTTGTTATTTACATTCATTCTGAACCATCCAGGTCCAAACAATGACCAAGTGCAGATTACTGTAATGAATAGAGGCAGGGCAATAATGTTTTATTTGAACTTAATTAGGAATTTTATCATTTTTAATCTTGTCACAAGTAAAGTTATTTTTATTGCATTTTATGATCCACAAGTGTCTCATTGCATTCTAATCCAGAGCCTGAATCACTGGACTGGCCTGAACTAGGCGTAGTCCAGAATGAAGTCTCTCCATGGTCTGGTGCTTATCTACCTCTCCAGATTTATCTCATATTATTCTCATCCACATCATTTAGAGTCCTGACAAACTAGAAAATTTCTGCCCCTGTGTGTGCCCCCACGCTTTTCTGCCTCCACATTTTGGTCAAAGATTCCCTTCGGCAAAAGTTTTCCCAGCCCTCTCCCCTCATCCTCCTGCTGCTAGTATAACATTTATTCATCCTTTAAAACCAAAATCAAATGTCACCCTTTCCATGAAGCCATTTATGATTTCAGAATCTCGGAGTTGAAAGAGACCTCTGAAGTTTCTTAGAAACTATCTGATCCGACCCATAGTTGAAGAATTCCTGTCTAGTCTTATGATCCTCCAGTATTCACTTGAAGAGCTCCAGTGATGGGCAACCCACTACTTAACATGGCAAACCATTTCATTTTCAGATATTTCTAATTATTAGAAAGGTTTTTTCCCATATATTGATTTGAAATCTGCCTCCCTTCAACTTCTAGCCTTTGCTCCTAGTTCTCCTTTCTATGACCAAGCATAATCCCATTTCCATAAGACAGGCTTTCAAAACTTAAGTAAAGCTCTCATGTTCAAACTAAACCATTTCTTCTCTAGGCTCAATACTCCTAGTTCCTTCATATAGCATGATCTCCATTCTCTTCAGTTCAACTTGGTCACTCTTCTCCAGATGGCCTTCAGTTATCCCCTGCCTAAAATAGGATACTCCAAAATAAGCACAATTTTCCATGTGCATGCATTTCATGTAAGCTCAAAGTATACCAGGATTATCATCTCCTTTATTCTGGTTATTGTGCCTTTGTTAATTCAACCTAAGATCACCATATTGTGTCCATATTATGACACATAGCTAGATGATCAATCTATTGAATTATCCCATTAGTATATATGTATATGTATACATTACATATACATTTATATACATAATGTTTGTGTGCATACACACATGTAGTTATTTGTATACATAAATATACATGTATGTCTTAGTTAGACACTGTAGATGGACAGTAATCTGGACCTAGAATAAAACAGAGGGGGAGAGTAGGTTGTCTTGTATTTGAGAAATTGCACAATGATTTCAATAAACTCAAGCACCTCTCTTCTACCAAAGCTCATTTTTTAAATAGCAATATTCTCCCAAAGGTGATTTATGGCTATGAATCACGGAACACCAGGATCTCAAAAGAATGAAAATTGCAGGTGACCTAAAGGGCTACGGAAAGATACACAGTGGGCATAAGTATCCTGTACCATAGTGCCAACAATGACTAGTCCCCAAGTTGGGATACACACTACTAAGGGCATATATGATTGGAAAAAGAGGTATGCTGGTGCTGCATCCAAAGAAAGAAAGACAAATGAACTGCTAGATTATCAGATAAACAGATAGACTGATGGATTTGTATCCACAAATTTTAAAAGAGTCAGAAGAAAGGTCATCAGAACATTGAGTAAAACCTTCTTGGAGCTTTTATGAAATGATGCAGACAAGAATTACAGAGGATGAATGACATAAAAGGGCACTGATGAAATCATAGACCCATTAAAGTACCTACATATAAAATGGCATTAGTTTCTTTTGGCAACTGTTGACTTATGATGAGCTTACAGTCCATGAAATGCCAAGACCCTTTTTGCATGAACTGTGGTCTAGACAAGCTTCCTTCTAGTCTGTATGGCTGTAATTATTTGTTTGTTTTTTTGTTTTGCCCTAATTTCAAGACAAAGAAATTCAAATTCCTGGCTGTCTTCTAAAGTGTTAGTGACCCCCTCCCTCCCTTCTCCCAATATAGCATCATTTGCAAAAAGTAAATCTTTGCCACCGGAGACTTCACCCCAGGCACTGATAAAAATGCTGAAGCTCAAAGGGCCAAGGAGAGACCTTGGGGGAAGTTCGTAAAAGACCTCCCTCCACATTTACATCAAACTATTAATGGTTAATTTTCGATTCAAGTCATTCTACCAATACTAGAGCTAGATGGAACATTAAAGATCATCTACTCCTACCCCTCCATTTTATAAATATAGAGATCTGAAGTGATTTACCCAAGGTCACACAGGTCATAAATGGGAAAATCAGAATTTTAATTCAGGTTCCACGACTCAGGTTTCAGCACTTGCAGGACAATGCATTACTCTGCCTCCGAATTAACAAAAGTAGATAGGAATGGGATAGACATCCCTTCCTAATGCAGGGCTTTTTTCCTTATACCATACTTCCTCTAAGCCACAAGGATGGCATAAGAGACTTTTTCAAGTACTTTATTGATATCAAAACATTCTATGTGTACAGCATACCTCTGATCTACCAAACTAGTATTCCATAGCATGACTTTTTCAAGATTACCCACATATATTCATTGCTATTCCCCTTCACCTTCAATATTTCTCCTCTCATATCATATAATACTTCTCTTCCACTGATTTTATGCAATTATCTTATATTATTTGGTATTATAGTTATTTCTCTCTGTGCGTCATAACCCCTTAGGGGATTATAAGGTACAGGGTGGGAACAGTACTTTATCTAAACTTTGAAATATCTACCCTTGCTACTTAGAACAGTGTTGAGCATATAGTAGACTCTTGATAAATGTCTGTAATTGAACAGAATGGTGTAGGGACCTCCAGTTACCCTTCCTGAGAATCTTCAGCGACTTTCTTAAAGGCAATGCAAACTATTTTCTGCCTTGGAAAGGGACAAGATGTAATACATTGTAGTCTGTCTGTGTGGCTTATAGTGGCATATATTTAGAGGAAGGGGAGCAGGGAAGGACTTTAGAGGTCACTTAACCCAAATCCTCCTACCTGTACTATTATGACTTGTGACACACTGAGAATGGAATTGCCCAGCTTAAAAGATTACAACAACCAAGACATTAAGAAAATTCCAATAGAAACTACCCATGGCAGAAGTAGATATATTTATGACCATTCAGCTCAAGAACAGGATTTAAGAATAGGGTCCTACTCTTGGGAGTTGTCCGATGAGTAACCCTAAATTCAAGAGTTCCTAAATTTGAAAGGTTAGGCATTGGGCCTTCTAAAGAAAGGTGATATTTTGAGAAAGAAGCGGATACAGCATCTTAATGTGAAAACAGGTACAGAATAACTTGGACAATGGAGACCCAAGGAAAATGCATCTCTAATTCAATAGCCCCTAAGTAAGTTTGCCTTCCTGAGTGAGTCTGAACTACACTGTGGCACTCTAAGTCTGGAAGGAACAATTTTACTGGAATGTCAGAGGGTAACCCCCTTATAGCAGCCTAAGTTCAGTTCTCTTTGGGAACAAGGAAACTTGATAGATTATTTGTACGCTTAATGTATTTCCTGTATCTGTTTATGTCTTCTTATGACTCCTATGCATTTTCTGTAAGGGTAAAATAAAGGCTGTCCTACTTGATATGCATTCAGTAACTTGAGTGCTTATATGGGAGCTAGAGACTCTGTCACCCACTTAGACACTAGTTATACCATGACTGTATTTGATTTTCCTAGAGCAGCTCCAAGAAGGGACAATGAACTAAAGCAAAAAACTGTCCCACTTAGGGTCGAGCCCCCAAGATAAGGAAAGCCTAGATCATAGTTTATACCTATGTTGTTGAATTTTCCTCTGTGTGCCAAGATCTCTAGTTCACCTTGTTTGTTAGCCATCTTTGTGCATTTGTGTATAGACACAGGAGGTCATAGTTATTTTTCTGTCTCCTTTCTTGGATTTTGTCTTCTGTGGCTGTTTCTAGTTTCTAGTGTCTCTACGGCTGTTCTACAATTTTGTAGCTACCTTCTGTGAATCCAGTCAAGTCAACAAGCATCCATTAAGCACCTACTATATGGTAGGGAGGCACTGTGCTAAGCAATGAGGATATAAGGAAAGGCAAAAGACAGTCACTAATCTCAAAAGATCTCATAGTCTAAAGGAGAGGAGACAATATACAAACCAATCCATACAAACTATACACTGGTAAGGAGATAATGTCTGAGGAAAGGTAATAAGATTAAGAGGGCATGGGACAGACTTTTTGAAGAAGGTGGAGCTTTAGCTGAGTCTTGAGGGAAGTCAGGGAAAACAGGGGTAGGGATGAGGAGGGAGAGTTCTGGACATGAGGGATAGTGAAAAATGAAAAGTGAAAAATGCAGTTGATGGTTATATATAGGCAGTTTTTTACCTTCCTTCCTTTCAGTTGTAAGCCCTTTTAGGTTTTTCCCCCCATAATTTTGTAGATTTTTTGTGTTTTTTTTTCTTTTCTTTAAACATTACTGTTACTTCCCAATGACTCCCTGTCCTAATCCTCCCTCTCAACAACAAAAAAAAAAAATGTAGAATCAAGCAAACAAATAAACATACTGACTGGCCATGTTTTAAAATGCATATATTATTCTTATATCCACTATTTAGTTCCAAATGTCAAATTGTCTTCTTCCATTTCTCCTCTGTGTTAGATTCTTCCACAACCAACTTCCTGACACAGATCAGGTTTTCCCTGTATTTCCTCAGACCCTATTTCTTTTTTATTTTCACACATAAACTCTTCTTCCCTCTTTTAAAGGAACACATCTTTATTCCTCATTACCTGGAAAGAAAAAAAGTCATTCTCTGACTCCTTTTATCTTATAGAAGACCAAGCTGCATTGTGAGGAAATAATAACTGATGATGGTGATGATGATAATGATAGCTAGTATTTATATAACACTTCACAGTTTGTAAAGTACTTTAAAAATATTATCTCATTTTATCCTCAATAGCCCTGGGAGATACCATTTTCAAATGCAGAAACTCAAGAAGACAGCAGTTAAGTGATATGCCCAGGGTCTGAGGCCAAATTTCAATTCACATCTTCTATGCTGTATCTACTGCACCATCTACCTGCCTCATAGAAAGATAAATATTGCAAACTTTACAAATCACTACAAAATTTGCCTTGCTGTCCATATATTCTCCCATCAATATCCTAGGTTCTTCCATACTAGTAGTTTTGTAGCCAACTCCCCTGGATACCTCTATGCATTCCTTTACCCTTTTCCACCTTATTAGCCTCTTGGCAGCCACACACAACTTTCCCTTGTCATCAATTTCCTTCTTTTCCTTCTCTTTTTCTCCCCATTCTGCTCTTCCTTCTCTTCAGTTCTTTCCTGATTCTTCTGAGTCTTTGGTTGCTAGTGAAAGCCAAGTTCCCTCCTAGCTAAACCCTGCCCACACCTCTTTCATTTCCAGGGCACTGTCAGCGGCTGCACCCTCCTTGCATGATGGATGTTGGATTGCACCAAGAAGGGAGGATATGATGAAAGAGCAATCCAGCATCCATCATGTGAGGATGCAAAGGGGAGCTGGATCCTTATTCCATCTTCTGCCACTTAATTGCCTTATGAATCTTGGCAAACCACCTAAACTCTTTATACCTCCATTCCTTCCTGAGAAAATGGAGATAATAATTTCAGCCTCAAAGGGCTCTTTTGAGGATGAAACTGTAAAAATACGTTGCAAATTGCAAAATGCTGTAAAATTCCCTGTTGTTTGATCATCACCATTAGTATTAATATTATTGTTATCATTTATTTTCAGGCTAGGCAGACATAAACCTATTTATAGATACATAGGTGGGCTAGCTTGGGTGACATTCCCATCCTCCCTCTATATAACATGAGAAGTCTGCCTTTCTGGGAGCATTCACTATCTCTCATCCATCAGGGAAACCACAGAATTTCAGAGTTAGCAGATACCTTGGCAGCATCTTGTCTAACCCATGCAAGGAAAAGCATTCCTCTATATAATATAGAATAAGTTTTAATATATCTGATAAGTGCTTATCCAGTCACTGCTTCAACACTTCTAAGAAGAGGGAATCCACCACCTCTAGAGACAGCCCATTCCACACTGGGCAGCTCCAATTATTAGGATGTTTTCTTTTGACATCAAGACTCAATCATCCTCTTTCTATCATCCACCCAGTATTTTTAGTTCTCCTCTTCGGGGCCAAGCAGAATGAGTCTAATCTTCCTTCCTCACAAAAGCCCTTCTATACATGGAGACATTAATTATGCAATTCTCTGTCTTCCACCTATATACTCTTCTCCTGGCTAAGTGTTCCTTCATTCTTTGTCCTAGCCTACAGAGATAGTTCCAGACCTTAATTATATCCTTCAGCATCTTAGTTCTTCCTTCCTTCTTTCCTTTCTTCCTTCCTTCTTGGCAATCTAGGTTGTGACTTGACCCAGATCACACTGCCAAATTTGAAATTGGGTCCTCCTGACTCTAGGGCTGGTGCTCTATCCACTGCACCATTCAGCTGCACTTAGCTATTTTTTCAGACATATGATCAGAAACATTTACAACCTATCCAAGATTTGATTGAAACCACAGCCAAACATTTTGTGGGCAGAGAGTATAACACTTTTTTTCTATTCCTTGTGGTCATAATACCATATATTTTGAGCCAGAATGGACCTTAGTGGTCATCTAGTCTAACTTCTCATTTTAGAGATAAGGAAACTGAGGTCCCATGGAGGTTGTATGTCTTACCCAAAGTCTGGAACTCTCCAACAGGTATCTTCCTTCTAGTTGACAGTGATCCATTAATCTTCGAGTCTCTTAGATTTTTAGAGTTTGGTAGTTCAAACAATTTTTAAAAATCTACCAAACTATCATTTAGTCCTTAGTTTTTGATCTTATCTGTAAAGATATCAAGAAAGATTTTATCAAATACTTTGATGAAATTTAAGCATGCAATATTTATGTCTTTCCCCTGGATCTACCAGTTTGGTGACCCTATTAAAAAGAGGAAAGAGGTTAATCCAGCATAACTAGTTCTTGACAAACCCTTAGTGAGCACCAAGTCCCTTACTGAAAGTTCACAAACAATTTTTTTAATTTTTAAAATTATTTTTATTTCATTAAATATTTCCCAATTACAAATAAAAAGTTTTAAACACTCATTTAAAAAAAATGGAGCTCCACATTCTCTCCTTTCTTGTCCCTCCTCCCTTATTAAGAAGACAATTTGATATCTATTATACATGTTGAGTCATGCAATATCTATATCCACATTAGCCATGTTGCAAAAGAAAACACAAACAAAATAAACAATAAAAATTTTAAAAATTTACAAGTATGTTTCACTCTGCATTCAGAGTTCATCAGTTCTCTCTCTCTGGAAATGGATAGCATCTTTCACCATAGCTCCTTTAGAATTGTCTTAAACTGTTTCTTTTAAATAACTCTTTTGCAGAGGTGGAAATGCTATTGAAGATTAGCTAAATGAGCCTCCTTATTTTACAGGTGACTAAGTCAAGACCCAGGGAGTGGCCCACGGGAAGATAGTGTCAGAGGTAGGATGAGACTTGAGATGTCCAATATTCTTTACATTACTGTTCTTGCCTCCATTTCTTGGACCTTTTGGTTTTTTTAAGACAACTCAACCTGCATGATGTCTTTCCTGAGCTCCTCCTCCCCAGCTTTCCCCACTCTTACTGCTCTCTCTTTGCAAATTACCTTGTATTTTTTGCATATATTTTTATCTATACTCACTAATGTACCTAAGTCATCTCCCCTATAAGTTCTGTGGGGCCGTACATTTTTGTGTCTCTCCTCCGTGTCTCTCCTCCATGTTTAGCACCAAGTAGACCTTAATAAATGCTTGTTGAGTGATAAAAATAAATAAATAAATAAATAAATGGATGAATGAATGAATGAATGAATAAATAAATAAATAACACATTCTAGAACTTTGCCAAGGTCAAAGTTAGACTCATAAGCAATCCTGTCCTCTTCCCTTTAATGAAAACCTGGCCAACATTTTCTCTCCTCTGGCACCTGTCGCATTCACTAACCTCAGCTTGACAATAACATTGACAAACTCTTCCAGTTTTCTAGGATCTGACTCACTCAGTTCTATAAACTTGAACTCACTGAAGACAGGTATTCTCTTACCTTTTCCTCACTTGCTTTCAAGTTTGCCTTAGCTATCTCTATTCAGCGTTTCCCAGTCCAAAGATTTTTATCCTCGATATAGACAACTGAGCCAAAATAAGAACTTTGTAGCTCTATCTTCTCTCTGTCATCCTTCATCTTCATTCCGTTCCCTCTGAAAGGGTTAGCCTTTCTTTGATCTTTCTTTTATAACCAACCATAACAACACCAAAATCCCTTATTGTCCTTAACATAACTCACCAGCCTCAGCTCATTCCGAGCTTTGGTTCTTCTGACATTGCTTTTACAGAAATGTATCACTGTTTAGTGTTCATCCTTAGTTACCTGGCATTGCTTTCATCTTCTCTCTATGTCTTTTGAAGACTGAAACTGGCCAATGGGTTTTCTTTACATCCACAGGAGTATCTTTAGACAACTTCCCCATTGCTTCCTTATGGAAGTTCTTAATGTTTGTGTTGTCAGAATTTCATTTTAAAATTCATATCATTCCTCTTATAATGGATTCCTCTGTAGACTTTTTAGTCCATCAGATCCTATCAATCATTAAATCCATTAACCACTCTTTATTATTCCCCTACTATGTATCAGGCACTGTGCTGGGAGCTAAGAAATCAAAAACAATAATGAAACCAAATGTACTTTTGGGAAGCTGGTATTCTAATGGAGGGAAACAACATGTGTGTATACATATATACATACATATATGTGGAGAGAGGGAGAGAGAGAGAAATTTACAGTCTGATCTTTTCTTTCTCTGGACCCCTTGACATCTGCTCTCCTAAAACCTAGGTCATATGTCAGGTATTTTCCTTCCTTATCTATTATGATGAAATAGTTACTTCTACCCAAAGGTCTCATCTTTTCTTCTTTGAAAACCAATTCTTCCTTATCAGTCCAAAATAGTAATTGCCCTTGCTGTTATTTCTACTTTTTAAAGGATGAGTCATTTTTAAACTACATCATTTTCTCTGCTTCGAGCAGCTAGAGAATGCCATTAGATTCCTAAACAATTGAAGTTAAGTGCTTCTTCTCTCCTCCACCCCCATCACACTCACATCCTGATTCCATGACAGATTTGTGACCTGTTTTCCAAATGTATTTTTTTCCTTCTACTGACCATTTCACCTTTGACCCTAGTTTATAGGCTGACTCCCTGACCCTGGCCATCAGACTGACCTTATGGCTCTGGACACCAGCTGACCCTCTGACCCTGGGCAACAAGCTGACCCCTTGATCCACTCAAGTCATCTCGAGTGTTATATTAATCATAAAGAGAATTGAGTGAAAGGGTATGGATGAACTATCTATCCATAGTATCTATAGTTGCTGGAAAGCCAATTCAGAGCTCACATTAAATCTTCAGTGGGGAAAGGACCATCTTCCTATAGATGGGAGGAATGGCCTGTTTGATGGTCTGCTCTGAGATAACTGTGTATTTATTAGGGTTAGGGACACCAGTTAATTACTACCTTTCAAGTTAACCCCTGACTTTTCTTGATTCAAAAATTTTATGAAACATTTTTCAGGCACACAGAACCAAAGCTCTCAAGAAGGGGGGAAATGGAAAATGTCTGCCCTTTGCAAGACAGAATCACTGCTAAATATGATTTAATTTTATAATTGATGCTTGCAAATGGAGTCGCTGGCATGGTATTTAGGAGTGGGGAAAGATGCTCTATGTATGAATATGGTGCATATACATGATCAGGTTGGCAGTCAGCTGCTCCCTCCCTGGACTAGAGGACATTTCTGCTAGTAAGAGCTAGAGATAGCTTAGGCAGGAAGGTCTCAGTGGGGAGAACTGACAAGCTCAGAAAAGAGCATCTGACTCCCAACCTCTTTCATACACCCAAATCCCAGGTCTGTACCATTTGTACAAACAGATTTCTTGCCCACATTTCAGAAGCTTGCAGAAAACACACTGTAGTAATAGCACACAGTAAGTGGAAACTAGATTTGGTTGGAGTTGGAGGACTCGGTTTAAAATATTGACTTTGCCAGTTCCTATGACTTCAAGAAAATCACCTAAGCTCTCTGCAAGTTATCTTTATTGTCTATAAAATGATGGGGTTAGATTAGATCAGGGGTTGTTAACCTGGTGTCCAAGTTTTTTTTAATATGTACACATAACTATTTTAGTTTTATTTGCTTCATTTGTAACCCAGTCTGTTTTGTTTTATGCCTTTCAAAGCATTATTGTGAGATGGGGTCTATGCACACAAAATGGTTAAAATCTCTGCTCCATGTGATCTCCAAGGTCCTCTCCAGCCCTAAATCTATTATGTGATGACTCTTAGTTTTGGTAACAATGACTGGACATTGGAATTCCCATTCAGCTTCCACCGGAAGAACAGGCTTCCTGGATGATCCACATCAAAAAGCTTCTGACATAGCCCAATGGGACCTGAATCAAGGGTAGGGAAGTCTCCTGAAGACACAGAGTAAACATCCCATACCCTGAGTGGTCTTTGACGACCTGAGTTCATTCTTACCAGCAGTTATGGAAGGGGGAAATGCGTGGTATTCATATGGTGTGTGACCAGACTTTCTCGGGCTTCTCTGCTAATCCTCCCATGAAGGTTTTGTTCTGATATTGATAATATATCCCCATAAAAAAGTAAAAATCCTCATCTCCTCCCTACCTCCAACTAACGAGGGCTTTGTCTAGGCAATGGAGATGTCTTCTGAACGCAGTGTGAAATTCCTCTGATTAGTTAACTCCTAAATACAGTGTACATTCTTTGCCTGGGTAGTTGTTGGTCCACTGATGTAAATTGAATTACTATCTAACCAAGTCTCTTCCATCTTTCAACAGTTCAGTCACTTGGCCTCCATTTTTAGGATTTGACTTTTCAAAGCTGGGGAGAACAAAGACTGGTTGGTGAGACAGATGCTGACTTGGTTCCCTGGAGGGAGTCTCTGTAATCACATAGCCCACTCCCTGGAACCTTGTGTCCCAGGGAATCTTGTACGTAAGAAAACTGCTCAGTTTGCCCAGATGGCAGCAGACAGAGGAAACAACAGAGGAAGAAGGGCCTGGGCCAAATGGGAACTGTAGGAGCATGAGCTTACAGCAGTGAAATGGCAGTGATAGAGTGGTGGGGGAGCTCCTGAACCAGGCCTCCTGGAGCCAGATGATTTCCTGGACCAAGCAAAAACATTTCTAGTGGGAACCAGAGCTGAGACATGGCAAAAGACAGAGTTACAATGAGAAGCAAAGATAGACCTTGCCTTTCAATGGAATTGTGAGTTATGTGGACTGTGTATTTATAGGGAACAGGCATCAACTCTCTTTTGCTTTTCCTTAATGCAGGGGCCTATTCAAGGTAATAATATAGGTCTAGGGGACTATACAGGTTCCTGGAATTAGGACCCACCAAAAAAAGAAAGTTGTCTCAACTGTTTATGGGTATGGGTATGAATATTATTTTTGTTTTGATTTGTGTGGGGTAGGATGGGAAAAATGCCTATCATTTAGTCAATGTACTATTACCTACATACTTGCAGGAGTTGCATTCTCATTTTTCTGGAGACCTGGAGGTGAGACAAATAAGGATGTTCTCAGAAGAGACTCAGGATGAAGGCATTAACCAGGAAGTTACTTTAGAGAGAAAACCCCCAAAGTAAATTTGTATAAAGCCTGTGTAAAGTCAGACCTTCAATTTGCAGCCATGGATGACATACAGATGCCAGATCCTTTAGTCTTAATAAAAACCTCTTGTTTTTCCATACTCTGCCTCTTGCCCAGCCCTGTTTCCAGGAAAGCTCCTCCCATCTCCCTACATAGCCCAGGGAAATCACAAACCTATTAGCACCCACCCAGTGTATTCTTACTCCTTTGGCTAATAGATCCCCTCATGGACAGATGGCCAACCTAGAAATTAGCCAACAAGTGTTCATAACCAATCTGAGTACTCAGGGGGCTCTTAGAAATTAAAAACTAATTTGGGTAGGTCTTTTTCTGCTAAAAAAAATGCTGCATCACTTTGATCAGCCCGAGCTTGTCATGGAAAGGAACTTAGGAACAAAATCATCTCAAATAATCATGAAATTTCAGCCCTGGAAAAAAAGAATCCAAAGTCCAAACCCATATTTTTACATACTATAAAACTGGGATTGAGAGAAAGAAGGTGGCTTTTCCCAGTTTCACAAAGTCAGTGGCAGAGTAAGGCCTAGAACCCAGATCTCTAGAGTCCTGGACCTGTGAATTTTTCACCACACTGTGAAAACTCTCAGTCCTAAAGTAGGCACTATTTGTGATTATCTGCACCATATTCCATGATCTTAAGCAGTCAAAAGTTGGTACCACACTAATTCAAGGTAAGATCAATAAAAAGGAGTGAAAAGTCCCCCCCATTGTACACAAACTTACTCCTAGTTGGGCACCCAGGTGGCATAGTGGATAGAGTGCCAGGCATAGAGTTAGGAAGACCAGATTTCAAATCTAGCCTGAGATATTTACTTTGCTATGTGACCCTAGTCAAGCCACTTAACTTCTGTTTGCCTCAGTTTCCTCATTTGTAAAATGAAGATAATAATAGCATCTACATTCCAGGGTTACTGTGAGGATCAAATGACATAAGTAATGTTAAAACATTTGGCACAATGCCTGGGACATAACAGGTGTTACGTAACTACTAGGTATTATTATCCTAAAAGATCAAAACAAATCCAACTTCAAACAAGTCTCAGCAAATCGCTTCTGGTCATCCATTCATCTGTCTGATCCCTTATACTGACAACACACAGACTTGGGAGAACCAATTCTGACTATCCATTCATCTGTTTTCCATCCATCCATAACTCTGCTTCAGCACACAAATGGAGAGAGCCACAGACAAGCATTACCCACACAGTCTTCTCCAGGGACTTCTCACTCCTAATGAAACACTTTGTAATTCCATTTGTAGTCACATTTGCTAACTAAGGGCCTAACTCAGGCACAAGTACAAGCACAGACACAGATCCAACCTGAAGCCTGACTGGATGCTCATGCTAGCAAGAAAATAGAATTCATCTCATCACACTCTTGTATACTACTTCCATGTAGGCATTGCCAGGAGGCTGGTTAACCCATGTTAACACATGTCTGTGCTCTGCAGCCTGGGCAATTGCCTGCCTATCTCCATTTACTCACACTTTTGCCCTTTTTGTGTAAGATGGAGCAAATAATTTCACCTTCCTGGCCTTCAGTTTTCTCTTCTTTTTAGTAAGTTAATCAACAAACTTAATAAGTACTGACTATGTTGAAAACACTGTATAAAGCACTGAGGATGGAAAGAAAGGCAAAAACATGCCCCCTGTCCTATGCTTGTATAAAATATATGCAGCATCAATGGGAGGTTGCTGTTGTGTTTGGCCTTCATTCTCGAAGAGGACCATGACCTCATGGAGATGATGACATGATTTGCAGTTGACTTTGATTTGAATGAGGGAAGGCTGTGCAAAGTGACCAGTCCCACTTTCTCCTCCAGGGCCATCTGGGTCCACTGGCCAGATATTCGTCAGGATGACTGGAGATGGCCCAGGATGCAATGGGAGACCCTGGCCCTTTTAGGCTAAGGTGAGTAGCAGCTCCTCTCCTCTCCTCCTTACCTGGGGGTGCTTGGCCCATGGAAAGTACACTTCTCGATGGCCAAAAGCTGCCTTTTTTCCTTTGGGTTTACTGTCTAAATTTCTTTCTCAAAGACCAAGACTTAATCCCAATTCACTCTGGAGCATATAGATTGGACAATAAATCCATTGAGTGAATATAAATACTAATAGTAAATGTTTCTCTTTGGGCCAGGAACCCTAAGGGTATTCCCTTCTTAGTTTGATTTTTTTAAAAATTATTGTTAAAGGGGCAGTCCCTTGAGAAACTACTTAAAGAGGTGTATGCACTGAATGGGCTTATCTCATTCAAAGTGAGAACCTGAAGAAAAAAAGATCAATGGGAGGTAATCTTAGGGAGAAGAAACTAACAGTTTGAGAAAGGGATGGGAAAGACCTCCTGGCGGTTGAGTGGAGAATGCAATGGAGTGAAGTGATATAGGGGAAACCAGAAAGCAAATATAATAGTCCAGGTGTGAAGTGACAGAGGCCTGCACCTGGACATCTATTGTATGAGAGGAGAGAAGGTGACATGTTCTCTAATCTCCCTCCTAAAAACACTTGTGACCCCAGCTTTCATTAATGTTCTCCTCTAATGCCTCATCATCATTGTCAAGGTGAGCCTGGGTCTTCAGAAGAGGCAAAAGAGAAACATGAGCTCAGGCAGGTCCTAACAGAGTTTCAAGTACGAATCAAATAACAGACTGCATTCTGAGGACAAGCCTGACGATGTTTTGTTTTTTTATTATGTTTTTTTATTTTTTTATTTTAATTTATTTATTTAACTTTTTACATTCATTTTCACAAAATTTTGGGTTCCAAATTTTCTCCCCTTTTCTCCCCTCCCTCCACCCCAATACACCGAGCAATCTAATTTTCCCTATCACCAATCTGGCCTCTCTTCAATCCTCCCTCCCTTCTCTTGTCCCCATCTTCTCTTTTGTCCTGTAGTGCCAGAAGACTTTCTATTCCCCATTGACTGTATTTCTTGTTTCCTAGTAGCAACAACAATAATACTCAACAGTTGTTCCTAAAACTTTGAGTTCCAAATTCTCCCCATCCCTCCCTCCCCACCCATTCCCTTTGGGAAGGCAGGCAATTCAATATAAGTCATATCCATGTAGTTTTGCGAATGACTTCGATAATAGTCATGTTGTATAAGACTAATTGTATTTCCCTCCATCCTATCCTGCCCCCCATTGTTTCTATTCTGTCTTTTGATCCTGTCCCTCCCCGAGTGTTGACTTCAAATTGCTCCCTCCTCCCATTGCCCTCCCTACCATCATCCCCATCCCCCTTGCTTATCTCCTTCTCCCCCACTTTCCTGTATTGTAAGATAGGTTTCCATACCAAAATGAGTGTGCATTTTATTCCTTCCTTTAGTTGAATGTGATGAGGGTAAACTTCATGTTTTTTTCTCATCTCTCCTCTTTTCCCCTCCACTACAAAGTCTCCTGCTTGCCTCTTGAATGAGATATAATTTACCCCATTCCATTTCACCCTCTTTCCTCCCACTACATTTCTCTCTCACCATTTACCTTAATTTCTTTTAAGCTATGGTCCCATGCTATTCAATTCACTCTGTGCTCTCTGTCTCTGTATGTGCATGCATGTGTGTATGTGTGTGCACACGTGTACATGTGTGTTTGTGTGTATGTGTGTGTGTGATCCCACCAACTACCCAGATACTGAAAAGTTTTAAGAGTTACAAATATTGTCTTTCCATGTAGGAATGTAAACAGTTCACCTTTGGTAAGTCCCTTATGACTTCTCTTTGCTGTTTACTTTTTCATGCTTCTTCTCATTCTTGTGTTTGAAAGTCAAATTTTCTTTTCAGCTCTGGTCTTTTCATCAAGAATGATTGAAAGTCCTCTGTTTCAGTGAAAGACCATATTTTCCCCTGAAGTATTATACTCAGTTTTGCTGGGTAGGTGATTCTTGGTTTGAGTCCTAGTTCCCTTGACTTCTGGAATATCCTATTGCACATCCTTCGATCCCTTAATGTGGAAGGTGCTAGATCTTGTGTTATCCTGATTGTATTTCCACAATACTGGAATTGTTTCTTTCTAGCTGCTTGCAATATTTTCTCCTTGACCTGGGAGTTCTGGAATTTGGCCACAATGTTCCTAGAAGTTTCTCTTTTGGGATCTCTTTCAGGCAGTGATCACTGGATTCCTTCAATACTTATTTTTCCCTCTGGTTCTAGAATATCAGATAATTTCATGAAAGATGATGTCTAGGCTCTTTTTTGATCATGGCTTTCAGGTAGTCCCATAATTTTTAAATTGTCTCTCCTGGATCTATTTTTCAGGTCAGTTGTCTTCCAATGAGATATTTCACATTCTCTTCCATTTTTTCATTCTTTTGGTTTTGTTTTATGATTTCTTGGTTTCTCAGAAAGTCATTAGACTCCTTCTATTCCATTCTAATTTTGAGAGAACTATTTTCTTCAGTGAGCCTTTGAACCTCTTTTTCCATTTGGCTAATTTTGCTTTTGAAAGCATTCTTCTCCTCTTTGGCTTTTTGAACCTCTTTTGCCAATTGAGTGAGCCTATTTTTCAAGGTGTTATTTTCTTCAGCATTTTTTTGGGTCTCCTTTAGCAAGGTACTGACCCGTTTTTCATGCTTTTCTTGCATCCCTCTCATTTCTCTTCCCAGTTTTTCCTCCACCTGTCTAACTTGATTTTCAAAATCCTTTTTGAGCTCTTCCATGGCCCGAGCCCACCGGACATCCTCCTCAGATGTCTGGGACAGAGAGGCCCCAACCTCCACGTCTTTCCCCAATGGCAGGAAGGAACATCTCTTCCCCAAGAAAGTAGCTCTCTATGGTCTTATTTTGCTTTCTTTTTCTGGGCATTTTCCCAGCCAGTTACTTGACTTCTGAGATTCCTCTCCACCCCCACCCAGATCCACCCAGCTAGTGCTTGGGGTCTGAGATTCAAATGCTGCTTCCTAGCCTCAGGGCTTTCCGCAGTGGGAGTGGCTGCTATTCAATGTGAGCTTATGTTCTGGTGCTTGGGTGGGGGCAGGGCTGCCTCCCAGGCTCAGTTCTCTCAGGGGGTTTATGCAGAGACCTTTGGTAATGGCCCTGAGCTTCTGCCTGCTGCTCTAGGAGTCCCGGGCTGTCGCTGCCTCCTGAAGGGGTCCGAGTCACAGAGACACCCTGCTCCCCTCTCGGCCAGCCCAGAAGTCTCTCTCACTGACCTGGAGCTCCTGTGGGTGGAGGGACCTTCGTGGCCACCGGAGATTCCATCTCTGAAGCCTGCTCGGATCCGCTCCTCTGGGGCTGCATGGCCAGGACAGCGCAGGGCTGGACTCCGCTTTCCGGGGCACGACAGACCCCTGGGGATGGCTTTCCAGGGCTCTCTGGAATGGAAATCTCCTCCACTGCATTGGTGCGCACTTGCAGTGCTCCAGAATTTGTGGGGAGTTCTTTTTACAGGAAATTTCTGGGCTGTGGATTCGGAGCTAGCATATGTGAGTCTTTCTACTCTGCCATCTTGGCTCCTCCCCCAGCCTGACAATGTTTACAGGGGCTAATGTTCACGGTGACCGAACACCAATTAATGTGTCAACCACGGCAATTATGGAAGACCATTTACAAAGTCAAGTCAATAAGCATTTATTAAGCACCTACTTTGTGTCAGAGCTTATGTTAAGCTTTGGGGATACCAAAACTAGTCCTTGTTCTCAAGGAGCTCATTGAGGAGATAACATATAAAACAACTATGTACAAAAAAAGATATATAGAGGATAGATTGCAGATAATCTGAGGGAAGGCACTAGCATAAAAGGGAATCAGGAAAGGCTTCTTGTGGAAGGTGAGATTTTAGCTGAGATTTGAAGGAAGTCAGGGAAATCAGGAGGTGGAGATGAGGAGGGAGAGAGTTCCAGGCATGGAGGACAGACAGAGAAATGACCGGAGAGGAAAAGCAAAAAAGCAGAGTATATGGTGAGGAGGAAGGTGTAGTGAAGGAGCCAGTTGGGTGGGGGTGGGTAATGTTATCAAACCTCTGCTTTAGGAAGTTCCCTCTGATGGCTAAGTGGAGGGTGGGCTGAAGTGGGGAGAGTCTTAAGAAGAGAAACTAATCAATAGGTTATAGCAATAGTCTAGGGGTGAGTTGATGAAGGCCTGACCCAGTGTCAGGAATGACAAGGGAACACACACTAGGATGCTATGAAGGTAGCACTGACAAGACTTGGCACCTGATTGGTTATAATGAGGGAGAGATAAGTGAGAATGAAGAGTGAAGGATGACATGTGAAGCTAGAAGGATGATGCCCCCCCCCCGCTGGTTATTGTTTAACTGTTCTTTACTCTTCATGACCCTATTTGGGGTTTTCTTGGCAAAGATGCTGGAGTGGTTTGCCATTTTCATATGCCATTTCCATTGCCATTCTCCAGCTCATTTTACAGAAGAGGAATGGAGGTGAACAGGATTAAGTGACTTGGCGAGGTTCACATTAAGTGTTTGAGGCCAGATTTGAACTCAGGAAGTGGAATCTCCCTGATTTCAGGTCCAGCATTCTATCCACTAAGCCCCTTAGTCAGAATTGAACTTGGATCTCTGGAATTAAAAGTCTGGAATGCTAATATTACCCCCTCCACAGTATTAGGCAAATTAGGAAGATGAGAGGGTTTGAGAAGGGAAAATACCAAATTCATGTTTGGACATTCTGAGTTCAAGATGTCTGTGGAACATAGTGGGAGACGCCAACCTGGAGGTCAGGGTTAGACAAATCTATCTGAGATTGATCTGCAGAAGGATCATGGGAGTTAATGAGATTATCAAGCAAAAATACTATCAAATAGAGGGAGCAGAGGAGACAACCCAGGACAAAGTCTCATAGAGGACCATCTGCCCCAGTGGAGGGAATACACACAATGATGATATTACAGATCATTGAAGCGTTGAAGTGTGATTTCAAATAGGTTTGTGGTTCCTTGAGATATACCAGCCATGGGTGTTGGGGTTATGCTAGGCACGGATTCTCTCTCTGATCCCAAATCCTCTACATTTGAGGAAACGAAGCTAATCTCTGATACAGTCAGGAAGCTGTTGGGGATGAGCTTGCTCTGGGCACCTCTAAACAATCTCTCCAGCTCCACTTCCAACCCTTCCTGACTCCCAAGAGAAGATGAGAATTCTTATCTCTACACCATGCCTGAAGACCAGATACTCCTATCACACTTGATTCTCACACTAGGGGTGGATAGTGAAGACAGAGGATATCAGAACAACCTATACTCAGTCAGTTCTTTGAAGAGCAGTTTTCTTTACTGTCACATGAGGAATCTTAATAGTCTATGCACAGATAGGCATGTTGCAGTCATATATCATTGTCACCAAATCTAACTTGATATTTTGATTTCTAGACATTCTGTCCCATAGACCAAAGTCAGGTAGATGTCTGTGAAGAAATATATCAACCTATGAAGAAAGACTTCAAAACATTGGGGGAAATCAGAAAGGAAATAAGAAAAGCAGGAGTCACAAGTTATCTGAAAGAGTCCTGTCTAAGGAAGAAGCAATCAATCTGAACTGCCTTGGGCCAGGTCGTGACCTGCATTTCAATGAGAGAAGGCTTTGTGAGAAGCCACATCTGGCTACATCCATGCACCCCATTCAGTGCCTATCCATACTTGTCAGAAGAGACAGCAAAGATGCTACCACCAGTCCTAATACTTTTTTCAAAGATTTGACTTTATCATTTGTACACCCAGTACCCACAGGTTTAAAATATGTGTTCCTGTATCTTATCTGCCTCATGCATTAGCATCACTTCTGAACCCTTGGTCCCCTGGCTCAGCTTTGTAGCTCTCTAGTTCCTGGCTCCTGCCCCACCCCACCCCCATTTCCTGCTTATAATCACATATCTGTATCTCTCAGCTCCAAGAGTTCTCAGCAGCAATGCAGTTGCCATGGATACCAAAGACTTTAAAAATTGAATCCTGTTGATTTCTCCCCTCCTGCTGGCAGCCTCAGGAAATCATCATGCTTACCTGGAGGCCAGAGGGAGTTGACAAAAGGGAGATCTCCTGGTCCTTACTGTCGACCAATGATCACCTATCTTGCCAGTAAGTAAAAAAGTAATGAAAGCAACCCCATGAAGCAGGGCTTCCTAGAAAGAATTACCCCATCAGTGAGGGTAGGGATAAAGGAGCAAGGTTAGAGGACCACAAAATCCATATTTAATGACCTTGCACTAGCCACTATACCTCACTTCCCAACCCTCAACTAGAAAAGTGGCCATGGTGTTGAACCCCCTTATCATGGTCCCATTGAAGATACTCCATAGATCAGTGCTGAGATGTTCCCAATCATCTCTTCCCCTGTGCTGAGTTCTTAGAGCAGATGATTAACTGAGAGTCAGGAGTTGAGACAGCTAGAATACTTCTCTGCTCAAACTTAAATTAGCCCATTTCCCAGATGAAAAGCTAATACTTTGTCCCATTCTTCAGGTTTCTGAATACCTAGCCACTCAATGACTGCAACAGCTGTTATTACTTCTGTTTCTTCAATTAATCAATCAATAAGCATTTATCAAGTGCCAACTATGTGTCAGGCACTGCTCTAAGCACTTGGGAGTACAAAAAGAGACAAAAACAATCCCTACACGCAAAGAGTTCGCAATGTAATGGGGAAAACAAACTGCAAGCAAATATATACAAAGCAAGCTAAGTAGGAAATAATTAATAGAAAGCATTAGAATTAAGAGGAGTTAGGAAAGGCTTCCAGTTAAAAGATAGCAACTTGCTTGGGGCTTAATGGAAGCTAGGGAAGGAAGTAGGCAGGGCTGAGGAGGGAGAATATTGCAGGCATTGGAGACAGCCAGAGAAAAAGTCCAGAACCAAGAAACCGAGTGTCTTGTTCGTGGAAAAGAGGCCAGTGTCAGTGGACTGATGTGATGTGCCAGGGAGCAAGGTTAAGAAGACTTGGAAAGGCAGGAGGGGCTAAGTTGTGCAGAGTTTTGAATGCCGATCGGAGCAGTCTGGTTTTCATCCTGAAGAGAATAGGGTACCACTGGAGTCTATTGCGTAGGGGGCGGGGTGAGAGAGAGGGTTGACATAGCTGGACCTGCACTTCAGGAAAATCACTTTTAGTGACTGAATAAAGGATGTATTGGAGTGGGGAGATAGTTGAGGCACACCAAGCCACCAATAGGCTATTACAATAATCCTCCACTAGAGTAGGGGCAGCATCAGAGGAGAGAAGGACTCATTTATAGATAGGGCAAAGGTGAACTCAACAAGCCCTGGTAACAGATTGGATACAGGGGAAGATGGTGAGAAATAGTCCAAGATGGCTCCTAGGTTGGGAGCCTGCAGGATTGGGATGGTGCTGTTGCCCTCTACAGTAACCGGCAAAGCAGGACAGGGAGGATTTAGCAGGCAAGATTGTAAATTGCATTTTGGACTTGGGAAATTTAAGACATCTACTAGACATCCAGTTTGAGATGTCTGAAAGGCAGTTGTGAAATGTAATATTGGAGGTCACCAGGGAGGTTAGGACAGATAGGTAGATATGAGAATCATCAGCACACAGATGGTAATTAAATCTATGGGACCTGAGGAGATCCCCACGTGAAATAGTATAGAGGGAGAAAAAAAGAGGGTCCAGGACAGAACCCTGTGGGATACCTCTGGTTAGAGGATGTGATCTGGAGAAGTATCCAGGAAAGGAAGCTGAAAGGAAGAAGAAGGATGAGCATCCTTCTTAATGTGTGCCTATAGAGTCTTTTGTGTTAAGCATTTCTTCTTCTTCTTCTTCCTTTTCTTCCTCTTCTTCTTCTTCCTCTTCTTCCTCTTCTTCCTCTTCTTCTTCTTCTTCTTCTTGCCATTTTTCTGTCTAGACATGCAATTCATCAATGTTGGGAAAACTCAGTGTGGAAGTTCTTTTCACTAATATAAGTATGGAGTTTTCTGAAATTCTGCCCAGAATTTTCTGGGGCACTAGAGAGTTAAGTGACTTGCCTACAGTCACACACCTAGTATGTATCAGAAGCAGAACTTGAACCAGAGTCATCCTGACTCCAAGGTTGTCCCCTCTGTTCATTAGGCCTCATTGTTTCTGATCTCATACATAGTGAATATAAAACCATCATTGGGATTATCTGTGCTCATGGGAACATTTGAGGCATATACATATGTAGAGTAAAACCATATTTTATAGATGCTATAAAACATAGTAATTTAGATAGGGGCTGGACGGCAAGTTTAACTTTGAGAGAGAGAAACAGAAGCAGAAAAAGAGACAGAGAAAGATAGAAAGACAAATAGATGTATAGACAGAGAGTTAGAAAGACAGACAGATACCAAGACAGATAGAAAGACAGCTATATAGACAGAGACTGAGAGAAGTATATATATATATATATATATATATATATATATATATATATATATATATATATATATATATAAAATGATTGCTTAGAAAATTAGCAACATAAGCAGGACTGCAAGATAGACTGTCTTCCAAATTTTTCTTTGACATAACAAAAATTTTCCTAAGTGGAAAAAAAGGCATCATGGTGCAGTGGACAGTGGATAGCTAAACCTGAAGTCAGAAAGGTCTAAAGTCCCTTAGCTTCTCTGAATCTAATTTTCCTCATCAATAAAAAGGGAGCTGGACTTGATGGCTTTTCAGATCCTTTCCAACTTTATTTTATTCGATGAACCTGTTTAGAAAACTTCTGCAGTTTTCTGTATATCCACCTGTCCAATGAGAGCCCACCCTGCATCTGTTATGACCACTAAAATCAGTTGGGAAAAAGACCCAGACTGATGAATCATGAATTGTCCAGTGTAGAAGAAGGAAAGCAAGATGCTTTGAGATCCATCCCCCAAGGAAGTCACAGTCACAGGAGAGGAAGTTAGAAAGTGAGTGATAAGAAAATAAGAAG
Source organism: Bettongia penicillata ogilbyi (assembly GCA_023548195.1). NCBI lineage: Eukaryota > Metazoa > Chordata > Mammalia > Diprotodontia > Potoroidae > Bettongia > Bettongia penicillata. The sequence continues at coordinate 826,769 of JAJHZJ010000500.1, forward strand.
AGTAAGGGGAGACCAAAAGTACCAAAGATTTCAGGAAGAATGAAACTCAAAGACCCCAAGAACAGACACATAAATCAACAGGAAAAACAGTAGCAACAGAAGGAAATATGTCCTCCAGATCTAGTGAACGAATTCAGGTGTCTATGAATAAATACTTCAAAATAAAATAAAATGATCTAACACTTCATGAAACAGATGATCCTGTGGAATTTAAAGACAAAATGGAACTACAAGACACTCTTCCTACATGGTTTAAAATAGAAGTGAGAATTATGAGAGCACTTCCCAGCAAAAAAATAATGAACAGAATAGAAAAACATGACTATACAATAATGAGCCTCACCAAAGAAACCGAAAAGAGAACAATACATTGGGAGGGCAAATACGCAGAAGTGAAGGACAACCTAAAAGAAGAAAGGCAAAAAAAAAAAAAATGACATTAAAATAAAATTATCTGGTCTTTCCATTTAGGGAATAATAAATTTAAATAAATTCCTTCTATATCCAGGAAAGGACCTTTACTGGAGAAATTTGCAAAAAAATTTTTCCCTTCGTTACCTATTTCCCTTCTGATTTTTCTTATATTAGATTCACACAAAACATTTTTAAAATTTTTTTGTAATCAAAATTCCCATTTTGTCCTGTGTGATTCTCTCTATCATGTGTTTTGTTAATCATGAAATCTCCCCCTATCTATGGATCTAAGAGGAAATTTTTCCCTTGCTCCTCTAATACATTTATATTTGACATTTTATATCTAAGTTACTTATCCATATACTGTGAGGTGTTGGTCTAAACCTAATTTCTCCCAGACTATTGTCAAATTTTTACAGCAGTTTTTGTTAACTAGTGAGTCTTTCAACCAATAACTTTGACTTTATCAAACATTATATGCTAATATGTTTGTTTGCTTCTATATCCAATAATGCATCTTAAATTCTCTGTTAAATAAATTTCATCTCTGGTCAGGAAACTGTTACCCTGTATTTTAAACCATGATTCTCAGCCATCTATTAATTCTTCAAGTTAATTTTCTTTTCTTCATTTCTTAACTTTAATGGACAATATCGAGGAAATCACACCTGCATTCCTTTTGGTCTTTAATTTCTTCCAAAATTCATAATTGTTGATAATACCTTTTAGTTTCCTTCAAGCAATATCATTTGTGCCCATGTGAATCACCAGAAGTAGATAGTTGTCATTTGCTTTGACACACAGATTCTAATGGTGTTACTTTTGTTTATATAAAATCTTTTCAATTTTACATAATAAAAATGATCCATTTTATCTCCTGGGAGCTTTTCTGTCTTTTGTTTGGTCAAAAACACTTCTACTATCCATAGTTGTAAAAAATATTTTTCCATTCTTGTCTAATTTATTTTTACATGACTTTTTATATGTAGATCGTATATGTATTTTGAGGTCATTGTGGCAAATGGTTTGAGTTGTTGATGTAAGTCTAATTGGTTCCCAGACCATTTTCCAGTTTTCTCAGCAGTTTCTATCAAATGGTAAGTCATTACCCCCTTAGTTTCTGTCTTTTGGTTTAGCAAACACTATGTGACTATTTTATTATTTCTGTATCTTATATACCTAACCTGTTCCAGTGATCAACTTAACATTTTTTACCAGAATCAAGGTTTTATGTTTTAAAGGTTTATATATTTTCACCGGTCAACCAGAGCACACATTATTCAAAGTACAAAACAAAGCAAAAAACAATCAAACATTAAAGCAAAAAAATGACAAGTTTTACACACACACACACACACACACATATTTTCCCACAGATTACCCCATCACAAATAGGACACTCATGCAGAGAATACACAAGGAAAATACATGCATATGGAACCAATATCATGATGAACCACATGATGGGACACATACAAGGAGCCCATTTGGCCAGGGCACACATGTCTGGTGATCTGATAGTATCTGATGACATGAAAGAAATTAGGTTGTTAAGGGACCCCACGTAGAAAGAGAAGAAGAGAGCACACAAAGAGAGATATTAATGGCCAGGTATATTGGAATGGATTCCATGTTTTTCAAGCTCCTTGCCCTATCCTTCAGTATTCAGACCCATTTGATGATTCCTGCAGTCTTTCTTATACCTCTCTACCTTCTCGAGTCCTCAAATGTTGTAGCCATTTATTAATTTATTTTATCCTTATGCTTACTTGCATTTTAAGCTATTTATGTTCTCTTGTTTGTCCTTCATTTTCAAAAAAGGCCAATGACATCATGAGGGTGATAACATGCGCATGAATTGGATTTAAGTGAGACAGAGCTTCACAGTCATTAGCTTCACTCTCTCCTCCAGATCAATTGAAGTCCAACAAATGTGGTTAAGCATTGCAATGATGACCCATGTGTGCCACCAATGGAGAGATTATAGCACAGTGCTCAGAATGGGAGAGAAATAGAATGTATAACTATAGCCTATATTTTGCCAGGAACACTTCATGGCTGGGGGCTCAGAACTGAAGAAACAGAATTATTGATTCCTTTGACAACTTTACAGAGCAGAGAAAGAATGGAAAGCCAATCCTGGACTTTTCTAGGCAGTGAACAAATAGTTTGGGTAAGAGAAGCTATGACTACCTAGTCGCTTTCCTTCTCATTGCATCCTGAATTCCAGTTTGTAAAGGAAACCTCCTTCCCTGAGGAAAGATCTAAGGGAATGGTTGAAGAGAAAGTCAAATCTAAGAGGTGGAGTCACAGTAGTAATTGGAAAGGAGTAGCCTGACTCATACAAGGGTGAGGGTGAGCACAAAGAAGTGATAACCCTGCTCAGCCAGCACTTCATAGACCACAGCACCACACCATAGATAGATATGTATAAAGTAAAGGAATCCTGAAAAGCAGTGGAGGCACTCACACACATACACACAAATGTGTTGATTATGTAATATCTGTGTGTGTGTGTGTTCGTCCTTTGTTGCTGAAGAAGACAGTACCATCAGAGAAATAATGACATGACTTGCATTTGACTTTGTTTTTGAGTGAGGGAAGGCTGTGCAGGTCACCAGCCTCACTTCTCCTCCAGATTCATCAGAATGACTGGAGATGACCCAGGATGAGGCAATTGGGGTTAAGTGACTTGCCCAAGGTCACACAGCTAGTAAGTGTCAAGTGTATGAGGTGAGGTTTGAACTCAGGTCCTCCTGACTCCTGCACTGGAGCTCTATCCACTGCACCCCCTGGGTGAGAGACCTACCATGGGGGCAGGCCAGATCCTTTTCATTCCTCAACTAATTGTGATTTCCAAGATCCCCAAGGAATAGGTCTTAAAATAAAACAAGGGAGAAAGTGATCCAAGAAGCTGAACCCCCTCAGTAACATAGTAAGGGAATGAAAGGGTAATCCATTGCTTCCCTCTCCTCTCCCCCGCCCCCGCACCATCTTCACAGGAAGCAATCTCGCTTCTGCACCATCTCCTGAGTTCACCTTTCCTTGAGGAATCAGAATCCTAAGCTTATCTTATTTGTTGTGTTTCTAGAAAGTCTAACATTGCTGCAAAGACTTGCGGGTAAACTAGGTGTTACTAACCTAAATTAACTAGGGAAAATGTGTCCCACAAGGCAAAGAAGGTCATCTCTAGGCAGAACATCTGCTTGAAATGCAGAACTTATTCCTAGAATGCTCCAATCATTATTTGATCACTGTGCCCCACAAACTACACCTTCACCAGTCTACTGATTTGTACCTCCTTCTCCCAGCATAATGGTATCTTCCATTCGACTCAAATCTGTACCACCATCAATCCATTTGTAAGACTATATAAATTAATCAGTCACATTGAAGTTGGACAAAGAATGTGACTATGGCAAAGTTATTTATTGGGATCATAAAACTATAGTCCCAATTCAATCAATCACTAAATATATTAAGCATCAGCTTAAGTTCCAGTCACTGTGTTAAGCACTGGGGATACAAAGAGAGGCAAAAGATAGTCCTTGCCCTCTAAAGCTCACCATTTTCCCCTTGCATAAGGAATAAAATACCTTAGCTAAGCTAGAAAAAAACGGTGTAAAGCTAAGGTATCGAACTTCTGGCCCACCTGGCAAAAGATTAAGGAGGGAAACATTAAAATGTAATTGGCAAGTGTTAAACAAAATTGATAAAAATCCTATACAATATAGTTGATGCTGATTTGTAAAGGGTTTTTTTGAGTCAAGATGCAGCCTGCAGGGATACATTTCTGTTTGAGTTTGAGATCACCGATGACACCACTGTACTGAATCAGTTTTTTAACACACTCCAATCCTTTTAGAGTCATAATTTGTCAGGGAATCATAAAGCATGGGACCAAGGTCTCTGAACAAAAGTAAGGAGGCATCAGTGCCTCCCCGGCTATAAGCATTTGGGGCAAAACCCTGGTGGCCCTGCTCTAGCTAGAACTTTGCTGACTGACTTTTCATCTGCCTGCCTTCCTGAGCTCCAATGTAAGTGGTCATGAAATGCCCCCCTCTACTCCTGATCCAAGACTACTCCTTTTCCACCCAAATTTGGCCATGTAAGTTCTCCAGTGATTTAGAGTCCCTCTCTGGCTCTGGGTCCCTGTGACAAGAACCCTAGCCCCAGAAGAGCCAAAGCAAGTGGAGTATAACAGGCTCCTACTGTTTCATTGTTTATGCTATTATATGGAGATGTAAAGACCCGGAAATAATGTAAACTCCATCCTATGGGGTAGTACGGAGGAAAGGATGGAACTGGTGATTGTAAAGCTTGGGACTGAAACTGAATTTTAAAATATTGAGAAGCTAAAGATCTGAATAGAAGAGAAGGTAACTAATTGATGTTGTGAGGCACCTAGCTTTAGAGTGAGGACTGTAGAGTAAGTAAGAGAAGAGTAAGAAGTAAGTTAGGAGTAAGTGGAGAGAGATGTGGACCCTGAAAAGATCCTAGTCTAGAAAACTTCTGTGAGCAGAATCTAGAGGAGTTACAGAATTGGCACCATGGGAGTGGAGCAGTCTAACTTGTGGCACCAGGAGTGCAATCCAAGAACTCCACACTGCTCAAAGTCAACTCATGAGACTTGGGACAGTGGTCCCAGTTCTTTCACCTTTTGCTATTCTCTAAATTTCCCTATACAGTGAACTGTTGACCTCATCCCAGAGTCTAGGTAGCAAAGTAGATAGAACTCTGGGCCTAAAGTTAGGAAGTGTTGTTCAGCCATATCAGCCATTTCTGACTCTTCGTGACTCCATTTGGGGTTTTCTTGACAAAGATACTGGAGTGGTTTGCCATTTTCTTCTCATTTTACAGATGAGGAAACAGAGGCAAACAGGGTTAAGTGACTTGCCCAGGGTCACACAGTTGGTAAGTGTCTGAAGCCAGATTTGAACACAGGAAGATGAATATTCCTGACCAGGCCCAAGCATAACCTATGTTTAAATCTGAACTCAAACACTCATAAGCTGTGTGACCCTGGGCAAGTCACAATCTCTTCAACTATAAAACTGGGATAATAACAGCACTTACTTCCTAGGATTGTTGTGAGGGTCAAATGAGATAATATTTGTAAAGCACTAAGTACAGTGCCTGGCACATGATAGGTGTTAAATCAATAAATGCTTGTTTCTTTCCTACCTGTTTGTTTCCTAAGGTTCAGAGGAACCTTCCAAATCTGAACCGTAATGACTATGTCTTTCTACATATTTTATCTCTTACATAATGGTTTTAAAATCCAGCAAAATTAGTTTCAATTATTATGATATAAAACCTACCTTTTCCAATACCCAGGTTCATTGCCATCTACCTCAACTTCTGTTTCTCTACCCTCTCCACACCTCCCCATCTTGTACCACCATATTTTCTTCTTTATTGGAGGCCATCTTCAGTCATTCTTATCTATATCTGGTCACTGGACCCATGTGGCCGACAAGGAGAAAGTGAGACTGGTGACCTTGCACAGCTCTCCTCACTTAAATCCAATTCACTTGCAAGTCACGGCATCATCTTCCTGATGTCATGGTCCTCGTTGAGAATGAAGGACAAAAAAATAACAACAGCCTTCTTTACTACTACCCTCTAAGCTGCCTATGAGCTATTAACTAGAAAATTTGGCTCCCAGGGGAAACAGCATGAAATGCAACCTAAAATCAACTTTGTAATTAAGCAATTAAGATGAATTCAGTGGGGTGGAAGAAGAAATTACTACAGTGACTCACAGATGGGTGTTATTACCTACTCACACCATCTGCTAGCTTCATATTTTAACTAATCCATCAATCAAAAGCACTTTTTAAGTGCTTACTATGTTCCAGATACCAGACTAAACATCAAGAATACAAACATAGAAAATAAGAAAGTCCTGCCCCTAAAAAGCTTATAATCTTCTGGGGATCTACAATAGATTCACCAGCAACTAAATATAAGAGAATACAAAGCAATTCAAGTGGAAGGGGTGTTAAATATGGGAAGGAGAGACCTCTTGAAGAAGAAGATGGCACTGGTATGGAGCCTTGAATTTTTGTCAGCTAAGCATTAAATTCAACTATGTCTATGCTACTGAAGAGGTACATATGCTGTCAACATGTCAATGTAACAAAATTTAAAATTTCACAGTCCTTTGAAAATATTATTTTCAATTTTATACCCTCTAAATTTTGGGGTCCTAAGGAGAAGTTCCACTCACCCTACCCCAGGCATTCATCTATAGCCTCCGCCTTTGCTGAGGCTACCTCTTCTAATCGCGAGCTACCATCTTCCCCATCTGCTGTCCAGTTGCCCATGTCATCTTTCTATCCCCTTTCTTCAAACTAAGAAAGGGAAACAAAAGGATGACTAATAGACAGATAAATATTATGCTTCTGTTAGAAGGGGCTCAAGTTTGGTTGTTATTATCTCAGTTCTAGCTTAATCTTTGTGACTCCATTTCAGGTTTTCTTGGAAGAGATACTAGAGTGGTTTGCCCTTTCCTTCTCTAGCTCATTTTACAGATAAAGAACTGAGGCAAACAGTTAAGTGATTTGCCCAGGGTCAAACGACTAATAAGTGTCTGAAGCCAGATTTGAATTCATGAACATAAATAAGCGTTCAAGGCAAGATTTGAACTCAGATCTTTCTGATTCCAAGGCCAGCACTCTTGCCACTGGGCCACCTACCTGCCCCAAGGGGCTTAACTATCACCTCTTGATTAGATCCATCTCTTCTTTTGAAAAAAACTTTTCTCTTTCTGACTTTTTTTAGCCCCTTGCACTGCCTTTTCTAAAGGCTATTAAATCTTAACTGAACCCCCACTGGAATCACAAAGAAAGCTGTTGTTCAGATTTCTTCCCCCTGCATTTCCTTTCAAAATTCTGGTTTGCTTATTCACAATTTTCTTTGGTAACATGATATCAAGTATGATTCTATTGTCCTGGAAGGCTGAAGCATCAAAATTAAAGATAATGTTATTGAAGATTGTAAAGATAACCAACTTAAGGAGAATAAAGGGTAGAATTCAACCAGAGAAGCATGAAACACCTGGAGATGTGTTACCCTATCCAGAGCTGATGTGGGCAGAAGGACTGAATTGAATTTGACCATACAAGGATGTGGTGAAAAGGCCACTCACCTTGGGATCAGAAGACCACAGTTTGGGTTCCATTTCTACTACCTAGTAATTTAAGAGGATAAATAACCTGAGCTTTTATCCCTTTTATTAAATATAGTTTAGATGATTTTTTTAATGAGTCACAAGTTGAATGTGAGTCAGCAGTATGATATGGTAGCCAACAGAGCTGTAATGCAATACTGGGAATGATGGAGAGAGGCACTAATTCCAGGAATTAGGAGGTGATTGTCTCTCAGGACTCTGCCCTCATTAGACTACATCTAGGATATAGTGCTCAATTCTCATGTGAAGGGGGCAAAAGGGGGAAAAATTTTCCCCATGAGTAACACTGACACATAGGGATAAAAGTTATGGGAGGAGAGCAATGCCAATGGGGAACAACATGGGCATGGGACCACCATTGTCCTTAGTTCCATGGACAGACTCATGACTCAGCTGTTCATTTCAATCCCACCCCAAACCACTCTGGGATCAAACTTACAAAGAGTTCCAAGACAAAGAACAGACACAGCATTAATAAGAGGCTCTTTTGTTTTTAATGAGGCAAGGCAGTAGTAGTAATCTGAGTCACTGAAATGAGAGTATTCTCTGAATTACCTAATAAGCAATGAAGACTAGTGAACCAGGAAACAACTTCAACTGGGCCCAAAAATTAAATGAGATTTTTTTAATTAATTTTTTTTTGTTATTCTGAACTTGAAACCATCATCAAACATGAACATTTGTATTTATACAGAACACAAAAAAGGAGTATATATATATATATATATGAAACTCAAATCTTGATGACATACAGCTTGCATTTAAAAAAAAAACACAGTTACAAAGCTGTCACGTTTGTGTCTCCTTCTGAATCTTCTGCTTTCTTTAGTGAAATTTTTTAAATGCAACAATGTCCCTCTTTTTCCCCTCTTCTTTTCTTTGGGCATTGCTATCACTAATCTCCTTATCTCTCCCAAATCCTCCCCTCCCCAATTTAAAAAAAAAACACAACTTTATAACAAATAAGCATAGTCAAGCAAAACCAAATTCATACATTGGCCATGTTCTTAAAAAATATCTATCTCAATTATGTGATCTGTTCCAAATATGTTATTTGAAAAACCATCAAAACAGCCAGATAGAAATGACCAGTAAACAGCTGGTGCAGAGCTGGACTTCAAGAGAGAGAACAGTGCTAGGTAGATAGATTTGACAGACATGCAGATCAGTTGATTTTTGGTTGTTGTCCTTTGTGCTCAGAGAGGACCAAAATGACACAACTCTGTTGGGGTCAAGGTACAGAGTATCCAAGAGTGACTGGATCAGACCAATATGAGCTTGGAACACTCTACTACAGGTCAGGCACAAATGGTCATTATGAACATTTAGAGTGGAAATGTCCCTAAATATGCACATCTCATGTTTCTTTTGAGCTAGTGCAATGGAGAACTCACACAAGACAAGGGGTCATATGGAGGTCAAAAGAAGAAGAACTTTGGCATAGAATTTGAGACTTGGGAGACACTGGCACAGGACCTCTGAATATGACATGCCCACATATGCAGATCACTGAATCCATGAACCTAAAATAGCCAGTATCACCAAAAGAAACCAGAGAAAGGGATGACAGCAAACTCAGGAATGAGGGTTGAGAGACACCCATGCTTACAGTACAGGAAACAGAATATGACTGAAAAAGATTACTCTGACTGGTCAAACAGGAAGACAAGCTGGGGAGAAAAATGTCACAGAAGCCAAAAGAGGAGAGAGTATCCCAGAGAAGGAGATGGTTGACCATGTCACAAACTGCAGAGAAATCAAGTAATATAAGGCACAAGAAAAGGTCTCTAGATTTAGCAATTAAAACATGGCTGTTATCCTTCAATAAATCCATTTCAATTATCATGTGGGTTCAGAAGTCAGACTATAAAGAGATTGAGAAGAGAGTTGAAAATTAAGGAATAGAAGCAATTTGTATATAAAATACTTTGTTTGAGTTTGGCTGTGAAAGAGAGAAGAGACATAGGACATTATCTTTAGGAGACAAGAGGTTCATCTGAAGGCTTTTTTCACTCTCTCCACATCCTCTTTGCAGCTCCTTAATGTGGGCTGTTTCTTCTTTCCTTTTCTTTCTGTATCCTCTCCCTTGACAATCTCATTTACTACCATGTTTTCGTTACCGTCTCTATGCAAGATGACTCCTAAATCTACATCTCTAACCCTGATCTCCCTTTTGACCATAAGACCTGCATCTATAGTGGGTATGTTCAAAAGCTTTAGATTTAGTGCCAGAATGGGATTTGTAGTCAGAGGGTCTGGCTTCAATTGCCAGGCCTTCTAGCTGATAGTGGTATAACCTTGGGCAAGTTATTTAACCTCTTGGGGCCATATTCTCCTCATCTATATGTAAGGTATTACCCCTTTCAGATGTAGACATTTTTATTTGGAGAAAGGATCAGAAATGCAGAGAGTTTTGAGAGGAAGCAAACCCTCAGAGGAAAGTATCTGAGAAGAAACGCAGGTCTAAAACCTGAGAGAAAGCAGACTTCAAAGAAAATTAGTTATTGAAGGCAAAGGTAGCCATAAGGTCTTATTTCTAGCAGCTAATTTATGATTATAAGACTTTTGAAACTGAGTGCTGGAAAATACTGATGACTGTAACCTTTTGGTAATTATGGTATTATTATATATTATATATTTGTAGCATTAAATGACAGAAATATGAATTTTTGGTTTCTTATTCTGAGACAAAAAAGAGTCACACAACGAATATCTGACTTCAGGTAAGAGAGACAGAGCGAAGCATATAGAGAAGACAGAAGCAGAACAGATATACACAAAAGAGATACTGACCATGCCCTCTCCCACGCATCTGAGAAAGAGAAGCTCAGCTCAGTAAGACTGGTTAAGAGCTCAGGACTAAAACTGCTCCCTGCTGCTTGCAAAAGGCAATGTCATCAGAGTACAGCTAAATTCAGCTGAGTCAGTGGCTTATAGAAAGTCAACTAAACTGAGAGCTAAGAACTGAGAGCCTGTATTGTTGAGCTTATTAGAAGAACACAGATTTCGTATTTATTTGCTGGGAACTGAAATGACTGGAGAAAAAGCTTTGTTGTGAGGAGTCTGTAATAAGAAGAATCCTCTGCAGCTTAACTGATCTGGCTGGAGAAAGAAGTCTTGTCTACATTGCCTTTACTGCCATCTATAGATGGAGTGAAAGTATTCATTGCCTGATCTGAATTGCCCTTTGCCTCCATCTACATCTTGAGCAGGAGAAACCCATTAGAACCCAGCCAAGAGTTCAGATCTCATTATCTCTGCAAATTACAAACTTAGAGGAATTTCCTTTTCTAAGAGACCTTAATACTGCCTTAGATCCCAGTCATAGCCCAACCCAGTGACTTTTGATGCATTCTGTTTTCTACAGAGACCAAGGACATCACTGTCTATAGTCCAGATCATAAATTGCCCTACACACTTGGGTTTCCCTGCTTATGTGCCTCCTGATGGGAGTCTATAACTCTTCCTCACATATATTTGTGCATTGATGGGAAAGATGCACCCAAGTTTATGGGTTGACATGATTACTCTTGCTCTGCATTCTATTTAATAAATGTTTTATGAGTAAGAGTATGAAAAGAGAAGATAAAATGATCTCTAAGCACCGATGATAGAATGATGCCCGAGGAATCAGCAGAAAGAAACTAATTGAGACAATTGCTAGCTTTAGTAAAGTGACAGGCTACAAAATAACCCACAAAAATCAATATTTTTATATAATGATAGCAAAACACAGGAGGCTTGCTACCTGAATAAGAGTTAGTTACAAAATATTCCTTAAATAAAGAACAATTTAAATAGCCTGGGGGCTAACCAGTGCTCATGGCTGGCCCATGCCAATATAATGAAAAGAAAAGTAGTGCCAAAGTTACTTTACAGATTTAATGCTATGCCAATCAAACTGCCAAAGAGATAGTTTATAGAACTAAAGAAGATGACAACAAAATTCATCTGAAGGAACAAAATATAGAAAATATTAAAGGAAATAATAAAAAGGTAGCAATTAAAGGGGGATGTCTTTCCCAGACCTCAAATACTTTATAAAGAAGCAATTATCAAAACCATTTGGAATGAATTAAAACATAGAAAAGGAGATCAGGGGATCAGACTAGAGAAAAGAATCAGAAAGTCAATAACTCAGTGTTTCAATAAATATAAACTACCTAGGAAATAACTCCATTTTTAAATAAGAACTGCTAGGGAAACTGGAGAGATATATACATATATATTTATACATATATGTATATATGTAGACCAACATTTTATGTCATATTCCACAATGAATTAAAAATAAATAAATAACCTGAATATTAAAAATTATGCTGTAAAAATTAGAAGAAAAAACAGATGATATATCTTTCACATCTATGGTTGGGATGGATTTTTAACAAATCAAAGGACAAAAGCAATTAATTACAAAAAATCAAAGATAATTTTGGTTACATGAGATTAAATAGCCATTGCATAAAAAAATCAATGTTTCTAGGATGAGAAGGGAAGCAGTCAACTGGGGCGGGGGAGAATCTTCACTAAAAATATCTCTGATAAGTGCTTGATATCCAACATATCAACATAATTGGAATATGTAAGACCAAAAGTTATTCCTCAACAGAGAAATGATCAAAGGATAGAGAGATATCTTTCAAAATAGTCCTCAAAAAATTGTAAATTATTGATAACCATATGAAAGAATGTTCAAAATCACTAATATTAAGGGAAATGCCCATCAAAACACCTCTGACAGTTCACATCCAGAAATTTGGTTGTGGTGGTGGTGTTCAGTCATTTCAGTCATGTCTGACTCTTCATGACCCCATTTTGGGGGGTTTCCTTGGCAAAGACACTGGAGTGGTTTGTCATTTCCTTCTCCAGCTCATTTTTTACAAATGAGGAACTGAATCAAACAAGGTTAAGTGATTTATCTGGGGTCACACAGCTAGTAAGTGTTTGGGACCAGATCATAAAGAAAGGTCTTCCTAATTCTAAACTTAGTGCTCTCTCTGCTGAGTCACCTAACTGCCCCATAAATTTGGTAGAGAGGACAAAACATGGTAATAATCAATGTTGATAGAATTATATAAAGGCAGGCACACAAAATACAATATTAGAGCAGCAGTGAAGTGGCCTAACTATTCAAAAATGCAGTTGGGAATTATGCAAATAAACTGACTAAAATGTTTATATGCTTTGATCTAAAAATTCCACTGCTAGGCATATACCAGGAGGGAAGGAAGGAATGAAGGAAGGAAGGTAAGATGGAAAAAGAGAGAGAAGAGGAAGGAAGGAAGAAAGAAAGAAAGAAAGAAAGAAAGAAAGAAAGAAAGAAAGAAAGAAAGAAAGAAAGAAAGAAAGAAAGAAAGAAAGAAAGAAAGAAAGAAAGAAAGAAAGAAAGAAAGAAAGAAAGAAAGAAAGAAAGAGAAAGAAAAATATTCCATACACACCAAAATATTTATAGTAAAACCTTTTGCTGTAGCAAAGAACCAGAAGCAAAGTAAATATCCATCAATTTGGGAAGGGCTAAACAGATTGTGGTACACAGATGTAATGGAATATTACTACACTATAAGAAACAGTAGTCAAGGTGAATACAGGGAAACATAGAAAGATATGTGAACTAATGCAAAATTAAGTAAACAGATCTAGTCCAACAATATTTACAACAACTTAAAATGTAAATGGAAAGAACAACCACAGAGTAAATAAAATTGAATCCTGAGAAATGATAAAGACCAAGCTGGATCCCTAAGGAGAGAGACAAGACGACATTTTCCTCCTTTGCAGATATGGATGTCCATGTATATAGAAGAGGGGTTATAGAAGATCTGAATTTTTTTCGATGTATTATTATTAATGTATTATTATTAATATATTTTTCAATGTCTAATTAATTTTGCTGAATTTTTTGCTCTTTTAAATTTCTGTTGTTATTGTTGTTACAAAGGGTGACTCTCTGAGAGGGGAAAGGAAAAGAAAATATAGGGGGAAGTGTAAGTGATGTAAAAATAAAAGCAATAAAAATCTGTTATATAAAAAAGAGTTGATGGCATCCTATTGACTGATTTAAGTAGGAAGCACACTGGTGAAGGCTCAAGAGATGCAAAGGTAGATAGTAGATATACAACTTCCCCATGGCAAAGTTCCTCCTGGGAGCCTAATGATGAAATTTAGCAGTGAGGCTGCCCCCTTGGTAAAAGCCCTGCTTGAGCTTACCAACCTGGATGTTGCTTGAGATAAGTGGTTCAGCCCAGAGAGAAGGAAGAGTTAGAGGTCATGGGTTCAAACCACATACCATTTGTCAAATGAGGACATTGGATGGATTAGATTGTTTCTGAAGTCCTGCTCAGTTTTTACATTTGGTGGCTCATAGAGCTAGAGCTCAAAGAGTCCTCAGAGGCCCTCTACTCCAACCCCTTCATTTTATAAGTCAGGAAACTGAGGTCTACAAAGAGTGAGTCATTTGTACAAGGAAGTAAGTGGAAAAAGAAGAATTTCACTCACATCTCCTAAATCTACAGCCAGTGCTGTACCACCCTATCCTTTGCGATGAGGAGGGGACCCAGAACATTCTGGAAATAGAGATCAGAAGGTTCCCCCAAGTCAGATGGCCATAGAGAGGTGACTCCAATCCAAGTTTCTCTTTCCCCTACTCTGGGCCAGGACTCCTCTCCACCTTCTTCCTTAATTAATCTCCTTCATCAGGATCAAAGATAGATTATCAACTGTTGCCCTGTTTCCATGGAAACCTGAGACCTTCCCTAGAAAATACGGGAAGAAGAGAGAGGCTGGATATATTTTTGACCTTAGCAGTCATTCCTTTTCCAGTGCCTAGGACCTGCAGAAGGATAGAAATCCTGGCTTGGATGAGCTACAAGACACGAAGCACCCAGCAGAAACATCCATCGCCAGCATGTTATTCTCCTCAGAGGGGCTCCAACCCAACCTCTGGTCAGCAAGCCTAAAACCCAGAGCCACAAAACAGTTCAGGAGCTCATATTCAAACCTCCCACTCCTGACACTGCAGAGAAGAGGAGGAATCATATGCTTGTGAAGTTCCATGAGTAGATTAGACCCTGGAGGAGACATCTGATGGACCCTCCATCCCACTGCTCTTCCTTGGGCATTTCCCCCTACTCTGCCTGCTGACTCTTCTGCTCTGGACAACAGGCATCTCTCACTTCCTTACAGCTTCCATATCTACCCACTCCTTGAAAAAGGGAGCACAGATCTCCCAAGACTCACTATTTGAATCCTATCAAATTAAGATGACTTTGAAATGGCCACAATGAAAATGATAAGGGGCAGACACCTTCACAAAAGACCATGCTGCCTGCCATCCCATGCTACCTTCTCATTCCTTGCCCCAACCTCTGCCTCCAACTACAACCCCTCCTATCATCACCAGCTCCACCTATCCTCTGATCAGGAAAGGTAAGGAGTGGGGTAGGGAGGACAACATGAATTGTGGAGGGTTGAAATGAGAAAGTCTGGGAATCCCAATTAGGGGCAAAAACCATGGAGGGGAGGGCTCTTGGACCAGAAAATTCTTTCAGACAAGAAAAGTATCCTTAGCAGTCAGTAATGAGGGATCCAGAATAAAGGAAAAATGAGCCATCTTGATCATGACCATCTAATTGGCCTCATAAACCATAGGTAGTGACAGGGCCATGACAGATTCAGTGTTACCACTTTTGTGGAGAAGGGAACCAGCAGAGATTTGGGAGTATGAATTTATGTCTCATAATATAGAACTTGCCATACTAATAGATGTCATGGCAAATAGTAACTGTTTCTGGTCAAAACAACAACCCTGAGGCTCCTACTCCTCCCAGCTTGATTTATTCATTTTTCTTTTCTATTTCAAGGGGCCATCCCCTTAAAGAGGCCTATTCACTGAATGGGCATTACCTCACTTTGAGTACCTGAAAAGGCCTTAACCTAGAAGGCCAAGGTCTCCCATTGCACCCTGGGCCGTCTCCAGTCATCCTGATGAATATCTGGTCACTGGATCCAGATGGCTCAGGAAGAGAAAGTGAGGCTGGTGACCTTGCACAGCCCTCCCTCGCTCAAAACAAAGTCAAGTGCAAGTCATATCATCATTTCTCTGATGCCACGGTCCTCTTCAAAAAACAAAGGATGAACACAATGAATATCTATCTATCTTGCTGTAGATATGGATATATTTGGTTTGACAAGACTTCAGATCCTGTCACACCCAGATCTGTCTGCCTTCCTTCCTAGACCTCCCTGTCACTCCCTATCTGCCCATCTTTATGCCCACTTGCTATGTAGAACCTCCATTCCTCCTTTCTTACTATTCTAAAGGCTCTCTGTTATATACCCCTTACCCCCAAGTCCCCTGTCACTATTCCCTAATCATCTGAGGTTACTTGCCAATTCCCTAATAACAGTCCCAACTAATATCTACAGCATTCAGACATCTCTTCCTCATGCTTAATGCTTAATGAAAAAAACCCAAATTCCTGAACTGGAATTTTAGGAACTAAATATATAGGCCCATTCAACATGCCCAAGCCCAGTAAACCCCAGCCCCCTATTCAGTCCAAATGGGACTGTGAAGCTGTCCAGACAGTTCTGTGGAGAGTGTTTCTAGCTTTCATGACCTCATATTCCCCTCCACAGTAGTGAACCAAGGAGCTCCAACTCCCTGAAGCAAAGTGTCTCCCCTGAGGCCAAGGTCATCCCACACCAAGTGTCCAGATCTCAAGGCTTCTCTCCTTGAAAGAGTCAACAGGACTCCCTATCTCCTTAGCTGAAGACTCTATTTAGGAGAAAAGGATAGATTTATCCCAGAATCATCTGGTTGAGTGGTTGTCCTGAAGAGCAGAAGGGAGAATGGGAACAAAGGGAAACTGTCGCTAGCCTTGCCCCTTGTGTGTAATATTTCTCTCCCATTGCAATACACTCACACAAACCCACACCCTTTTTCACATTCACATATACAGAGTCACACATTCACACTCACACTCTCCCAAATCCACCTACATATACCTATTCTCATTCACTCATTCACACGTTTTCATACTTTGCACACAGATGCAAGAAGGCTTTGTGGCTACTATGACTGCCTGTCGGTTAAGAGTATGACTTCCTGTTGATAACATTTTACTGAAAAAATTGCTGTACCTCCTCCACCCTATCCCATTTTCACTTTTCTTGTACATGTTTTCCTCCCCAATTAGAATATAAGTTCCTTCAGGACAGAGACTGTCTTTCTTTTTATTTGTATTTGTGTTTCTGGCACTTAGGATTGCCTGTCACAAGGTAAGTGATTAAAAAATGCTAATTGTCTGATAGTATTTGTCACTTCCCCGCCCCCTTCAACCTCCATCCTTTATGATCTGCCAACAGCCAGTAAGTATGGTCTAGTTAAAGCCAATTCCTCCCAAAATGGGATAATGTGAGGATAGGTGGTTAAAGATGGAGGGCTGAAGAGAGGAAGGCTAAGAATGGGATTTGGGACTGGGGAGTGCAGAGGAACTGGGGGCTAAGGTTGGGAATCTATAGATGGAAGGATAAGAGATGAGGATGAAGATAAATTCTGAGATTAGGGCTGGGGTCCTTAAAACAGAGAGCTTAAACTGGGGAATTAAGGATAGAGAGGTAAGGCTGAGAATTGCCATGGGGACAACAGATAGATCTAAGATGGTAGCTGAGACTGGGAGAACAGGGTCTGTTGACTGGGGACCAGGGACAGAAGATTGGGAGGCTTAAAGATAGAAAACTGACACAAAGACTGAAAACAGGGAGATAAGCTTGATGATAACGTTGTAGAACTGAATCCTTAAGAGGATTGAGGATAAAGATGGGGGATGCTATGGATAGAGGGACTGGGAATGGGAGGATGAGAATAGGACAGATGTTTGGGACCTAAGAATGGTGGGGAGTAAGGATGGGGAAAAACTAAAGATGGGTTGGGGCTAAAGACTAGGGACATGAGAATAAAGGGAAATGCAGTTGGAGAAGATGGAAAATGGAGGTGATTTGGACATGGAGGAAGTTGAGGATAAGGATCAGTCCTGCTATAGGCCAAAAAGAGTCTCTCTCAATTCTACATCCCATAAAATTGGGGGAAAGGACTTGGAAATCAAATTTGCCTTTACTCTGGAACATGTATGAGTTCGTGTATGGCCACCATCTCAAATATCAAGAAACTGCAAAGTCCAAGCCTTTGGAGAGGTCTCAGTCTGCTCTCCCATGCTTCTCTCTTCAGATATCAGTCACAGATCCAGGCAAGAGGAATTCTCCTCTTCTGGATCTTTAGCCTTGTTGACCTCCCTGGGTCTTAACTCTTCTAAGAGATACCAGAGAGACCTTTGCCTTTGGCCTCAGCATTTTCCATTTTAATCATTTTTAATTCTTCTCTGATCTCCAACCACTTGCTCCTGGACCTCCTTGGCTCCCTGGACTCAGTGGTCCGATCCAGATGATTCCTGTTCACACACACACACACACACACACACACACACACACACACACACACCACTCATTTCCCTCCTTCTAAATGCTCAGGCATTCCATTCACTTCTCCCCTATCTTCTATACCCCAGACTACAAGAGTATATGCTATGGTTTAATCACAAGGATGCAGAATGCACACTTTCAAGAATGATGCACCGGGGGAAGGTGATTAGCTGTGTGTTTTAAAGTGCTATGAAAATGTGTTATTAAAAGAAAAATACCTTATTTTAGGCTGGCTTGTGCCTAAGATTCTAACCTGGTAGACAGCCCATCATTAAGCTAATGATCCTCTCTAGGGCAGGAGCCCCATTCAGGTTTCTATTCCTTTACTAGCAGCCTCCAACTATGCCAACAGCTCTAACTAGAAGCAGGGTGATGAGGGTTTTGCTCCAAAGAATTGAACCTTCACGGGCATGGATAGCACTTACAACTGAACCTAGTATGTAGAATAATTAGTTAAAATAATAGTAAGTAAAAGCTACCAGATGGTCTGTGCTTCCTCCTCCTGGCTGCTATACTCCATGTCATGGCCTCTGAGGAAAAACTGAAAGAGAAGACTTTAGTTCAGTCCAATCTCAAGCCTCTGGGGACAAGAAGTCATTCAGGCTATCACTGGGCTTCCTGGCCATCTGCTCATATTCACTGATTTCTACAACAGATAGTCAGGTCTGCTGTGGTAACACTATGACCCATCCCCTGAATTTTAGACCGAAATGCTTTCATTTGTCTAATTCAGATTGCATTCTATTTTGTTTTATTGTTCTAGCATGTGACTTGTCTTCCACCTCTGTGACCAGCATCACCTCCACACTCAAACCCAGCAGAAACTCTGTCTTCCTACTCCTTGTCCCCACTCCACAACCTACCACAGAACTAAAAATGTACCTCCATCCCTCTGGACCTGTGGCTGATACCTGGAGGCTCTCAACAATTAAATTGAATCACACAGGAAAAAGATACATTTTCCCACACTCTTAATAGCCTCCCCCAGACCAATCACTGCTTAGAAGTTTCTTGATAAAAATCCACCATTAGTAATACCAGAATATAAACCTTTGCAAGGCTAGAGCCCTGCACAATTAATTACGCAAGCTATTCTGATTTCCTATGAGACTGAGGCAGTCACTGTACAAGGCTGGAAAAGGCATCTGGAAGGAAACAAGTGAAGACAATAATGAAGGAGAGGAAACAGAAGGGCAACATGAAGGGAAATGATGGAGGAAGATAAGTAGGGATCTAGACAAGGTTTTCTCTGTCTCCCTTTCCTTGTATCTTTTAATGCTCCCTGGCAGGTCCCTTCAGAGTGTGCCATCAGATTTATAGTTAGAAGGGATCTTCAAAGGTCACTCCCTCATTTTAACAACTGAGGAAATTAAAGCATCAGCCCTGTGCTCAATCTGTCCTCTATCTCTTGTCTTCCCCCAAAGGAATCACAATTACTCTGTTGTCTAGATCTGGAGCAGAAGACTTGCTTTCCAGTGACTGATGGGCTACCTCAGGGAAAACGGATTATACTTGTTCATAAGTAGGGGCTTTGAATGGATGTTACAAAGAGGCCAATTTAGGCTTGGTAGAAGGAAGAATATTAACAATTTGAGCTATCCCAAAGGGAAAAAGACTCCCTCTCAAAGGTAGTAGGCTCACCTGCATTGGAGGTATGTTGTATTAGGGCATTTTTACTCTGGTCCAGGATGAGCTAGATGGGCTCTGAGGCCCTTTCCAATTGCTAAGATTCTGTGATTAAGACCAACCCTAGCAGGTTCAAAGCATTAGCCATGGACCAACTTTTTTAATACCTCCAAATCTTTAAGACCCAGTTTCCTTCCTCCATGGCTATGGGAGAAGGTAGGGAAGAGGCACCTCCAAGTCTTTATATCTTCTGAAGTCACTAAGCATGTTTGGTGTCTTTGTTTCTATGACCCTAAGATCTACCACCTCTGTGATGCATATGGTCTCTGCCTCTCCATACTCCAATGCTTCACCTGCCATCACTGTTCCTGTAGCCATTCCCTCACTGGAGTGATCCGGACTGCCTCAATCTTCCTGAGGTAGCCAGGACAGTGATAGGATAATGGAGAAGTCTCATTGGACAGTATACTAGACTATCATTGTTTGGGCAGAGGAGAGGGGTGCGGTATATAGCTGCAGAGTACTGTGGAAGTACAAGTAATAAAGAGACCAAGACTTAGATATCCAAAGAAGAGTCCTTCTTATAAGAAAAGAGCCTGGAGGAAGGTTTATGTGATGTTTGGAATTTCATCACTTCACAGGTTTTAGAGTTAAAAGGGACCTAAGAGGTCAACTAGTCTAATACATTTATTTTAAAGATGAGTAGGGGTAGGATCA
The DNA here is from genome assembly GCA_023548195.1 of Bettongia penicillata ogilbyi. Classification (NCBI taxonomy): domain Eukaryota; kingdom Metazoa; phylum Chordata; class Mammalia; order Diprotodontia; family Potoroidae; genus Bettongia; species Bettongia penicillata. Next base: position 847,203 of record JAJHZJ010000500.1, read on the forward strand.
AATACACATCATAGAGTAAGTAACTGAGTAAGAATATGAAGGCAGGTCTCTAATTATAAATTAAGTTTTCTTTCCACTACATTATTGTTCCTAAATGAAGGAACAACTCACATCCAGTCTTAGAGATTCACCTTGGAGAGGTAGGAATCAAGGACCCTAGAAGGGTATTGACCCTACACACATATACAGAAAAAGCTTGATCCTACACACTCACTTACACACACACACATCCATGCACATATACCCATACACACCTTTCTAAGACCACAGAAATCTCCCAGATGTCTTAGACTTCACAACAGAAGGTGGGTAGGTGGTTCGTATGGCCAAGTATGGAAGGGAAGAGATAGGGGGTTCATAGATATTCTCCCTCGTCTGGAGCTCTTATAACCTCGCCCTGACCTAGGAAGTTTCCCACATTCTCTTCCTGGCCTGGAGAGGTAGAAGTAGGGGAACTTTACTTAATCTTTCCTGCACTGGAATTGGGGTGAGGCAGCCCTCCACACTCTTCCCCTGCTGTTGATTTGTCGAGCTCCTGCCCATCTCTTTTCCATCACGATGGCTTCTGCACAGGCTGTCTCTGAACCTCTGTGCCAGTAGCAGCTACAGGGCCTTGATGCAGTGCTGCTCCAGGTAGAACTTGGATTGGTAGAGGATGTACCCCCCCAGTGTCCAGGGATGGACAGGGAAGGGGTTCTCCAAGGAAAGCTTGTTCACGGCCACAGCTTGCTGGCAATGCTGATGTTTTGGTCAAGGCAAATGATCTCCTGTAGCTCTTCATGGCTGTATCCACTGAACAATTACAGTTTGGTCCTGATGTCAGCCCAGCCAGGCCAGCAGTTTCCAAGTGCTGCACCTACTGCCCCAGGATGCACATCCCTTGGAGCATCCTTTCCTTCTGCTCCAGCTGCACCCTAAGCAAAGATATGGGCAAGGGAGCCTCATTTGTGATCTAGGCTAAAGAGAATATGAGGGAATTAATGCCAAACTAGAGGAATATAGGACCTCTGTAGAGTCTGGGAATGATTAAGGTGGTTAATGATAACTGTTCAAAGAAGAGGATTTAGTCTAGGCTGATGGTACTTCAAGGGACATTGGAAAAAGAATGTGATGACTGAGAAGGTGGTCAATTAGAAAAGGCCTGAGATCCCTAGAAGGGAGTTTGTTCAGACAGACAGAGAGCTGGAAATACAGGAGAAGCAGAGGAATGGAAAGGATGACTTGCTAGGGCTGAACCTTGACCAAGGGCTGGACAAGCATTTGGGGAGGTTCAAGACCTCAGGATATCCCAGCAGCTCAAAGGGACTGCAAGGGCAACAGCTCAGGGGTGAAACAAAATTCCATGTGGGAATCTCCCCATTCTGATCAGAAAAGCTGAGGGCAGAGGAGGAGAGGAAGTGTGAAGGAAAGTTGACTCCAGATTACACAAAGAGAAGCAAGCTGGCTCCAGGAAGAATTGTCCCCAAGGACAGAGGCTAAGTAAGGAGCCAGGAAAAACCAGTGTGGAGTAGTCCAAAGGTCATGCATAGGAAGTCAAATCTTACTCTCTTCTGTGAGAGGGGAGACAGTTATGGCAAACCTAAGGAAAAACCAAACACCTATGATCTTGAATTCCCAAATCACAGAGCTCTCAAGTGCCTAGCTCAGTGATTGACACTGAAAAGGAGAAGAACATAATAACCCATAACTCCCCTCTCCCTGACAGTGAAGGGTGGATTGATGACAGCCCCAACACGCAGACCAGCATTGCTTGGGGAGCTCACTTCCGACTTCAGGCTAGCCTAGAATGTCTCTGTTTCTCTCTCTGCTAGAATATGAGGTACTCCAGGCTCAGCCCTGGTGGAGTCACAGTCCCAATGATTTTCTTCTTTCAAGAAAAAGCTTCCTCCAGCACCCTTCCAATTCAAATATAAGAAAACCTGTTTCTTCAGTTGGTGACAGTAGCAGTTTCTATAAGTGAAAAGGAAAAAAAAAAAAAGCCCTGGGCTTCCCAGATCATGAATAAACTTGGTGTTTCCATTAGTTTTTTTATGAATAATTCATGAAACACATGATTAATTCAGATTCATGAATTATTTAGGAATAATTCTGGAACATTCTGGTCAATTCATTTTCAAGCAGCCAAGTCAGTGACTCAGATTCAGGGTCACAAAGAGTGTTCTTTCCTCCTAGACACTGGAGGAGAGATGTCTCATTCATACATTCTGACATTGACACAGAGCCTCAGCAACACACAGAAACACACACTCGCAATAAATTCACACTAGCACAGATACAGAGACATAACACATCTTCCAACAAGCAAACACTCACAGACACAAACAGGTTCATACCCAGACATAAAGCCTTATAACCCGGTCTAAATAACCGCTGCTTCAGTATGGCCTTATGCAAATTCCTTCAGTTCATCTTTCTTCTACCTGGTACAGGCTCTAAACAAACTACATACAGCCCTAAGAACACAGCCTCCCATCAGCCCTGAGGCTACTTCTCAGTTCCTTTTGACACAGATCTGAATCCAGCCCTATAGGCCTAAGGAAGTATGATGTTCATATTTATTCACTCGTCAGAAGATTTGCCAGGGCAATGTCTCTTGCTGTTCTCATTTCCCTAAGGCACATTCATGTTCTGACATTTACAGATACAGGACATACTTGTGTGAGACTATGGAGAAACCATTTTACTTCTATTTTAAAACCTTGCTCAGTTTTAAATTCTGTTCTGATTTAACTTGGATTTATAATTCCAAGCTCTTAAAGAAATAAACATATCAAAAACAGTAAAGATGGTTGTTGCTAGGTGACCATTAGAGATAAAGAGATAAAAATATATGGAGAGAGATAAATACAGAAATAGAAAGAGACAATGAGGAATACATAGATATTATACACACAGATACATGCAATATAATTATATATGCTATACATATAAACTATTTATATGCTATATATATGTATATATGTAATATATTCACATTTTAAAGCTCTTCATAACCTAGCTCTTTCTTACCTTTCCAGTCTTCTCACTCTTTGCTTCCAACACATACTCTTGATCCAGGGCCACTGGCCTCCTTCTGTGCCATGAACAAGAAATTCCATTTCTTGACTCTAGACAAATTCTCTGGTTGCTCCCTGTGGCTAGAATGCTTTCCCTCTTCATCACCTACTGGCTTCCCTGCCTACCTTTAAATCTCAATTAAAATCCCATCTTTTGCTTTTAATTATTTGGTATTTGTCCTCTATATAGTTTATTTTTATATATTTGTTGTCTCCCCCATTATATTGTGAGCTCCTCAAGGGCAGGGACTGTCTTTGGCCTCTTTTATATCCTCAGTGCCTAGGACAGTGTGTGGCACCTAGCAGATGCTTAATAAATGCTTATTGATTAATTATACTATATACATCATATTATATATACATTATATATGCAATGTACTTATATATACTTACATATGCTTTGCATACATATACAATACCTACAATATATTTATATATACTATATATACAAATATATTTTATACTTTATGCATGTGATGTATTTCCATATTCCAGATATATTTATATATACCATATGTAAAAATATACTTTACATATAAATATATTATATGTGATAGGTATATAAATGTATATATATGACATAAAATATATTATGTATATCATCTATTTATGTATGCAATGTACAAAATATATTATACACCATGTATATACAATGAATTTATATTTGCTATATACAACATATTTATATATACTATATAAAATATATAATAGATACAAATGTTTATGCTATATAAAGCATATTTATATCTGCAACATAGTTATATATAACATGAATAAAAGTATAGCAAAGGTACTATGTATTCATATATTATATAATAAATGTACATATTAATTGAGTTGTATCAGTCATGTCTAGCTCTCATGCCCCATTTGGGATTTTCCTGACAAAGATACTAGAGTGATTTGCCATTTCCTTCTCTGGCACATTTTACAGATGAAGAAACTGAGGCAAATAGGGTTAAATGATTTGCCCAGGGTCACACAGAAACTAAATTTAAACTCACAAACATGAGTCTTAATGATTTCAGGCCTGGCATTCTATCCACTGTGCCACCTAGCTGCCCCATATGTACATATACACACACACTAATCAGTCCACTTAAGCTTTGGCTTCAATGGCTACTATTCTAACGTTAAACAAAATAATCACCTGAAAAGAAATCACGTTCTAAGTGGGGGAAAGAATTATAGAATTCACTAGGATGATGAGGCATCATTTGTATGCTACAGACATGCTTCTCATCCTAATAACCATTGAATGGAACAGATAAAAATAAAAGTGTAGTGCAAAAGAGCCAGGGATTGGTGAGGATATTGCTTTAATTAGCCCCTCTACCTAAACAAAATATATAGACCTTGTGGTTGATAAAGAGGAAAGCCCATAGTAGATGAGAAAAGTCATTTGCAAGAGATATATTGTGAGGTTGAATCAGGCTGGCTTCACCCACGCCCAGATTCCCTAAGATGGAGGGACCTGAGGGATCTTCTGCAGAAAAACATTCTATGTAAACCTGCATCTTTTAAATGTATCTTAGAGGGGATGAAGGTCTTGTTCACACAGAGCACAGACACCAAGAACTGAGCAGAGTAATAAGGAATACCTCCCACATCCATTTAGACCTGTGACCTAATTCAGCCACATGATTTAGGATATGCAGTAATTTCTGCCGTGGAATCCCAACATTGAAAGGAGTCCAGAGCACTATAGGTTTCCCAAATATCTCCTCCCTGGGCAGACCAAGGAGACACCCAAGATTTCTATTTTGTCAATATCCATTTCCCAGGAGTGGAAAATTGAGGATATAATTACTGTGGACCAAGATTTGGAGGAACTAGTTAGTCAAAAATGATCTCATCAAATACTTCTGAACTAAAGTTGTTTGGGCTTAACCCTTTCTTTAGATCTATATGGAGGGCAGTGTCTGTATAACAGTCAGCTGTGATTGGTCAACACATTGAGTGGGGCTACCAGAACCAAAGAAAATGTAACAACCCAAATGTGTCTTCTCCTCAACATGGGTATAATCTCCTATGTCCAGGAGATGAGAATCCTACTACCCCATGTTGGTGCCATGAGCTCTGTACCAGTTTCCTTTTGTTTGCCGCATGTTAAAGACATTCTGCTTTTAAGCACCCCAGGCCATCTTGTGTACTTTTTGTATAAGTAAATACGTTCATGTGGTTTATATATGTGAAGTAGTTATATGCATACCACTAATCCTGGGGAGGGAGGGCTCCATAATGTTCCACAGAGTTCTATATCTGGATAAGACATCAATCTAAACTCGAGCTATATCAACTCACTTCCACTGTATGTAAATGAATAGGACCTAGAAATTCCCAAAGCCCTGAGCACCTACCTCAGCTACTCTGTGTGAGTGTAGAGAGCCTTAAACTGTTTAATCAATCAATATTTATTAAGTACCTACTGGGTGCGCAGGCAATGTGCTAAGTGCACAGTTGCACAATTATCTCTAGTGCTCAATAAAGTCTAAATGGATACTTTCATTGCCAGCATAATTCATAACTAGCTTGGCTCATTTCACCACCATCCCATTTGGCTCCAACTCTTACTTTCTCTTTTCATCACGCTCCCTAGAACCACTCACATATAAATTAAATGGAAGTTTGAGTAAGGGAAAACAAAAGTGACAATATTGGCTTTAAACTCCCAGCCCCTTAATTTCAGTAAAGTTTAAAACTTCAGTTCCTTAACCCTTTTCTTCTATGCTTATTTCCCATCCCACCCCTCATGGATATATCCAAAGACCTTATTGAGGAAATGCTTCCAACACTCTGATTTCAGTAATAAAGAGGAAAGGTAAAAGAGATCATTTCACTATGTTCCATTTTTCCTGCCCTCACCACAGCCCTTGGGAAATTATTTCCATCTTTTGATGTGCAAGCTGAGTCAATGATTTCCTCTTCCTGATCAACAGCACAAACAGTTAGCATCTCTCTTCCAGTCACCTCCCCATGTGTACCTTTGAAATGAAAAGGGCAAGGGTGAGTCACTCAGATTTCAGGGTTGGTTGGGGGAGGTCCCCACCCTGATGACTCCCTCCACATGTTACAGTTTGTACCCAGGGGACCCAATCCAACTGAATGGGAAAAAACAAAAAAGAGAACCTATTACATTCTTTAATCCGTGGACATCCAGAGAAACATCAGCCTTTTTAAAAGTCCCTTATTTTCATGAACTCTTGTTTGGTCTCTTTTCCTCCATTCACTATAATCCCCTAAGACTATTCAGCATCACACTTCCAATTTCTTTGGCTTCTCAAGATAAGGACAGTGGAGGAGAAATGCAATCCAGCTGTACAGCCAGAAGATATCACAGCAAATGTTACATATATTATTCAGTAAATCCAATTTGAGGCAGGTGTGGCATGACATATGGATTAACTTTATTGCAATTGTTTTTTAGACCTGCTATCCAGCAAATAACCCTTATCCCTATGGATGAATTCATGCATTTAATGAGCAAGAAGCATGGACCTTACCAGAATATAGCCAAGTTCAGAAAGGTGCCTGGTTGATCTTCCTCATCACTAATGACATAGTAGACAACACGCTGGACTTAGAGTCAAGTAGGTCCAAGTCTGAATCTTTGCTTTTGACATGGATTAGTTGTGTAAACTTGGGCAAATCCTTTAATTTCTTTCAGCCTCAGTTTCCTCATTTGTAAAATTGGGACTATAACCATCACTACATCATAGGGTTGTTGTGAGGATTAAATGAGATGATATGTATAAAGTGCTTTGCAAGCCTCAAAACCATATCAATTTTAGATATTATTTATTATTATTATTATTGTGGCCAAGTAAAGAAGCAGGCTGTGCCCCTGCACTGATTTCTGTTGGCCTCGATCATGTTATCATCCATAGCTACTAGCTAATCTCTTTTATCTCAGATATTCTGATTGCCTGGAGTTCAGAGAGCACAGATCTAGAATTGTGAAGGGCATGTGCCTATTAACCTTTGAACTTATACACCCCCCCCCTTTTAACATATTCCACAGGTCAAGGTCACAGAACTTGCCACTTTCAATTACGCACCTCAAAAAGCATTGTTGCCCTCAACAGAGCCTCAGAAAGTAGATTGCACATCTCTATACACTATGTGAGCAGACCGGAAATCTGGCAAGACATTCTGTGAGTCCATCAAGAGCAGGTCTTTCAGATCCTTTCCCTACAACCCTTCCTATTCCCTTAGAGCCAATATCCCATAATAGTTACTTCAGACACTCCTTTTTGAAGGCATGGATTCTGCAGGGAAGGTTGCTTAGGAGATATCTAGACCAAGTCTGCTCATTGCAGTGTCTGTTGCATAGACTTCCCATGGCTTGTGGTTGGGGAAATCCCCTCACCAGGCTCTGTCATCGTCCTGTGGGATCCATCTCCTCTTGGTCAACACTTGACATTTGCACAGGAACAGATGCATCCTGTCAGTCTAGTTCCTCATAATAGCTCTTTTCAGATAAACATCAGCTTAACCCATAATACAGCCCCTTTTTGCTGTTGTTTCATTCTTTCAGTCCTTTCTGATTCTTTGTGACACCATTTCAGGTTTTCTTGGCAGAGATCTAGAGTGTTTTACCCTTCTCCAGCACATTTTACAGATGATGGAACTGAGGCAAACAGAGCTAACTGACTTGCCCAGGGTCACATAACTGTTAAGTCTCTGAGGCCAGATTTGAACTCAAGAAAATGAGTCTTTCTGATTCCATGCCCAGCGCTCTATCCACAGCACCATCTAGCTCCTGAGAGCCCCTTTATCCCAACTTTATTCTTTAGAATTACAGTAAGTAGAAGATAGCCTATTATATATAGTACAGACACTGAAAGTAATTTGTTACACCCTCTAGATTGGTAAATGCTTCCTTCTATCATTTTCTTAGAGAAGTCTTGGTAGATCTTTTCAATTTATGCCATGGCCCACTTACATGATATTCTGATTTTTTTCAGCACAAGCAGATGATGCAAATTCAAGAGATGCTCACCTAGCTATTTCACCTTTGTCACCTGGTTTTGGAACAGTGGAAAGAGCATTGACTCTGGAGTTGAGTTTTACACTCAAATCCTGCCTCCTTGGCCTATTATGGGTGACTTTGAGCAAGTTACTTCATCTCCTTGGGTCTCAGCTTCCTCATATAAAATTAGGAGGTTGCCCCCAAGTCTCTAAGTCAGCTCTGTATCTATGATCCTATGACATGGATTTATATTGCAAACCCAAGAAATTCATCACTTATTATTGCTATTTAGTTGTTTTCAACTTTCTGGGACCCCATTTGCAGTTCTCTTGGCAAAGATACTGGAGTGGTTTGCTATTTCCTTCTCTTGCTCATGAAGAATTGAGGCAAATGGGGTTAAGTGACTTGCCCAGGGTCACACAGCTAGTAAGTATCTGAGGCCAGATTTGAACTTATGAAAATAAGCTTTCCTGATTCCAAGCATTTCGTCTACTGTGCTACCTAGCTGCCCCTATCACCTGTTAGATCTAGGCTACCTTTCTAGGATTGATGGTGGGTCAAGAAGGATTATAAATGGACCCAATGTGCCTACAGATGACATGGAACTGGGGTCAGCCATAACATTTCTTAGGGATTGAGAACTTTTGAAGACAGTTCATTCCAATGTACTCAATGGCCTCTCATATAATTGTTGAGGAAGGGGATTTAATTCAATTGGTAGGTCAAATAAGATAGGGCTTTCTTGATGCCAAACAGGAGACTTTATAACTGTGACCTTGCTACAATGTCCAAACTCAGATTTCCTGATTTTTGCAGAGAAAGATACTTTCAGAGTGACTACTGGAGACAACCCTGATTTAAAGGGTATTTTTTTTTTAGAAATTGAGGGTGGAGTAGGACTTGCTAATGTTGGGGAAAGAAGATAAGCTGCCAAGGACCTTGAAGCATGGGTTCAATCTTTCTTTCACCCATAGTTAGCAGGAAGCCAAGAGCACTTGGTCCTGCTGATATTTCTGTCTCGTGGCATCTATTCTTTCTAACTTCTAAGAGAGAAAAGAGACTGGAGATGGTTACAATCTCATGAGTTTCCAAAGGTCAGGTAAGAGAGTCACTAGGGTCATGGAATGCAGTCCATGCCAGGTTTAACAACCAGATAGCCCAAAACTGATGCCATGAGGAACGACCTTTGAGACCAAACCCAGCTGTAGCCAAGACTCATCCAGCTACTATGCCATATTTGGAAGTGAATTTGGTGGAGGGTGAAAGTTATGCAAAAACCGAATCAAGTCTGAGCTCACACTCCCCAGGGACTAAGGTGGTATAGCAAATACTGCTCCCACATACTAGGGGAAAATATTTCTATCTCTGTTCTTGAAGTAAAAATTCCTTTGAAAAAATTGAAAGAGAAAAAGGAAAAGGGAGAGTGAGAGAAATAGAGTGAGGGAAGGAAGGAAGGAAGGAAGGAAGGAAGGAAGGAAGGAAGGAAGGAAGGAAGGAAGGAAGGAAGGAAGGAAGGAAGGAAGGAAGGAAAAGAGGGAGGAAGGATGAATGAATGGAAGGAAAGGAAAGGAAGGGAAAGGGAAAGGGAAGGAAAAGAAATAAAGGGAAGAAATTAAGAGTGGAGTCCTAGGCCATACATCTTCTGGTTATTGAAGTACTACTAGTTGGCCTTAACAGAAGAAATTATACCAGGGTCGAACAGGGTCTGGTGGCTGTCAAGACTGCCCTGGAGAACTGTCAGATCAAATACTCACAATCTTAGTGAATCTCAAGAATTTAGTTTATTTCAATGAGGTCTACACTTTATTTGGATGTCATCCCCAATAGGCATTATTATTTTCATGCTTTTTTCTATGACTGATTCACATGCCTAGAATGAGAAATATCATTATTGATTCACTATCACAAAGTTTGGACTATGAGGAGAAAGAGACATTGGTAGAGATATCATTTAGCCCTTGAGTTAGGCACACCAGTGACTGGAACAAGATCACTAGTTTTTCCAGGGTCAGGTTGTAGCATCTCTACACTATAAAGAAGAGGACTTGTGGACCAGGATTATTGGTGTCCTAAGGAGGCATGTAGCAGCTGGCATTATGTCCCTGGTTGTGACCAGGGTTAATGTACAGATAGACCTTAGCTGAAGCCATGGGTCTTCGGCAGGGGTTGGTAGTACCTCATTCACAACAGTATCAAGTGGAGATATGTTTTATAATTTTTTTGCCATAGCCCCAGGAAAATACCAGTAGAAGAATTAGTATTATTTGATTGTCTGCAAGAGATTAGACTACACAGAAATATCAGTTTATGATGATCATCTTCCTCTCAAAGGCCTCCAATTCACCCACAGAGAGAAAGGTCACTAGGAGAGAGTACTGCCAGCACCATGGCCTTAGGTAGCAGCAGGGTAGCTAAGCCAATCAGTATTATAACTGAATTAGAATAAATGAGCTATTGAATTAATTAAAAATATTTTAAGGCATTTATTATAATCCATGTATTTTCCTCCTTAAGGATACCCAGTTACATTCTCAGTTTGGGCCTGGCCTACCTGGCCTCATACAGTCCTCCTGAGATTTAGTTCTTACTTATTTTTGTCTAGGGGGCATTCTTTCTCAAGGGCAGGTAGTAAAAAAAAGCATCACCTGTCCTCACCAGGGACATGGGATGACCACAAACCAGAAGCTACTCTCAAAGAGAAATGCGTGGGTGATATCCAGAGGCTAAAAAGACACTGAATAGCAAAGGAATTGAGGAACAGAGGTTCTAATCTACGACAAACAATACAAAATCGGAGCGTGTAGAGGAATGATGTCATGAAGCCGTATGAAAGAAATCAAAGTACTGGGATGAACAAAGCAGAAGAGTACAGAGATTTGAGGCTAAAAAAAATCCAGACAGGAGCAGACTTCTGGGTCGTCTGCAAAGGAAGGCTGGTACTGCTCCTCTGTCTGAGCTTTGGTTCTGCTTTTATGAGTCACTGAGCCTCAGCCTCTGAGTATTAATTCTAGGAAGCTTTTGAGCCATAAGTTAAAAAAGATTCGGGATGGAGCAAAAAAAAAAGTGCTTGAGTCAAGACTCAGACAGACCCATACTCCAGAAGGCAGATGGATAGGTGGAAATAGGTTTGGGAAGCACAGATAAGTTCTGGCAGATGTTGCTGAGTCATTTCAGTCATGTCCCTTTGTGACCCCATTTGAGTTTTTCTTGGCAAAGATACTGGAATGAATTGTCATTTTCTTCTCCAACTCATTTTGCAGGTGAGGAAATCGAGGGAAATAGGGTTAAGTGATTAGCCCAGGGTCACACAGCTAGTAAATGTCTAAGGATTTGAACTTATGAAGATAAGCCTTCCTTATTCTAAGCCCAGCAATCTATCCACTGCACTACCCAGCTGCCTGAGTCTTCCGTTACATTTGTTCTCTCACATCAAAGGTACAGGGTCTGATGGGTAGAGTTTTAGAAGTATTGTAGCCCTGGAGTAGAGAAGATACAGTACTGGGGGTGAGGTAATGTTGGAAGCTTATCCACCAAACGCCGATGAGTCATCTGAGTAGACAGTAGAAAAACATCAGAAATTAGATCAAAGATTTATACTTGAAGCAGAACCTACATACATGGTCTGAACACAGGAAAACAAAATTTGTCCACAAGACAAATCAAGCAACAAGACAAAAATCCTTATAGGCAAATTCATAAGCAAAAGAGGATAGAAAATTAATACCTCGAAAGGAAATTGAGTAAAAGTAGAGATTAAAGGAGTCAGAGATGACAGGCTTGATAATTTAACTCACTTACTATCCACTCAATACCCATATCTATTTGTACTGGGAGCAGTTTGACTCTGCTTCTCCTTTTTCTTCCTGTTTAACAAGCTGCAGTCATGACATTAGCTGACTTGGACACCATCCCTCCCACTAGGCCCAGGGACTTTGGTTTGACAATGGAATATTTTGACTAATCCTGGAACATGTAGGATACAGTCAACTCTTAGAGACTTCCCTCAGGTCCATTACCCTTACAATCCTTCAGGAATTTTAGGTGTCTTCTTGGACTCTAAGCATCCAAGATTAGATTAATTCTTCTTGTCCACTAATCATCACCCAAGAAGGATATGGGGATAATGGGAGTCAGGCTTGACATAACCTAGGAAGGGCAGGATCCTATTGAAAATGAGGTGACTCCATGGGTGGACCAGCATCTTCTAATATTAGACCACAAGAATGATAATCCCTTCCACTTTGAATGGAGTGAGTGCCCAGTTGACTACTTTCCTAAAAGGTAAGAGTAGAGATGTCAGGTGGTTAACCAGACACTCCTCAGTAGAGTGATACAATCAATTCCTTATTTAAAAACAAGCTTGATTATCTAAAGAAGAATTTGTACCTTTGCCTTGGTGCCTTTAACTACTCCTTGTCACTACATGCTGCTAGTGCCATAGACTGAGAAGTGGATGAAAGAAAAAATTAGGCTAAATTTATGGTATATCTGTTGTATACCCGTAGATGTTTGTGAGCTTTCTCTTTGATGAGAAAATAAATTCCTTGAGAAATAGGACCTTTGTGTCTCCAGCACTTAGCATGGTGCCTGACACACAGTAAGTCCTTAATAAAATTTTTTAAACTGATTGATTTGCATGAAATAATATGTTGCAAATGGACAACGGAAATGAATTGTACATAATAAATCCAGAGATATTTCTGGTGACATTTCAAAAAGTGCTCCAGGACAGTTTGACTGCTAAGTGACACTATGGATAGCATGTAGGTCTGGAGTCAGGAAGCACTAAATTCAAATCCAACCCAGATACTTAATAGCTGTGTGACTCTGGGCAAGTCACTTAATCTGCCTCAATTTCCTCATTTGTAAAATGGAATAATAACAACACCTACTACACAGAGTTGTTGTAAGGATCAAAAAAGATAGTATTTGTAAAGTGCTTAAATGCTTGTTCCTTTCTTTCCTTTCCTGTCCTAGGTGGTATATTCTTTCTGCCTATCCAAGTAGGAGTCAGGACATGAAACAAGAAATATTGCAAACCAAAGTATGAGATGAATTGCAGACCATGACTGAAAGTGAGCTGGGTGGGAAGACCACAGAACTAAAACTCCTCTTTGTGGAGAAAGGAGCGTCAGTGGCAAGAGGTAGACCACACTGCAAGGGACGTAATAGACTTTTATCACCATGTCAGCAACTACCACTATGTTGCTCTTCTCTCAAAGTGTTGGCAAGTCTATGATGAAGTCCAAGATTAGTGATGCCCTTGGCTGCAAAGGCTTTGGGAAGCCCATCATAACCTCACTATTTCCAGGTCCTGAACAAAGGCACATACTTTGCAGTATCTTACATAGTATCTTACATTATTTCTTACTCAGGATGCCAGAAGTCTCAGGGAATCACATGCAGGGCTTTAAACAACCTAGTATGTTCCATAGCTAGGCTATGATGACATAAGGGAAGGACCTCTCAATCAGCCTCTGTGGAAATGAGAATGGGAGTGGATGGTTGGAAATCAATGCCCCTTGGGGGAGAGGGAAGAAGCAGCATACTGGCCTGAAGGGCAGCTATCTCTCTAAAAGTGTGCATGTTAATTTACCCTTTGGATAGCTGCAAAGTTTGTCAGGAGTAAAGGGTCACCATGGGAATGGCTGTGCAAAGGAAAACTAACATCCAACTTTCAGGAATAGCTTATTGGTTTCAATGCTCAGGAAGATGATAATAATATGTGATATAGTGCTTTAAGTTTCTAAGGCATATACAATGTAGGGTTCACTACAGTCAGCTAGACAGTGTAGCAGATAAAGTGCTGCTCTTGAGATCTTGGAGACCTGAGCTCTAATCCTGCCTCTAACACTTACTAGCTTTGTGACTCTGGGCAAATCACATAATCTCTCTCAACCTAAGTTTCCTCACCTGTAAAATGGAGGTAATGATGTCACCTAATTCACAGAGTGGATATCATGGGGATCAAATGAAATAATATACATAAAGGGCTTTGCAAAATCACAATGTGCCATAAAGTTTAACTCTCATCACTAGCTAGCTGTTACTTGATCAGGTAACTTACAAGGGGTCTCTTCAGGATCATAATTGGAAGTATATACAGAGGGAAAATTATGGAACTTAAATACTGCTCAAATGAATAGGCAAGTGACATCAGGGATAGAGGACAGGTCACCACAATGAACCAAGTGAGTTTTCTTTCAGGGTGTTTCATCAGTGGTTCCATTGATGAAGTACCTCTCATCCTTCCAAATGCTAATTCCAAGTCCTGGCTAAAAAGAAGTATTTTTCCAAGTAGCATAATTTTGATCTACTGGAATATAATATTTCTGAGAAAAGTACACATGGCCACAGTAGGTTGGATGAACCATCAATTAGTATACTGGAGACGTTGTGCTCCACTGTGCATGTCAATAAATCAATTCCTTACTAAGCATTTTGGTACCCACCATGTTCTAGGCACTGTGTTAGTCACTGAGATATAAAAATAAAATGGACTCTGGTGTTATATTATATTCTTATATTCTATCAAAGAAGAAAAACATGTAAATAAAAGTATAAGAAACTAGTGTTGACTTAGAAGGGGCTCAGATGCCCACTACCACTGAGAGTATCAAATTCTTGGCCATGCACAAAGGCCAGGTGTAGTACTGAAGAAAGCTGTTCTCTAAAGACAAGAGTCTAGCTCATTATGTTCCTACCCCCAGAATCACTTAAACTTTAAGTCTGCCTCATATCCCCAAAGGGGAGGAGAGATATGCAGCATACAATATAAATCAAATATAAGACAGCTATTTATTTTCTCCACACAAAACAAGTGCTGAAAATATAGACCCATAAACACAAATTGGCCAAGACTTTAAACATGAAACTGGGAGGCTAACACTTGGAACATCAAGGCATAAAACATTTTATAGGCCTGCTGAATAGTTATTTTGCCTTTACCTCAGCACTGTACTTTCTGACCAGCTCCCTCAAGGTCCATGTCTTCAGGCAAGTTGAGGCCAGGGCTTGGGCTAATCCTCCTCCTGACGGTTGTCTTCCCTGAGAATGATACGGATGCAGAAAACCTATCCTGCTTCCATTCAGTTCAATCTAGGGAAGCCAGGAGACCCCAAGCTCATAAAGTTGTTTCCAAGGTTGGAAACACAGGTCTCCGGATTGTTATTTGGTAATTTAAGCTCAAGTCAATTCAAGTCACAAGCATCTATTAAATACACTACACTAAGTCTTTGGAATTCAAAAAAGCAAAAAAAAATATGATTCCTGCCCTCAAGAAGCTCCCAATATACTGGGAAAATGATATGCAAACCAGTTAGGTACAAACAAGATATAGCTATGACAACTTGAAGGTAGTCACAGAAGGAAGGCACTAGCAGTAAGCAGGGATAGAACACTCAAAAAAAATTTAGCCAAGCCCTTAGGATCCCTACCAAGGCTCACCTAGGTAAGCACATGCTCTAGTTTTCATGTGTGATCAATCACCATGGGATAGGAGGAGGGTGGAGGGAAGAGGCACCCTTGCCTCTCCATGGGAAGTACAAGAGAGAGGTTCACAGTCCCCATACACTTAGCAGATGGGAAAAGAGGGAGTGAGAATGAAAATTGTCTCTCCTTTTATAGTCTAATGAGTAGGCAGCTCTTCTGGCTCAGTAACCAACCTTCTTTTGTTGCATTTCCCTCTCCCAGATGGCATCATAGGGACCAAAGAATTTTGGAGTCATCCAAAAGCACCAAGTCTTTCAACACTGAGCCATACGAATGGCCCAGGGAGCCTAGCTCTACTCCATGCATGTTCCATTGAGCATGCTCTAACAAGAACACTTTGGGTGAGGGATTCATGTTTACTCCCATCATAAAAGTATATAAAATATACACAAAATAAATACCAGGTAATGGATGGAGGAGAGTACTAGCAGAGGGTGTGAGTCAGGAATAGCTTTATGTAGAAGCTGGTAGTTGAACTGAATTTGAAGTCAACAAGTTATTCTAAGAGTCCAGAGGTGGTGATGGAATGAATTACAGACAGTGGGGATGATGGTTGCAAAGACTCAGAAATGGGCGGTGGATTGTCAAATGTGAGAAATAGCAAGAAAGTCAGTTTTGCATGGATTGTAGAATATAGAAAGTGCAGCAGAGTGTAATAAAATTTAAAAGGTGATTGGAGCCACCTTGTAAATGGTTTTAAAAGCCAAGTGATGGAGTTTATCTTTCACTTTGTAGTTTATCAAGTAGAGGAGCAACATGGTCAGACTTGAACATCAGCATGATCCAAGATGAGTAAGTAAGATTACTTAAAAGGCTATTGCAACGGTCTAGGGGAGAAATCATGAACACCTTAACTAGGCTGCATAAGTAGAGAAAGGAGATGGGTGAATGAGATATTGTGAAGGTAGAAATGATAAAATTTGCCCATATAAGTCAAGCTAAATCTAATACAAAATAGGACTTAAATCTACTGAAGATGGCCTCTACTTTTGTCATCTAATGACATGTTTTTAGCATTTGTTTTAGTAGGTCAGTTAGGGAAGTTGTCATTATGGAGAATCCTTGTGTGAATTCCCAGTAATGGCTTTAAAACTTGATCCTGACCAGTGGCAGCAATGTCCTACAGCAATATGGCCTCCACTTTTTAGTGATTCAACTCTCTCCTATCAGCTGTTATGTTCAAAAAATAAGGCAAACTGAAGGACAAAATTCCAGGCATACTCAATTTATTGATAAAGCCAGCAATTACCAATAAAAGGGCTTTCTTGCCTCCTCAGTCAGTCAAAAGACCATGAGATAGGGCTTACTAGCCTTCATATAGTTTTAGGAAGTACAAGAGAACCAAGAACTCCTGTTATAAAACAATTTGATTGGTTACAAAATCTGAAATATCATGGATGATGGAAAATGATATGATTGCATAGAGGTCAGAGATGCAACATTACCAACAACCTTCCTTCCATTTTGTTGCTACAGAAATCTCATTGATGGTGTCCACCTGTATGGCTAGTTAGAGTCAGAGCAATAACAGTCCAGACTTTCTTGAAGGACATCTAGCATTGCAGAAAGAACAGAGTGTCTGGTGCCCACCTCCATCTTTCAAGGCTTGTTAGTGAGAAAAGACATATCCTTAATTATAGATGGGCAGTGTGATGTCTAGAGACAATATATTTCTTTGAATTAAGATGATTTGTCAGACAACTTAGCTCAGAGTGGAAAGCTGAACTTCAGACACAAAGAAACATGGCTTAAACAATTTTGCACTATGTGGTGGGTGGTACAGAATAAAATCAATTACAAAATGGAACAGGAATCAATTAAAATTTCTCACAGTCTATGATGTATTCCACTGTATCCATTTCCACTCTTTTGAACTGGAACTTTCCTAATATGAATAATTAATGTTGATAGTAAATGGTGACATTGATATAATGTTTTCAATTTGCAAATTCTTCCTCTACCTACATCTCTCATTTGAGCCTTATAACAACCTGGTGAAGTACATCTGACAAGGTATTCTTATCCCCATTTTACAGATGAGGAAACTGAGGCTCAGAGAGGCTATGTGATTTGCTTATAGTCCCATAGCTCATTGTAAGAAGTAGGATATGAACTCAAGACTACCTGACTAATTCTATCCATTGGCTGACTAACCACTTGAGCATCAAGCAGCCTATGTGGGTATACTGGGTGGGATCTTTGGAGTAAATCAAAATGTTTTCAAGGTACATCACAACCTTGAAATCTAACAATATGGTTCATACATTTCTGGAATGAGTGCTCCACTAGGGTCACAACCCAACCTTAATGATGCCACAGTATATTAACCAAACCATAAAGTAGTGTCTTCTATTTATTTTTCCTTCTCTTCTCCACTGCCCCAACTCACAGAGCCATGACTAGATTATAGGCATCCCACAGACAAAGTCTAGTGTGGTGAAGATGACAGCTTGTACTAATCAGTCCAAGAAATCAGAGTTTAGCAATAAGGGATGACACTTGTAAATCTCAGTGGTGTTTAGAGCAGTCATTGAAACAAAGACTTGTGTCTCCAATTTCCTTTTCATGTAAACAAGATTGGGGCACCAGCAGGGAATGGTGGTGTCCAGTGGACTCCCTTATATTGGTTTGTCTCAAAGAGAACCTTGTCCTTTATTCCTGGAATGGAAGTGACTGTCCCTTAAACTGAGGTGGAGAGAGGTTCACTAGTATCACTCCCAATAGCTCAAAATACGGTCACTCATAATATTAACTGACATTTACATAGCACTAGAAAGCTCAGAAGGTGCACCATCTCTAATCTGAGCCTCCTAACAACTCTATGAAATAGGTACTACATCTATTATTATCTTTATCCCCATATTGAAGATGAAGAAACTGGGGCTCCAAGAAGTCAAGTGAATTGCCAAGTGTCATTGTTCAGTCATTTTTCAGTTGTGTCCAACTCTTCATGACCCCATGTGGGGTTTTCTTGGTAAAGATACTGGAACGATTTGCATTTTACAGATGAGGAAACTGAGGCAAATAGGGTTAAGTTACTTGCCCAGGATTACATAATTACTTAGTATCTGAGGATTTGAACTCAGAAAGATGAGTCTTCCTGACTCCAAGGCCTGCTCTCTATCCACTGCAGCACCTAACTGCCCCTAGCCCATGGTGCCACATTAGTAAATTCCAGAGACAAGATTCAAACTCGACTCTGTCCTGACTCTCTTTTCCCTAAGAAAACTGCCTCTCATATGTCCAGAAACTGAGAAAAACATAATACGCAGGGTAATAACTCTGCCCCATTATTCTACTATGTATATCTTTTAGGTAAAGTCTTGAGACTTTGTCCTCATTCATCATCACCATCAATATCAGCAGGAGCATTAATATTTATATGGCACTTTAAGTTTTACAAAGTACCTTACAAATATCATATTTTATTCTCACAACAACCTTGGGAATAAGGTGCTGTTATTATCCTCATTTTACAGATGAAAAAATTGAGGCTAAATGACTTGCCCCCCATCACACAGATAGTAGGCATCTGAGACCAGACTGAAACTCAGGTCTTCCTAACTCCAGGTCCAGTCATCTATGCACTACGCTACCTAACTGCTTCCTTCAGGTGTTGCTACCTTTGAAACTGATTATCCTAAACTAACAAATGAGCTTCTCTTCCTTCCCTCTAAACCACAGCTCCTTTATCCCCTTTTCTCTTTTTTTCTTACTTCCACCAACAAGGTATCTTTTAAAAATGTGTGAATGTATATGTATGTATAAGTGTGTATACACATGCACATATATATATACACACATACACTTATGCATATATATAATGCACAATATATACTTACACTTCCCTATGTATTTTTCCCATTTCCCCCACCAAGATGTGTCATTTATAGCAAAGAACAAGATAAAGAGAAACAAGAAATAAAACAGTTCAGCAACTAACCTATAATCAACCAAGTTCAACAGAATATGCAGTGCTCCACACCCATAATCCCCTACTTCTGCAGAGAAAGGAGGGAAGTGAATTCTCATAGTTCTTCTCTGGAGCTGTTTGGGTCATTGTGATTATGAGGTTTTGTTTTGATGCATAATAATTATAGAAATATCTAACATTTAATAAGTGCCTACTATACGGTCAAACCTGACCTCAGGCACTAGCTGTGCGATTCTGGGCAAGTCATGTAATGCCTGTTTGTCTCAGGTTCCTCATCTATGAAATGGGGATTATAATAACACCTACCTCCCAAGGGTATTGTGAGGATCAAATGCCATAACAATTGTAAAGCATTTAGCACAGTGCTTGACACATAGTAAACACTTTATAAATGTTGGCTATCATTATATAACATGCTTCTCATTTCTACCTCTGGTATTGTCAACGCATTCCCTTTAAATTCACTGAAGGCGAACCCAATCATGAAGAACAGTCAAGCTTCTCATTGAGTCTCTTGCATCAAACATATTTTTTCCACTCACATTATCACTGGATTGTTGCCTAATGAATTTCTCTGTCTGAAGTACCTAAATCATTGAGTCTCCTCCCACTATCTTAGTCATGTTTAGATCAAGAGAGACCTAGAGAGCCCTTGGCCACACTTCCACCAATGAGTAGATATTATAGTAATTTGTAGAGTTCCAAAGATAACAATGCATCAGAAATGTATTTGAAACTCTTTCTGAAAGGCCTTCTCCTAACAGACTAAATTTTTACCAGAATACTAACCCTTTGTCATGAGAGAACCACCACAAGACAACAGAATCCAAAGAAGGGGCACACACTGATAATGTCCAACTGCTTCTTCATGAATTAGTACCTTCTTAAATTCCATGGCCTACTTTTACATCCAAATCAGTCACAAATAAGACTGGTCATATACCAGGCCTTACCCACAGGTGTTTCTCTTCCCTAATTATAACCTCTAACATTGCCCCTATCTGACCAGAACATCCTATCATTCAACATCTCCCTTTGCTTCATGAATCCTAGACATCTTCACCCATTAAGACCTCCAATAACTCCACTCCCTTAGTGTTTCCTCAGGCCATTATTGCTCTGACTTTATTTTTCTCCCTCTCCAACCTCAACCCAATAGTTAACCATTTCAATTCTACTTTGTTCTCTACCCTTTCATCCCTTGACAATCTGTCTTATTGCCACTTTCTTCTTGCCAAACCTCATCCCTGGATTACACCCACTTTCTTTCTCCTTCACTCCGATTTATGAACCACTGAATGAAGATGGAGCAAATTATAATACTGTGCTAGCTGGATATAGTACATATTCATGTAATCTAACCTCAAATAGGCCCATCCTGAAGTAAGGCAGATCTTTTATTCCTTCTTAATTGATTGCCTATCTCACTTCTCACAGAAGATAGCAGAAACCCTCTCTTCCCTCCTCAAGTTCTCCATACCTCTTATTATTCCATACCAAGCAGAGGACCTCACCTCTTACTTTACTGAATATATTTAGGTCTTTCAACATGAGGTGCTCTTCTCCCATTCTCTGTATCTCAAAACCTGTTGACAGCATCTCCTCCTTTCCTCTAGGGTTTGTCAAAGAGATGGACTTTTTTGTTGACAACATCAACTGCTCTATGTGTACATTTAATCCTATCCCTCCACCACCACCTGAGTTTTCTCCAACAAACTACATTCTCAGTCATCTCTCCCTGCCCCCCAGTCTTCAACTTCACTTTGTACTGCATCTGCTCATGATCAAAACTAGTGTAATAACGCTTAACTGTGAGTGACTCAGTGCTGTCCATCAGCTAGGTGCTGTCCACAACTCCAGTGCTGAAATGGACAAGTACACTAAGTATTTTTAGAAAGTTTTTTTTCTTCCTCCAATCTTCACTCCAGCAAAAAGAAAACAAATCCATTGGAATAAATATGCATAGACAAGCAAAATAATGTTCTACAATACCCATATTCAATAAATGAACATCTCATTCTGCATTCTGAATTCGTTACTTCTCAGTCAGAAGGTAGATAGCATACCTCATTGTCAGTCTTCTGGAATCATTGATAGTTACTGTACTGATCACAGTTCTTATAGCTTTCAAAGTTTTTTGTCTTAAGCTCCAAATGTATACATGATTTAGATATAAAGGGTGGCATCATAAGCAAAATTAGAGGATCATGGAAGAAATTATCAGTTGAATGTATGGATAGAGGAAAGAGTTTATGATCAAACAAGAAATGGAGAGAGTCACAGGAAACAAAATCAACAATTCTATTATGCAAAATTTAAAAGATTTCACAAAAACAATACAGCTAAAATTAGAAGAGAAATTGGGCAGAGGGAATCTTTGAAGCAAATTTCTCTAATAAAAAAGTTTAATTTCTAAGCTAGAGAACTGAGTAAAATTCATAAAAATAAAAACCATTCCCCAATTTTTAGGCTGTCAAAGGACATGAATAAGCATTTTTCAGAGGAATAAATACAAGTTATCAAGTTTTAGTTTTAAAATATCTAAACTACTAGTCATTATAAAAATACAAATTGAAATACATTCAAGGTACTATATCACACCCATCAGATTGTCTAACATGACAGAAAAAGAAAATGACAATTCCTGAAGGAGATGTCAAAAATAGATACATTAATGCACTGTTAGTGAAGCTGTGAACTGGTCTAATTATTCCATAGAATAATTTGGAACTATGTCTCAAGGGCCTGTACATACATTTTGATCCAACAATATCACTACTATGGTTGTACTCCAAAGAGATTTTTAAGGGAAAAGGACTCATATGTACAAAAATATTTATTGTAGCTTTTTCGTGGTGACAAAGAGTTGGAAACTGAGAGGATGTTCATCAATAGCTAAACAAGATTTTGATGGAATACTATTGTGTTGTAATAAATGATGAAGGGGATGGTTTCAGAAAAACTTGGAAAGATTTATATGATTTATATGAACTGATAGAAAGTGAAGTAAGCAGAACTAGGAGAACATTGTACAGAGGAAGAGCAATATTGCAACGATAATCAACTGTGAAAGACTTGGCTATTCTAATCAATGTAATAATACACAATAATTCCAAAGAATTCATGAAGAAAAATGCTATTAAACTCCAGAGAGAGGATTAATGAACTTTGAGTGCAGATAGAAGCATTTACTTGTTTTCTTGCAACATGGCTAATGGGAAAATATATTTTGCATGACTTCATATGTAAAATAAGTATAATATTTCTTGCCTTCCCAATGGGCATATGAAGGGACTGGGGGAGGGGAAGAATTTGGAACTGGAACTTTAAATTTTTTAAATGCTCAAATCACTGACAATTACACAAGTACAAGCTGACATAAATCTGAGGTATTATATATCACATGCATTAGACTGGCAAAATTGACCCCAAAAAAGGAAAATGACAAATGCTACAGGGGCTGTGGAAAAACAAGTACATTAATGCCTTTTTGGTGGAGCTACAAAATGATCCCATCCATTCTGGAAACCAATTTGGAACTGTACCCAAAAAGCTGTTATATTATGACCCAGTGATCAAACACCTATGACACCATAATCAAAGACACTATGACAAAGAGATCAAAGAAAGAGGAAAGAATCCGGCCATATATACAAAATTAAAACAGAAACTCTATTGTGGCAAAGAACTGGAAACTGATGGGATCCCCACCAGTCAAGGAATGGTTGAACAAGTGTAGATGAATGCAATAAAATACTTTGCTTTGAGAAATTATCAAAGAAAGAGTTTCAGAGAAACTTAACAATACTTGCATGAATAGAAAGTAAAGTGAGGAGAACCAAAAGAACCATTTATATAATAACAACAATTTTGTAAAGACAACTTTGAAAGACCTAGGAACTCTGATCAACACAGTGACCAATCACAATTCCAGAGGACTAATGATGAAATATGCTGTTGACCTCCAGCTAGAGAGCTAATGGACTCAGAGTGCAAATTTAAATATATTTTTTTGATATGGCTAATGTGGGAATCTGTTTTATTTTATTATACATTTATAACAAGTTTTGTTTTTCCTGCTTTTTTAATGTGTAGGAGAGGATGGTATAGGAGCAAGAGAATTCAGAACTAAAAATTAAATAAAATTGAATTTAAAACAAAGTGTTACCATATACATTTTTTCTGTTCTGTTCATTTAATTCTTCATCTGTTTACAAAGGCAGTCAAAATTGTTCATGTTTATAACTGATACCAATGATTATTCTGGCTCTGCTCACTTTACTCTGCATATCTGTTCATGTGTCTTTCTGTGTCCCTTTGAAATCATCTGTTTCCTCACTTCTTACATCACAATAGTGATCCATCACATCTGTATGCCACAATTTGCTCAGCTATTCCTCAATTAATTTATATAAACACTTTGCAAAAGTAGCAAAAGAAGGGATACTATCAAATTCTTTCTATGACACAGATATTGTCTTAATAAACCAAAAAAAATCAAAACAAAAAAGAAAACTATCAACAGTATCACTAATGAAAATTTACCTAAAATTTTAAAGAAAGTGTTAGCAAAGAGGCTAAAATGATATGTCACAAAATTTATACCACCAAGCTTTTCTGTAATTGCTGGTTATAGTGCTAACATCTATCAATATGAAAGTGAGTAAGACCAAGTTAATGACACAGCCCAACAGTCAATGATGAGGTAGCAACCTTACCTCTATTCTGTTGAAGATCCTATTATTGTAGAAGGATATCTGTATTGGCTAGAGGTCACCAAACCCTGACTTTGACAGTGTTATGTGCAGAGATGCTTCACATTACTACTAACAATTGGTTTATCTTGGACCAACCATTTGATTCCTAACATGATGGGAAACAGTGAAGAATAAGAAACATCCAGTTTAAAATTTCAATATACTTACTTATTAGGTCAATCATTCAATCAACATACATTTATTAAGAACTTACTATGTGCCAGGCATTGTAATAAACACCAGGAATACAAATAAAAAGCAAGAATAGTCCCTGCCTTTGAAAAGCTTACATTCTAATGGGATGAGGGTAGGAGAGCAATAGGAATATACGTATACATATGTAAAAGCCTTATACATACAAAATAGGTCATCTTTGAAGTGAAAGCACTAGAGTTAGAGAGACTGGAAAGAACTTCTGAAGAAGGTAGTACTCGATCTGAGTTTTGAAAGAAACCAGAGATTATAAGGGAGAACATTCCAAACATATGAGATAGCCACTGCATGGAGACTAGAAATGATACATCAAGAGTGGAAAGTAGCAAAGTAAGCTGATATGATGAAACTACAGGATGTGTGGGGAAACAGAGGGATAGTAATATATGTTAGAAAAATATAGGAGGGGAAAAGTTGAGAAGAGTTTTACATGTGAAACAGCAGAGTTCATATTTGGTTCTAAAGTTACACGTGGTAATCTCATCAGTTCCCATAAATTCACTTGTCAAATGATATGTTGATGTTTCTTGGATCTATTTCTCTAGCCCTACCCTCTTTCCTAACCTCAAGACTAACATCTCCAACTACCTATTAAACATCTCAAATCAGATGTCCCATAAACATCATAAATATAACATGTCCAAATTTGAACATGTTACTTTCCCCTAAACCCTCCCTTCTTCCAAATTTTCCTATTACCGTCCCTACTGTAATCTACCCAGTCATTCAGACTCTCAAACTAGGTATCATTCTTAACTCCTCTCTCTTAGTCACCCCCTCCCATATCCAATCTGTTGCCAATTCCTGTCAATTTCACATTCATCTCTCATATATGCTCCCTTCTCTCCTCTGACACTGCCTTCGTGCAAGCCCTCATCACTTCACTCCTGGACTATGGCAGTAACCTGTTGCTTGGTCTCTCTCTGCCTCAGATCTCTCCCAACTCCAGTCTATCCTCCATTCAGTTATCAAATAAATCTCCCTAAAGCTCAGATCTGGCCATGTCATCTTCTGACTTAATAATGTCCCTATTACCTCCATGATCAAATATAAATCCTTTGTTCAGCATCCAAAGTCCTTCACCACCTGGTTATCTCCTAATTTCAAGTCTTCTTATACCTTAAATCAATACCATTTCATATACTCCATAATTCAGTGACACTGGCTTCCTTTGCTGTTCCTCAAACAAGACACTCAATCTCCTGTTTCCAGGAATTTTTACTGGCTGTCCCCTATGCCTATAATACTCTCCTTCCTTATTTTTTCCTCCTGGCTTCTCTGAGTCCCTTCAAATATCAGCTAAAATCTTACCTTCTGAGAGAAATCTTTCCTCATCTTCCTTAATGCCCATTCCTTCCCTCTGTTAATTATTTCCAATTTCTCCTGTATTTACCTTTTTTGTATGTAGTCTTTTGTGTATTGTCTTCCCCATCAGACTGTGAGCTCCATGTAAGAGGGATTAGCTCTTGCCTTTCTTTGTATCTCTAGTGCTCAGCACAGAGCTGGACACATGATAGGCACTTAATAAGTGCTTATTACCTGACTTATGGCCACTGACATTTATTAAGTAGGATGGCAACCTGACTAGTCTAGTGCTTCAGGAAAATCACTTTTGTAACTGTATGGAGAATGAAATGAAGAGAAGAGACACTCAAGGCAAGAAGACCAATTAGGAAGCTCTAGCCTTAGTCCAAGTGAGTGATGATGAGTACCTAAAGTAGAGTGATGGATCTGTGAGTGAAGAGTAGGATACATAAGTGAGAAATGTCTTGAAGATAAAAAGGACATGATTTGGCTGTTTGATATGTGGGATAAGGAAGAGTGGGGAGTCAAAGATGACACTGAGGTTGCAGACCTGGATAACTGGAAGGGTGGTGGTGTACTTGGCAATATTAGGAAAGTTGGAGATAGGGGTGTGTTTGGGGGAAGGGGAGGATAGTGATTTCTATTTTGAACATGTTGAATTTGAAGTGCATACAGGACATCTAATCCAAAATGGTGGCCCAAGTTGGTGTTGCAACACTTGCACTTTGGAGAGAGACTAATGCTGAATATATAAATCTGGGAGTTATCTGCACAAAGACGACGATTGAACTCATGGGAACTGATGAAATCACCAAGAAAGAGGATATAGAAAGAAAAGAGAAGAGGGCCCAGGACTGGATCTTGGGAGGCATAGATATGTAATACAGTCAAAGATCCAGCAAAGGAAACAGATAAATAGTTTTATGAGGAGGAGAACCGAGAGAGAATGTGTCACAAAAACCCAGAGGGGAGTGTATTCAGAAGGGAAGAAGAACAATCATTTCAAATGCTGTAGAGAGACAAAAAAGAAAGAAGGCTAAGAGAAAGCCAATAACAATAATAGTTATCACTTGCATGGTGCTTTAAGGCTCACAAAGCATTTTACATACACTTGATCTTTGCAACAATCCTTTGAAGTAGGTGGTATTACTGTTCTCATTTAAGGATGAAGAAACTGAGGCTAAGGGAGGTTAAGTGATAGATAGTAATTATCAGGGGCACTGTTTGAACTCAGACCTTCCTGAGTCCATATCCAACACTATCCACTGTACCAATTAGCTCCTCTCCATTTGGCAATTAGGAGATCATTGGTAATTTTGGAGTAAGAAGTTTCAGTTGAGTAATGAGGTCAGAAACCAGATTTGTAGAGTCTTTAGAAAAGAATAAAAGGAAAAGACATGGAGACATGAGTGTAGGAAGTCTGTTCAAGAAACTTGATTGTGGTGAGGAGATATTGTAGGATCTAGTAAAACTATTTTAAGACTAGGGAAGACTTGGATGTGTCTGCAGGCAGCAGAAAAAGAAACAACAGGAATGGAGATATCAAAGATTGGAGAGTAGGGATGATGATAGGTACCATATGTCAGAGAAGATAGAAGGGACAGAATCAAGGCTATATGTCTAAACGGATTGACCTTAGCAAGAGGAAGGACCACCTCTTCATCAGAGTAAAGAAAAAGATAATGGGGGGCAGGGGATGATGCCGGGGGGTTGTAAGATTAGAAGAAAGGGTAAAATGGGAGTTTTTTCTCATTTAATAATAAATGGCCTTAATTATTTTCTTTGAAGTATGAGGCAAGGCCCCCAGCTGAGAGGGCAGGGGTAGTGATATTATGGGAGGCTCGAGGAAAGAGGAGTAGATATAAAACAGTCACTGGAGTGAGTTTGATAGAAAATCAATTAGGGAGGAGTAGAAGGATTGTGCTTGAAAGGAAAACCACTCCCCAAAAAAGAAGAATCAAGGGAATTGCCAAAGAGAAAAACCTGCCTAAGAAAAGGAATATTTTGAACCACAGAAAAAGATAAGAAGAAAAGGACGGAGGGGAGAAATAAAAATGGCTGATGCCTGTCTGCTCACCAGCCCAGTACAGCATTGCTACCATCTTGCTCAGTTAAAAGAAGTAATTAACAATAAAAGCTTTTCAGGCTGATAAAGGTTTGCCATGGGACCAGTGCCTGTGCATGGACTGGTGGTTAGAAAACATAGCATTATCATCATCATCATCATCATCATCATCATCATCATTATATTTATGTAGCATCTTATGTTTTACAAAGCATTTTATTATAACTAATGCTGATAGCTGACATTTGTGCCAGATTTATGATTTACAAAGCACTTTGTATACATTTTCTCATTTGATTCCCATGAACAACTCCAAAAAGTAGACTAAGCAAGTAATTTCCCCATTCTACAGAGAAGGAAACTGATGATTGGATGGTCTGAGTAAGTGGTAAAATCCAGATTCCAAATCAGGTATTTATACTTCAGTACTTTCAATATACAATGCGGCTTTTGAACACACAGTCTCTTTCCAAATGTATCCCAACTTTCTATGGCCAAAAGCAAACAGGACTGGGAACCAGGACACCTGCATAGCTGTTAACACACTTTCAGGTTCCAGAACTTTCTATGAATATCTTAGTAATCGTGCATGTTCAAAGCACAATTTTCAGGAACCTGGTAACAATTGTAATAAGTAACTTAAACGATTTTCCTGGGTGTTGTGCTGGGATTAGAACACCATCTCCAAGATTCCCCAGAGACACCCTAATGCACTTACTTTGTGTTGCTTTGGGTAATATGATACCTGAGCCAGAATTTTCAAAGCATCCTGCCTGAATGAGATTGAACATCCCACAGATACTCCACATTGTGGTGTCTCTTAGTTATTCAGTATGATTCCCCATGGTCTTATAAAGCAAGGAGCCATGTAACTTCCCCAGAGGCTTCTGCAGGGGAGGAGATGAGAAGCTGGGAAACTGAGGCAGCAAAAAAAGTACAACTTTGGGAGGACCTAGAAGAACTTCAGCAACCCCAGGGATGTGACAGCCCACTTTGGTCACTATTAAAAACTGCCTTCACTCATCCTAGCCATCATCCTTCCTCTCTGACCTGCCTTCATCTTACAGCAGAAACTTTCCTGGAACCTCAAACACTGACCTGATTCCACTCTGTCACTCCACTCCATTCTATCATCACTCTTTTCTCTCCCATATGACCCACCACATCCTGACAATTTTATTCTAGTAGGTTGATAATGAACCCACTAAAACCCCCAACCTGGGACCTAGTCAGCAATCAAGGCTTCTTTCTTCAGTTTCCAGCATCACATAAATTTGTTCAGTCATTTCAGTCATGTCCAACTCTTTGTGACCCTACTTGAGATTTTCCTGGCAAAGATACTGGAGTGGTTTGCCATTTACTTCTCCAATGCAACTGATAGATGAGGAAACAGACAAACAGGATTAAGTG
The DNA here is from genome assembly GCA_023548195.1 of Bettongia penicillata ogilbyi. Classification (NCBI taxonomy): domain Eukaryota; kingdom Metazoa; phylum Chordata; class Mammalia; order Diprotodontia; family Potoroidae; genus Bettongia; species Bettongia penicillata. Next base: position 876,406 of record JAJHZJ010000500.1, read on the forward strand.
ACTTGCCCAGGGTCACACAATTAGTAAGTGTCTAAGGCTAGATTTGAATTCAGGCCTTCCTGACTCCAGCCCTGGCACTGTAACTGCTGTACCACCTGGTGATAAATAATCTCAACAATGGAAAATGACTCATTCAGAGAGGGTTCTGAATTGAGTCAAAGGCCCTAGGTTCAAATCCTAGCCTTGTCACTTACTAGCTATTAGACCATTTCTATGGATTTGTTTCTTTGTCAGAAAAAAAAATGACATGGTTGAACTTGTCAACCCCTAAGTTCCATTCCAGTTCTAAAGCAGGATCATTGTGGCTTCATTCTAAGGGCAGCTGTGGTCTCATCTGGTCCAAGTATAGGCCCTGTTCTTCCATTTAGAGGGACCTGTGTGACTTGGACTGAATATAGCCTGTTTTTCTATGTCCCTTCCTCTGGAGAGCAAGGCTCCCAAGGCAACCTCACTCCAGAACTGAGATTACATCAGGAACTCAGGAAATGAGAGAACAGAAGCTGTTGAAGCTTCATGCCCACATGCTTCTTGGGAGGACGGTCTCTCCTGCTTTAGGATACCATAGCCTGAAGTGATGTGAGCCCTGGTCCAAGACTTATCTATGGCCTTATTTTTATCCAGTTGCTCTGGCACCAAGGTATGTCTGCTTCCTGCAGCTTTGAATGTGGCCAGCTACTTAGAGACCAGAGAGGATGCTCACAGAAATCCAAACCAGAAAGGCCCCCAGATAATTTTGTTTTCCCTCAAGCCTGAAATTGGGAGTGTTTGCAAGAAGAAGAGTTGTATCCAGATATAAAGAACCTTACCCTACTGATAAACTGAGTCTTTATATTGACCACAGTCTGGCCACTTAATCAGACCCAGAGCAGACCTCTAATTCTAGTCACAGAATGCCTTCTAAACTTAGACCCAAAAGGATCACAGGGTCATAGATTTAGACCTAGAAGAAATCTTAGAGGCTCTTTGGTCCCATTCCTTTCCTTACAGGTAAGGAAGCTGTGGCCTAGTGAGGTTAAGGTCACACAGGTAGAAAATGGCAGAGGTGGGGATTTGAACTTGGGTCCTCTGGCTCCAAATCTGTTCCTCTTTCATGTTTTTCATGCTGAGACTAAGCCTTAATCCCATCCATCCTAGGCACTAATTCTTGTCCACAAATTAGGTTTTATGGCCAACCAAAGAATGACCCAATCACAAACTGACCCATAATTGAAGTCTAACCCCTAAACCAGGGTCCAGGTTGAACTATAATCCCAGCTATAGAGTGGATCCTAACTTCATTCCTGAACTGAGTAAATATAAATCTCAGCGCAAACTCACCCCTTACTCTGGTCAGATACTGACCACCTAAACCCAGAAATAGGATGAACTCTTCCTACCTCAATCACAGACTGAACACAAACCCCCTAACCTGGGTCCTAGATTGACCTTAACCCCTTCAACAGACTAAATTCTAACTCCTATCAGATACTGAAACTTAATTCTACCTACAGTCTGAGCCACTAATCAAACTCACTAATCAAAATCAAGATTGATCCCTAACTCCAGCTCTAGAATGAATCCAAATACTGATCACAGACTAGAACCTAAATCTGGAGCCGAACTCAGCCCTATCCCCATTCACAGATTTCCATGAATATCTGTCATTAACAGAGTCCAACTCATAAAACAACCCTTAATTCTCAAAACTCACTTTCAAACAAAAAACCACTCTAAATCCTGGGTAACAAGCTGATCCTTAATATGATATAAAACTAAACCCAAATACTGTCCCAGACTCTACCTTAGCCCAAAATAGAATCCTAATCCTGGCAACAATTTCAGCCCTAGATCTTGGCCCAGGCTAACCTAAAATCCCAACCATAAAGAGACCTGTCCTATCAGACAGAGATTGAGCCCTAATGCTAGTCTAACAAATATGGCCTAACTGATTATTGACAAGCCAATCAAACGGGGCTTCTGACCAATGCTGGGACTTTTTGCCTGCTATTGTGTAGGTGAAAAGAGGCAGAGAGAATGTATCATACGAATGTAATGGAAAACTATTGTTATAAGAAACGATGGAGGGGTGGAGCCAAGATGGCGGAGTAGAAAGACTCAGGTATGCTAGCTCCGAACCCACAGCCCATATATTTCCTGCAAGAAGAACTCCCCACAAATTCTGGATCACTGCAAGGCATGCAGAAACACAGTGGAAAAGATTTCCGTTCCAGAGAGCCCTGGAGAGCCGTCCCCAGGGGTCCATCACGCTTCGGACAGCAGAGTCCACCCCTGCGCTGCCCTGGCCATGCGGCCCCAGAGGAGCAGATCCGAGCAGGCTTCAGGGACGGACTCTCCAGCGGCCGGGAAGGTCCCTCCGCCCACAGACGCTACAGGCCAGTGAGAGAGACGTCTGGGCTGGCCAAGAGGGGAGCGGGGTGTCTCCGTGACTCGGGGCCCCTCAGGAGGAAGCGGCAGAGGCAGGGGCAGCGGCAGTGGCAGCGGCCCGGGACAGCAGGCAGCAGCAGGCAGAAGCTCAGGTCTCTGCATAAACCCCCTGAGGGAACTGAGCCTGGGAGGTGGCCCTGCCCCCACCAAAGCACCAGAACTTAAGCTCACATTAAATAGCAGCCATGCCTGCCACGGAAAGCCCATTTGAATCTCATACCCCAAGCACTAACTGGGTGGATCTAGGCAGGGGTGGACAGGAATCTCAGAAGTCAAGTAACTGGCTGGGAAAATGCCTAGAAAAGGGAAGAAAAATAAGACTATAGAGAGCTTCTTTGAGGGGGTGCAAATGATCCCGCCTTTCAATTCTGATGACGAGGAAATATTCTTACCATCAGGGAAAGACGTGGAAGTTGGGGCCTCTGTATCCCAGACATCCCAGGGGTATGTCCGGTGGGCTCAGGCCATGGAAGAGCTCAAAAAGGATTTTGAAAAGCAAGTTAGACAGGTGGAGGAAAAACTGGGAAGAGAAATGAGAGAGATGCAAAAAAAGCATGAAAAACAGGTCAATACCTTGCTAAAGGAGACCCAAAAAAATGCTGAAGAAAACAACACCTTGAAAAATAGGCTCACTCAATTGGCAAAAGAGGTTCAAAAAGCCAATGAGGAGAAGAATGCTTTCCAAAGCAGAATTAGCCAAATGGAAAAAGAGGTTCAAAAACTCACTGAAGAGAATAGTTCTCTCAAAATTAGAATGGAACACATGGAGGCTAATGACTTTATGAGAAACCAAGAAATCACCAAACAAAACCAAAAGAATGAAAAAATGGAAGAGAATGTGAAATATCTCATGGGAAAAACAACTGACCTGGAAAATAGATCCAGGAGAGACAATTTAAAAATTATGGGACTACCTGAAAGTCATGATCAGAAAAAGAGCTTAGACATCATCTTTCATGAAATTAACTGCCCTGAGATTCTAGAACCAGAGGGCAAAATAAGTATTGAAGGAATCCATCAATCACTGCCTGAAAGAGATCCAAAAAGAGAAACTCCTAGGAACATTGTGGCCAAATTCCAAAATTCCCAGGTCAAGGAGAAAATATTGCAAGCAGCTAGAAAGAAACAATTCCAGTATTGTGGAAATACAATCAGGATAACACAAGATCTACCACCTTCCACATTAAGGGATCGAAGGATGTGGAATAGGATATTCCAGAAGTCAAGGGAACTAGGACTCAAACCAAGAATCACCTACCCAGCTAAACTGAGTATAATACTTCGGGGGAAAATATGGTCTTTCAATGAAACAGAGGACTTTCAAGCATTCTTGATGAAAAGACCAGAGCTGAAAAGAAAATTTGACTTTCAAACACAAGAATGAGAAGAAGCATGAAAAAGTAAACAGCAAAGAGAAGTCATAAGGGACTTACCAAAGGTGAACTGTTTACATTCCTACATGGAAAGACAATATTTGTAACTCTTAAAACTTTTCAGTATCTGGGTAGTTGGTGGGACCACACACAGACATACACACACACACACACACACACATACACACATGCACGCACACACAGAGACAGAGAGCACAGAGTGAATTGAATAGGATGGGATCATATCTTAAAAGAAATTAAGGTAAATGGTGAGAGAGAAATGTAGTGGGAGGAAAGAGGCTGAAATGGAATGGGGTAAATTATATCTCATTCAAGAGGCAAGCAGGAGACTTTGTAGTGGAGGGAAAAAGAGGAGAGATGAGAAAAAAAACATGAAGTTTACCCTCATCACATTTGACTAAAGAAAGGAATAAAATGCACACTCATTTTGGTATGAAAACCTATCTTACAATACAGGAAAGTGGGGGAGAAGGAGATAAACAGAGTGGGGGGGATAATGGAAGGGAGGGCAATGGGAGGAGGGAGCAATTTGAAGTCAACACTCTGGGAAGGACAGGATCAAAAGACAGAATAGAAACAATGGGGGCAGGATAGGATGGAGGGAAATACAGTTAGTCTTACACAACACGACTACTATTGAAGTCATTTGCAAAACTACACAGATATAGCCTATATTGAATTGCCTGCCTTCCCAAAGGGAATGGGTGGGGAGGGAGGGATGGGGAGAATTTGGAACTCAAAGTTTTAGGAATAACTGTTTAGTATTGTTCTTGCTACTAGGAAATAAGACATACAGTTAATGAGGAATAGAAAGTCATCTGGCCCTACAGGACAAAAGAGAAGATGGGGACAAGAGAAGGGAGGGATGATAGAAGAGAGGGCAGATTGGTGATAGGGAAAATTAGAATGCACGGTGTATTGGGGTGGGGGTAGGGGATAAAAGGGGAGAAAGTTTGGAACCCAAAATTTTGTGAAAATGAATGTAAAAAAAGTTAAATAAATAAATTTTTATTAGAAATTAAAAAGAAACGATGAACAGGATGCTGTCAGAAAAACCTGGAAAGGTCTATACGAACTGGTGTAAAGTGAAGTGAGCAGAGCCAGGAGAACCTTGTAGGCAGTAACACCAATATTAAACAATGCTCAAATGTGAAGTACTTAGCTCTTCTCAGCAATAAAATGATCAAGACAGTTCCAAAGGACTCATGAAAAATGCTATCCATCTCCAAAGAAAGAACTGGTGGAGTTTAAATGCAAATTAAAGCAGATTTTTTTTTAACTTTCTTTTTCTGATTTTTTTATTTGTGTTTTCTTTCACAGCTTGACTAATATAGAAATATGTTTTGCATGACTGAATATGTATTAACTATATCAGATGGCTTGCCATATTGGGCAGTAAGGAGGGGAGGGAGAAAGAAAGAAAAATTTAGAACTCAAAATCTTCCAAAATATGAACATTGAAAATTGTCTTTGCATGTAATTAGAAAAAAAATACTATTAAACAAAAAAGAAAGAGAGGCATGGTGGCAAAGAATTGGAAATTGAAGGGCTGCCCATCAAGTGGGGAATGGCTGAACAATATGTGGTGTATGGATGTAATGGCATACTACTGTGCTATGAGAAGTGACAAGCAGTTAGATTTCAAAAAAACCTATAAAGACTTACATGAACTGATGTAAAGTGGAATGAGCAGAACTAGGAGAACATTGTACACAATAACAGAATATTGTATAATGATCAACTATGCATGACTTAGCTCTTCTCAGCAATACAATAATTCAAGACGATTTCAAAAGACCCATAATGAAGAATGTTATCCACATGCAGAGAAAAAACTGACACTTTGAATGCAGATCAAAGCACACTATTTTCACTTTCTTTATTTTTTCATAGCTTTTATTCCCTTTTGTTCAGTTACTTCCTTTACAACATGACTAATATGGAATGTTTTTTTAATTGGTGCATTAAAACTAAATTTCAACTTAAAATGAAAGGAGACACAAATGGTTCAAAACACTCTTTGGAAGAGATATGTGAAAAGATTTTGGAAGCTGCAGACATGTAGGGGAAGCTGGCTCCTCAACATATCCTTAATTTCCTAATTGCCTCCCTAGAAACTGGGAAAGAGAATGTTCCCTTGGATGAGGAGCAGAACATCTCTCTTGGTTTAAACCAAGAGACTCCCAGCTGGAGAACTCATCCACTCGTGTTTTTTATGGTAGATTCTAATCTATATAACTTTCTCCCATTTCTGTTTGTTGTTTGCTTGATTAAGTAGGTTTGTTTTCTAGTCACTATGTCTCATGGTCTTTTCTATATCGAGAGTTTAGTGGGGAGGGTACAAGCCAATAGGTTTAAGCTTAGTGCTACTCCCATTTCAAGAATGATTGAGAAGCATCTTTTTTTGAACACCTAAAAAGTCATACGGCAAACCAGTAATATTAGAGAGGGGCAGATGAATATAAATCTAGCTCAATGTCCTTCTTGGAGAGAGGTGTGGGAATGGGAATCTAGACAGGATCCTTTTTCTCCCCTTAGGCAAAATTGCATCCTCCCCTTAAGAGGAATGGATCATATTCCACCAATGTTGATGCATCATGGATTTGGAATGTGTAGAGAACCAGGCTTGGATTCAGGAAGACCTAAACTAGCATTCTGTCTTGGGTATTTATTGGCTGTGTGACACTGAATAAGTCATTTAACCTCTTTGATCCTCCTTATCTGTAAAATAGGAGTAATAATAGTCTCTTCCTCATGGAGTTTCTTTGAGAATTAAATGAAATGATATATGTAAAATGTTATGCAAACCTTAAAGCATTATAAAAAATTTGAGCAACAATCTGTGTGACCCTGGGTAAGTCACCTAACTTCCGCTTGTTTCAGTTTCTTCAACTGCAAAATAGGAATAACAACAGCATCTACGTCCCATAGTTGTGAGGATCAATGTGATAATATTTGCAATAGGCTTAGCGCCCAGCACATAGTAGGTGCTATAAAAATGCTAGCTGTTATCATATTTATCTTCCCATTTCTTAAACAGCCTCGTGGAATAACTGGATGTTGTGAGTAGGTGTGAGTCCTGATAGTCTCAGGTATAGAGTTGAACATTTCCTACCAGAATCTTCAACATCTAGCATTAGAGTTTGGTTTGTGGCGAAGGTACTAATTTAACCTAGTCTATGACCAAAGTTAAGGCTCAAAAAGTTACTGGAGCTTGGATTCAGTCAGCAGATGGGTTTAGTGGTTCAAATGAACAGTCATTTAGGTTTTAGTCTGTCCGTGGGGTTAGTAGTCAATCTGTTGTCAGCATTAGGAGTCATTTGTGCTTGTGGTTAGGGGGTTTGCACATCAGGGTTAATGGTGGAGCTGGTGTTAGGTCTCAGTCTAGAGTTGGACTTAACACTTCCTCAGTGGGTAGGGTCAGGCTTCAATCTATGACTGGTGTTAAGTTTCAGTTTGTCACTTGAGTTGGAGCTCAATTTATGACTGAGTCTAGGGTTCACTCTGTGTCAAGATTTTGGGTCTGTATTTGGATAGGGTTAGGGCTCAGTGGAGCTAGGTACACAGCTGGCTGTCTATTGCTTATTTAATATAAGTGCATGTGCACATTAAGATAGATGTATCCACATGAGTTGCTTAAATTTATAGATGTGGCTCTAGGTGACATGAATAGATCTCTGGAATATGAGAGTGTCATGGTCCCCTTTGGCAATCTGATGAAGTCTACAGACCACCTCTCAGAATAATTTTTAAATGCATTAAATACATAGAATTTAAAAGGAAACCAAAGGTTAGTGAAAATAAATGCAATTTTTTTCCTAGCTAAGTTCATTGACACCATGAAATCAATTGACACATCTATGAACACCAAGTTAAGAACACCTACACTATAGAGAATCCAACCAAATGCATATCAGAATCTAGGCAATATAAATTTTTCATCCATTTAGTCTTTCCAGTATGGATGGATGAATGGGCCAAATTCCACTGAATAATTACAAATCTATTTCAGGGAGTTTTCTGGGGCTGGATGTAAATAGCACAATGTCATCCACAAACAGGCACGTCCAGGGACTCCCAGGGAGTCAATCCTTCTTAAACTTGGATTCTTCATCGAATCTCCTTTTTTTCAGTGTCAAATACTTTTGGGAAGCATCCATCTTCTTGTTTATGCCACTTCTAACATTTATTACAGAGGGTCATTGAACAAGGTTGTTTCTGTTATTATATCTTTCAAGGGATTTTTATGATTTCTGTGTTTGGATGGGAGATACTTTGTTGTAAAAGAATCTATAGGGCAAGCTTTTTTCTAGCAAATCAAATTCTTTTTTCACAATCAATGCACAACAAGCATAATGGAACCCTATATTCTCCACATATTCCAGTTGCAAAATTAAAAAGATGTGATTCATAATTGAAATATCATTTGCAAAAGCCTCCTTGTTCCCTATTAATGTCATCATTAAAATGTCTTTGATTCATGTACTGTTGAATCACAAAGATTTTTTATGGATGGGAGAGTAGACATACAGACTCTTATTCTATTTATTTATTCTCTCTTCATTGTCTTTTTTGGTATTAGTAAGGTCAAAAAATTTTCCCACACATTTGGTATCTTCTTCTCATTTGGACATTTTTTATGTCAGTCCCTTAATGACTGCACAATTGTGCAAAGAGACTCGATTAATCAATAAACATGTATTAAGTACCCACTATATATCAGGCACTGTGCTAAGTGCTAGGGCTACAAAGAGGCAAATAACAGCTCCTGTCCTCAAAGAACTTAAAACCTAATATGCTTGGTCCAATCCAGATACTTTTCCAGCCTCTGTTCTCCCTAGTGCAATGTTTGATTCCTTTACAAGAACATCTGTGACAGTGATATTAAGATTTAAGTGTAGTCTTTGATCAAGAAAATTTCTCATAACAATTTTTGGCAAATCTTTTCTATTTTTTGTATTTGTAATCCTTTCATTTTCATCCTTGAATGTCCTTGGAATGATTTTGCTTAGTTGAATACATTACCAAATTCTCTTTAAATTTGTTTTGTGTACTATTGCCTCTATCTGCTTGATAAGATAATACTACTTATAATCATCCATCATCCTTTTTTGTAAGATTTCATAAACGAGTTTATAGTCTGACCTGGATTTGGTTTTGGTGATCGTCTCTCTCCATCTGACAAATAAATGTTTGCTGACTGAGGCTCTTTCTGATCTCTTGATTTCCTTTGTTGTGGCAGTTAATTTACAGTTAAATGTCTAGGTAAAATTATTTTAGTTGATGTTAAATTTCATTTTATTTTCTATTTCCCATTATTTTATTTTCAAATACTTATTTAAATAGTCACTACTTTTTCTTATCGTTTCTTGTTTTTTATTAACTCTGATCTTGATCCTGACAAGTCAATAATTCAACTCCACACAGGCAGTTAACTTGGGGTTAACTCCTATATCAATAACAAATCTTTTCCTGACTGTTAAAGAATAATCTATTTTGTTCTTTATGGTGTTTTTGGTCAAATCAAGTATCTACCACTTCTTTTCTCATAGATTTCTATAAAATCTTTGTTCTCTCATTGTTTCTTCCTGAACCATGCTTTTCCATATATTTCTTCCATCTTCACTTCTCCCTTTGCATTGAAGTCACCAAGTATTGACATGAGCATTGATTTTATTTAAAGAATTTCATCTCTTTTTCTAAGTGAGCTGTCTAAAAGGTCATAAAAGCACCCTAGCCAAGGACTTCAGCAGATCTGGAAGCTTGTAGCAGTGGAAAGTACAGCCAAGCAGCCTTCAGAGACTTTTTGTTCAACAGAAAGTGGCATCAGAAAGAGACTGCAAAATGAATGGGGAGCTGTCCCATCCAGCAGAGACTAAGGACAGGAGTGCTATAATATCAATAGACAATATCCTCAACCCTGCAGATGCATGTGCATCTTGATCACACATGTTCTCTCAACTCAAACAACAGGTTGACACCTAAGTTTAGCTACAGACTAATCAATAATCCCAAACACACACTGAGTGTTAACATAGCCTCGGAGTGATTCCCATCATAGCTATGCACTGAGCCCCTAACTCTCTCAAAAAGCTGAGTCCTAAACTTGGCCAAAGACTGCAACTTAACCATGTTCAAAGAGTGAACTCCAGCAATGGCCATAGACTGACTCCAATTACAAACAAAGGTTGATCTTCCTGTAAGACCCTATCTTAACAGGTACAGGTGACTTGAAGGTTTTCACAAAAGAGTCAGGTAAGTCAGTAATGCAAAAAATAATAGACCTTTATTATGATCTATTCTGGGGAGTTAGGTGGTTCAGTAAATAGATTGCTAGGTCTGTAGTCAGGAAGACTCATCTTTCTGAGTTCAAATCCAGTCTCAGATACTTACTGTGTGACACTGGGCAAATCACTTAGTCCTACTTGCCTCAATTTCCTCATCTATAAAATTAACTGGAGGAGAAAATGGCAAACCTCCCCAGTAGCTTTGCCAAGAAAACCCCAGATGGGGTCATGAAAAATCAGATACAACTGAAACAAAGCAACGACAACATAATACATTCTAAGTTACACAAAGGAGGGCCCAAGCCCAAGACTAAGCCCTGTGGTTATCACCTAAATCCTTACTCTCATCTCTAATCATAGAAAAACTCCTGTCACAGACCATGAACTTCACCTTCGTTACAGAATGGCTCCTAATCTTACCTACAGCCAGACAACTGATAAATTGGCACTGACTGACCCCTCATCCTGGCTACAACTAATGCTTAGTCCCAGCCACAAAATGACCCAGGATAATAATTTAGGTTTGTACCAATTGACTGACCACACCCTGAGCCTTAACCTTCCTCAGTTACACAACCCTTCTCAAAGATACTCTCCCTGGAAGCAAACTAAGATGTATGCCCAGCTACAGACTGACCACCAACTCCAATCAACAACTGATCTCTAATTTTGGGTACAGGTTGAAACTAAATGTACATCGTAAATTTGGAAATAGACTAACCCATGACCACACCCATGTCTCCAAATTCTAGTCATGAACTGATCTCTGTCTCTAAAACCTAGACTTATATTGAGAAATAGCCTTAGTCACAGAATATATCCTAATTGGGTTGTATTAGTACCTAACTGAGACTAAGTCCCAACTCCTGAGCACAAACTGAACTTCTTCCCCATCAGCCATCTCATCAGTGTACCATTAGTACCAAGGGGAACCAAGGATATAACTCAGAATTTCTTGGCATAGCTCATCCCCACTGCTCTAGTCACAGCTAAGAATTTCTCTCATACTCACAAAATCAGGAGGGTCATCTCCATTCATGAGGGACAGCTCATTATGGTGATTAAGATGATTATATCTCTAATTATTTATCCCAGGAGAGTTATCTGCTTCATGGCAACAAGACAACAAATGTAACCATCCCTTCTGTTGGAAAAATTAACGTGAATCACTTTCCACTTTTCCCCATTGAATTAAGACTCCAATTTATTAACATAGAGCCTCTTCCACATCTGAGAACTTTAGCCTGGTTATTCATCTAGAGACATGCCAGTGACTCAGCATAAACTTTAATTGTTCAAGATCTCACATATAGGATCATAGATTTATGGCAGGAAGCCTCTAAAGCATTTCCATCCAATTCTTCATTTTACATGTAAGGAAACTGAGGACCAGAGTGCTAAAGAGACTGTTGCTATTCAGTCATGTACAACTCTTTATGACCCCATTTGGGGTTATCTTGGCAAAGATATTGGAGTGGTTTAGCATTTCCTTCTCCAGCTCATTTTATAGATTAGGAAATCGAGGCAAACAGGACCAAGTAACTTGCCCAGGTTTACAGCTAAGAAGTGTTTGAGATTGTATTTGAACTCAGCAAGAGGAATCTTTCTAATTACAAACCCAGTGTTCTATCCACTGCATCACCTAGCTGCCCCTATACCTAAAGTCACATGAGTACTAATTAGCTGAGCTAGAATTTGATCACAGCTCCCTGACTCCAGATTTGACATTCTTTCCATTGAACCATGGTGCCTTCCCACAAAGTAGTCACTGTGACGAACACCCTGCCTCATTTCTTTTACTTCATCCAACCCCATGCTGAATAAACTGAAAAAACCTTGGGCAGAGCCCTAATCCTAAATGCCTCTGACTCTATCTCTGATCCTTACCATAATTTGACCCTCCCCCAAATCTAGACCAAACCATAAATTTGCCTAGAGATCAACCCATCATCATGGCCACAGATTGAATGCTAACCCTGACTGATTCTGAATTCTAGTCACAGGCTGAGTCCTAATTCCAGGTATATACTGACCCCTGATAAATAGCCAAAGACTAAGTCTTGAACCAAGTTCCCCCCAGCCTGATCTCAAATCCCAAACTCAGACTTACCCAAATTTCTATGCACAGACTAATTCGTATTTCTTGGCAAAAACTGAGCTCTAACACCAAAGAGAAACAGATCCTTTAACCAGCCACAGACCAAATAGCACTTCCAGGAACTGTCAAATACTTGGTCCCAGCTGCATAATAAAAGCTAGCTAACTTTATAGTAAGGGTCAGGGGGCTGGCCTTAGTTCTGCCCTCCCCTCACACAACTTCCAAGGGCTCTGTGAGTTTCAGGAAAATTCACTTCTCTGGAGCAGGAAAATTATGCAAGTAGTAGTAGGCTCAGAAATAGACAAGTATAGGAACCCATGGGCTTCAGTCTGTGTTCAAATCATCTATTTTTATTGACCACCTAGGGTCTAAAAACAGTCCAAGTCACAAAAACACAGACAGCACCCTCTACCCAACTTCCTTCTCTAGGATGGACAGAGTTTGTTTGGGCCATTAGGTTCTCCAGCACCTCTTCCTATCCAACAACTCCATAATGACTTTCCTTAGAACACAGGGGTCTAACATAATCATCCCCACAAAGACCAAACTTTCAGATGTGAGATTTCAACCATGGGATGGAGAAACATGGGACTGAGTACCAAGACTTGGCTCTGATCCTGAATTTTCCAGGACTAATTCAATGTGTGATCTGGGGCCTCAGCTTCCTCATTTGTCAAATATGCATAAAGGACCTTAGAAACCTAGTCCAATCCCTTCATTTTGAAGATAAGGAAACCAGTGTCCAGAGAGGTGAACCAACAATATACAGCTGGTACCTCTGCTATAGGAAAAGACAATCAAATGAGATGATGGTATTTTGAGAAGCCTAAAGTACATTATACGGTCATGTTCATTCCCCAGGGAAGTAGCAGCACTTTACAACCCTTTTGGGTCCCCTCCTTCAGGTAGAGAAGGGGTCCTGAATTGGCTATTAGCTTCAAACATTCCTCTCTCTGTAAGCAGTAGGGTTGTATCTCTCCCCTACCCCCCAAAGAGGATAGGGAAAGGCAAATAAACTTGAGTTTTAGGCATCTCCATCTCACCACTATCTAAGAGCTATAAAAATGAGCTGCTGTGCCTGGAAAGGGTAATAGTTAATGTGAGGGTGATGAAAAAAAATATAAAAAGTCTGTCTCTGGACCTTAAACCTCAGTGTTATGAGTAAGTTTTCCAGGTACTTGTTTTTATTAGAATCAGTCCAAGAAACCAGTGCCTTTGTTCTCAGACTTTTCATCTTTCAGTAATTTATCTAAGCATCCCTGATCATTGAACCCTAACACAAGGCACTGTGTTCTGACTTTCTTAACAAATGAGCCTACTTAGCTCTCCAGTTTCATGGTTCTTCTGATCTGAACTAAGTCCTTAAAATTATCTTTCCTCCTTCTTCTGGCACTATAATCATAACTGTTTGCCTAAGTCTGGCATTTACTCCCTCTTCCCTTCTCTCTCCACCTCCACGTGTTCCAGAGCAAAAGAGTGGGTTTATTTGTAAGAGTAAAGAGAATATACAAGTTCAGAAGCAATGTAAAAAAAACCACACATAACTAGAACAAGATCATGGTGACTTGGCTCCAGGTTGTTGAAGTTCAGGGGGCACAAAAATTTAGCATTTATGACTTCAGCAGCAAATACCACCATAAAGAGTAATTCCTCTCCCTCTTGGCCAACAGTTTGTCAATTACTCCTTGTATTATTTTCACATCAAGAATGATCAAGTTGATTTGAGGATCTATTTAGCACTGCCTGCTCCAGAGGTTAAAATTGCTAGTACAGCTCTGTACAAAGCAGAATTGTTAGAAATGAAAACACAGCAGTTATTCATTTTATAGCCTTTCCTTTTGGGCAGAGGCAGAGGAGAAATATAAGCCGAGTAATTTAGTAGTAATATGTTACTCTATTAGAAACCCACGACATTTTCTTAACTCTTGACCTCTCTTGGTTTCCCTCCTGTCAGCCTATTCCTCCTCAGGTTATTCCTCCTCAGCCTCCATTACCTATGTAATGTTAACTACTAGAGTTTAAAGATCTTCCCCACCCATAATGGGCCTGCTCATTAAGGAAAGCTTGATTAGAGGAGGCCTACACCTTTTGTTAATTTTCTAATGAGGCACTGGTTCTCAAGGGTTGTAATGCCCTCTGGTTCTTTGGGGCTTACTCATTGAAAGTGTTTTTTGCACACACACCCCAGCGCCCTCCTATGCTTTGAAAACCCAGATGTTGGTGCTTGCCTCTCTGGTAACTGTGTATGTGTGACCAGACAGTTTGATCAGTCTGTTGATCTGTCAGACAGCTGGAAGCCCTACCCATTGATTTTGATTTCTCTGTATTTTCGCTGAAGTTCAGAGTGCTCGCTTTTCCCCCTGAACCAAGTGAAAGACAGATATGCTTGATTAAAGTGATTGCTGACCCCTCAAAAAATGCTTTTCTTTTAGAAAGCAGATCTAAGAACCTGTACAGCAGGCCCTCCTGTGTATGTCGGGGTCCTTGCTTTTACACTACTATGTTCTAGGCAGTATGCCAAGCGTTAGAGATGCAAATACAAAAAAAAAAGTCTCTGCCCTCAAGAAGGCAAGGGGTACTCAAGGGTTTCATAATAGATAAATGCAATGGAGTGAAGCCTAATGGGAAATGAAGAGATGGCTGGCCTGGGCCCCTTCTTAAATGGAGGTTTTGAAGCTCATAGTTCCACCCTCCAATCAGAAGGTGGGAGAATACTAATAAGATGTGAGTACCAAGGTTAATTCAATTATTATTTGGATGTAATTTCCAGGAGGGCAAGGAATATCTCACTTCATATTTACTGTACTAGAGCTAGCACAATATTTGGTACTCTAAGTGTTTAATGCTTTTTTATTCATTCATTATGTATAACTATAGTTCACTAAGCCTAGATAGCTTCATGATTCCCTGAAACCAGAGAGCATCAGTAAAGAAATGCATCCTAAACTTGGAATACTACTATTACAATTTAGAGTTTGTTCACATGGTTACTTTGAGTTAATCTCATTTGTTCATTCTACATGCCCAGGCTCATTCTCAGCCAATCAAGAAGTCATAATTACACCAATCAATAAGCATTATTAAGCATTTACTACAAGCACTAGGGATACAAAGAAAAGGTGCTATCTATTCCTACCCTCAAGGAACTTAGTTCTAACAGAAGAAACAACATGTACATAAGTGAATATTTCCAAGTTACAGAGTAGATATGAGGTAACCTTAGACAGGAAGTCACTAACACCTGGGAGGACTAAGAAAAGCCTCTTGTGGAAGGTTTGACATCGGAACTGAGTCTTAAAAAAAAAAGTCCCAGATTCTAAAAGGCAACAGTGTGAAGGGAGGGAAAACATTCCAGGTATGAGGAATAGCCACAAAAACATGGAGATTGAAAATGGTGTGTCATGAATAAAAAGAAAAAAAAACAGCAAGTTGGATTATATGTCCAGACCATAAATCATTTTGTGGAGAGTAATATGTAAAAATATTGGGAAGGTAGGAAAAGTCTAGACTGTGGAGAATTAGAAATAGAAGAAATAGAGGAGTTTATAGTTTATCCTTGAGATAGTAAAGAACCCCTAGAGTTTACTGAGTAAGAGATGACATAATCAGATCTACACTTCCGGAAAATTATTTTGGTGAATACATGGAGAATGGATTGAAATCAGAATAGAGGTGAGGCAAGGAAACCAGTTAAGAGGGAACTGTAGTAGATCAGTAATAATACTGTGGTGGTGACTGTGCAGAGAAAGAAGGAGATATACATGGGAGATTTTGCATAAATCAGAACAAGATTGGGTAATGGTTCAGATAGGTAGGATGAGCAAGAGGGAGAAAGTGAGAATAATGATGAGATTGTATACTTGAGTTATCAGAAGGAGGATTACAAAAAAATCAGGAGAGGGGTAAATTTGGAGTAAAAGATAATGAGTTCTGTTGGGTTTAAAATGTTTGCAACTTATCTAGCTCAAAATATCTAATGGATAGTTGATGACGCAGGACTAAAGTTCCGAAGAGAGTCAAAAGTTGGATATAAAAAGTGAGATTCATTTGCAGAAAGATGAAAATTGTATTCATGTTGATGAAGTAATCTAACGAGAAAGTAAGGAGAGAAAAGATGAGGGTCCAGGAGAGAACCTCAGGGAACACCTAGAATAAATGAAGGTTACATGGATACAGATATAGATTAGATATAGATATAGATCCAGCTTAGGAGGCTGAGGAGGAACAGGCTGAGAGTTAGGAGGAGAACTAAGAGAGGTCAGCATTAAGAAAATATGGTGGGTTTCTAAAATACATACTTTGCCTATATTACTACTATATCACTCAGTTTATATATCTCTTCTGCCTTTTTCCAAAAGGAAAGGGAATAAAAATGAAGAAGGAAAGTAATAATAACTCACATCCTTGTATCTCTAATCAAAAATGGACAGAGTATGAGTAATAAAGTAAGCTGAAATTTTCACATTAAGCAGGCAAGAAAAAACTTCACAGGCATCACAGAGAATTAATGGAATGTGACTCATGACCAGGATGTAGCAACAGAAAGACATACTGTATACCTTTATCAAAAGAAACCCATTAGATAAATGTCTAATAGAGCAACGTTGTCTTTCAGGAAGACATGGTCCTGTGTCAACATTCAGGAACTAGTGGGAGAAAGCATGTAGAGATTGTAGATGTTTGTTCCGTAACGTGCTGCTCCCCATGAATGCCACAGGGGTGGAACCCTATCACTTCCAGATTCTTTGGCTCATTTAGCCCTCACCCACTGGCACTATTTTATCCTTTTATAAGCTCAGCCATTACTAACAAATCATGAAGACTCCATCTCAGTAGTTACTAAACAAATAAAACCATTTACTTAACATAACAGCCTCATGAAACCAAGAAAATACAGTATTAGCATCACCCAAACCAGTGAATTTGTCCGCTTCCAATCCTTGCAGCAGAGAATTTTGAATCTATATCATATATAACATTTTATATCCATACATATATACATATATGTGTGTATATATGTCTTGATAACATCAATTCTTCAGGTCTGGGAAACTGTGGTCACTTGATCAGGACATGGCTCAATCCTGTAATTGCTCTCATATAAACACATAGTCCACACAGGGCCTGGGAGAGATTAGACTGCCATCAGTCACTAGCCAAGCATAGCTTCTACATGGACCAGACTACTGCTTCAAATAGCAGCTCACCAGAGGAAAAGTAAATGACCTTCAGTTCCAGCAAGCCAAGACTCTGTCTTTTTCCTGGGCTGCTATTTTTCTTTCATTTCCTGGTCCTGGAAATCCATCACTGTCTGCTGGTTCCCAAATGAAACATTCCCAGCATGGAGAGAAGAGTGTCCCAGAGATGGTTTCTAGAGCAGGGTCATACCTGACATATAAGAAAAGGGAAGGTTATTGATCCATCACACCCCAGACAAGATATAACATGGCATGCAGAGCA
Organism: Bettongia penicillata ogilbyi; assembly: GCA_023548195.1. Taxonomy (NCBI): domain Eukaryota; kingdom Metazoa; phylum Chordata; class Mammalia; order Diprotodontia; family Potoroidae; genus Bettongia; species Bettongia penicillata. The sequence continues at coordinate 894,069 of JAJHZJ010000500.1, forward strand.
CTCTGAGCAACCCGATCAATGCTACCCCTGTTGCTCTTTCTACCCCTCCCTCTTCTCTTCTGTCTTTGTCATCCTTTCATATTTTTTTAAATTCATATGTGTGTGTGTATGTGTGTACAGAGAGAGAAAGAGAGAGGGAGAAATGAACCTCAAAACCCACTGGTATGGGATTCTCTCCTTATTGGTGGAGATTTATTACTAAATGTCCCATGCCTGCATGAGAGGTGGAGTTGGTGAGAGTGGGAGAGAAGAAAGATCCTAGTCTTTTGGCTTCCAGCTTTGAAAGAAAAGAGGCATCATTCTAGACTCTCTTCAGGTCTTTGGAGGAAAAAAGACTGGGAAAAAGCTGATATGTAGAAGAGCCAGGATTTCTATCATGTGCCTATCATGCTCCCAGCTTACTATGTATGCTAAAAGATTTCAGGGAATTTCCTCTTGGGTGAGTTCTTCTTTTATGTTTATTTATTTATTTTTTTTAGTTTTCAACATTCATTTTTACAAAATTTTGAGCTCCAAATTTTCTGCCCATTTCTCCCCTCCCCCACCTCAAAATGTTGGGTATTCTGATTGCCCCTTCTCCCAATCTGCCCTCTTTTCTATCATACCCCTTCCTTCCCTTATCCTCATCTCCTCTCTTTTCTTGTAGGGCAAGATATATTTCTATACCCCATTTCCTGTATTTCTTATTTCCCAGTTGTATGCAAAAACAATTCTCAACATTCATTCTTAAAACTTGTTACTTCTAATTACTCCCTCCTTCCATTTGCCCTCCCTTCTATCATTCCCCTACCCCACTTGTCCCCTTCTCCCCTACTTTCCTGTAGTGTAAGATAGATTTTCATACCAAATTGAGTGAGCATGTTATTCCCTCCTTAAGCCAAATGTGATGAGTGAGCTTCATTTTTCCCTCTCACCTCCCCCTTTTCTCCTCCATTGAAAAAGCTTTTTCTTAACTCTTTTGTGAAAGATAATTTGCCCCATTCCATTTCTCCCTTTCTCCTCCCAATATATTCCTCTCTCACCCCTTAATTTTATTTTTTAGATATCATGCCTTCCTATTCAACTCACTCTGTGCTCTCTGTCTATAGATAGATAGATGTAGATTTAGATATATATATAGATATATACATTTGTATGTGTGTGTGTGTCTAATCCCTCCAACTACCCAAATATTGAGAAAAGTTTGAAGAGTTACAAATATTATCTTTCCATGTAAGGATGTAAAGAGTTCAACTTTAGAAAGTCCCTTATGATTTATCTTTCCTGTTTACCTTTTCATGCTTCTTTTGATTCTGTTGTTTGAAAGTCAAATTTTCTATCCAGCTCTGGTCTTTTCATCAAGAATGCTTGAAAGTCCTGTATTTCATGGAATGACCATTTTTTCCCTTGAAATATTATACTCAATTTTGCTGAGTAGGTGATTCTTGGTTTTAATCCTAGTACCTTTGAATTCTGGAGTATCATATTCCAAGTCCTTCAATCCCTTAATATAGAAGCTGCTAGATCCTGTGTTATCCTGATTGTATTTCCACAGTACTTGAATTGTTTTTTTCTACTTGCTTGCAAATTTTCTCCTTGATCTGGGAATCCTCGAATTTGACTACAATATTCTTAGGAGTTTTCAGGAGGTGATCTGTGGATTCTTTCAATATTTATTTTTCCCTCTGGCTCTAGAATATCAAGGCAGTTTTCCTTGATAATTTCATGAAAGATGATGTCTGGGCTCTTTTATCGATCATGGCTTTCAGGTAGTCCCATAATTTTTAAACTGTCTCTCCTGGATCTATTTTCCAGGTCAGTTGTTTTTCCAATGAGATATTTCACATTATCTTCTATTTTTTCATTCTCTTGGTTTTGTTTTGTAATTTCTTGGTTTCTCATAAAGTAATTAGCTTCCATCTGTTCAATTCTAATTTTTAAAGAACTATTTTCTTCGGTAAGCTTTTGAACCTTCTTCTCCATTTTGGCTAATTCTGCTTTTTAAAGCATTTTTCTCCTCATTGGCTTTTTGGAATTCTTTCATCAATTGAGTTAGCCTATTTTTAAAAGTGTTATTTTCTTCAGCATTTTTTGGGTCTCCTTTAGCAAGCTGTTGACTCACTTTTCATGATTTTCTTGCAACACTCTCATTTCTCTTCCCAGTTTTTCCTCCACCTCTCTTATTTGATTTTCAAAATCCTTTTAGAGTTCTTCCATAATCTGAGACCATTGTGTATTTATTTTGGAGGTTTTGGATGTAGAAGCCTTGACTTTTAGGTCTTCGTCTGATGGTATGCATTGTTCTTTCTCATCTGAAAGGATGGAAGAGAAAGAAAGTAGCCTTCTATAGTCTTATATTTTTTCCCTTTTGGGGGCATTTTTCCAATCAGTTACTTGACTTTTGAGTTCTTTGTCAAGAGGAAGGTATATTCTAGGGGCCTATAAGTTCTCAGTTCCCCCAAGGTGGCACAATCAAGAGAGAGGAGGTTACCTGGACTGTACTCTGGGAGCAACCACAGGCACTCTATTCTACCCAGGATCTTCCTTTAGGTTCCCTCTCCAGAGCCTTCTTCAGTTCCACCACCAGCACTCTTCCTCAACCCAGAAGAGCCTCTCAGGGCTGAGATCCAAATTGGCAGCTCAATTCTCCCAGGGTCTTTAGGCAGAGGGCTCCAAAAATGGATGCTGTCACTGCAGTGGCTGCTGCTAGCAGGTGTAGACACTGTTCCCTTTTCACTCAAGTGAAATAGCTTTCTCACTGACCTTTGAAGCTGTCTTTGGCATTGGTGGGTTGAGCAATCTGGGAACTGCTGCTGGTGGTGGCACCCCGAAGCCTGTTCCAGGTCCTGTCTCTGCTAAACCGCATGGCCCACGTTGGGCTGTGCTCTGTTCCACGCCCAGTGTGAGAGACCTCTCCTGTCGGCCTTCCAGGTGGTCTTGGGCTGGAAATCTCTTTCACTCTGTCATTTTGTAGCTTCTGCTACTGTAGAATTTACTTAGAGTCATTTTTACAGGTATTTTATGGGCTATGGGGGGGAGCTTCTACAGGTATGTCTTTCTACTCCCCCATCTTGGCTTCACCCATTGGGTGAGTTCTGAGACTGTCTCTTTTGGTTGTGCTGAGTTATCTTGCTCCCAGTAGGAGAGTTCTGTTTATTGTGTAATATATATATATATATATATATATATATATATATATATATATATATATATATATATATATATATAAATGTATGTGTGTTGTCTGTGTATGTATGTATGTATATACATACACATATATGCATATGTACACACATATATACATGTATGTATATAGATTTCCTCAATTTCTGTTTTGCTATAAACTTGAATAAATAGGTTTATTTGCTATGTGCTAAATGTGTTCATTGTGGAGCTGGCATTTGGGAAAAGGGAGTCAAGCCTTGGCTATATAGCTGGATATATCCCATTAAGGGTCTACTCCCTCTTAAACATATAGAAACAACACTCATAATCTCTGCAGAAGGAGCTATTGATGCTGATGTTCCAGGTAGAAAACTTCCAATGAGAGGGAACCCATTACCTAAGATGGCAACTCATTCAACTTTTGGATAGCTCTATTAGGAAGTTCTTTTTCCTGATGTCAAATCCAGATTTGACTATTTGCAATTTCTATATATTGCTCCTTTACGCTGGCTATCCTCTACACTGGAAATACTTTGCCACTTCACCTCAATCTCTTAGTTTCCTGGCTTCCTTCAAGGCTCAGATAAATTCTCACTTTCTGCAGGAGGCAAAGTAGTCAAAGAAACTGATAAAATATGAGACCTTAATAAAAATTGATTATGCTTTAATAAAAGCATAATATCCAAAATGGATTTGCCCCACTATCCCAAGCCTTGGTCAGGTCCTCTCTGGATTATTGTGATAAGTTCAGGACACCACATATCAGGAACGACATTGGCAAGCAGGTGCTAGTCCAGAGGACAATAATAACAGCTAGCATTTATGTAACACTTCAAGATTTGCAAAATGCTTTACATATATTATCTCATCAGAACTTCACAACAATGCTACAAGGTGATTTTATTGTCTACAGTTTACAGATGAGGAAATTGAAGTGCAAAGACGTTACAGTCACAACTAAGTAGATATCTGAGGCAAAATTCAAACTCAGATCTTCCTAAGTACAAGTCTATCCTTCCATCTATTACACCATATTTGTTGTTGTTTCATCATTTCAATTATGTCTGACTCTTTTTGATCCTATTTAGGATTTTCTTGGCAAAGATACTGAAGTGGTTTGCAATTTCTTTCTCCAGCTCATTTTACAAACAACAAAACTGAAGCAAACAAGGTCAAGTACCTTGCCCAGAGTTACACTAGTAAATGTCTGAGGTCACATTTGAACTCAGAAAGATAAGTCTTCCTGACTCCAGGCCCTGCAGTTTATATACTATCTACTTGACTTACTCAGTAGCCAAGCTGGTGAGGGACTTGAAAATATATCACAGCAAAAGCTGAAGGAACTTAGGGTGTAGTGCTTTATACAGAGGGTTTCATTTGATTTGCAAAACAATCTGTGAAGTAAGTACTACAGATAGTGTTGTTCTGATTATACCAATGAGGAATCTAACTGACAGAAAAGTTAAGTGACTCACCCATAGACAGAGAACAAATGAGCATCAGAGAGCAATATAACCCAGATCTCTCTGGCTCCAAATCCAGCATCCTCTCCACTGTAACATTTGAATGTGAATTTCAGGTAGACAGAGCAAAGCTGGTGTCTAGAAGACCTCACTAGGTGGCAAACACAGGCCAAAGCAGAGGTTGCATCCAGGTATGCATGGAAGAGGAGGGATAGACTTCCCATGGCACTGGAATTTCAGTCTGGGCTTTTTCTGTGGGACATGTGCTCCAACCACTTGCTCCAGGGGTAGTTCTACAATGTCCAGGCATGAGTTGGGATTTGGGGATCAGGTTGGACATGACAGACAGGGAAAGAAGTGTAGATTTTGGAGATGGGGTGGAATGGGGGGGAAATATGATGGGAAACAGAATAGGTAGGTGGATCCTCACAGCAGCATAACCAGTGTATGACTGATGATTCTAGGACAGAAGTCATCTGTCTTCTGCCATCATTTTTGGAGACCTTTCCAGATGGGCACCAAAGGTCAGAAGGAATGGCAGCTTCCCAGAGTGAGGTTGTGCCCTACAGTGTTTCTAGTTCTCATTCAAAGGGTAAAGTTTCCTGAGAAGCTCCCAGGACTCATGATTTGCTATCTCAGAAATAAAAGACACATGGGAGAGGTCACCCCTAAAACAAATGTGGATACCCTAGATTCAGGTTTCCCAACATTCTCCCCTATGACCAAACCTCAAATGAGAAACTGACTTCCTAAAGACTCCAGATTCTCCTCACCCCATAGATTGCCAATGTCCAATCCATTTGTTATTTGTGTTCTCTCCCACTTCCTCTTCTTTTCTGATCCAACCTTCCCACCAGCCCCTTTGAGACACCTTACTGTGCCCCCATATATACCATGACTCAGTCTTTTTGAGGGTGTCATCAATCTCACAACATTCTCTGTAGATGACACCATGGTGTCTGCAGCTACCATCAGGAGAAAACAGGAAGAAATAAAGATGGAGTCAAGATCAGGGTGAAGCTGAAAAAAAGGATATCTCTCAGATAGTTCCATAGAGAGCCCTAAAGTGGTGCCTAAGAAGCTCCAACCTCCTCCTTTCTCATAATAGATTGAAAGGCTCATGATTTAGGGACTGAATCCATAAATGAATCCCAGCACTAAGTGAAATTCCTGCTTATGAGGGAAAGCAGAGAACCTAGACCCACAAAAGGGAGAGACGTACAACCCTGACCCCAGTAATCCAACTAGGGAAACCATAATGCTAGAGTTTTATTCCTGTAGTTTAACACCAGACAACAGAAAGCAACCTGGTACACTAGACTGAATCCAAGATCAGGAGTCAGGAGACCCAGGTTTAAATCTTGACTCTGTCACTACTGATATGACTTTGGGCAGGTCATTTCCTCTCTCAAGTCTTCAGTTTCCTCAGATGTAAAATAAGGGAGCTAGACTAGAGGTCTCTAGTCTGAGGTCTCTTGCAATTCTAAGGTATCAGACCCCTCAATAGTATATACGGTTTGGACAGAAGAGATTGGAGACGTCTTCATATAAATGGAGACACAAAGTTACACAAAAGGACACAGATAGAAAAACATACACATATTTAGATATATAAATTAACCCAGGAATACATACAGATAAACATAAAGACAGCCTTCTTTCTCATATATTCAAAAACACAGACACACAGGTTCCCAAAAAACACACAGATACAGATTTCAGATTTGTCCAACAACCTTAAAAACCTATGGGAACAATCAATTTCAGCATTCATCACTGATATCCCAAGTGATCTGCCTTTCCCAGCTTTGCATGGATGGTTCCCCACGCCCAGAAAGCTCTCCCTACTCCAAGGTAGCCCTTACGTGTACTTCAGATAATCCCTAGCTCCTTCCAAGGCCCTTCCTGACTCCCCAGCTTCTCTTGCTCTAACCATAAACTGTGTTTTACAGTATATGTATTTTGTATTTACTTAAGTGTTTATACCTTGTTTCTCCTAAAAAAATGTAAATAGAGCAAGGATTACTTTTTCTTTGCATACCTAGCACACAGCAGGGTACCCGGCCTATAACAAGTGCTAATAAAGGTTTATTGATCAATTAAGTGATAATCCGCCACTAGCATGTAATGGCAGTGTAATAAATAGCTGCTGACTGACTGGTTGATTGATTAAATCATGCCTCCAGTACAATAACAAAATATATGATCGGTGAAAGCCTGGGGGGGGGGGGGGTTGGGTGCCATGATTTAAATGTATTATATTTACATAACACTTCAAAGTTTATGAAGCTGTTTCCTCACAACAAGTCCGTGAGGCAGGCCATATAAGAACTACTATTCTCAGTTTGCAAATGAGGAATCCCAGACTCAGAAAAGTCAAGTAACAGGCCCAAGGTCCCAGAGCGCACCGGCAGAGCAAGGTGGAAGACTGTGGCCCAGAACTGGTAACTGCGGTTCCATACTCCTGCCCTCCAGCACACTGTCTAGCTCTCCACTTCCTCCCTGACTGGGTGAATGGGCAGGGAAAGGGCGCTTTCCCCTCTCTGCCTACCTGGTTCTTCAGTAGGCATGGAGGAGGCTGGGATCAACGTGAGTTTCTCACGAGGGTCTCCGTTCACATAGCACAACGAGCCTGCGATTCATTTCTGGTTTGTCCTGACCCCAAAGTCATTATCAGCCACATAGTGAGTTTTATATGACAGAATGCAAATTGTTTATAAAAACAAGTGTGCGAGCAGAGAGAACAAAACAATTCAGCACCGAGGCGAAGAAGAATAGAGGCGCTTTTTTTCTGAACTGAGGCAGATTAGACTGTAGACAAAGGGGAAAGAGACAGGAGGGGGTGGAGAGGGAGAGTTTCTCTGGCTTACACAGAAAAGTGGCCTGGAGGTGACACTTCTTCAGCCACTCCCAAGCATACAATTGCTCATGATTACATTCACATTGTGTGGATCTGGCAGCACACCATGGAGGGGCATTGTGTGAATCCTGAGCACACAACTGTTCATGATTATGGCTCATGTTCTATTTGCCATTTCAGAAGAGTGTTCTACTGAGAAGAGGTATGTCTCTGACCCTGGCCCGTTGTGGCCCTGTGAACCTCTGACCCAGGGTCTGCTCAGCTCCAGCTCTGGGTCCCAAGCTTAAATCTGTACCCCTTAGGTCCTGTGTCCAGGAACCTGATCTTAAACCAGATGAGAATGATCTTTGAAAGAAACAGGGAAACTAGCAATAGGTGAAAGGAAACTGGTTTGGTTTTGCTATGTGGAGGAAGAATGGAAAATGTCCTTTGATTTTCCCAAATGAATATATGTATATCGAGAGAGACAGAGACAGAGACAGAGAGAGAGAGAGAGAGAGAGAGAGAGAGAGAGAGAGAGAGAGAGAGAGAGAGAGAGAGAGAGAGAATGTTTCACAAGTGATAGAAAATATTGTCTGCCAGGGCTTCTAGCAGAGAAGAAGCTGCAGTGTGGGGTAGCAGTCAGCATGTTGGCTTCTATGTCAGAGGTTCTAGGTCAAATATTTATTCTGCTACTTGTTACCTTAGTGGTCACTGTGAAGTGGTTTCACCTCAGTTTCCTTATCTGTAAAATGAAGCAGTTGATCTTTAAGGTCCCTTTTGACTCTAAATTTAAGATCCAGACAACCCAGAGGCTGGCTACTACAGAGTATCCTAGAAATCTGATGCTTTTCTCCCCTCAATTACCTTCATTAATTGAACCTAATTCATTTTTTAAAATTATTTATTTATTTATTTTTGTTTTCAGGGAGTTTAATGATTTTTTTCTATTAATTTAAATTTTCAACATTCTGGCCTGATGCATTTTTTAATTCAACTTCTCACTTATAAGAGCAGTTCTCCCTATTTTCCTCCTTTCTAAGACGAGAGGAATTGTCTTCTAAGGCACAAAAGTAAAATAGGACATTTACTTCCCACTCCCCAGCTAGAGACCCTGGGCCAGACAAAGTCACTCAACCCTCTGTATATTCTTAGCTTCAACCACATGGGTACACTATCCCCATCTTCCCAGAAAGAGAATTCTTTGAAGCAATATCCCACACTGAGTCTGACTTGTCCATGCTCCAGTGTAAAAGTGGGGCGCTTTTTTTGCCCAGATCTATGATCTCATGCTGTAGAGAACTCCTGGTGAGTATGCTCCCTCTATCAATGCAGGTCAGCGGCTCTTCTGCAGTTGACAATCTCAGCAAAGTTTCTTGGGGCACTTGCAGACTTGAGGCAGCACAGAGATGCTTAAGTTCTAGTGTTTTCTTACAGATTGTGGAGGGAGTGTGAGTGGAATCAGGGTTGTAGTATAGACAAGGTTTTGGTGGCTGGAGATGCAAATCTTGAGGCTGAAAGGGAGAGGCTGTGGCAGTGTAATTATCAGGAGCCAAGGTCAGTAGCCAGGATCAGCAATTCCTAAGTAAGCTAAATGGGCCTGAGTCAGCAGTGATGATTGAAGAGGACAGTGGGACAAAACCAAAAACCTAATAAGATCTAGAAGGGATGGGGGGAAGAGGGTAGCTAATTTAAGGAAAACCTTGAAGATCAGGGATTGAAGGTTTATAACAAGTGTGAGGAACAAACTAGAAAAGGAAAATTACAATTTGCTGCAGATAACTTCAAGCTCTGCTGTTGCCCTCCACCTGCTCTTGGATTCCATGCAGAGAACTCCTCCTCTGCAGCTGCCTTCATTAATTTCCATAACAACCACTGACTCTATGGAGCAGTAGACAGATTTAAACCTGAGAAAGTCCCCTGTGACCAAGGGATGAAGGACCAATGACGTTCTCTAATGAAACTGGCATAAAAATCTCAACCAAGTGTTTTATAGTGTGTGCATCAATTTCTCTCAAGATGTGGGAAGGGACGAATTCTGTGTAAAATTCTACCTATCAGGATTCTGGTTCTGCTGACTTGGGTGGGTCCAAGAGAATAAATGTTACTGGTTCAAGTATCCTTATAGATGAGTGGGTGAATACAAACTCAGCTAACCCATTATTATCTGTTATCTATATATCCATCCTGAACATTGTGCCATCTGCCCTGACACTTGTATGTACCTATTTCTGCTTCTTGCTCTGGGACTGGTAACCAAATAAATACTACCACTGCCCTTCAAGAGAACATGACAATTGACTACCCTTTAACTCCACTCACAATTCCCAGGGTCTCTACGACCGAAAATTCCCTCTCTGGTCATTATTCCCCAATATGTGTTGTCTTCACTGTCAAAAGGTAAGTTTCTTGAAGACAGGAACTATCTCATGTTTGTACATGTATTCCTGGTTCCTATTGTAGTAGACACGTAGTAGGTGCACATTAAATGTTTTTTTATTCATTTATTTAAAGGTTCAAGAAGTTTCATAGAACCTTTTGATTACTCATGGGCTTTAGATACTTCCTTTCCAGGAATGGAACATTACTCCCTTTCACATGCTCTGATCCAAACTGGCCAAGGGGCTCCTCAGGCAGTGTGCTCTGTGGGTAAAGAAGAAAGTGATCCATATAATTCCTGTACAGCATTCTACTTGGAGATCAAAGCCAGTGCATTACACGAATCCAATAGGAAGGAGACTGTTCAAAACTCCAAAGTATGCTTCTAGGAGGAATCTAGCCCATAAAGTAATACTATGAAATGTTTTTATGGACTCTACCCTTCCCTTCCCTTCCCTATGTAGAGTTTTCTGTGGAAGAGGGACTTACAATGACATCAAAGGGTTATTGTGATGCTAACTCCAAGTTCCATTTCCTTCTAGAGGATTCAATTGACTATTTGAGTGGTTTGAATGTTTTCTGTGTCTGAGAGCTCCTGTAAGCCCCTTGACTATGGGGTGAAATAAAGGTTGACCTTTACAGAAAGTGCCTTTATAGAAACTGGAAATCCTGTTATCCCTTTTTGGGGAAATTCAGATGTGAAGTATATTATGAGATATTTCTTCTCTGAAGCAACTCCAGGTAGGGAGAAAGCTTCAGAGACAAAATGACCCTCTTGGTATCAGCCTCCAAAATGGGACCTGATCAATTCAGTCCAGAATCTTACAGGGGAATGAGCTGGGCCCCTTGCAGAAGCAACTTGTGCGAAGCACTTCTCATGTTTTAAAATGCTGTATAAATTCCAGTTGTTACTATTTTTGATCCATTTTGCATTCTGCTTCCAGATTAATAAGCTTCTTTAAAGAGCGTAAAAATAAAGGTAATTTAATTTTATCTAGAGTGCATGGCACTAGGCTTTCCTTCTCTTTCAAAAAAGTTAAGAGAGTGGTCACTTTTTCCCTAGGTCCCCATCTTTTTCACTGCAGCAACAAATTCCTTCTTGTTGAGAATCAGATACAGGGTAGCCTAATCCCTTGTTGGTTCTTCCACCTTTTGAAGGACAAAATTATCATTAAGATGAGTCAGGAGTTCATTAACTGATCTGCTGTGGTTCATAATTTAGAGTTACAAGAGGCATCAGAGGTCATCTAGCACATCTTCCTCATTTTACAGATGAGGAAACTGAGGTCAATGGAGGGAAAGTAGCTTACCAAAGGTCACATCTCTCACTACTGAAGGGATGAATAGGCAAAGGAATACTTAATTTCAGTTCTCCAGAAGGTATTTGAGGGCATTAGGAAGTAGGCCAGATACATGTGTAAACTATAACATGTATAAACATGTATGAACTATCAGATTGCTTGCCATTTCAGGGACAGGAGAGGGGAGATAAGGAGGGAGGGATAGAATTTGGAACTCAAAAACATTTTTAATGTTTTTTAATTGTTTTAATGTGTAAGTGGGGAAAAATTAATTTTTTTTAAATAAAGGCAACTCTTCTTGTAAAAAAAAAAAAAAGGAAAAAGAAGTAGGCCAAATGCAGGTAGTATATGTGAAGTCAGCTAGGGTGCAGGTGTATAAGGTGTATTTTCCTAATAGGAAAAAAGATAGACCAGCAGACAGACAGAGAAATTAAGAGGGTCAATAGAAGAGCACTTAGCCTGAGTCAAGACCTCAGACATTACTAGCTGTGTGACCCAGGGCAAGTCACTTAACCTCTGCCTCAGTTTCCTCATCTATAAAATGGGGATAATAGTACTATCTACTTCCCAGGCTTATTGTGAAAATAAAATGAGCTAATATTTATATAGTATTTGGCAAACCTTAAAGTGCTATATTATAATAAGCAGACTTGTCTTTGAACTCCAAAACCATTTATTAGGTATTCACATGTGATATATATATATACATATATATGGATATTGTTCGTTTGTATGTATGTATATGGATAATGCCATAATTAAGATATTGCCCAAGCCAAGAAACTGGTTTAGGGTAATATCAGAAAGGACTAAGGGAGTGTTGTCATGGCCTATAGAAAAACCATAAGGGTTCAACTCCAAAAGGCCCCATAAAAGTTCAAGCAGTCATCACCACTCTGTGTAATGCCTGGCTTAGAACCCTAGTTGATTCTAAATGACTATGCCTTCAGGGATAAAAGCACTGTGCAGGAATTCCAGATGAAAATTGTCTTAATGACTGCTAGCTTGGACAGAGGAGTACCTACCTCACAGTACACTGTGAGTGATGATACATAGGAGGTCCACACTCTTCAATGTGGTGTAGTAAGTATTCTTGTTCTTGAACAATAGACCATCCCTGCTATACTGATAGCTTTCTGTTGTGGTGTAAGCAATATTAACGTATAAGTGATTTGGTGTTCTGTGTAAGATGGGGCACGGGGAGGTGTTACTAATACAAGGATGAGGTTGGAGAAACTGCTTCCAGAAAGGCATGATGTTATGTAACAGAAATGCTTTAAAAAGATTTGGAGCATGCACAGACATTATGAAGCTAGTTCCTTCCTGCTAACAATGTGGTGAAAAGATTCCTCCTTGACTGGCTGCTGAACTAGCACTGAGGACACTCAAGAAATCTTTAGTCAATCCAGGACTAGCATCTTCACAACTACTCTTTCTGAACTTTCTGGCATGGACATGCTATTGCCCAAGCTGTTGGTTATGGCCACAAATTTCTTGGCTACTGAGCAGTATAAAAATGCTCCTTTGATACTGGCGGTCATTATTTGGTGAAAAGGTAGAAGATGTAGCCCCTGGTATTAGTAGCAAAGTGCGTAAAGGAAGGAATGTGGTATTGGCTAAGAACTGGAAATTAAGGGGGTACCCATTAGTTGAGTAGCAGCTGGACAATTATGGTATATGACTGTAATTGAATATCATTACACCTTAAGATATGATGAAAGGGATAAATAATTCTAGAGAAACCTTTAAAGACTTGTGTGAAATGATGCAAAATGAAGTAAACAGAACCAGGAGAACAATTTTTACTATAACAATAACACTGTAAAAATGAATAATTTTAAAGACTTAAGAACTCTGATTATTGCAATGACCCGCTATGTCTCCAGAGGATCAGTGATTAAGAATGCTGCCCTCCTCCTGACAGAAAGGAGATTAACTAAATGTAAAGACTGACACACATTTTTGAACATGGTCAATATAAGCATGTGCTTTGTTTGATGCAGGTATTTTTTAGGGAGTGACATAGGAGGAAGAGACATAAATCCTTATTAATTGAAAAAATTAATTTTAAGATATGCACATAAGGAGGAAAGCTTAAATGATGTTCAGGTTCTTCCTTCAAGACTGATATCAAATCCCACCTCTTAGAGGAGGCTCTTCCAGTCTCTCTAGCTCTCCAACTAGAAGATCTTTTCCCTCTGAAATTAGCTTCCATCAATTCTATTTATATATTGTAGGCACCTCATTATTTACATGTTGCTTCCTCCATGAGAACATGAGCTCCTTGAGGGTGAAGGTGGTTTTTCTCTTTCTTTTTTATCCTCAGTACTTAGCACAGTGCCTGGCATATAGTAAGCCATTTCTAAAGTCACGTTGACTAACTAATGAATGAATAAGGTAGTATGTGATTCATATCAATCTCATTCATACATCTACACTGTTATCGCTCTCTCAGTTCGCATAATCTAAGTGTTGCTATCATAAGCTCCTTACAAATGAGATGTGTGTGCCATCACTCACAGTCTATGCATACCTTTCATTTCAACTCAAGTACTCTGATTTCTCAACAACAAACTACCAATCACATACACCCAGGAAGCCATGATGTAACCATGCCTGTTATACCACTATACAATAACCATTCGTCAACAGACATCTCTTCTAGATCTCCTTTATAACAGGGTAATTAATGATGATGAATGGCTGTCCTTGCCCTATCCTTCTCATGTACCACTATTTGTCTTCCCTCTGGTTTCCCTGCTTTGACTGAACAATGACAAAATTTCTGAAACTTGACTCTTCCTCTAATGCCTCATCCAAATTGTGGTACAACTTGAGTTTATCTCCAGGTCCTGCTTTTTAAAAAGTGTTCTGTGGAGACTGAGTGGGCAGACAGTAATAGGTGACTTAAGTATGAGTTTGTAGGGAGTAGGATATTGAATAGATATATGGGAAGGGGAGTAATGAGATGGTATAAATGGTTAAATGAGGAAAAATTGTGAAGACAGATTGCATAACCTAAAGTTCTATTTAGAAAAGACACCATTGTGTCAGAAACTCCTGTGGTCCAACCTTGGAAGCATTAAATGAAAGGTACTCTTTGAAGAATAATCTTCTTCTCTTGATTTATGGTTCCCACCCAGGATCCTGGGGAAAATGTGTTCATGGCACACCCACTGTACTGTGATGGATTCATGTATCCCACAACATTGTAGAAGAAATTTTAATTAAAGTGTAGATTGTTTACCCAGAAGGAGCCTGATAAAATCCCCCTGAATACTACTTGTGTGTCCTTAACAAAGTGTGAAATTCTTTTGACATAGTTAATTCTTTGATAAGTTATGAATTTGACTTACCATGTATATTCCTTGGTCCTTTGACACAACTTTGAAACTAGCAGATTGATTCACAGCCATTTCATATACCTGAGCTAATGCCTAGTATTTGACCTTTAAAAGGGAGGAGGGTCATAGGGTATGCATAAGGGCACATAGAAGGATATATAGAAGCTTACAGTGTTCAAAGGCATTACAAAGAGACTCAAATTTGGATTGAGTTTCACACACACACACACACACACACATACACATACAAGGAAAGCATTTAGGGTTGTAAAACTGCCAAACAGTCTTCCCCTCCTGGGATTCTCCTCCTTCTCCAGGGACCTATATAATCATCCAGACTTTACAGAGCTACGATGCAAATAAGATGCTCCATAACGTGAAAGCATGAGGAATTTCTAGAGAATCAATCTCCTTCCTTGAATTGTACAATCCACATAACTCACAATACCAGTGAATGGCAAAGTCTAGGCTTTCTCTTCTATAGCAGAGCCCAATCAAAACTCTAAAAAAAAAAGAATAAATAAAATATAAATTATTCAATGAATAGCCATTTTCCATAAAAATGTATGAATTCTCCACAATAACCTACAGCCCCAAGCAAAAGGGTTCCTTTTACAGAAATCACCCTCCTTCAAGTCCTGTCTTGGTCCAATGCTTCCTACTCATTAAAGAGGGGTTATAAGGATATTTTCTTTTCTTTTCACACCAACATTCTACTATTCTTCATGGCTACTCATTTACTAGTTTAACAGACAAGATGAGAGTAAGTCTCTAAAGTTCTGAAATCAGAATTACAGTCATTAAGAGCTATAAAGGACATTAGAGATAATCTCATCCAATTCCTTCATTTTGAATAGGAGGAAACTATTCAACCAAGAGTTCAATAACAGTAACAATAGCTAACATTTATATAAGTACTCTAAGGTTTGCAAAACATTTTACATATGTTATCTCGTCTGATCCTCACAGCAACCCTATGAGATATGTGACATTATTATTCCCTTTTTATAGATGAGGAATCAACCAGTAGCTGAGAAAAGCTAAATGCCTTGCCCAGAATCACAGAGCCAGTAAATATCTGAGACAAGATTTGAGCTCAAGTCTTCTTGACTCCAAGTCTAGCACTCTGTTCAGGGGACAGCCTAGCTACCTCAACAGCAAGCTGATTCACAGAGCCAGGATTTGAATCATCAGCCTCTAAATCCAACACTATTTCTACTATGCCACATCTCCATCTTTTAATGTCATGTCATCCACACAAAATGAGAGCAAAATCTCTACAATTCTTCTTTCCTTGGGGCTCACTGTGTATTTTCTCTCTCTCTCTCTCTCTCTCTCTCTCTCTCTCTCTCTCTCTCTCTCTCTCTCTCTCTCTCCTCTCTCTCTCTTTCTCTCTCTCTCTCTCTCTCTCTCTCTTTCTCTCTCTCTCTCTCTCTCTCTCTCTCTCTCTCTCTCTCTCTCTCTCTCTCTCTCTCTCTCTCTCTCTCTCTCTCTCTCTCTCCCCTTTTCTATTCTTCCTGGATCCATTCATTACCAGACCAATCTCATTTTACAAAGGAAGAAACTAAAGCTGACAGTGATAAACTCATTTGATAAAGTGACTTGACCATGGTCACACAACTCAAAAATGTTTACTTATAGTAAGGGTCCAGGTCTGGACTTGTACCCAGTACTTGTCTTCAAGACCAATATTCTTTGCAGTACCTTATACCACCCCTCCAACGTTAAGCACTCCTTTTGATTTCCTTTGTGGACTCACTACAGTGGCCTACTGGGGGAGCTGAATGAAAATTTCATGTAGTTTGAATTTCTCATTCTCCGTAATCTAAGAACTTTGGGGACCTCTTCTAGATCTATCAAGAAGTCCAAATTAATGTCATGAAAATAGGATCTCGGGGGGAAGGTATAGTCTGTGGTTTGGATGACTAGGATCATGGGACCACACATGTTTACATAAACCTGAGCCCTAAGAGCATTTCTTTCCTCCTACCCAATAGGGCCTCAGGAATCCCTGTTTCTCCCTACAGCCAATCCCCTGCCTGGCAACATGTGATATCATCTCTTGACTTTGGGCATAAATCTCAGATTTTCAGAGGTAGAAGGTATATCTGAAGTCTTTTAGTCCAATTTTTACCTGATCAAGAATTCATTCTTGATCATTCATTCAGCAAATGATTGATTGATTGAATTAGCAAACATTTAATAAGTGACTATCATATGTAAGACACTGTGTTAAGCATAGGCAATACAAAGGCCAAACTAAACAGTGCAAGCTGTAAAGGAACTTAGATGATTTTGGAGGGAATACATATATACAACGAAGTATATACCAATTACATTCAAAGTAATTTCAAGAGAAAGAATAATAATAACTATTATTATTTATATATTTTCTATATTATATATTTATTTTTATATTTATATAGTATTTTTATATTATATATTTATAATAATAATATTATTATAAAGAATAATAATAACTGGAGAGATTGGAATGGGGTGGTTTAAGAGATGACATCTGAGCTATGCTTTCAGGAACACTGTGTTTCTTACAAGGCAGAGGTGAAGAAGAAAGGAATTTTCAAAATGGAGAAATCATTTACACAAAGTCATGGAGGTTGGAAATAGGACATCTTGTCCAGGAAATAGCAAACATGTAGGTTTGACTAGGCTGGGGTGGGGGTGGAGGGGATGGAGAGGTTCATGAAGGAGAATAATATGAAATGATACTGAAGATGTATGTCAAGGGGAGGATTTTCTCTTTTATTCTGTAAGTAATAGGTAGCTATTGAAAACTTGTTCACAGACAAACAAAATGGTCAGATCTATGTTTTGGGAATATTGATTCGATAATTTTGTGGATGATGGTTTAGGGAAGAGCAATTAAAGTGGGGGAGACCATTTGCTATGGAATAGCCCAGGTGAAAGGTGATGAGAGCCTGAGCTAGCATGGAGGCTACGTGAGTAGAGAGAAAGGGAAACATAAGCTGTGGAGCTGGGCCCCCCAAAGACTTGATGAGCAATTGAGTACGGAGAGAGAGGGAAAGTCGAGTAGGAAGCTGAGTTTGGAAATCTATGTGCCTGGAAGCAAAATGGTGTTCCCAACAAAAACCAGAAAGCTTGAAGGAGAAAAGAATTTGAGGGGAAATAGAGAGTGCCATTTTAGACATGCTGTGTTTGAAATACTTCTGAGACACCCAGATAAAGACGAACAACGGGCAGTTCTTTTCCCTTCCTCACCGCTGGAGTGAGTAAACCATGAGCTTTTCCCTGGAGGCTGGGGCAACGTGACACTGAGTCTAAAAAGCCCGTGGGAGCATGTCAGAGCCTGCCAGTATGGGCTGGGCCACCCAATATTTCAGAGAGCTAACTGCTTGAGGAGTGGCTGCAGATCCCCTAGTCTCAGTTAAGGGCTGTCTGCAAAGCTGGACAGGGCCTGGATGACAAGAGGGGCAACTCTACAGTAACCTTCTTCCAAAGGTACCGTGGAGCCCACACAGATACAACAGCAGCTCACAGCTTGCTCTCTAAGACTGTGCTGGAAATTCAATCACAGAAAAGAGAAAAATATAGACTCTGAGAAAAGGAGCTAGTAGAAAAATCACATTTCAAGACCCTTCTTCCAAATGCAAATGTAAACAGCCAATTAGGGACGATCCATAAGAAATAACATCATTAATGGATCTTTATGAACCATGAAAAATGTATTTCTCATAATGCTAAAATTGAGAGGAAAGTCACTTTTGATCCTAAAGAGTCATTCTGAGCCATTTTTTTGAAACATAGCAGTCTTTTAGTCTTCCTTTGCTGCCAGAGAAGCTGATTTTAGAAAAAGAATGAATCCTGGCTAGAGCTTTTATTTCCCATTTTATTCTCACATTTGCATTATCTCTCTAAACACTAGCTTAGACTGTGTGGTATTTTACTATTACGAAGAATATTACCTGATGACAATATGAAGCAAGGACTATATGTTTCATTTTTCTTGTTTTTAAAAATACATTTTATTTTAATCTCCCTGGATAAATAAAAGTAATATATAAACAAAAACGAAACAGAGAAAATGTCCCCTCAAAAGTACACGTTAACAAGACACAAAAAAGAATTTTAAAGTTTTGCCAAGTAACCAAACCCTTCTGTTGTTTGTCAATTACCTTGGGATCAATAGAAAATCAAGAACCCTAGGCCACCAGTCAGCCCAAACCTCCAGGCAACCCTGCCTTCCATTCCAAGGACTATTTGCTTTCATAAAAGGCCACATTTTAGAAATTGAAAATATCAAGGATTTCAAGGGTTGGAGGAAAATGGCCCAAAGAATGTCTCAGCTCCCCATCAATTTAATTCAGCAATTATTTACTGATACCCCACCATGTAGAAGCAAATAGCTGATCCCCTCAAAAAGCCAATCCCCTAACTTCCATTAGAGAGATAAAATGTAAATACAGATAAGTAAATGTAGAGTATATAAAATGTAATTTGGGGAGGGCACACTAAAAACTGGATGGAGAACCGGAAAGGCCTCAAGTAGGGTGTGGCACCTGACTTGAGTCTTGAAATGAGCAGAAACTCTTTGACCCAGCATTACCACTACTAGATCTGTGTCACAAAGACATCATAAAAATGGAAAAAAGGCCCACATATACAAAAAATATGTATAGCAGCTCTTTTAGTGGTGGCAAAGAATTGGAAATTGAAGGGATGTCCATCAATTGGAGAATAGCTGAACAAATTTTGGTACATGAATATAATGGAATACTATTGTACTATAAGAAATGATGAGCAGGCAGTCTTCAGAAAAAACTTGGAAAGACTTATATGAACTGATACTGAGTGAAGTGAGTAGAACCAAGGGAACATTATACACAGTAACAGCCACTTTGTGCAATGACTGACTTTGATAGACTTAGCTCTCCTCAGCAATGCAAGGACCTAAGACAACTCCAAAGGATTCATGATGGAAAATGCTGTCCACATCCAGAGAAAGAACTTCGGAGTCTGAATGTAGATGGAAGCAGACTATTTGTTCTCCTTTTCTTTTGTTGTTTTGTTTTCTTTTGTCTTTCTCATAGTTCCTCCCATTAGTTCTAATTCTTCTTTAGATCATGACTAATGTGAAAATATGTTTAATATGAATGTGTAAGTACAGCCTATATCAGATTGCATGCCCTCTTGTGAAGGGGGGTATGGACGGAATGGAAGGGAAAGAAAATTTAAAACTCAAAATCTTATGGAAGTGAATGCTGAAAACTAAAAATTAACTAATTATTTTTAAAAAAGAAATAAGTAGAGGATTCTAGGAGGTTGAAAAGTATTTCAAAGGCTTGGTTGTTGTACTTCATCTTCAAAAATGACATCACCATTGTAAAGTGAAATTTCAGTGTGTCCAATTGTGGCTGATCAGACCAATATGACCTCAGAATGCTCTACCACAGGTTGGGCACAGATAATCTGTATGAATCTTTAGGGTGGATATCCCAAATTTGTGCATCCTGTGTATACTTTGTGCCGTCTCAATTCTGCTTTGCTAATAATTAGAGCACAGCACCCTTTCTGATGTGGGCATGCCATGCTGAGCAGTCCTGTGCCAGTGTCTCCCACGCTGCACAGTCAAATCCAAAGTTCTTGAGAGAGATCTTGAGAGTGTCCTTGTATTGTTTCTTCTGGCCACCATGTGACCACCTGCCCCATGCAAGTTCTCCATAAAATAGTCTTTTTGGCAAGCATACGTTTCGCATTCACACAATGTGGCCAGCCCATCAGAGTTGCACTCTCTGAAGCATAGTTTGAATACTTGGCAGTTCAGCTCAAGCAAGGACTTCAGTGTCTGATACCTTATCCTGCCAGGTGATCCTCAGAATCTTCCTAAGACAGTTCAAATGGAAGCGATTCAATTTCCTGGCATAGCGCTGGTAGACTGTCCATGTTTCACAAGCATATAACAATGAGGTCAGCACAACAGCTCTGTAGACCTTCAGTTTGGTAATCAGTCTAATACTTCTTCGCTCCCAAACCTTTCTTCAGAGCCTCCCAAACACTGAGCTAGCTCTGGCAATGCATGCATCAACCTCATTGTCAATATGTACATCCCTGGAAAGTACCCTACCAAGGTTAAGTGAACTTATCCACAACATTCAGAACTTGTCCATTTGTTGTAACTGATGGTTCCACATATGGATGGTGTGATGGTGGCTGATGGAGCACCTGTGTTTTTTTGGTGTTAATTGTTAGACCAAAATTAGCAGAGACATCAGAGAATTGATCCATACTTTGTTGCATCTCAGCTTCAGAGGCTGCATTGTGTACATAATCAACTGCAAACAGAAAATCACATACCAACATTCCCTCAGCTTTGGTCTTGGCTTGTAAGCTTTTCAAATTGAAGAACTTACCATCAGTACAATAGTTGACCTTGATGCTGTGTTCATGCTTATTGAAAGTATTTGTCAACATGGCTGAAAACATCATGCTAAAAAGCATGGGAGCAAGCACACAGCCCCTGTTTCACTCCATCGGTAACTGGGAAGGCACAAGAGCTTTGTTCATTTTCCAGAACCCAGACAAACATGCCATCATGAAATTGACGTACAATATTGATGGACTTCTCTGAGCTACCAAATTTTGACATAATTTTCCATAAGCCCTCACAACTAACAGTGTCAAAGGCCTTGGTCAGATCTACAAACATTGTGTACAGATTCCTGTTCTGTTCCTGTCATTTCTCCTGGAGTTGTCGGGCAGCAAACATCATATCGACTGTTCCTTGGCCCTTTCTGAAGCCACACTGGCTCTCAGGTATGTGACCATCTTCCAGGTGAAGAATCAACCTATTAAGGAGAACTCTAGCAAGAATTTTGCCAGCAATGACTAAAAGAGAGATCCCCCTTTGATTGTCACAGGACAATCTATTCCCTTTCCCTTATAGAGATGGACAATGGAGACATACTTGAACTCCTGGGGGATAACCTCCTCTTGCCATATAACATGGAAAATTTCAGTCAGCTTTTGTATGAGCAATGATCCCCCTACTTTGTAAATCTCAGCTGGAATAGAATCAGCACCAGGTGCTTTGCCACATGGAAGGAGCCTAATGGCCCTCAAAATTTCTTCTTCAGTTGAAAGTTCAGCTAAGGAGGGATTGACTTCAACCTAAGGTAAATGGTCAGTGGACTCAGCATTTATTGATGATGTTCTGTTGAGAACACTATGGAAGCATTCAGCCCAGCTCTCTAGAATCATGTCCTTATCACTAATCAATGCGGCTCCATCAGCACTGAGTAGTTGTGATGGACCACAGGTTTCTGGTCCATAAATAGCTTTCAGGGAACCATAAAAGCATTTTGGATGGTTACTATCAGCATAAAACTGAATTTCATCTGCCTTCTTACTGAGCCAGGAATCCTGCATCCCCCAAGCTTTGCTTGTACTTTGCTTTTGGTGGAAGTAAAAGCTGCCTTCTTAGAGGTGGATGAACTATCCTGCTGGCAAATCCTGTGGAGTTCTCATTTTTCTTTTAGCAGCTTCTGAATTTCCCCATCATTTTCATCAAACCAGTCTTGATGTCTGTGAGTGCTCTGACCCAGAGGAGCAGATGCAGTGCTGTACACCAACTCTCTGAGAGTTACCCTGTTCCAAAGACAAGAAATGAAATATCATAGATGAAGAGCAGGAAGAAGACTAGTTTGGACAGAATTGGTGTGCGGGGGGAGGGCATGATATGAAATAAGCCTGGTAAGGTAGAGTGAAGCTGGATTATGAAGAGTTTTAAATGTCAGAGGAATTTGCATTTTCTCTGGGTAATAAGGAGACAGTGCAGCTTCTTGAGTAGAGGAGTGACACGGTCATCACAAATATGTAGATGGATCCTAAACCTAGACCATGGATAGATTTCAGAAGATTTGTGAACTTGGATGGGAAAAAAATATATACCTTTATTTTCACTAATCTCCAACTGAAATTTAGCATTTACTTCAATTATGAAGGAAGGCAATAAATATTATTCTGAGGAGGGATTCATGGGTTTCACCAGACTTCCAAAAGGGTCCATGACACAAGAAAAGGTTAAGAATTTTGCTTTAAAAGATTATTTTGATAACTGTGGAAAGAATGGATTGGAGAGGAAAGAAAATGGAAGCAGAAAAGCAGGCTATTGCAGAGGTCTAGGACAGAGATAGAGAGTTTAAATGAGGATGGTAGCTATGAGAATAAAGATAAGGAGACAGATATGAGATACTGAGAAAATAGATTGAACAAGACCTAGGAAATTATTAGGTATGGTGAGGTGGGAATGGGAGATGAAGAAAGATAGTAGCATCATCAACAGAAATAAAAAGTTAGAAATAGGGGTAGGTTGAGTGGAAAAGATATAGTGTTCCATTGGGTTATATTGACTTTGAGATGCCTATTGGACATCAGGATGGTGGTATGCAACATGTAATATGGGACTAGAGCGCAAGAAAGAGACTAGGGCTGGATATGCAGGTTCAGGAGTTATATAAAAAGAGATAATCCATGAACTGATGACTCACCAAACAAGAAAATATAAAGATAGAGAAGAAGGCCAAAGACCAAGATTCGTATGGAGCACAAGCAAATGGACAAATGATGACACAAAGAAACAGAAGGAATGACAACAGGTAGGAAGAAAACCAAGAAAGAACCAAGGATGGAGAGCAAATATTTAGGACAAGATGGTCAAAAGCTGCAGAGAAGTCAAGGGAAAGGAGATCTGAGGTTTTAGCAATAAGAGGTCATTTGATAACCTTGGGAGAGGAGCTTCAGTTGACTGGTGGGGCCAGAAGTCAAATTTCAGAATGTTTAGAAGCTGAGTGGAAGGAGAAGTAGAAGCAACAAATACAGATCTCTTTTTAAGAGTTTAATGTTGAAAAGAATTTATAGTCATAATGTTGTCAGTCAACAAGCATTTATTAAGAATTTACTCTATCCTAGGCACTGGAGATACAAGAGTAATGGGAGATTTGCCAGAGAAGGATGGATCATGGGAGAACATAGATGATTGTTGAGCCAGCTTCTGAGCACGCAAAATGGAAAACTCTTTGTAAAAAGCTAAGTGAATGATGAAGGAATGAATAAAGCATTTATTAAGCCCTTGTTTTTCAGAAGTTTCAGCTGTGCCCAATTCTTCATGAGCCCATTTGGGGTTTTCTTGGCAAAGATACCAGAGTGGTTTGCCTTTTCCTTCTGCAGCTCATTTTATAAATGAGGAAAGTGAGGCAAACAGGGTTAAGTGACTTGCCCAGGGTCACACAGCTAGTAAATATCTGAAGTCATATTTGAATTCAGGTCTTCCTGACTCCAGGTCCAGTACTCTGTCCACTTTAACACCTAGTTGCCCCCAATTAAGCAATTAAGCACTTACTATGTGCTTACTGTGTGTACTTATTGGGCTAAACACTTGAGAAATAAATAGAAAAATACAATAGTTCCTTCACTCAGGACATTCACAATCTAACAATACACACAGAAAGTTTCAGCTGCTTATCAGATGGAAAAGTCCTATGGCCTTCAGGGTATGATGGAAAAGTATCTCTTCTTTGACGTCATTTCTGCTGATAAAATCACATAAAGTTCTGATGCTGAACCATTTGATGGTACCAGGGACTTGGTGGCAAGAATTTTCTTTCTTTCCTGGATCTTCAGTAGCTGTATCTATAGTAGAAGCATTTTTCAGGTTCATCTCCACAGGATGATGGCTAAGTGCCCTAGGCTGGAAGAACTGCTATTTCCCAGGTTCCTGGGTTCCTTCGATATCTCCATCAGGGTTTCAGGGAAATTGATTGCCAAGGTGATAGCAATGGTTTGACTTGTCTGGCATGGACTCTCTCCTGCTTCCCTCAAGGTGCCTTTGCTGCTTCATCTAGGCTGGCTTGTCCAGGTCTATCAGTCACAGTTGGTTGACAGGTAGGGATTGTTAGCCCCTTCTCCACTAGAGTCACATCCTTTAATAATAGCTATAAGGGCTAGATTGGAAGCAGAATCATTGGTCCAGAATAAGGGGGAGTCTGCCACTCCCAGGGTTCTTCTACCTATTGGTAGCAATTGTCAGTACTTGTTGCTAGTGGTGATGAATTTCTTCTCTACAATGATTTTGTCCCCTCAATGATGGTTTCAAGGTCTGAGATGAAAGCAGGTCTATTGGTTTGAGGGACACAATTATTTCTAAGGTTCTTATGTTCAGGGCCCTGGGCTATGTCCTTTAGGTTCTGAAGGGCGATGGTGGTCAAGATGGTGAGCATGATGGTTTGAGTTTCCCAATACATGCTGCCTTCTAGTTTCCCCAAGTATGCCCAGGGTAAGCAGTGGGGTTGGACACATGGTCACTGGCATAAAAAGAGTGCTGAGTTCTTCATGCATATGCTTAAAAATTCAAAGAGCACTGTGGAACTCAAGGGTTTGTTCGTGAATTCTTTTGTCCTTGAGCATATCCAGGTTAACAAGGCTCCCCAAATGCGAAGGCATACTTACAGGGATCAGGGACTAATCAACTCATACCTGAGTTCCCCTTGCTATATTGAGATGATACTTGCTGAAAAGGAACAAATTGTTCCTAAACCAGAAGAAGAGGCTGCTCAAAAGAAAAAAAGACATCTTGAAGGAAACTGAAGAAACAAAATTTTATGACGGGGAGTAAATGTGTCATTAACATGCAAATAAAAGTGAAATGAAAAAGGTAATGTCGCCAATTTTTTTGTCATAAAAATAGTTTTCCTTTAAATATGTGATTTTTTAAGTGGAAAAAGTGTAACTAAGAGTAGCCTGATCTACTTAATGAGGTTAAAAGATGAAGTCTTTGTTCTGGTCTTGAATATATCTCACTTTGCATGTGGGTACTCCCATGGACACCAGATTGAGATGACTAATGATGTGTCCCTGATCAATGCTCTTTGGCCCTTTAATGATGACAGAGGAAGATACAACATTTGGCAGTGATTGAGCTGTGGACCTATGAATCTGAGACACACCTTAGACTTGGTCTATAAAAGTGGGGTGAGGGGTAGAAACCAAAGACAAGAGAAGTAAGCACAGATTCCTATCACTGGGAAGCAGGTAACCTGCTCATCCACACAACTCTCCTCAGTGAAACACTCTCTGGAGATATATGAGCCATGGAGAGGCAGTGGCAATACAGTAAAGAAATTCTTGGAGAAATAATCATGTAATCTGTCAATCAGACCACACCTGCCTCTAACCTGTGGATGGCCAGAGCCGAACAGAGCAGCCTAGAGACAGGAGAGTCAGGAATCAAATAGAAATGTAATTTCAAAGAAGGGAAACAGTTTTCCAGCAAGGATACAAATTAGACACATGTTCAGGGGCCACCCCACATGGGGAGGGACCTGCTTTAGTATGACTAGACTTCAGTACTTAAACCAATGGCTACCCAGAGATCTGTAGCCCTAACAATGCAGGGTAACATAAAAAATGTGACAAATTTGATTCATAGCAGGGCTTCATGACTGGAAGTTGTCTGAGCTTGGAGAACCCCTGGTGCTAGTCAAAGCAATACAATAATTATGTGAAATAATTCTGAGATTTCACTGTGGCTGAGATCATCCAGAGAGTGAGTGCAAAGGATTGTTGTCATGCCAAACTCGGAGGACAAGCTTGCTTGCTAGGCCTTAGCTCTGGAAAACAGGGTGTCTCCTAACAGTGTCTAAACAAGTCTTAGGAGAAGAGGGAATCACCTGGCCCAAGAGATGGCAATAGTTATGGGCAGTGGTAGAATGGTCAGAGTTCCTGGACTCAGCCTCCTGGAAAGAAAGTGATCCCTAAACACATGGCCCAAGAGCTGGGAAAGCAGCCAGGAACAGATCGTCAGTATGGAAGAGCAAACCTGATCTTGCCTGCCAATGCCACCATGTTTCTGTGGTGTGTTGTTCTACAAAACGTCAACCGTATGGTACATCTCTAGGACCCTGAAGAAAGGAGAACTGGAGTAACTATTCAGAGATCCCTTGAGTCCTTTTCAGTAGAGCGAAATAAAGGCTGTTCTGTATCTGATAAATATTGCTAGTTTTAATCCTTATATAGGGACTGAGGGTCCTTCTACCCACATCTGTGGAGACTGAGAAGTCATAAAATTCTGGTGTTTATTGGTGAGATCCTGGATGAGGAGCATAAATCAGTTATTTGTGGGAGGTTTTATTAGACTGGGAGCTCTAAGTGAAGGAACTGCCTTTTGACTCCTTTAGTATCCCCACCTTGTGGTTGATGTTCAGCCCTGTCCAAATCTCCGTGACCCCATTTAGGGTTTTCTTGGCTAAGGTATTAAACTGGTTTGCCATTTCCTTCTGCAACTCATTTTATACATAAAAAAAAAAAACTGAGATAAACAGGATTAAGTGACTTGCTCAGGGTCACACACTAATGAGTGTCTGAGGTCAGATTTGAACTCATGAAGAGGAACCTTCCTGACTTTACTTTATCCACTGAGTCACCTAGAATACAGTAGGCATTTAATTACTGTTTATTATTTATTGCTTACTATTAGCTGTTTAAACATTAATCATTATTTATTGACTCATCTCAAGGTTGAAACAAGTCATCATAAGACCAGAATTGACATTATAGCTTTTATATAAAGGCTTGCTACCATCTTAAAGTGTGATCATACTCTATCTTAGGTCCATTTCTCTACAGAGAAATATACCTCTGAGTTTATAACAAATATCAGCTGAGAAATATATTTATAAATAAGAAATGCACTCTTAATCAGTAATATTCTGTGAAGGGAGCTTTTCCCACACTCAGCTTTTCCAGAAAAACTTTTTTTATGACTCTCATCTGCTTTCCAAAGATTAACTTCATTTCCAAACTGGTTTTTGTCTGAACCTATCAAAGGCAGGAAGAAACCCCCAAAACAGTAAAATGGGCTCTGAAAGGAACAAGCAAGATCACTGCCTTCCCAAGAGGAAAAAGTAAAAGCCACCTCTCAGTGGAATGTGGTTCTCCAAGACCCATTAATCCCTGCAATAGGAGACAAATGAAAGGGGGTGGGGGGAATACATTCTGTAATAACACCAGATCACATTTCTATATAGGTTTTATAATTTACAAAGCACTTTCCTCACAACCCTATAAGAGTGGTGGTGCAAATGTTATCCCCATTTTAAAGATGAGAAAATTTAGTCTCGGAGAAAGGAATTGTCACAGCTGGAGTCAAGAATTCAAACTAAGATCTTGTGATGTTAAGATGTTTCCATACATGCCTTTGTTTTTTAGGTTAAAGCTATAGGGATAGGGACTAGGCTCAGGCTTTAATTGAAACAGGCAACTTTCAGAAAACTCCCACTACCAATGTAGGTTGTCACCTTTCTGTTACTTGTATCTTAGAGAGTTGCCTGAAGAATGGTGTCAAACTCAATAAACCTTACATGAGGATCCCAGGGGGTAACATAGTAACTTAGAAAACCACATATTAACATTTTTTATGTTCTATTATATTTTTACTTATTTTGTTAAATGTTTCCTTACTACCTTTTAATCTGTTTTTGATCTCACTAAGGACTGTTGCTGGGCACCTGTTAGACACCTCCGATCTAGAGCACTGAGAAATCAAATGTCTTGCCCGGGGTCACAGGGACGTTCCGAGTCAGAGGCTAGAGTCGAGGCCAGTTCTTCATGCATCAACATACACAGCCTCTTGCCTAGGTGAAGCCCGAAAGGGGAAATTTGGAAAGAAGAGTCTAATTCTGATCATGTAATCACCTAATCTCTCTGGACTTCAGTTTCCTCATTTGTAAGGCTGCCTTTGCTTCAGAGGGCACAGTGGATAGAGTGCTGGGCCTGGAGTCAGGAAAACTCATCTTCATGAGTTCTGATCCAGCCTTAGACACTTACTAGCTGTGTAACCCTGGGCAAGTCACTTAACCCTGTTTGCCTCAGTTTCTTCATCTGTAAAATGGCCTGGAAATCAATGGCAAACTATTCCATTATCTTTGCCAAGAAAACCCCAAATGGGATCACGAAATATCAGACACTACTGAAATGAATAAATAACAATAACTTTGCTTTAGAGGACTCAAAACAATAATGTGGAACCTCAAAGACAAGGGAGTATTAGGTGACTTTCCACTTGGCTTCAAGAGCAACTGGAATGCATGGAATGTTAGGAGAAGGATCAGGTTGGTATTAAGGTGGTTTGGAAGACCCTCCAATTTATCGCTGTTCTCTGGCCCTCAGGGCATTATCTGCCTTCATTTCATGGAACTAGTTTGGAAGTGTGTCATCACAAGGGTTTCTTCAAACTAGAAGGTAGGATCGACCAGGCAGGATTTTAATTGTTCCAAACCACCCAGACATATCTAGAAAGACCATGTCCTGGAGATTAGGGCTGATGAGATGTCAAGCTAAGAGAATGAAGCCTTTTTTGCACGAACCCAGCATTAACAAAGTCAGATAACTAAGATGACCCAGAGGGCAAGAATAATGGGCAAGTAAGGACCTTGGGTGCTTGAGCTTTCTCTTCTC
The DNA here is from genome assembly GCA_023548195.1 of Bettongia penicillata ogilbyi. NCBI lineage: Eukaryota > Metazoa > Chordata > Mammalia > Diprotodontia > Potoroidae > Bettongia > Bettongia penicillata. The sequence continues at coordinate 923,026 of JAJHZJ010000500.1, forward strand.
CCCTGCAGGAGCAGCCTCTTCTGGAAAAGGCTGGTTCCTTTGCTCTGTTAGGGGAATTTTAAACGAGTAAATAAGCCCAGTGAGCCAACAAAAAAGGAAAGGTGACCACGTCCCTCCTGGGGTTGAAAAATTACATGGGTAGACAGACAGGCATAGCTGTGGATCCATCCCTCCAAGCAAATTGTCCTGGGGTCCTTCTGCCCCTGGAATACACACAGCTTGACTAAAGAGCTATAAGCTTGGGGCAAGAAAATAGATATAAACAGATACACAGAAAGACACTGACATACACAGATACACAAAGTCATAAAGAGAAACCAGAGACATACCCAAGCACACACAGACACAAAGAGGCACACCCACAGAAACACAAACACACTCTCACACACTCTTACAAACATCCATTCACAAACACACATGCATGCACACACGTATGCACACACACACACACGCTTGTTACATTTGAAGAGGGGAGCCAGTAAGCCTCAGGTCCCAGTCTGAGCAGCACGAACTTCTCAGTTCATTTGCTTGTGGATGCAAGTGTAATCCCCTGGGCTGCCAGCGTCATCAGGGCTCAGAGACCCTCCACCTCCGCCTGCGTCTGCAGGCAAGAGAAGACTGGGTTCAGGCTCGGAGACGCTGGTGCTGTGGCAGTGACCAGGAAAAGCTTCAGGTAAGGAGAATGCCACTGAGGACTCAGCTTTTAGCAGCAGAGGGTGAGATAAGGCTGAGGCTGAGATAAGGGGCCGCAGGAGCTGGACTCCTCTCAGTCAGGAGCCTCTGAGAGCTGGGGGAGCCAGCTCTGAAGCAGGTGTGCCGTGTAGGTACTGCATGTCCCTACTATAGGAGCTGGGCTCCCATCAATCTCCCTCAGGGGTGAGGGAGCAGAGCAGGGAGTAGCAGAAGGCATTCACTGTGGGAGTTTGGCTTCCCCACCACTGGTATATAATGGGCAGCATGCTGGGTACACTCTTTATTCTGAGTTTAGCCATCCTTAGTCCATCAGAGCCACAAACTTTTTTTCTTAGGTTTCTAAAGTCTGTGCTGTTTTATCTGTAGTATAGTGCCAGGTTAGCAAGGAAGGAAGGCATTTCCCCCTCCCCTCCTCGCCACCTTTCCAACGTTTGCCTAGCCAGCCTGGATGCCTGACACCAGATTGTCGTGCTCCTGTCTTGCTGGACAGCGCATTTCTTCTACCAACACAATGTCTCTGTTGCCTGGATTCCCTGTGGAATGTAATGATGACCCCAAAAGAAGAAGCTGTTTCCCCAGGGCAGTGTAAGATCTCTACTTTAGCAGAAACAGTGGTGAGTATCTGGCTTACTTTGTGGAGCTATGTAAGGTGACTGACTTGGAAGGAAATGTACCTTCACAGGGAGTGGAGAGAAGAAGGATTGCCCTGCCTGCCCATGGCGAAGGGCTTAGAGAAGATTTATCACCTGTTGGTAGATTTCTCTGGGCAGAGCAGAACAGAGCATAGCAGGATAGGGACAGCAATAGATGTAGCCATGTAAAGTCCTAGGATTCAATGGGGAATGAGATTTGAGGGTTCTGAGTGGGTTCAGGTCCTTTCTGGTCTTTCTAAACAGAAATTTTATCCTGAGAAAGGGGCTGGTACTTTGACGAGGGAAGGTGCACTTGCTGTGATGTCTAAGTAAGATTCTCAGACCTCAGAAATTCTGGTTGCTTTCTTTCTCTAGCCCTGAGTTCAGTTCTCAATAACAATCCAGTCAGTTCATCCATTCCTCCAGTCACTATGTGGAAAATGGAGCAGGAGTCATTAACCCCTTCGGAGGTCATGATGCAGGATGACCAGCACTACCAAGCTGGGGACATAAAGATGAGGCATGAGGACAATTGCTCTTTCTACAATTTGACAGGTGGTGATTTTTACCCAGATAATAGTAGTAAATCCAATTGCACCTCCCCAGAACAATCTCTAGATTTCTATATCCTCCTCCCTGTGATGTACTCTGTTATTTGTGCTGTGGGATTAACTGGCAACACTGCAGTCATCTACGTGATCCTCAAGGCACCAAAAATGAAGACAGTGACCAACATGTTCATCCTGAATCTGGCCATTGCTGATGACCTCTTCACATTGGTGCTGCCCATCAATATTGCTGAACATCTCCTGCGCTACTGGCCATTTGGTGAGCTCCTCTGTAAGGTCATCCTGGCCATTGACCACTACAACATTTTCTCCAGTATCTACTTCCTGACTGTGATGAGTGTAGACAGGTACCTGGTGGTACTGGCCACTGTCCAGTCCCGACGTCTGTCCTATAGAACCTATAGTGCTGCAAGAACCACCAGTATCTGCATTTGGCTCTGGGTGACCCTCATTGTCCTGCCTTTCTTTATCTTTGCCAGTGTCTATACCAATGAACTGCAGATCAAGAGCTGTGGGTTAAGCTTCCCTCAGCCGGAGAGGTTCTGGTTCAAGGCCAGTCGCATCTACACCCTGGTCCTGGGCTTTGCTATTCCCGTTTCCACCATCTGTATCCTCTACATTGGGATGCTTCACAAGCTGAGGACCATGAGCCTAAACTCCAATGGCAGGGCCTTGAACAAGGCCAAAAGAAAAGTGACCATCATGGTCATCATTGTCTTAGCTGTGTGCCTCCTGTGCTGGGTGCCTTTCCACCTAGCAACCATTGTGGCACTAACTGCAGACCTGCCCCAGACCTCCCTGGTCATTGGCATTTCCTATTTCATCACCAGCCTGAGCTACACCAACTCCTGTCTGAACCCCTTCCTCTATGCCTTCCTGGATGACAACTTCCGCAAGAGTTTCCGAAAAATGCTGGAATGCAAAACAACCTGAACAAGAGACAATGGTCCAAGCTCCACCATTGTGCCTGGTCTTACACCCTGTGGGCCCCCTCTCAAGGGTCTAGACCCAGGATTTGAGCAGCCCCAGGCTGGCTTCTTGGTCTTTTGTCTTTCTTTGTATCCCCAGGACTTAGCACAATGCCTGGCACCTAATAAATGTGTGTTGTTGTGACGACTTTCAGTGTTTCCATACCTTTTGTGGCTCTGGGCCCTTGTAAAGAAAGATTTCATTGAATCACAAAAAGAAAGTGAGTCTTCTCATTTCATTTGCAAACAGTCCTGGGTTTTTAAGTCCTATTCCTGTGTTGCCACCTGCTGAACAGCTCCAGGACAGCATCCCAGGTTTGAGGGCACTCCAAGTCCTGGGACAAACTCAAAATGTCCAGCTCTCAAAAAATCCCAAGTCCATCCCAGAAAGACTGACATGGACAGACCAACAGAGACAAACTCTCCCCCATAAATCAATTCAGCAAAATTCAAACCAACCCAAACAGAGTAACACAGAGAAATTATTTCAGACAGGCTAACCACAGGTAAATCAGCTTAGAGCAGGCTGCATGTCTATTCAGTCTCCATAGACTAACACAGGCAAAGAGACCAAAATAGACCAATCCAGATTGATCATACTGAAACAGACCAGATAAACAGACCTAGGCAGACTGATCCATGTGGAAAGAATAGCATGGAAAAACTAGGTCAGACACTTTTCCCATTGTTTCTAAAGACAAGTCTTGTGAAACAAAAGGACAGGGAAGTGAAGAATAGTGATCCAGTTGTCTGCTCATCCTGTCCTTTTCTAAAGCACAGTGAATTATGCCCAAATAACTTTTAATTCAGGGTGAGGCTACCCACACTTATTAACTGTGTGACCCTGGACAATTCACTTCACCTCTGTTTGCCTCCATTTCCTCAACTGTAAAAATGAGGGTAATAGTAGCACCTGCCTTTCGAGGTTGTTGTGAGGAAGAAAGGAGACAATGTTAGTAAAGTGTCTAACACAATGCCTAGCACATAGTAAACACTATGTAAATGCTCATTCCCTGTCCATGACTAAAAGTTGGACATAATAGATTTCTCTTATACCCAAAGAATGAAAGAAAAAGAAAATGGAGGCACAGAGCAAGACCAAAAAATGTTGTGTGTATGTTGTCTCTAAATAAAGTCCAAGAAGCTGTACCATTACCAGGAAGTACCATGAAGCTGGGGGATTTACAATGAGACCTTTACCCTCTCCTTCCTGCCCTTAGAAATATAGCCTGGACTATAACCCCTTAACTCCTGGAATAATGACACTTCCCTCAAAATTTGCCAGGGCTTCCAAACATGGCAGGGGAGATTTGAGAATTCAGAGGCTACTTACAGAATCTTTTTTTCATGTATATGCCTTCCTAACCAAGAAAACTAAAGGGTGACTGACCACAGTAGCCAGTCCCGGCTTTTCCCTGTCCTTATTATCTTATCCCCATGAATTCACCCTTGAGACCTATTCAACTGTGATCTCATCATAGTGCCCTCATAGCGCCTTTCACCTGTGACCTTATCACCATGTCCCCATCACTTTAATTTCATTACCTGGTCCCCAAACACAATGCATCCTGATACAACTACCACTACAAATGCTGCCCTACAGCATAGCACTCTTAGGAATGGACTCTTAGGAGTCCTGTGGCTTCATGGTTTTGCTAGATCAATAAACCTTATTTTCTGCCTATGCCTACTCCCACTCCTAATTATTGAGATTGTAGCCATTCTTAGTTCTAGGTCCTGGAGGCTGAAGACAGAACCATGAGAAAGAGTCCTCCTGGTTTTAGTGACACCCCAAATACGGCATGCAACTAATAGAAAGCTCATTGTTGGGACCCCTAGAGTCCATCCAAGAAGCAACAACAGGCATGGCTGAATCAGAGAGATCAAAGGTTATGGGAGGTTGGTGCCATCTCTCAGGTGAGAGTGGCTGCTGAACTGAAGGGAAGAAGGGGGGCCACAGGCAAAGCTCCCAAACAGAGAACTCTGTAGGATCCTCTCTCTCCACCAAGTACAAAATTAGAAACTTCATTTAGCCCTTAGAGTTCACTACCCTCTCTTTAACCCTCTCTGCCCCACTAATCCTGCTTCAATACCACCACTCCCAGTGCTCACTGACTCCCTAAGCTTTTTACTACCACCATCACTCTAGACTCCACGAATTTCCAGTTCTCACTGACTGCCTTGGACAATAGTCTTCATGGCTCTTAGCCAGGACCCTTTCTACCATCAACAGCTGCCAAGACCCTGGCAGTGGGTCCTGGCTTGTCTGTGGGACCCCAGCACCCTCTTGTGGGAAAGATCCGTAATGACTGATCCAGAGAAATGGGTAGACTCATGACTGACTTATCAAGGGAAATATGTAAAGTTGAGACCCTCCCCAGGGTGAGCATTCATCTGGTGGAAAGAAAAGAAGAAAAGATAAGGTAAGGTGAAACCAGGAAGAAAGAATTTGTTCAGAAATAGGAAAGGTTCTGCAGAGGAGCTGAGTTTTGAAGGCAGTGGTGAAAGGGGATGTCCAGAGTGCAGGAGGCCTATCATACATACAGGGGATCTGAGGACTGGAACCTCCAGTACAAGGAACACTGGCCACCCACTCCCAAACCTTCTGTTGTATCTAGTGCCACTCATCAACCTACTAGGGCTCCTTTAGCTAAGGACTCAGCGTTTTATCCCCCTTGAGAATGAAGAGAAAGTCTCTTCCACATAGACCTTTTCCTAACCCTAACCCAACCACAGCATAACCCCAAACCCCAAACACATGTGCACACACAACATCCTACACACACACACACAGCCCCAGATCCACCTCACCACTCTTACCACACACATACAGCCCCAGTTCATAACATATACACAGCCTTGCCACAGAAGCTCTCCCACATTTGCAGCCCTACCCATTCATACATACCCTCCATACACACAGCTACTATGACACCCAGATCAAGCCCCATCCATCAGTGCACCTCAACTGAAATAAGCACACGTATGAATGGCCCTGCCTCATCACCCCTATGCAGAAAATTCGCTTATAATTCAACAACACACAGTCCTCAACCCCAGGTCAGCACACACACACACACACACACACACACACACACAAAACACACACAACCCCAGGCTCTACCTCACACACAGGCAACCCTAACTCAGCCCACACACAGATCCCTTGACAACTCTGCCCTAGCTCAATTAACACACATGCTGCCCACTTGCAATATAGCTTAGCCACACATCAGAGCCCATTTACACAGCAGCACACACACATATACCTTCAAGAGTCCCATAGCAGCTTCCCTAACATACAAGTCCATACACACACACACACACACACACATTCAACTCTCAGCCCCAGCCCGTACCCTCACACTCACCACTCACACATAGTTTCCCTCTCATACATACATACATAAAGGCTCACCCCCATCCATAGGCACAAATCAACAGCTTGAATTAAGCATATACATGTATACATATTGCACCTAACCTTTTCTAGCACCCCACAATATACATATATAGACTATGTCCCCCAACTTCAGCTCATACCCACACAGCCTGAATCATATGTAGAGATACACCCAGGGAGCTATCAGTCCTTGCTCATCCAATCTACATGCACACAGCCTCCCTCCCAAAAAAAAACCACAGAGCCACCAGCCTAAGCACAATGCAGACACACATCAAGTATATTTTCTTAGTACAGACTCCATGCAAATAGCCCTTAGCCCCACCTCAGACTTCTAAAATACAAATTTGATCATATTCCCATTGCATGCCTTTAAGATCCAATATGAAATCTTCTGTTGGACTTTTAAAGTCCTCCATGACCTGGTCCCTTCCTATCTTTCCAGTCTTCTTACTCCTTATGCATCTCATATACTCTTCAATTCAGTGGCACTGACCTCCTTGCTGTTCCTCAAACTAGATGTTCCATCTCCCAACTCCAAATATTTCTACTCATAGTACCCCATGCCTAGTACTCCTTCCTTCCTTGTTACCGCCATTAGAATTCCATGGTTTCCTTCAAGTCTCAGCTAAATTTTCATTTTCTGTGAAGAACTTTTCAATCACTATTCATGCTAGTGCCTTCTCTCTGATAATTATATTCAACTTATCCTGTATATATCTGTAATTGTTGGCATGTTATCTCCCAATTAGACTGGGAGCTCCTTGAGAGAAGAAACTGGTTTTTTGTCTTTTCATCTCCAGTCTTAGCACAGTGCCTGGCACATAGTAAGTACTTAATAAAGATTTGTTGACTATAGGCTAAGTCACTTCTGACCAGGTCTAACCAAGAAAGGGATTTCTTCATAGTCTAGAAAGGCTTCAAATGTGAAGAGTTTTGAGGCCACTGTACAAACATAATTCCCAGCACCATCCTAGTCCCTCTCTACACACAAATTTCACTTTATTATTCCCAGAGGATCTTACCTCAGCATTCCACACAGTCCTACTCCTATCTTCAAGCATACACACACTCCAGACTAGTCCCCCTTCCCCCCAAACAGTTCACCTTCACACATACACACACACACACACACACACACACACACACACACACTCTCTCCTCCAATCCCATCTCATAAACAACCTCTTATTCCACTGAAGGCTAAACATAAACGCTGCCCCCATTCACTTCTTCAACTAATCCTCTCCCAAAAAATCCATAGCCAGCAGGAATTGTATTATGTTTATATTTTTGCCAGTGCCGGGTAATAGCTACCTATATACAAAGATTGGTCTCCCAATCCCAATCCCAGATATTACAAAGCATGAACTATTTGTTCCTTGGAAGATTGGAAGACAATAATAAAAAAACAAAAACAAAAGAGAGAGAGGCTGAGAAGTATCTTAACCTGTGTCAGGAGGAGTGTTATAACAGAGAAGGAAGGGGGAAAGAATCACTGAATATTTAGATTTGAGTAATAGATATGAGACTCTCTCTCTCTGTCTCTCTCTCTCTGTCTCTCTCTCTCTCTGTCTCTCTCTCTCTCTGTCTCTGTCTCTCTCTCTCTCTGTCTCTCTCTCTCTCTCTCTCTCTCTCTCTCTCTCTCTCTCTCTCTCTCTCTCTCTCTCTCTCTCTCTCTCTGTCTCTCTGTCTCTCTCGAAGTGGAAGTGTTACAGTCTCCAGAAGACATATCAGCTTGTCCCCCAACGACTAAGAATGGCAGTCACATGGATGCTATCAGGTGAGTGATTGTCCAATAAGAGCCGGAGGAAGATGAGAAAACCAGTGGTGGCTGGTGACAATCTGCTGTATAACAGGGTCACTATTTGTTGATCAGCTGTAGTCTTCCTGGGCAGATGTCTGGCATATAATAGAGTCTTCTAAGTCTTGGCAAACCTGACAATCATTATTCATTCTCAGTGATTCATATGGAAACAAATTATATTTCCAGAAGGGACCTAGAAAGCATTTCTAGAAATTAAGAAGTTCAAAAAGATAGTAGAGTATTAAATCTGAAGAAAATGTATTCATGTATACTAAGCATGGTGTGCTGCCTGAACACTGACCATATTTTTCATGCTGTTCATGTCCATCCCAATAGAACCGTTAACTGTACCCTGGAGCATGGAGTTCTGGTGATGATTTTTGCTTTATCTTGCCTAAAACCAAGCCTCCCCAGCATTTGCACATCATATTGTGGCATGCCACTGCTTTTTTTTTTTTAGTTCTGCTTTACGTATTATTTTCCTCCATTAGAAGGAAGCTACTTGAGGACAGGGTCCATTTGTCTGGCTTGGTTTTTTGCATCCCTAGGACATAGCACAGTACCTAAGAATAATTGCTTGATAAATTTTCTATCTATCTACAATCTATTTATCTATCTATGGAAAGAATCTGAGAATGAAAACATAACAGAGGGCATTTGGGTGAAAATCAATGGATCAATAAACAGAAGCAATGTTCTTATAGAAATATCCTATAGAACACATGAAAAGAAGGAAAAGGCACAAATGTAGTGGGGAAGCATAAAATAGTATTGGTAGAATTGTTTGGACAGCTGTTAGTGGTCCCTGCCAAGAGAAGATAAATTGGTAAATTATTAACTGGTCTTGATGAAAAATTCACTCTTTAAAAACAATGAGAAGAATTTCCATTTTGAACTGGATATTGAAGCAAATGTAATCAGAATCAGGTAGAAATGACCACTCCTATCTTAGATTTCATGTGAGAGAAGGGGAAATCTGGTCCTGTATGGCATGCACACTAGATTTTTTAGGAAGACTGCATGCAAGGAGTTCACAGAAGGAACAAGTAGGATTTGGTGGTCTAAAATTGTGTGGGGAAATTCTACCCAAGGGGGAAGGTAAATTCTCAAAAATGAAATTCTAATGACACAAACACAAATTATTCTGAAAAGCAAACTGGCAGAGACTAATTGTACACCATCATCTCACATGTTATACCAAGATAAGTTCCAAATGGAACCATGACTTAGACAAGGATTTGATATCATAAACAAATTAGAGGAACTGGGAAGAAATTATCTATTAGATTTAGTTCCCTCTTTCCTTCCCTCCTTCCATCCCTTCTTCCCTCCTTCCTTTCTTCCTTCAGTTCACAACCAAGCAAGAGAAAGAGAGGATCACAGAAGACAAAATACACAATTTTGAGTATATAAAATTTAAAAATTTTTCACAAATAAAACCAATGCAACTAAAATTAGGAAAGAAACAAGTAAATAAGAAAGAAATCTTATTAGTGAGTTTTTCTGGTAAAGGTCTCAATTCTAGTGGAATTTATAAAAATCATAGCCATTCTCCAATTGACTAATAGTCAAAAGATATAAAGTCAGTTTTCAGAGGAAGAAATCAAAGCTATCACTAGCCATATTTTTAAAATGTCTTAAATCACTAATAAATAGAGAAATACACATTTAAACAAATCTTACATTCTACTTCGCACTCATAAAATTGGCAAAGTTGACAAAAAAAGAAAATGACAACTGCAAAATACTGCTGGTGGAATTGTAAATGGATACACTTCTTCTGGAAAGTAATTTGGAACTATGCTCAAAAAGCTATTAAACTGTACCTAACCTCTGACCCTAGAAATAATGCTATTAGGTTTACACCCCCAAAAAAAACAAGAAAGAGGAATTCATATGCGGAAAAATATTTATAGCAGCTCTTTTCATGGTGGCAAGAATTGGAAACTGAGGAGGTGCCTGTCAAATGGGAGATGGCTGAACAAGTTGTGATATATGAATGTGAAAGAATGCTATGAGTAAGAAACGATAAAGGAAATAGTTTAAGAGAAAGCTAGGAAGACTTGGATGAACTGATGCAGAATGAAATGAGACCAGGAGAAAAAAATTATGCAATAAACAACAATATTGTAAAGAAAAGCAACTTTAAAAGACTTGGAAATTGATTAATGCATTGATTGACCAACTGTGATTCCAGAGGACTCAAGATGAAAAATGCTGTAATTCTCTTGAGACAATATGCAGGATGTATGTCGTTCAGTTATTTCAGCAGACAGAGGGTGATACATTCAAAATGAGGATTTAGACATTTTTTTAACATGACCAATGCAGAAATTTGTTTTGCTTGAGTATATCTGTCATTAATAGGAAGTCTGTTTTTCTTTCTCAACTAGGCAGCTAAGTGGAATACTAGATAGAGTGCTGGATCTGAAATCAAGAAGAACTGAGTTCAAATCTGTCTATAGGAACTTAAGGATAAGTCATTAAAACTCCATCTGCCTCTGTTTCTTCACAAGTGAAAAGGAGCTAACAATAGTACTTACTTTTCATAAAATGTTTTGCAAACCCTTAAGAACTGCTATTATCACAGGAGGAGTTCAAGATAAGAAAAAGAGAATATTGATTTTCATTTGTTTTTAAAAATAAAGATAAAAACAAATTATTCCAAAGAAAGATAAAAGGAGAATTTATATGAAGAGACTGATAATGTATGAATAGGTAATGCAAGGACCACCTTGGATTTTTGAAAGACATACATATACACTGACAGCAAAGGCAGGTAACTAGGGATGAATTAAAATTAGTTTCCTCTAAGAATAATGTCAGAAATGCTAATACTCAGAATGAGCTAATGCTGGCAATGAATGCTAAAAAGATAAAAATAAGTAAAAATCAAAGGACTTTCTTTAGGTACATTTGGACAAAGGGGTAGGATCAAAGTAGATTTAGGATCAATGTTCAGAATGGGACAATTTAAACAGAAGACAGCAAGAACATATAAAACTCCTCAACTTTTTCTCCTATTCTCTCTACCAAGAGAGTTACTTTTGCACTGGGAAAAGTAGAACAAGGAAAGTACTTTGGTTGGATTTGTCAAAATATTAATAGATGAAAATTAGCTATGCAAGTTTTAACAAGGTGCTTTGGTTTGATTATAAACACCTATCAGCAGTTTCAAAAAAATCTGAAAAACTCAATTAGTAAGGAAATGCAGTGTCTTGTGCCATGAGTGATGTTTATATTTTTGGTCACACTGATTGACCGTTATCTGTATTTCAAGTATAAGTTGATCTGTTTTCTGGATTAGAAGGTGAAGCGACTCAAAGAATGTATACTCCAGGTTGTCAAGAATGATGAAATGTATTAAAGGAAACCAAAAAAGGTTTCAGTGAGGGAGAGAGACAGACAGAGAGACAGAGAGAAACAGAGAGAGACAGAGAGAGATATGAAAAATTCTATCATCCTCTTGAGACAATATACAGGACAGTTATTTCAGTAGACAGATGATAGTTTCAAAGTAAGAATCTAGAATTTTTTTTGATGTGTCCAATGCAGGAAAGAAAGAAGCCGGAGGTGGATAAAGGGAGAATTGAGCCTCTTCAGGGTCAAGTGGAAGAGGAGTGTTACATAGAGAAGAAATGGAATACTTGAGACCACTTGTATAATTAGAGCTGAACAGATTTGAAGCTTTTCCTAAAGAGAAATGAGTTAGATTCCCTGATGAAGAAGAAGCTGCTTGTCCTCCAAGAAATTATATAATAAATCCACAGAAGCAATCAGGTAAATATGATCCAATAAGGGTCAGAAGAATACAAAAAGAATGGTCTGAATTGGTGATTCTCTATTCAGGGGTACTGAGGCAATTATTTATCAACCTGAGAACCAGAAAATGTCTCTTGTCTTCCCAGAGCATGTAGCCAAGAGAATCTCCCAAAACCATTGAAAATGTTTGATAACTACACACTTTTGGTGATTCATATGGGCACAAATGATCCTTCCAGAAGGAAATTAAATGGGACAGCCAACAATTATGAAATCTTGAGGAAATAACTGAAAGATATAGGTATGAAGGTTATGTTTTCCTCACTGTTGCTCACTACAGGCAAGGGATGTGGTGAAGAAAGTCAATTTGGGGAGTGAATATCTAGATAAGAAAGTCATATCTTACTGTAATTTGAACTTCTAGACCAAGGACTAATATAAAGAGATACCAGATCTCTGATTAGAGATATAGTATAAAGAAGGGGAAAAAAAGATTGGTCAGAATGTGTCTTGAGATCTAATCAAAAGAGCTTTCAACAAAAAAGGATGAAGGAGGGAGAAGACTGCCATCTATCCCCAAACTAGCATATAATACAGAGTAACTCAATAAAGAAAAAAGAATAGTAAGTGACATACACAGAAGTTTACAGACAATAAAATCCAAGAAAGGAGCAAATACCAAAACCCAAATGATATAAAGGCTAGGAAACATGTAAAAAGAATTAGAAGTTCCTAACCCAAGGAATTTTTCCTAAGAGCTGTCACTGAGATTTGATGGGATAAAATTCATGACTGAATCATGACTCTAGATAGGTATACTTTTTTAAAAAGAAACAGGATAAGTCAAACAAAGGAGGATATATAGCATTGTAAATTAAAAAGGTATGTAAGAACCAGAGCAAAGGGAGTATAATATTGAGTATTTGATTGAAAGTAAATAGAGGAAGAAATGGAAGTGATTTTGTCATTAGAGCACTACAGACCACCAGTGAAGAAAGAGGAAATAGATGAAGAATTTTGCAAATTTCACAAACCTGGTGAAGAGGTAAGATATGGGAGACTTCAAGTATTCTGACAATAAAAGTCACTAACATTTGTATAGTACTTTAAGGTTTCCAAGTGCTTCCTATCAATTATCAATATATCAGTAAAATGGGGATAATGGTACTAACAGGATAGAACTGATTGCTTGAATGGAAATGATGGGAACCATAAGAAGAAGTCACCACTCCTTCTTAGAGTTCAGTAATAGAGGAAGTAAGGAAATCTGGACATAGTCTGACATGCAACCTGGATTTTGGGAAAGTAGATTTCAAAATGTTCAAAGAATTCAACAGGTTAAAATGCTATAGGGAAAGTCAGCCCAGGAAGGATGGGTCTGAAGACACATAGTGAAGAAGAAAAATAGTATTTGTCTGAAAAGACTGATGTGGACACACAGAGAACTCACCAGACTTCTTAGATTTTAAAAGAAATGTATAGAAGATGGAAACAAACCAGGTCACAGAGAATTAATACAAGAAAATAACATGGTCTTATAAAAACAATTGCAGGGGTGGCACTCAGTAATAAGGTTTCCACCATGTTTCTTTGTGATGCTGTGAAAATTAATCAGATTCTAAAATGGTATTGTCCTTCACTATCATGTCTCTCCATTTCTGATAGAGACCAAATATTTGCTGGATAAGATGGTTCAAAGCCTTTCTAGCTTTCTAGAACTTTCCAGAACTTAGGTTTTGCTGGAAGAACCTCCAAAGAAACAAGTTCACTTCCATTTCACAATGAGACCTCAGAGAACAACATTTAGTAAAACAGAAACTAAGAAAACTTCTGCCTCCTTTCCATCATCAGTTTTCAATGGCTCATTCATCCTGAATAGATCGTCATCATCATATTTTGTCTTCATTTTATTAGTTTTCATTAGGTATTTTTCTATTTCCAGCATTTCTATGTTTTATACCATAACCCAGAAATCTAAATCCAATTCTCCTTCACCATCTTCTCAAACAACTGTTCGCTTGAAAAGTCACCTTTCTCTTCTGAAGCCTTTACTTCCAGTTAGCGGCACTGAGAGAAACCTCCTAAGTGATTAAAGTTATCAACTTCTTGCCTAGAACTGTATAACCCTAGCAATGATTTCCAGGTTCCTTATGGCAACATCATTTCTTCCTAAGTGAATCATCTCATAGGGATTGTGATCATCGGATTTCATGGTAATGCCCCAGAGAGAGCAGAACTCTCTAATATTTGTCAGGCTGACAAACAGCTACTTTCTTACCTCTCAACAAGGAGCTATGACACACCACTACACATCTCTTCTGCTGACAATTATCTCTGCACGTCTCTTTTTTAAAATACTTTTTATTTTCAAAGAAAGATCTACCTTCTCTCCCAATATCTTCCTTTCTCCACCATTAAGAAATCAAGAAAAATAAAATCCCTCTTAATAACATGCATATGGTCAAGTAAAATAAATTCCTCATGTCAAAAAAATAAGTCTCAATCTGCACTTGAGTCCATCACCTCTCAGAAAATGTTCATTATGTGTCATCAAGAATCTTAGTGAGTCATGTTGATCACAGTTCCTAAGGGTTTCAAAGTTGTTTGTCTTTGCAACATTGTTGCTATTGTATAAATTGTTCTCCTAGTCTGCTCACCTCAATTCATATAAATTTCCCCAGACTTCTCTGAAACTATCCCCTTCATCCTTTCTTATAGTACCATATAATTTCACCACATTTATATACCATAAGTTGTTCAATCATTCCAAAATTGATGGACTCCCCTCAGAATTCTCTGTCACCATGAAAAAGGTGCTCCTTATAAATATGTTCAAATATATGGGTCCCTTTGCTCTTTCTTTGATCTCTTTGGGATATAAACGTAATAGTTGCCAAAGGGTATGCAAAGTTTAATATTCTTCAAACCTTTTTCCTCCTAGCATCTGTAAGTATGTTGAATTCTTTAGAAGAGTCTTGTTCCTATTACATTTTTCCAAACGAAGTTGACTTTTTTTCCTGTCCTTCATTTTGTCACATTCTTTCACTTCATAAGGTGAAAGATTCTGCTTTTTCGAATAGAGAGCCCTTTTTACCATCTCTCATGCGGAGACCGAGCTGTGCTTAGGTTTTCTTAGCATTTGCAGAAACACATATATGATGCATTCTCTGCAGATCGCTGCAAAATGCAAAGGCTTCAGTTCTCTGTTATTCTTTTCAGTCACTCCTACAACTAAGTCTTACATGTTCTCATTAAATATTCCAAAGGATAGGGGAAGAAGACTTTGAACCACATAATGAAAAAATAAAAGACACAGATTTCAGGCCAGAAGAGATAGCCAGCAGGACAATTTCAGATAGTATGATTTCTTCTCTGTCTACACTGAGATAGTTATCTCTTCCACATCATGACTTTCCCCATCACTATTTCGATATATCAAGGGTCAGTGTAAGAAATTAAAAGGAAAATTGGATGGAGTTGGATGTGGAAATCACAGACAACACGCAAAGGCCAGCAGATGACACAGAGCCTGTGACCAAATATTTAACCCAAATTTTACAGTAAGGTACTGTAAATATCCCATAAAAGAAAAAATTCAGACTTCTTTTCTGATATGAAAGGAGGACCAAAATATTTTGCACAGATTTTCCAGATTGCAGGAAATGGCAGGGGGCCACACATCCCTAACCACCACAATGTGAAAAGGATACCTGTACTGATTAAAGAAAACATCTGTCTGCATCTGTGTGTGTTGGCCACTAGAGATATCTACCTGGGTCTGCACTGTGTGTGTTCATCCTTCGTTGCCAAAGAAGACCATGCCATCAGAGAAATAATGATATGACTTGTACTTGACTTTCTTTTGAGTGAGGGAGGGTTGTGCAGGTCACTGAGAAAACTACCAAAGCAAATACCTGTCTGAGTCTTCCATGAGGCACTGACCAGAGCAAACATCTATCTGTTCCTAAGTCTGTGTTAGAATGCTGTCCAGAGTAAACATTAAGGAGGCATTGTGGTACAATGGGAAAAAAGTGATATCTCTGAAATCAGACCTGGGTCCAAATTCTGACTCCGTCACAGTCTATCTGTGTGATTTTTGGCAAATCCCTTAACTTTTCTCGATCTCAGTTTCCTCATCTGTAAAATGAGGGGACAGGTCTAACTGGTCTCTGGGGTTACTGCCAGCTCTAGAACAAAGAACAAACAACAAGACCTATGAGCCTATGACCTTTAATTATCTCTCTCCACACTGAGACATGACCAGAATAAACATCTCTCTATAAACATCTCTGTGTCTAGACTGAAATCCTCACTGCGGCAGTTATCTGTGTCTGAACTGAGACCCTGATCACAAAAAAACCATGTCCATGCCTGAATTTTCCTGGAAACACTTATCAGAGAAAACATCCTTCTCTGTCTAAAGTCTCAAACTGTCTCTCTGTGACTATGACTGTGTCTGAACTGAAATATTGACCAGATCAAACATTTTTTTCTGTATCAGTACTATGACACTGACTAGAGCAAATGTCCATCTCTGTCTGCAGTGAGATCCTACTGAGAAAAAATTATCCTAATCAAGGAAGGAGGGGAGGTTTCCCCACACACACACAAAATGTTTTTTTCATTCATATCAATGAGAATTAGCTGCTTTAATTAACTATGGCTCAAAATTTAGTCTCTGATCTATGACAGTCATTTGAATTCAACTAAACTCTGCAAACATCTATTAAGCACCTACTGTATGCATACCACTGTTCTAGGCCTGAAGAAGTAAATATGTGACAAGGTTCCTGCCTTCAAGAACTGTACAGCCTATCTAGGAGGAGGATAAGATTTTAAACAGTTTCCTGTAATATGTAATAATAAATAGTGTGCTAGAAAAGTACTAAAGCACTTCATGAGGTGCAAGGAGAAAGAAGACATTACTAATTGGGAAAAACAAAGAATGCTTCATGGAAGAGACAGTTTGAGGTAGGCAATAAAAGATGAGTAGGAAACCAACCACTAGAAAGTATAATGGAGAATTTCCATGAATAGTAAACAGTATTAGCAATGGAAGTTAAAGCAGAGGTATCAAACTCATCACTGCAGGTTGCATGCAACCCAGCAATATTTCATAGTTTTTCCTGAACCAGATTAAAACATAACTGGGAAATATTTAACAATATAAATAAAAACACAATAAAATGGAAGTAATATTACATTTTAGAACTAAATCAATATGGGGCAGCTAGATGGCGCAATGGCTGTGGAGTTAGGAGGACCTGAGTTCAAATCTAGCCTCAGATACTTACTGTGTTACCCGAGGTAAGTCACTTAATCTCAACTGCCTCCCCTTTAAAAAAAAACAAAACTAATATGTGAGGACCTGAGGTATAGGTTAGTGGACCCTTTTCTATTTGAGTTTGACACAACTGTCCTAGATGACCTGGAAAGTCTCTTCCAGTCCTCCAAGTGTGACTGTGCCAGTGTGTAACTGAAATGGAATCTGAGGGTGAAGAAATGATGTTTTCAGGTCCTCAGAGATGACCAACAAAAATACCTCAGCTTCCCAGAACAATGTTAGGGAATAGATAAAGAGAGGATGAACATGAGCTTAGAACTAAGTCATTAAGAATGTTGAAAATAACTTGGGAGTTGGTAGATGAAAGCAACAAGGATGGGGTTAAGGCAGAATAAATGGTTTATGTGGATTGTTAAGGCTGGTTGGTTATGGGATAACAGAGTTAGCAGAATGATCTGGAAATGAGTGGGCCAATACTTCCTCCCAATCCTGTGAGCTGGGGTGGGGGAATGAAGGCCTTCTAATCAAGAGGCTTCTGAAGAATGCCACATTTGCTGGGGAAAAGTAACATTGTAGTTAAGCTGAAAAACTTGAAGGAGAATTGGTTGGAAAAATTCAAAGATGTAGGGGAGATTATTGAAGATAGAGCAGAGATAATACAGTCATAAATTCAGAGCTGAAAGGGATTTCAGGAGCCATCTAGTCCGATATCTTCATTCTAAAGGTGAGGAAACCAAAGTCTGAGGAGGTTTTAAGTGATTTCTCTAAGGTCACACAGATAGTAAAGGGCAGATATTCTGATTACAAATCTTGCACCTTTTCTACCATACCATGCTGTTTTCCACCGGGAGATGATGCAGTTGGGTAGGTATGGTCACCCTATTCTAGAGGGTTTCTTAAATATTTTCATGGCATAGAAACTTTTGGCAGTCCAGTGATGCCTATGAAAGCCTTATCTGAATAATGTTTTTAAAATACATAATATAAAATACATAGAATTATAAAGGAAAATACAGGTTAATGAAAACAAAGATTTATTTTTCCCATCTAAGTTAACTGACTCCCTAAAATCTTTCCATAGAACCGTTGGGGTCAGTGATCTTCAGGATAAGAACCCCTCAAGCAGAAGGGTGATGGGTCTGATCACCATCCCCCAGAAGAATAATTTCCTCTCTCCTAGAAGAATAATGGAGACATCTACATGTATACATATATGCACACACACACACAGAATGGAATGATCGAAGTTTACAGGGGGTAGGGAGCCTGCAGCCTTGAAGTCACATGTGACCTTCCAGGTCCTCGGGTGTGGCCTGCTGACTGAGCCCAAGTTTTGCAGAACAAATCCTTTTATTAAGAGAATTTGTTCTGTGAAGTTTGCATTGAATCAGAGGGCAGCACTTGAGGACCTAGAGGGTAACATGTGACCTTGAGTCCGCAGGTTCCCCACCCTGAGAAGAGATGGAAGACCAGTTTGGGGTGGGACTGGGAAGGAGCTGGGCTAATCAGAATAGAGATGAGGATTCAGGACAAAACTGCAGGAATATGTACTTTACATAAAGGGCAACGAGACTAGATGACCTGGAGTGGGGCACTAGTACTATAGGAATTCATTTGGCAGCACCTACAGACCCCCAGTCCTTCTCCCAGTACAGCCCTCACAAGTATCATCCAATAAGATTACTCCTGTGAAAAGACATCAGCCCTTCCCACCAGCTGTCAATCAACGGTCATGTACTGGGTCAGCGGGCCAGTCTAGTTGAACAGTAAAGCAACCTTAGGAAGACAGAAGAAAACATGTGCCAGGTAAGCCAAACTACCCCTTGACCACTATCTCCCTTCAGACCCTCTTGGAGAGAGCCTAAGACCCTGAATCCAAGAACCTTTAGAATAGCTTCCAGTCCAGTGCCCACAGGTACCAGCCTAGGAAACAATTCCTTGGGAGATACAGCCTAGACAATTGCTCCTGGAGTCACTATAGTCACGGCTACCAAAGGGCCAGGAAAGAAAGTTGCCACCAAAGTCCTTGGCTCTGTCAAGTGACTCAGCATCAGAATCTGATATGATTTTATTAATGGAAATGACATTTAGGAGGAGGTATTATTACCATCCTGCTCCCTAAAGATCATGGGATTTTTCTATCTGATTTGCAGCTAAAACTTTCTCTAAGTGTTGCGTCCCCCCATTAGAATGTACACTTGAGGGAGGACTGTCTTAACTTTTCTATTTGTGCCTTCAGTACACACAGCTTTACCACAGTAAGCCCTTAATAAATGCTCCACCCTCCATCCATTCATTCAACTCGTAGACTTTTAAGTGTATATAGAATGCTGGTATTTTAAGGGTGTCCCTGGAGGAAATCCTTGCCCAGGCAGATATATGAGCCCATTCAACGGCTAGAATTCTAGATCACTATTCTGGAGCCAAAAAGAACCTCAGAGGCTGCTGAGCCCAACCTCCTCATTCTGCAAATGTGGAAACTATAAAATTATCTATTTAATATTCCAAGTCCTCTATAACCTGTCACTACACACAGCACACCTTCTCAGTCTTTTTACACCTTATAAACATCCACCCACCCACAGGCTCCTTGATCCAGGATGGCTGGCCTACTTGGCTGTCTAGAATGAGATGCTTCATCTCCTAACTCCTGGCATTTTTACTTACTGTCCCTCATGCCAGAAATGCTCACCCCCCCCCCTCCTTTCTGCCTCCTAACTTCCCTGGCTTCCTTCAAGTCTCAGCCAAAGTCTTACTTTCTATAGAAAGCCTTTTCCAATCTCCCTCAGTACCAATGCCTTCCCTCTATTGATTATTAATTTTTCTCACATGTAGTTTGTATGTAATTATTTATTTTCTCTCTCTTCCTCCCCACCCCACCCCCACCATTAGACTATGAGCTCTTTTGAGAGCAAGGACTGCATTTTGCCTTTTCTTTTATCCTCAGGACTTAGCATAGTACCTGGCACATAGTAGGCACCTGATGTTTGTTGACTGAATAACTAGACTCTTGAGAGAAAATGGTAAGGCCTGTGGTTGGGGGTTAAAAGACATCAATCTAAAACTGGTTACTGATGCATCTGAATTCTACAGCTCCCTCCTAAACCAACCTCAAAAAGGAGAGCTGTGATCACTCACAGGAAATGTCAGTGCTCTTGCTCCAAGAAAATAGAAAAACCAAGAAAACACTGACAAGTAACTGATTTTTCAGTTAATCAAAGGATTGGCATCCATGTTCTCAGTGAACCCCAGAGCTAGAGCAAGAGCTCAGGATATTCCCTCCCCACAAAGTCATCCTTAATGGAAAGGCTATAAGGAGACATGCCCTAAAGCAACTTCAGCAAATGTGGATTTACATTTAAGGCTATGGAAAACCCAGACTGAATTTTGTTGGAGCACCATACCTACTGATGAGGATGCTATTGACCCCACAGTGGTCTTGTAGAGTTCCTGGGACCATCTCTGTAGCTCTGGCTCCAATCACTCTTCACTGTTTCTAATAATGAAAGTACTGATGAAAAGGCAGCAAGTAAGAAGGTACACGTTGCTTGTTACATGTTTATTACATGCATAATACTGTTAATTACACAGATAATCATGTTTATCACATGCAAAGTCCTTTCTTACAACTCCTGGGTTCCCACCATGAGGATGAACACAGCAAAAGCTTTATTGCTGTGTTGAAGCATTACAGTATACTAGAAAGAGCACTGACTGTACCCTTTGACCCAGAGATTCCATATCTAGGCATTTACCCCAAGGAGATGAAGGACAAAAACGAAAGGTCTCGTATATATATCCCAAAATATTCATAGCAATACTTTTGTGGTAGCAAAGAACTACAAAGTGCTGATTGCCTGAAGAGTGGATAAATAGACTGTGTGGCACATGAACACAAAGGAATAACACTATGCCATAAGAAACAACAAATCTGAAGAATTCAGGGGAACATGCAAAGACTTGTATGGATTGATACAGAATGAAGTAATCAGAACCAGAAAGAGTACACGATGATAACATACAAGGAAATAGTAATATAATAAAATGGAATGCTGTATAATTACAATGACTAAGATTGGCTCCAGAGAAGAAATAATGAGGCAATTTACCTTCTTCCTTTCATTAGAGAAGTGAGGGAATAGTGTTGGGGAAATGTCATAGATACTATCAGATGCCTATGATATGTCAGCTAAATCATAGGTCATAGATGTAGAGCTGAAGGGACCTTAGAGGCCATCTAATTCAAGCTCTATCATTTTACAGATGAGAAAACTGAGGCACAGAGGAGTTGTATCTTTCCACTAGTATCTGAGGTGGGATTTGAACTCAGGTCTTCTTGAACCACTACACTCCAAGGTCCTTGAGGGCAAAAGGTTTCTTTTTGTATCCCCAGCTCTTAGCACAGCACCTGGCACATAGTAGGCACTTAATAAACATTGACTGAGTAACTTTAAGACCAGTGTCTTATACACTATGCTATGCTAGGGAAAGGAAGGCAAGAAGGGAAGGAGGGAGAGAGGAAGGAAAGAAGGCAGGAAAGAAGGAAGGAAGGAAGGAAGGAAGGAAGGAAGGAAGGAAGGAAGGAAGGAAGGAAGGAAGGAAGGAAGGAAGGAAGGAAGGAAGGAAGGAAGGAAGGAAGGAAGGAAGGAAGGAAGGAATGGAGGGAGGTGGGAGGGAAGGAGGAGAAAAGGAAAGGAGAAGGAGGGAAGGAGGAGAGAAGGAAAGGAGAAAGAGGGAAGGAAGAAAGAAGGGAGGGAGAGAAGCAAGGATAGAGGAAGAAAGGAGAGAGAGAGGGAAGGAAAGGAAAAGGAGGGAAGTAGAGAGGGAAGGAAGAAAGAGGGAAAGAAGGAAGAGAGGGAGGAAGGGAGGAGGGAAGGAGGGAGGGAGGGAAAGAAAGGAAGAAAAGAAGGAAGGTATTGGTCTTCATTTAGAATTAGAAGTCCTGGGTTCAAATTCTTATTTTACCACTTAGTAGTGTCACTACATGTAAATCATTTCACCTCCTTGAGTTTTGGTTTCCTCATCTGTAAAATGGGAATAATATTACATAAACTCACAAGCATTGCTGTGAGGAAAGTGCTTTGTAAAACTTAAAGCTCAATAGATATGGGAGCTCTTATTCGTATTACCACGGAGCTACTACCATTTTAGGAAATGGCCAATCACTCCCTAGGTTATTGTTCCTTTGGTTAAATCTCCCAGTGCGATACATGCCATCTCCTTACAAAGAAGGGCTAATGATGTCACTATTTTTTAGCTGTTTATCTGGAGGCTCTTCTGCTTCCCAAATACACATTTTGGAACAGAGACTTGCAGCTTTTGTAAAGTGGAAAGGATGACGGGAATGAAATAATCTGTCATTAATTCAATAGTTCAGCTACAGGGAAAAAGTGTCAGCAGCTTCACTAACTGTGGATTCACATTTAGTTAGGGCTGTGGAAAGTCTAATCTGAATTTTATTGGAGCACCACGACAACCGATGAGGATGCTGTTGATGCCATAGGAGTCTCATGGAGCTCGTAGGACCGTCTCCGTAGCTCCAGCTAATCAGCCCTCACTACACCCACTCCCTTCCCAATGGCACAGCATCATAAACTTATTTTCTTATTTTGCTCCATTTCTAACACATTCTAGTCATCAGTAACCTCAGAAATTGGCCCCCAGAGACGCCATAGAGAATTATAAAGCTGAAGAGACAGACATGAATCTGCAGAGAACAAGAGAAAAACATCATCACATAGCACAAGCAGTTCTGTTCTTTCCCAGTCCTTCTCCCTCCTATCACAAAAATATAGGCAAGGCCATGACTCCTGATGGCCTGGATCACCCTGATATATTTCAAAGTCCAACTCAGACCTAAAGGAGATCTATTTTTTACCCATTACATTCATTTAGAGAGAAATCCTCGATGGCAGCTTGAGTCAGAGAACAGCGAATACACAGTAGGCGCCGGCTGCATGTCTGGCTACAGATTTAAGAGCAAGAAAAATACTGAAACCATGGGGAGAACTTCAGGGTGTGTGGAGAGTTACAGTTAACAAATATTAAAGTATTTCATCTCTCTTCCCAGAGGTATACAGTCCATCCCAGAAAAGAACAGGATTCTTCATTCTTTGCAGGAATTTAGCAACTACAGTGATATCTCTAAAGGTCCCTTCCCTCCCTGGTCCTCAGTTTCCTCATCTGTAAAATAAGGGGGTTGAACTAAATGGTTTCTGAAGGTCCCCATCCAGCTCAAATCAGTCAATCATCTAGCATGTGTCAAGCACCTTGGTGTGGGGTCTTCCATGCATTGGATGAATTTTTCTTCTTATGAAGTAAATCACCACTGAGAAAGCATGACCATTTCCCCCTTTGCATTGCTGAGGAAAGAACACTAAATATATATGACCCAAGCTTAAAAATATAAGAGCCCTTCTATTCCTTGCCAGTAAGGATGGACAACATTACTGGTAGGCCTGGACACCACAGTAAGCCACAGGTCAGTCCTAGAAGTCTTTAGAGTGTAATGGGTGAGGGGAACACCCTGTGAATAAAAAGGAGCCCAGACATCAGACGCCCGGGCTCTTTTTTCTCATGCACTAAAAGGGTTTGTAGAGAGTTGCTGTAACAAAACATCAGCAAACAAAGAAACAGCAACAGCTCACGGTCTAAGCATTAAGGAGAAATGTTTGTGCGCCTAGAGAGCATGTTCAGGGCTCCCAGGGGCATTCAGACTCTCGGCTTGTCGTGCCCTGCTGGCTGCTGTTCATTCCAAGAAAGTCTTGTAACATGGAATCAGGAAAACAGCAAGGTGCTCCTCCTTCCTCTCATGGCTGATTCAGCCCTGGGCACGGTAGAGGACTGGAAGTCTGAGCCAAAGGGAACAAGTGCCAGCACTCCCCAGGGCCGACCCAAAGGCCAGCTAGAACTCTTCCAGAGCTAGCTCAGCTTTGGCACACCCCAGGAATTATGCACTGGGGCTACTCTGTCATCTCATTCAATTAGGATCCCCAGCCAGGATCCCAAAGGAGACAGAACACAGAAATACAGTAAGAGAATGTCAGAGTTGGAAAGAACCTTAGAGAACATCAAGTTCATCTGCTCTCATTTTACATATGAGGCAGGATTGGTAAAGGTGAGGAATGGGCCTGGTCTATGGATGCATAATCAGGCATCCTGTGGCAGCTAGGCCCACGAAACAGCATTAAAGATAGCACACGGAATGACACCCAGCACCATGACGAGCACTTTTCTATCCTGAGACATTAGGTTCTTCTCTCCAGGCCCTGAAAGGTAAAAAATAAATAACCAAATCCTCCACAAGGATTTCCATAGGATCATAGCCATCAATGTGTCCTCATGTCTATATATCCCCACGAGTGCGCTTGGATGGATGTCTGTGTGTATGCATCTCCATGTCTCTGGGACTGTGTGAATGTCTTAGTGGGTCTCTGTACATCTATGAGTATGTGTGTGCATGTGTGTTCATAAGTGGAGTTAAGGCCTGAGGGCCAGACGCCCTGCCCAGGTTTTTTCCTCCCCATTGCTCCTCTGCGCACCATAGCAGGAAGGCATATTTTTGGTCCAGCTACGACCAGTCAGAGAAACAGCCCTTATTTTGAGTCTGTTTCCACAGGAACTTCCTCTCTTGGTTTTGGGCCAAGCTGCTCTGAGGCCATGGCCTCTCAAGGTCACAGTCATAAAGCCAACCTGATGGTATCCAGCCCCACAGTTGCTCCTTTTGCCCAACACTGAGTCTGAAGACAGCTCCACTACAGAGCTGTTACCTGTGTGAGTTCTGTGTTGGGTGTGGATGGACTTTGGGGGCTGGTGGGCATTATGGGGAGTTCCACGCCTAGTCATGCGGGCCTGGGTACAGTTTCTGAAGTCTTGCAGGCAAATGCCACATCCTTGGCAATGCTCCGCACACGGTCTGACACCTGCAGCTCCCGGCGTAGGGAGGATGCACAACAGAACTTACGAAAACAAGCCTTGAAGTTCTCATCCAGGAAAGCATAGAGGATGGGATTCAGGCCACTGTTGGCATAGCCCAGGACAATGCAGAAGTGCAGAATGGCCACCGCAGCTCGACTGGCCGGCTCAACTCCCTGGCTCTGAGCCAGCACAAACACCTGGATGGGGGTCCAGCACCCCACAAACACAGCCACTACTACTAGGACAAGTCGAGTGATACGCCGCAGATTGCGGTCCTTCTCCCTTGAGCCAGAGAGTACTCGGACACTGCGGAGGCGCCGGATCATAAGGCTGTAGCAGGCTGAGATAATGAGGACGGGGATCACAAAAGAGAAGAGGAACACGCAGATCCCAAACACAGAGCGCCAATAATTCTCAGGGGTGGGGTATTCCAGCAGGCACTCGATCTCTGTCAAGAGAAAGAAAACAAGCATGGGGACCAGGCCAACCATAGCTTCTCCTCTGGCCCCAGGCACTGGGCCCATCCCATGGGGGAACCTGAACAGCCCCAACCCTCCAAATATCCTCACTCTCAGTCTAGGTCCTGACTAGATCTCCACCACCACCCCTACAAGGGAATGTAAAGGTTATGTCTACTACCCCTCAAAGAGACATTGGGTCTAGTCACCCATCCACAGAAGAATTAAGGATCGAGATGCCTCTGGCTTCCCCCATGTTATAGGATCATATAGAGCAGGAAGGTGACCTTAGAAGTCATCTGGTCCAACTCCTTCATTCAAGAGGAGAAGCAGCTGAGACCCAGAGAGGTTAAATGACTTCTGGGATCATAGATTTCAAGGTAGAAGGGATCCTAGAAGTCATTGAATACAACCCCCTTTCATTTTGCAAACAAAAATACTGATTTGTGCAGAGTCACGTGGGTAGTGAATGTCTGAGGCAGGATTTGAACCCTTCCTAACTGTAAGTCCAATGCCCCATTCATTACCCCATGATGGCAGGAAGCAGTAGACGTAAGATTCAAACCCAGATCCTCGGACTACAAGTTGAGCACCATTTGCACCGTGCCACATTTCCTCCTACAGTGGGACAATGCATCTGGCTGGGTATAATCAACTTCCTTTAACACAGAGATTCTTAACCTGGGTCCACTACCAAGGAGTCTGTGAAAAGAGGTCTATTGAAATTGGATGAGAAAAAAATGCATCTTTATTTTTACTAACTTCTAATGGAAATTTAGCATCTCCTTCAATTATTAATTTCTTTAAAAAAACATTCTAAGAAACAGTTTATAGGCTTTGTCAGACTGCCAGTGCATCTATGATACAAAAGAATGATAAGAACTCCTGCTCTAGAGGCATGATGGGTCTAGTCTCTTTTCCCCAGAAAGATACAGACTCTGCATGGGTCTGTCTTCCCCAGAGAAATGATAGGTCTGGACATCTTTCCCCAGAGAAATGAGCTTGCCCTCAAAAGGTTGATGATCTACCCACTACCACCAGAACTACCACTTCATCACATGCACTGACCATCATCATCATCCATCTGGGCTGAGCCCATGACAGTGACAGGAACACCAATGAGAGAAGCCAGGGCCCAGATGCCAACATTGACAGCCTTGGCCTTGTTGGGTGTGCGGATGTCCAGGGCCCGGACTGGATGGCAGATGGCAATGTACCGGTCCACACTCATGGCAGTCAGGGTGAAGGTGCTGGTGAACATGTTGTAGTAGTCGATGGCAATTACTGTCTTGCACAGCACATTTCCAAATGGCCAGTAGCCCAAGAAGACATCAGTGCCTTGGAAAGGCAGAGTCAAAAGGACCAGTGCATCTGCCAGTGCCAAGTTAAAGATGTAAATATTTGTGGCTGTCTTCATCTTTGTGTGTCTATGGTGGGGAGAGAGGAAAGACAGAGACATGGGGAAATTTAAATTCATCAGACTTTTCAGATTCCCTTAGAGACAACAAAGGGGATGTGGTGGGTGGAAGAGGGAGTGGAGAACAGTAGCCTCAAGGGTTGACCATTCAACTTGCTCCCATAAAAGGGACCCAGTCACTTCAGGGGACCCAGCAAGTTAAGGCCTAAGCTTTCCCATTACAATTTATACTCCAAAGTGAAGAATCCTGCACGTGTATGTGATTCAGAAGGATGTGTTCTGATGTTTGGAACCTGAGTAGATGACCAATTATTCCCAGCCCTCAATATTCCTTCTAGACCCTAACAATAACCCTGTAGCTTCAAGAGACTTAGAGACTTAAGGTTCCAAGGTCACTCAGATGATGGGTATAACCCTTTCCCATCTTGGCCCATGCTGCTCATTGCTGTTAGGCGACAGCAACTTTGGTGATGTTGACAGCAAAGATGATAGTGATAATGGTGATAGAGGTGATGATGATGCAGGAAAGAGATAGAGATGATGACTCTGGCAGATGAATAAGAGTGCTAGAGATGACAACTGCTTTAGAATGGCAACATGGTGGTGGCAGTGGTGGTGATGGCAGTGATAGCAATGGCAGCTATGGTGATGGTGGTAGCCATGGTGATGGGAGCAGGAATGGTAGCAATAGTACTAGTGGAGATAGAGATGGCAGTGAAGATGGTAGCTATGGTGATGGTAATAGCAGAGATAATTACGGTAGTAATGCTGATGGGGATAGGGCGGCAGGCAGTAAGGAATATCAACTATGTATCTTTTGCTATCTCAGCTTTACCCTCCTGGGCAGGTTGTCAGCATGCTTTCCTAGGCCTCTTAAATCTTGTGCTTCGATGTCTCTGGAGAGTTTTTCACCTTTCCTGTCTATTTAAATCCAGGATGTAGGTTTGGGGTTTTTTTCATCCCAACACTGAGGGAGGATGAAAAAAGACAAAAATAGCAGCCTTAGCCTCTAAAATGCTTTGCTGTGGATCCCTTTCCCAGGAGGGCTCCAAGCTGGCCTGTCCAAATGATGTCAGCAGGGAAGAACATCTAGGACAGGTGGGGTCCACATCTGGTGGTTACAAAGCATAGTAAAAGAAGCACTGGATTTGGAGTCAAAGGATTTGAGTTCAAATTTCAACTCTACCACTGTGACATTAGGCAGGTCACTTTGCCTTCTGGAGTTCAGCTTCCTTTTCTGTAAAATGATGACATGTGATCCTTTCTAGCTCTAAAACTATCTATGTTCTGATAATCAGCCTAGTCTAGACTCAGCATTGAGAAGAATTTCAGAGATCATGTAGTTGATCTAACCACAAGTTAAAGATTAGAATGAATTCCACTGTACCACACTGCTCATAATCATCGTCAATCATCATAGCTCCTACTTCTGTAGTACTTTTACAGTTAAGATACTTTCCCCACCAACTCCTGTTATCCTCATTTTATATATTACTTACTAATATGTTACATATTACTTCCTCACCTATGGCTTGAGGAAGGGTGACTGTCTTACCCAAGATAAATATAACTAGTGTTGGAGGTAGTATTTGAACTTGGCTCTGACTCTATAGATCTAGTATTCTTTGCTATTTATTTGCACCTGTGATGCTGCCCATCAAAGATTCAAAGATGCCTTCTTGAGAAAGGCAAACCAATAATGTCAGCTCTCAGATTATCTATGCCCTCCATCCCTCCAACAATGTAATATCTTCACTGTCAGCTTCATATCCTGCCTGTACACTTTTGCTCAGGTTGTTCTCACAAAAAAAAAAAATTACCTCTCCTCTATCCTTTCTGTATCTACCCTATCCTATCCATCCCTCAAGATCCGGATCAAACCACAGCTCACTAAGCAATACACACTGTGGGGGCCTCAGGAAGGGCATATTCCCAGGCTCCAGTAGGTTAGAACCCTTCCCAATGAGCAGTTACTGCATGTGAGTTTCTGTGTACCTATGTCTGTCCAGTGTCTGCGTGTCTGCCAGGGCTATAGCCAAGTGTCCCTCTGTATGTATGTGTCCAGATACTGTTTCTTGTATACATGTTGTTTTCCCAGTCAGACTGACTTTCATGAGTGTGTGTGTGTGTGTGTGTGTGTGTGTGTGTCTGCATATGTGTGTGTGTGTGCAGGGCTAGGCACACAGGTGGACTCAGTAAATCTGGGTTGAATTAAATTGTCTTGATGAAAAATTAAAGATGGGTCAGAGGGGGAATAGACAACAGAGGAGGGTTTTTTAGGGGGTGACAAGGGAAAGAAGGAGGAGAAGCATTCATGACCCAAGCCAAAAAAACACCCCAAGACTGGGCTCCAGGGTCTGGCCTTGGGAGAGGGCACCATCCATTTCCACTGTGGGATGGAGCATAGCTGACCTTAAATTCCTCACAGAGGTGTTAGATGATTCCCTTTCCTCCCCAACAGAGCACTGATTCCCCTAACTAGGCAGGTTTCATCTGGCCCAGGACTTGTTGAAACCTAAACCCCACAGGCATGCCTTCCCACCAGGCCCTCAGACTTTGTCCTGCCCCCCCCAGGGATCACAGTGACCAGTTTTCTCAGATTCAGACCTCCTTTCTCATTCTGTTCCTAATGCCAAAGGCCAGAAACTTGATCCATAACTTTTTCTCCTTTCCCCTGGGGGTCAACAGGGCAGATTATACCAAGGATATGTATTGGTCCCTAGAGGGAGCCCTACTCACTCATTACCTGCAGTTGCCATCAAGACTAGCAGGCAATCCCAGCTTCAGTGCCATAGCTTCCCTGTATTTGCAGCTGTCCAGCTCAGCAGAGTACTAGGAGGTATCACAGTAGGGACAGAGGCACATCTGATTTATGACATGTTAAGAAGGATCTAGCACCCACCTACCTGATGATGACGTACATTACAAGGCAGTTCCCCAGTAGACCCCCTATAAACACAGCCAGGTAGACCACAACGATGGTGACCCTGAGGCCAATGGGCAGGAAGATGTCCTGGGTCACATTGATCCAATGAGGAGGCACTCCGCTCCCATTTGGGAAGGAGAAGTTGCTGAACAGACGGTTTGTATATAAATCCTCCCACAATGAGGCCAAGAAGAGGGGTTCCATGGTGCTCTCTCCACCCACTTTCTCCACGCTGGCCCTGAGAAACCAAGGAAAGAAATATGACTAGCGCCAGAGCTTCCCCTGCAAATCACCTCTCTGAGCCCCACCCCCCAACATAGACACACTCCTTCCTCACTTCTCCACCCGGCTGCCTAACAACAGTGAGACAGGTGACATGCTTACACACACTAACAGCCATGTGTGGACACAGATACATACAGAGGGACGCTTGGCTATAGCCCTGGCAGACACGTAGACACTGGACAGACATAGGTACACAGAAACGCACACACAGTAACTGCTCATTGGGAAGGATTCTAACCTACTGGAGCCACTCCTGGGAATATGCCCTTTCTGAGGCCCCCATCCCTGCGTCCCTATCGTCCTGAGGTGTCCCCCACTCTACACACACAGAGAAGAAATGCCAATTCTATTTGTCCCTAGTGCCTCAGGACACACTACAGCTACCCCCACCCCGCGGCCAAGCCCCGATCCTGCGACAGCCGGAGCCACCCCACCGCCCAGCTGCCCCCAACTTCTCACCCTGGGAGCAATCCCCCAGTGGGCTCAGATCCAGAAACGCCCTTCCCCCAGAACAGGCAAACGTAAGTCAAGAGCCAAAGCCAAAAAAACGAGGAGGGGGGCGGTGCGGGGAGGAGAAGGCAGCTTTAGGAAAGGATGGGAAACGAATAAGAGGCAGGTAAGAGGAATGGGGAGCAAGAAGGAAGGGGACAGGGGTCCGGAGGCAGGGCGGGGGCGGGGGGAGAGATTGTCCCGCCTGGGGAGGGCCCCCACCTCCCCTGCAGCCAGTGCTTTCCCCACCAGGCTGGGCCAATTCCCGGCGCTGCCGCTCTGCAGACGTCTCAGAGAGCTCCTAGCCAACTGCACCCGTGGAGAAGAAGAGAGGAAAGGAGGGGAGAGGAAGAGAGGAGTGGAGAAGAGGGGAGGGGAGAGTAGGGAGGAGAGGAAAAGAGCAGAAGGGGAAGGGAAGGGGCAGGCGCAGGAGGTTTACGGGAGAACAGGACCAGGAGGGGGAGGGGCTATTCGGGCAGGTTCGGGGAAGGGGAGAAGGAAGGGGAGGGACTGGGGGGTGTCTGAGGCTAGATTTATACTAACTCTGAGTGCACCTACAGACGTCCACGCACTCGCTTACACACACACACACACACACACACACACACACACACACACACACACACACACACGTAAGTTGAACACAGACATCCACCCTTGGCCAGGTCCCTACAGAGGTGCTAGATGGAAGCCGATTTTCCCAGGATTACCCAATCAGACACTAATTAGCATCCAGGTAGAAAGGGGAATGTGACCCAAAAGGGAATGAGGGAGAGGATAACTTGGTATCTTTGTAACCTTTCTACATTTTATGTGAGTATGTTTTTGTGTGTGAGTATGCATCTCTGTCAGTGAGCGAGCCTGAGTGTGTCTACAGGTCCTTTTGTGCCTTAGGCATTAGAGAAGAAACAGAATAGGATAGAGGAAAAAGCTCTGGATTAGGAGTTAAATCCCAGCTCTGCCAATGACTAGCCGCAATGTGACTGGGTGAATCCTCCCACCTTCCTGAACCTGCTTCCTTATCTGTAAAGCGAGGGAGTGGGATTAGATATCTCTAAAGTCTAGCACTAAATCCCAAGCGATGCTTTCACGCTGAGGAGACAAGTGGTTGTTGGAGCCTCCGCTGGAAGCGCTCATGTGAAGGGGCCCCATTACCTACGGCAGGCCATTACATTGGTACAGTTCTAATTGTTAGGAAATTGTTCCCATATGTGAAACTGAAATCTGCTTCTCTAAAGCTCCCACCTACTGTTCCTAATTCTGCCACACAGAACACATCTAATCCCTCGTCCCCTTCAAATACCTGTGACAATCCTATCTCCTTTAGGTTTTCTCTAAGTTAAACACTCCCAGCTTCCTTCAACTGACCCTGGTCTGACATAGTCTCAAGGTCCCTAACTGTACTTGTCCAGAAGTGAGAGTGATGTTCCAAAGATGGTGTAACCAAAGCAGGGTAAAGTGGGACTCTCTCTTCCCTCATTCTGGACACAATGTCTCTCCTAGAACTTCATTATTCATTAGTTTTTGGAGCTGCCATGTATAGCCATTGACCACTATTGAGTTTGCAATCCACTAAAACCCATGGATCTTTTTCACATGAAGTGCCGGTAGGTCAAAAATTGCTCAGCTGGTCTCCTTGGGTTTGCATCTCTCTGCAGCTTGACTATTGATGACAGTATTTCTCTCTTGAATTCATACTCAGCTTTCTTCTCTGTTTCCCGAATTCATAGTCTCTGAAACAGTTTCCTTCCTAAAATGCCGTTCTCTGTGACTTATTTTAAGTGTGGTTGCCTATTCAAGAGGCAGCAGGTGGTGCAGTTACCTTCAACCTGGTCTAGCCCATCTGCCAAGACAGTTTACCAGGATGTAGCTGCTTTGAATGCTACAGTTTTTTGGAGCCACAGGTGAGAACTGAGTGCCAGGTAGACACCAAAGGTGGATGAGCAGCCCTGAAAGGGTTCAGCAAGTCTTCATACCAGAGATACTAGTCTTCCTAGAATTAGAATATCTAGATCTCAAGCAATACTATAAGGTAGTAATCATCAAAACTATTTAGAACTATGCCAGTATGGCAGCATAGCCAATCATGCAAGCCTGCAATCCTTGTTACCAGGGGAGAATGAAGCTGGTAGAGGAGTTCTGAGCTGTAGTAAGGAGGGCTAGAGCCAATCAAGTGTCTACACTAAGCCTAGCACCAACATAAAAGACTTATATGAACTATGACAAAGGGAAGAAAGCAGAACTAAGAGAACAATATACAAAACAATTACAATAACGCAAATGAAAACTATATTCAAGGACATCAGAATTCAGGTTAGTTGCGTTCACCAGTCTTCATGCCAGAAAATATGAAATAAAATATCCTTCCTTTAAGTAGTCATTTAAGTAGACATCTAGGTGTGAATGTTTCCTAATGATGACATTAGATGTCATCACTTTGTTGATCAAGTTTTCTTAATTATTTTCTTTTTGTTTATAAGGGAGAGTTCATTGGGGTGGAGGGTTTATCATGAAACAAATGTGACAGAAAAAACACGACATCAACACACCTTTAATAAAAATTAAGGTAATCAGAATAGAACTAAGCTGGCCTGAATTAAACATGTTGGTATTGTCTATTCACTTCCCATCATTGATGACCTTCTTGGGCCAAGCACAATCAGGATGTATTTCCTTTCCTTCAAACCTTCTGCCCATAAATGGTAAACCTTCTTTAGAAGAGAATATACCCCAGCATACACATTATATTAGCTGCACCCAATTTCCAGTTCTCTGGGTTATTTATAAAGCCACACCTCACCCACAATCAATCTGGAAGCCTCCAGCCTTAGAGTTCCTCCCACCCTATCACTAACTCCTTGTTGGGGCCTTATCAGTTTCCTCCACTATGGAGGCTTCACTATGAAGGGTGTTTCAAAAGTCTGCACTAAGACCTTTGGGATACTTTATATGGTTTACAGGTAAAGATAAATAATCGCACATACACACACACATATACATACACACACACACAAGCACACATGCACACACACACACAAGCACACACACAAACACAAGATTAATTCAAATAAATGTTACAGTGCTAAGGCCCTTGATTTACCACAAAGTACCTTCCTGGGACCTTACCTCTTCAGTTCCCCAAACTGGGGCTCTCCTTGCCAAGCTATCCCCAGGTCAGGTTCCCCCCAGTTAGTCTAGTCAAGAGTTCTTAACCTGGGGACCATGAATTTATTTTTTAAAATATTTTGATTCCTCTATTTCAATATAATTAATTTCCTTTGTAATCCTATGTACTTTATTTTATGCATTTAAAAATATTAGTCTCAGAAATGGTCCATAGGCTTCACTAGACTATCAAAAAAGGGTACATAACCAAAAAAAAAAATTAAGAGTCCCTGGACCAAGAGCTCAAACCATTGCCTTTTTCTTCCTCTAGCAAAAAGCCTGCAAGACACACAAGTCACAGCCCTCACTGAACTCTTTCTGCATCACTACTCCTCCATCCCATCCGTGTCATTACATCTGTTCTAGATATGGATTTGGGAATGAATGTGGGAGGGGTGGGAATTAGGGGTGACAAACTGGTGGACTGAATAGTCCTTGCTTTCTAGGTTGAATATGTAGCAGTGATTACTCTACTTAAAGGCCAATTATATTGCATTTTACCCAAGATTCCCCAGTACCTTTAAGTGCTTTGGGGATATCTCTGCCCTTAGCTAAAGTCCTCACTTATTGTGTTCTGCAAATTTTAGGGAGTCCCAGAACACCAGTTTCATCTAACAGTCAAATTAGTTTTTATAAAGGAATATTTACTTCAAAGATAACAGTAAGAACAAGCATACAAATATTTCTCCCATCACCTGGGTCATAATCTCACCTTACATTTTTGAGCAGATGAAGAGGATAAAATTCACAGTTTAATTCACACTTGACTAGTCCCACTGTGTTCTAAATCCAAACCTCCCAGCCCCACCCCAGGCCCGCATCCCAGGACCCTGGCTTCTCAGGGTTTCCCTACAGGACTGGTTGCAATGTCCCCCTCAGGTCAAGGAGGCTCTGATTTGCCTCTCAGAGGCCTTGATTTGCTCGTCAATGACTAGATCTTGCCAAAACCACCTGCCAGCCCTCAATATCCCATGTGTTTTACAGCTGTGCTCCCAGGCCCCATTCACTGCACATGACTTAGACATGATTTTCCCAAAACAAAAGAATTTTCTTCTATTACAAGGAATAATAAGAGCCCTTCATCTGACTCTCCTGGGGATAAATAATCTTACTAATAGTAAGTTATGTCACTTCACAATGCTTCAAGCTGTCACAGAGCTTGAGTGGTTCAATCAATCTCCCTTCCTGAGAATCTGCCTGTGAAGTCTGGCCTCTTCCCCCTGAACCCAACCTTTTAGATCCTTAAAATCTGTAGTTAAAAAGGTCCTCAGAGATCATCTGGACCAGCATCAACCTCTACAGAAATCCTCTTTCCAATATCCATAACAAGTTGCAGACCTCCAAAGAGCAGGAATCCAGAGAGGGACCATTTTGTTTTGGGGCAATTATAATTATTAATGGCTAACAATATTAATTCGTTTTTCACTCGTGGCTGACTCTTTGTGACAATTTGGAGTTTTCTCGGCAAAGATACTGGGATGGTCTGCCATTTCTTTCTCCAGTTCATTTTACAGATAAGGAAACTGAGGCAAACCAGGTAAAGTGACTTCACCAGGGTTACACAGCTAGTAAAAGTGTCTGAAGCTGAATTTGAACTCAGGAAGACTCATCTTCATGACTCTAGGCCCAGCACTCTACCCACTAAATCATTACGGTCTATGAAGCAGCAGCAGCACCACCACCACCACCATCACCACCAGCATTTATGACGTAATATTTGCAGATAACTTTACATACATTATCTCATTTGATCTTTACAACAACCCTAGGAGAAAAGTGTTATTATTAAACCCATTTTACAGATGAAGAAAGTAAGGCAAACAGAGGTTAAATGACTTGCCCAGGGTCATCCTGCTAGGCAGCATCTGAACTAAGGTCTTCCTAACTCCAGGTCCAATGTTCCATCCACTGCACCACCCAGCTAGAAAGTTTGTCACTACATTGATTTAAAGTTTCCCTCTCTAAAACCTCCACCCCCTTGTTCCTACTTCTATCTTCTGATGAAAAGCAGGACAAGCACAATCCATTTTCCATGATTGCCCTTCAGTTACCCAACACTGCCATCATGTCTCCCCTAAATCTTCTCTTCTCCCAGTCCCTTCCAAGTCACAAAATTGCAGAGTCTGGGTTAGAAGGGACATCTAGTCCAACATGTACCTGTCAACTTTTCCCTCCACATCTCCAGTTAGTGGTCATCTAGCCTTTACTCAAAGACCTCCATGTCCTATGATGTCATGGAAACAGCAAGGTCTGGTAGAGTGGATAGAATGCTGACTAGAGTCAGGAAGAACTGAGCTCCAGTATGGCCTCAGATTCCTACAACTACTGCGACCCTGGGCAAGTCACTTAACTTTTGTCTACCCACATTTCTTCATCTGTAAAGTAGGGGTGATAATATCATCTACCTCCTAGGGTTGTTGTGCAGATGAAAATGATATAAAATTTGTAAAGGACTTAGCAAGTTGCTGGCACTTAGTGGGTACTAAACAAATGCTTGTTTTCTTTTTTCCTTTCAATTCTCCAGCCATCCTGGTCATCCTGCTTTGGATGAGCTCCAACTTGGCAATGTCCTTTCTAATGTAATAAGAGCTGATCAGGGGAGAGTCTGAACAATCTGATGAGTCACCTCAATCAAATTGATAGTGAAATCACACACAATTGTTCCTGGGCTGACTGGGCTGGGGTACTCTCTCTCTCTCTCTCTGTCTCTATCTCTCTCTGTCTCTCTGTCTCTCTGTCTCTCTCTCTCTCTCTCTCTCTCTCTCTCTCTCTCTCTCTCTCTCTCTCTCTCTCTCTCTGTCTCTTTCATTCTCTCTGTGTGTGTCTCTCCCTCTGGCTCTCCCTGTCCCCTCTCTCTCTCCCTATCTCTCTGTGTCTCTTTCTCTCTCTCTCTGTTTCTGTCTCTGTCTCTGTTTCTGGACTCATAGCTCTAGAACCATGCCCACAGAAAGGGTTCATGTTTTTCAAGAGAAGAGAACCCTCTGGCTCTTTGCACTCCCATACCAAAGCCCAAGTTAAAAATCACTTAAGATGAGATTTGATTCCTGTGTAGAATTTCCTCAAAAAGGAGGAATAGAAGGTCCTCAATGTATAACATACATTATATAGAACAGCTATTTATTTCCTCCATATAAAAGAAATGCTATTAGCACAAAGATGCATAAGTGTACATTGACAAAGACTTAAATATGCAGGAGTAATTTATAACTACCATAATATTCTCCTGGGGGATGTTGCTACTTAAAGCATGAAGCATTTGGAAAGATTATTGAATAGGCATTTCACTGCATTTCAGCTCTGTCCTCTCTCTCAAGGTCACATCTTCTGGCAAGCTGCTCCTGGAGCCAGGCTGTTCCTCCCGTAGGTGGTCATCTCCTCCAGGAAGCTCCATAGTAGCTCTGAGAGCCTCTTCCCAAAGTGAAGCCTGTAGTAACCAAGGAACAGAGGCACTTTTAATTTTTCAAACTCACAAGGCTGCCTTCAAAGGTGGAAATATTCATCTCAGGATTGTTGTTTGGGCACCTACACTCAGGCAAAGAAACACAAACCAGAAGAGGCATTCGGGGCCTTCCTTGGATCCCAGGTCAGGTTCACCAGGGAAGAGTGTTTGCTCTGGTGGCCATATAAAAGTAGTCACTATCCTTGCCAGAAAGATTCACAAAGAAAGAGAGTAACATGGCATATGTTTCAGAATAAGAAAGGAAGGTTGAAAAGAGAGGGAGGAATTCATGTGGTCTCTTCCGACTGCTGCCATCATGGATGTGAAGAGATTGCTATGTCATCCCAAGGCACCAAGTGTTCAACCCTGAGATAATACACATGGCCTACCAGAACAGGGCCAGCACAAATGTGTCACTGAAAAGAACCTAGCTCTGGGAAATACACATGTGACAATGGAAGTAGCCTAGTGCGGGCCATCCTGTATGAGGTGATCACAAGTCAGAGCAAATCTTGGTAGAGTTCACCTGATTACACTCATTACAGCAAAATCACAGGTTATAGACCTTTGTCAGAAGCAGTACTTCCTGTGTAACTAGAAATATGCCCTTGTCCTTCACTAGGAGGACTAGGGGTACTTCTCTGATTGGGCTACAATGACCAGAGCTACCTCTTGACAAGTGGTTGACTGAGGTCCAGGAGGGTAGATTCTTTTTGGAAAAACGGACCTCCCTGTTGTATGTAAATGTGAGCTGTAGAACCAGTTTGACCTCCCTCACCTCCATTTTGCTTATTGAGCTTTCTCTCCCCTGGACCTCCAGGTCTAAGTCTGGACATTTCATCCCAAATCCAGGCATTTTTATTGACTATTCCCATGCCTGAAATGCCCTATTTCCTCATCTCTGACTTCTGGCTTCCCTGGCTTCCTTCAAGTAACAAATAAAATCCTACTTTACAGGAAGCCTTTCCCAACCTCTTAATTCCAGTGCCTTCCCCTGCTATTTCCATTTTTTCCTGATTATAATTTGTTTGTATATTGTTATCTGCATGTTGTCTCCCCCATTAGACAGTAAGTCCTTGAGGGCAGGGTTGTATTTTGTAAAGCAAGAAGCAAAGGGATTTCTCATCGCCTTCTCACCAGCAGCAGAAAAATAATGACATGTAGGAAGTCAAGCACATGGCAAGCCCAGCCTGTGGTGAACCTGGAGCTGAAATTCCTGGACTTTGGGTTTCTGTCTTCCCATTTCTTTCTGTTTCCTTCTCTGAGCACAGTCCAGAAACTAGAAGAGCTGAAAATGGATCATTGCAGCTTTGGAGTTTTATCTCAGGTAATTCTGAGTCTGAGTTCCTGAGTTTTCAAGTGGACCACTAGCATCCTATTGTAGAAAGATTTCTCTAACAGCATGCTTCTTGAAGGAAAAAAAAGAATTTCCCCACTCAAGAACCAAATTCATTATATGACAAGTCAGGTAAACTAGAGTCTGCAAATATTACACGATATTGCTATACAGTGCAGGAACAGCATAGGTCTGAGGTGGATGGGAAATATTTGTTCAGCAGTCCTACCTACAGGCAGTGGACAGGAACTCTAATGAGTGTGATGGGCAAATTGATGTTTTTATC
This sequence comes from Bettongia penicillata ogilbyi, assembly GCA_023548195.1. Taxonomy (NCBI): domain Eukaryota; kingdom Metazoa; phylum Chordata; class Mammalia; order Diprotodontia; family Potoroidae; genus Bettongia; species Bettongia penicillata. The sequence continues at coordinate 961,862 of JAJHZJ010000500.1, forward strand.
TTTCTTATATTTGTTCATATAATCCTATGAGTCCTTTATAACGTAAGCATTTTCTGTAGCAGAGAAAATATAAAGTTATCCCATAACCAGTACCCATATTCTACATCGAGCATATTTATTGGAGAGGATCCTGTTATTCATATTTGGAGAGAACTAAACATGAACCATACCTAAGATTTGTTTTAGAGATTTCCCTGGAATTTTCCTTAGAGAAAAACTTTCTCTTTCCAAAGAGAAAACTTGACCCATTTTGTGAAACCTGCAGGTAACAATAAAAATCTAGCACCTACATCTGAACATCATACTCCAGATGTAGGATGACTAGGGTAGATGACAGAAGGTAACTAATCTTCTATTACTGGAGCCTAAGTTAGCACTGGGCAGTTAAATGGCAAAGTAGATAGAGCACTGGACTAGGAATCTTGAGTTCAAGTCCAGCCTCAGATTCTCATTAGCTGGGTAACCCTGGGCAAGTCACTCAACCCTGTTTACCTCAATTTCCTCATCTGTAAAATGAGCTGGAAAAAGAAATGACAAACCAGTCCAGTATCTTTGCCAAGAAAACTCCAAATGGGGTCACAAAGAGTCAGACACCACCAAAAGAATACAAGCTAGCATTAGCTTTTTCTGCTTACAGCTCACACTGTTCAATTTCAGAACTATACAGACATTTATTACACAAATACATAAATATTTATTTGCGTTGATTCATATAGAACCTGTAGTCCAGAAGCAAAACAAAAGCAAACCCAGATTCTATTCATTAAAATGACCATCTGACCTGTGAGTAGACCAAGTTGCCTGAATGGAGACCCCAGCCAGTTGGGTAACTCAGCTTGTCCTCTCTCCTTCTCCCTCTTCCTCTCCCTCTCCCTCTCTTTCTCCTCTCCAAAGGGAGGTATGATTTGATGGCCAGAAGCTGCCCAGTTAACTTGGGGTTTACTGGATAGATTTCTTTTCTTCCTTCCTTTCCTTCCTTCCTTCCTTCCTTCCTTCTTTCTTTCCCCTTAAATCCAGTTTACTTTAAATTTACTCATAAATTGGACCACAATAGGTCCCTGCCCAAGCTCCATTTAATGACTGTATTTTGGGCACTCCTGGCTTAGAGTAAATGTCAATATTCTCTTTGGAACAGCAACCCTGAGGGTCTTTCCCTCCCAGCTTGATTTTTTTTCTTTTGTTCTTTCTAATTTAAGGGGTCATCCCTTGACTTATTTCTTAAAGAAGTCTATTCACTGAATGGATATTACCTCACTCAAAGTGAGAACTTGAAAAAGCCTTAGACTGAAAGGGGCAGGGTCTCCCACTGCATCCTAGGTCATCTCCAGTCATCCTGACTGATATATGGTCCCTGGACAAAGATGACTCTGGAGGAGAAAGTGAGACTGGTGACCTTGCACAGCCCTCCCTCACTCAAATCAAAGTCAACTGCAAGTCATGTCATCATTTCTCTAATGTCATGATTCTTTTCAAAAATGAAGGACAAACACACAAACACAACAAGCCATGCTATCCCCATTCTATAATTGTAAAGTTATTTTGTTATGTTGGTTGCTTTTGAAATTAGCTTCATTTTTTAAAGTCAACTCCAACAAGCTAATTTTTTTTAAAAAAAACTAGATTTTGAGTGAGCTGTTTTGCTGTTTTATAATGATACCAAATTGATAAGTAAGAGGCCTGAAAACAACACAACAGTGGTTCAGGATCAAGGTGTTCCCATAGCAAGGCTAAAGACTTCAGCCTCCAGTCCTTGGGAATTGAAAGTGCAGCCCTTGCTTAGACTGTTCTCTATTCAGCGTCTCTGGAGAAGAAGCATCAGAGTCCATGCTCTAGCCAGGAAAGGCTTAGCCTCAGGTAAATATAAACAACAAGGACCCTTCCCACAATGCCATGCCAGCTTTTCCTTGTTTTTCTTGTCAAAGTCCTTCTTGATACAAGCCATTATTATTCCATGCTATACTTTTTTAGTGCTGTCTCTCCTTCCACATGACTTCATCTTTTAGTGGAATACTGGGGACAGAGGTGTGCTAATAAATATTTAACAACCAGCTCTTGGGGAATGGGGGTGGGGAGCAGACAAGGTATGCAGGACAAACACACCATTTTAATACGCATTATTAGCATTTTTTCCACCACTTTATTAAGTCAGAGAGTCAGCAAAACAATTAAATCAAACTCTGGTTTGTAGCATTTGTGGATTTCTGGATGCAAATGCTCACACTGAAAACTTAACGATCTCTCACTAGCCCTTCAGGCTGACTCTAGAATGCTCTGAATGGGTCAAAGAGGAAGTTAAAGAGTCTTAGACCTTGTAGGGAGGTACTTTCATTACCAAAGCTCATTGCCTGAGTATCGCTGTTCATCTTACAGCTGAGGTTGTGTTGCTTTTTTTTTAATGTTTGGAATGTTATGTGACATTGCTGTACAGTTCATGGACAGCACAGGTCTGAGGTGAATGGGAAATATTTGTTCAGCAGTCCCACTTAGGGGCAGGGGACAGGGACTCTGATGAGTCCTAAGCATAGGACTTTACATTTATTCTTATAGAAGTTTGATCTGTTCAGATTTCACCAATTATTCTAGTTTGTTGATACCATTTTTAGATACTAGTCCTGTCATCTACTATATTAGCTAGCTTTACTAATTCGTCTTCCATGAATTTGATAAGCAAACCACCTCTCATGGGTGGATAAAATTATGTCAAACAGGACAGGGATAAGGAGAAATAATAATTCCAGAAACATCTCTCTAGAAAGATCCTTTTCTGGATCCAGTTGTTGCACCAACTCCAAAGCAACATGTCATACTCTTTATCCTACATTGTGCGAAATGCTGTCAAATGCCTTGCTAAAATCCAGACATTTGACATTCTCCTTACCTCCCAGTAGAGGAACCCTATATGTATAAAAAATGAAGTTAGTTAAATATGGCTTCTTGGGGGACCCATCCTGATTCACAGCAATTATACCATTTCCCTTTCTAAGTGCTCACAAATTATTCTTTAATAATACATTCAGAATTTTGCTTGAAATCAAAGTCAAGCTTACCACAGGGCCTGTAATTTAGAGAATAGCCCTTCTTAGAGGAAAAAAGCCCATAAGTACAGAAATATTTATAGAAGCTCTCTTTGTGGAGGCAAAGAATTAGAAACTGAGCAGATGCCCATCAGTTGGGGAACAACTGAACTAGTTATGGTATATGAATGTGATAAAATACTATTATGCTCTGAGAAAAGATGAGGGCAACAGTTTCAGAGAAATCTGGGAAAACTTTTATGAACTGATTGATGCACAGTGAAGCAAGCAGCACCAGAAGAACAATTTATAGAATAACACAATACTATAAAAACCAACAACTTGGACAGATTTGAGAACTCTGACGAGGTTTGATGACTGATAGTCAGTGAGGATGACTAAGCACTCTCTTACTTATGGGGAGTTCTAATTCCCTGTTAACCATTCTTCTATCCTTCCCACTCCAAAAATTATGCTTTTTGGCAAAGAAAATAGAAACAAAACAGAAGTTGGGTTGTCATAACTTCTTCTCTGTTAACCATTGTCATTTTCCTATCCTCTCCAAACAGGAACCTTATCACTTTTTTTATCTTTCTCTAACTCCCAAGAGAGTTAAAAAAAAAAAAGTCAGGCACAATGCCTTCTGAAGTCACATATTATCTCTCCAAGTTCCCACAGATCCCCCATCACTGCCTCTGATATAGGACACACAATCCAGAAAAAAAATAGTAAGAAGAAACCAAGACACTCAGTGGGAATGACCTAGTTATGGTGAAGAAGATGCTAGTATCTTCTTTGGAATTTGACATCTAAGAGAATAAAGCTGTCTGTCTCCTATCCACAATCCCACCCTGGCCTTTAACTAGCCTCACTGAGGTGGGGCTTTCCACTGCCCAAATCCCAGACCTGGACATTGTTCCTGACACCAAACAATACTCCCAGTGCTATGTGGGTAATTTTCTACACCCTCTTTCAAGGGCCATGGGATTTCTCCCCCTCAGATCATTTTCCTGAGACCTCTTCTTGACAGGATTTTTTTCCCTTTTTCATCTTTAAACACATTTATTTTGAAAACTTAGAATCTGCACATGTACAAAAAAAATCTGAACTTTTTTAGAAAAAGCCACAATATTTCATTGTTTTTATCCTCTCCATTAATATAATTAATATAAGGAAAGTTTCACTATGTATATGTGTCTATAAATATATTTATACACATACACACATATGTGTGTATAGATATCTATACATATATATATATATATATATGTATTTCCTGTCTATCTGCAGTTAAGTCAAAATATCCCTGTTCCATTGAGTATTAAACTGCAAACACTGGTACTATCAGAAAAACTGAAAATCCATTCACATACACAAAAAAAAAACACCCCTATAACTAAATTATCTTTCTTGGTTCATATACAGTAACTGAAAAATATTTCATTTGGAAATGTATCTTTAAAAAAACTTCTCACTTATATAATTCTCCATTTTGAAATGGAAATGCATTTAAAATAATGAATAAAATAAATTAATCTTACCAAAATGCACCCTAGCAAAGAAGTTTCAAGGTTTGCACTAATGATGTTTGACTACAGTGTTCTATTTTCAAAAGAAGAAATATAATCTGGTTGGCAATTTCAACAGTTTAGTGCTAAAAAGATCGCAGTCTTTTAGAAATGAACCAAAGGCACTTAATGGTTCTAGTATGTTCCACAACGGCATTCTGGATCAGAGATGGCATCTGGCTGAACAGTCAGTTCCCTTGGTAAAAGAAGGGTTGATTTTTTTTTCCTTTCAAACACTCTAGGCTGTAGCCTACGCTAGCTGAAGCAGTTTGGATTAATAGTCACAGTTCAGGGTTGTGTGGTCAAGCAGAAGTGACTCAACCAGAGCCAGCCAGCCCCTCCCCTGACCCATCTCAAATTCCTTCTCCCACATATGACGACCAGGTCTTGTCAGCATCACTACCATGGAACTGTCTGCCCCAACCAAAGCTTTAAGATACTTTGCAGAAAAAAATGAGCCTGGCCCCTCCCCCTCTTCTCCTGGGCCCTTCTCTGAAAGGTTCTCCAACAGGGTTGCTAGGAGACCCACATCAGCATCCCTGGGTCATTCAGCCAATAACTAAAAGTGTGATAGAGACCACAGGCTCCCCTAGACAAATGCGCGAGCACAGGCACAGAGAGAAGTGCATGGGCACATGTTTCGACATACATATAGATTTATAAAGAGATACATGGACCAACACAGGGATAGAGACAAACACATTAATACACATGTGAGATCATGGGTATACAAAAACACATTAACATCTACACTGCAGACTGTTCCTCAGACTGGCTCTCCCTGTCTGATCTTTGCTGTGTTACCAGGATGTGCATGTGGACAGACCCATGAGCAAATACCTGCCCAGAGAGATTAACATTAGATGCTAAGATACCCCACGGACATATACACATTCACACGAATAAGTGAGCAGACACAAGACGTATCAACAAGCACGTGAATATATGTGCATGTGTGTGTATGTGTGTATACAGATATACATGCCCATGGGTACATATACATTTATTAACATATTGCCAGACCTGCACAGGAATGCATGCATGTACTGGTAGACACATGCAGACATAATAGCCTTTCCCCTCTAAGCAGCATTGTCAGATCACGATCCCCTTTTAGACTACAGGTTTCTGTCTGCGGAGGGGCTAGTTTGCCTCAGAAAAGCAGAAAGCCCTGAGTTCTCACCATCATTAATCTGAAAGCCAAGACACCTGAAACATCAGATGTGGAGGGGATCTCCAGGTTGTTGTTGGGTTCATCCTTCATTCTCGAAGACCATGCCATCAGAGAAATGATGACATGACTTGCACTTGACTTTGTTTTGAGGGAGGGAGGGCTGTGCAGGTCACCAGCCTCACTTCTCCTCCTGAGCCATCTGGGTTCTGTGACCAGATATTCATCAGGATGGCAGGAGATGGCCCAGGATGCAGTGGGAGACCTTGGTCCCTTTAATCTAAAGCCTATTCAGGTACTCACTTAGAGTGAGGTAATACCCATTCAGTGAATAGGCCTGTTTAAGAAGTCAGGTAGAGGTCTAAAGAGATCAAGTGACTGCCCAGTCACACAGTTGGACAGCCCACAGCTCTCCTGCCTCTGGGCTTAAGGAATGTGAAGGGGCCAAGATCCTTGGGTGACTAAAGCTAAGAACAGGATGAGGGTCTCAGACTGATTTGGGGGGAGGAGCAGTCTCTCTATGCCACTACTGAACCTGACCCCATATAGTACAGAGATGCTTTGTAGGAATAAGGAAATAGCAAATTACAGCTTCTGCAACCAAAAGCCACTCAGTTCAAGTGGAACCTTGTCTCTCAAACACAGCTACATAAATACACATGCAAACACCTACACCTAGGTAATTAACCAAGGATCTAAGTGGAGTTTCCCAAGTAACAGTATCCCCACACATACCCTCCACTCCAAATTCATCATTTCTGACCTCATTCTTTCTTCCCTTCCTTCTCATTTAGTCACCCACTCTAGAAGGAATTGCTGGAGATGAAGGGAGACACCTCCAGATGGAGAAAGAATAGGTAGAGAAGGGGCCATACACCTTGGACTTTATTGTGGTCATTGTCACACTAATTATATCTTTCAGTTAGCATTGCCTTTATCCAGTATCAGAGAAGGGGCTGTACTCCTAACCCAACACCTTACCCCTGAGACAATATGGCACCTCTTTGCCTAGCTACCAGAGTTACTGAGCCAGATCCAACACACACACTGCTCAGCCACCTCCAGAGAGAAGCTTGCACAAGATATTAATTGCCATGCTCAGAGAGAAAGCTCTAACAGACTTTTCAGTGGTGCTCAAAGTAGGGAACCAAGAGCATGCCCAGCTGGCAGATTTCACCAGTCCCTCAAATCCTTTTTAATTCAGATGCATGACTTTGGGCAAGTCACAGTTTCTCTGGTACTCAGCTTCCTCATCTATAAGAAGAGGAAAGTGAACTACATGCCCTCTGAGGCCACTTCTAGTTCTAAGTCACTGATTGAGTTGTGTTCCCTTGCTTAATAAAGAAATCAAGAGAAATGTAAAGGTTTTCTCTCTATAGGAATTCAGCTCTGCTGCCTCTGAGGTCAGGGGAAGTGAAGGGACCAGGATCACTGGGCATTTCTGAAACCTACCTGAAATCATGGTTTCCATACTCCCACCCCACTATACCCACCCCATCCCAGTGATCCTAAACCCCCAGTTGACATTGTTCATACCCCATTCTTGGTCTCCCACTGACCCCTCCTTTATTGAATGAATCTCAAAGGAAGAGAGGCTACTGATGATGGTGGTAGAGGGAGAGCCTGGAAGTAGCACTGGGGAGCAAATATTCCAACTCACTTATCCGTGAGTTAGGGAAGCAGAAAACGTGCAACCAGTGCTGGAAAGGGTAAAACCAGGTGAACTGTGTCATCAGGAGGGAGTCCCTACAACCGCCCCCCATCATTCCATCCTAATGCTACCTATTTCTTTCACTGTGCTCTCTAGAACATCTCTTCTAGAATGTTAATAACAAACTTTCATCTTAAACCTTTTCTTTTTCTTATTCTTCCCTCTTCCTGTACTCACTGACATCTGACTCCCTCCTGATGACACAGCTCACCTGGTTTTACCCTTTCCAGCACTGGTTGCACGTTTTCTGCTTCCCTAACTCACGGATAAGTGAGTTGGAATATTTGCTCCCCAGTGCTACTTCCAGGCTCTCCCTCTACCACCATCATCAGTAACCTCTCTTCCTTTGAGATTCATTCAATCTATATTTATCACCCAAACAAGATTCCGGGGCTACTGCCTACCAACTTACTTCCTTCCTCAATGAATTCAGTGCAAGGCTCGCAGTCTTTCTCTCCTCCCAAATCCTGCCTTCATACCAAAGAACTTCAGCATACATATGGACACTCTTTCAAATGCTAACCTTCCAGTTCCTCAACTTATTTATTTCCTATGACCTAATCCTCCACCCCACCATAGCTACACACAGAGATGGTCATACCTTTGACCTCACTGTCACCCATAGATGCACTACCTCCATGTTCATGAACTCTGAGATGCTTTATTTAATCATAACCTGTTGTCATTTCACTCTCCCTCTGCCTTATAACCTCAAACCCTGTTCGTCATGCTCGCTGTGACCAAAGATCCCTCCATTCCCTCAGTTCTTCTCAGTACATCAGCCTTCTGTGGCTTCACTTGCCCCTTGATCCCTTGGTGAACCAGTTCAACTCTATACTGTCATCTTTTCTCCTTACCCTTTATCCCACTGAAGCTCTTCAGGCTTCAGCTTTAGATTACTCTGACAACCCCCTGCCTTCACTTTCATTTATATGCTACTAAATGAAGATGGAGAAAATCACAAAACTATGCTGACTGATCTATTATGCATTTATGGCATATAATCTCAATTGAGCCCTCACTGCAGTAAGACCATACTTTTTATATCTCCCCCTTGACTCACTATCTTACTCATCAGAGCAGATTTTCTAAACCTTTCCATATCACCTCAAACTTCCCATGGTTCCCTTCCCAATCCCTACTGTCTCAGCTGAAAATCTTATTTTTCACTGAAAAAATTGAGACCAATTATCAAGACCACCTCTTGCCTCCTCATCTCACTTCACTAAGATGCTTTCTGCTGCTTTTTCCTTCTCTACTCCTGTCTCTTGAGAAGAGGTGGCCTTTCTCCCTGCCAAAGCAAGCCCCTCTTCATGCACAATTACATCCCATCTTCCTCAGTATATTGTCTCCTGTATCAACACCACACTCTTATATATCTTCAATCTCTCCTATCTACTGGTTGCTTCCCTATGACCCATATTTCCTCCATTCTCAAAAACCCCTCACTTGATCTATCTGTCCTCATTATCTATTATACTATATCTCCTCCCTTTTGTGGTTAAAGTCCTTGAGAGACTGTCAACAATTATTGCCTCCACTTTCCTTCCATCTTTACTCTCTTTGGTCTGACTTCTGACCTTTTCATTCAACTGAAACTGTTCTCTCCAAAGTTACCAATAATCTCTCAACAACCAAATCCAGTGGTCTTTTCTAAGGCCTCATCTTTCTTTACCTCTCTGCAGCCTTTGACGTTATCAACCACTCTCTTTTTTTTGATACTTCCTAGATTTTCATGACACTGCTCTCTCCTGGTTCTCCTCCTCTTCTCCTCTCCCTCTCTTCTATGTCATTTGCTGATCTCATTAGCTCTCATGAATTCAATTAGCATTTCTCTGCAGCTGTCAGGTTAATTTGTCCAGTCTTTCCCCTCCCTTTAGACCTTGTGGTCCTAAGAAATGGACCTTCAGCTCTAGATGCTGAGTCTTGGACTTAAGAGACTCAAGTCATGGTGGCTTGGGAACAGGATTCCAGACCAGAATTGCAAACATACCCAAAAGGACAAGAATATAAGTAAGGCTCAATTAAGAGAAGTAGCAAGGAAAATTTTGGATTTTAGGCATATGCTTCTTTACCCTAATAAATTGTAGCACATAATCAAGCAAGCAGTCTAGATCTGTTTATATGCAAAAACAACAAATAGCATTCTAGCAACATAAACTTTATATTTATCATGTTAAATTTAATATAAATTATAACATGGGATTCAGTAATACAGACGTATCAGCATTTTAAAACTTGAGAAATCAATAGATGCAAAATTTGAAAAATTATATCAATGGCACTGACTGTTGAAGGACTAAGTCCACTCCCTGTACCTAGAACTAAAGAGGACAAACCAAACATATGAAACCTCTTCCCCCTCTCCCCCACAACCTGTTTCTTGGGGCCACAGGGCCTAAGGAGAAAAAAAAGATGACCCTTCCCCCATCCAGCTTAGCACATGGTGGCCACAGTGTGGGTGAATGAGGCTTTTACCCCCTGAATACCACTGGAAAGAAGGAGATACTGTGCCATTATCAAGTTGATTTAAAGATGGGGGCAATTCCAACTACCCAGCCAATGCCAAGAGGCTGTTCCCCCTCATAGTGTAGGCTACCACATGATGTCTTCTCCCAGAAGTAGGTCCCTGGCATCACCCACAAAGATGCCTCCCTCTTAGGGAGTCTGGACATGTGCCAGAGCCCCATTACCGAATATCATTGCACTGTAAGAAATGACAAAAGAAGTAGATTAAAAAAACCTATAAAGATTTGTATCAATTTAGACAGAGTGACATGAGTAGGACAACAAGTTGTACAATTACTACAACAAAGTAAGGAAAACAGGGGAAGACTTAGGAACTCCAAGTAATACCATAACCAACTATGATGTCAGAGCATCAGTATGAAAGCATGCTTCCCAGGCTTCTTGTTTGAGAGGTGATAGACTAAAGGTACAGGATAAGAAAGATATTTTGTTCATGACCAATGTGTAGATTTTTGCTTGATTATGCTTCTCTGTTATGAGGGAGAGTTTGTTTTTGTTTGGAGAAGAAAGTAGAGTTGGCAACAGTGATGTCCCAAAAAATGAGAAAATAAAAATGGTACAGAAGGGAACAGAAGGAAGTTTAGAGTGAGACAGAGACAAGAAGGATGGCTTGAAAATTAATATGCTGAGTTATTATATATAATTTTAAAAGCAAGAGATATATAAGACATTTGAAATTTCACACAATTTTATGTAGCTGTTCATGCTTATTGGTATTTCTTGTGTTCAGAATGATTAAAAAATAGACATTTTAAATGATTTTTTAAAAAGAAAGACTTAGAGAAATGTGTCTTTACTCTCTAGAATATCAAGAATTAAATGTTCCATGAAAGAATGTAATAAATACTTCAAGGAAGAAACACAAAGAGAAAGGATGTGAAGAGGCAGAGGAAAACCCTATTTCAGGAGGCTGGGAATGTGGGAGAAGTAGAAGAATATTAAACAAAGGAAGGGAAGAAACAGGACCACTGAATTTTTGGAGTTAAATAATAGGTTTGATTCTCTTTCTGCAGAAGGAAAGCTTCCCCCTTTCAGGAAGAAGAAGCTTTTTGCACTCTAAGAAATGATGATATACACCTACAAATTACATAATCCTATAATTCAGGAGTTGGAAGAAACCTCAGTGGCCATTTAATATAACCCATAAACAAAAGGGATTTCCCACTTTCCCATACTCAAACTATTATCAAGCATGTTTGCAAAGGCCTCCAATGAAGAGAAACGACCACTCAAAAGAGACCATCCATTTTTGGAGTGCTCTTATTATAAGGAAACGCTTCCTTCCTGACATTAGAGCCTAAAGCAGGCTCTTTGCAAATTCCACCCCCAGCTCCTGGTTATGCCCTCTAGGACCTAACAAAACACATGTATTCCCTCCTCCACATGACAGCCCTTCCAATACTTGAACACAGCTCTCCCTCACCCCTCACCCTGAGTCTTCCCTTCTGGCTAAGAATTCTCATTTCCTTGAAACAATCTTTATCTGACACAAGGCCCTTTGCCACCCTGGTGGCTTTCTTCAAGACATTCCAGTTAGCAACATCCTCCTTAAACTGTGGCACCCAGAATTGGACCCAGTATCTTCTGGACCTTGGCTTAATTTATAGAAATGATAGACATTTGGCCAAGCATGGAGTGCACCTAACAAGGGCTCATGTAAACATGTTTGGGGGAATTTGAATTAAGAAAACTTGAAATTAAGAAGGAAGGAGAAGAAAACTTCCAGTGAGGATGTCAAGTCTATTACAACAGAAAGTCAAAGGTACAACACAAGAGGAACAACGGAAGACCAGTAAGTCACGGGAGACAATACCCAAGGGAAAATGCAGTAATTATACCTATAACTTCAGACATCAAAATACGCATGCTTAATCTGAGTGATAAATAAAGTGAATTTGAGATCCTCATGCGAAAAAGTAAATTTAATATTACAGGTAATGCTGGTGGCATAGAAGTCAAAACTGGAATATGATCATGAAGAGTCATTTCTTATTCAAAAGGAACAGAATAAGTAAAAGAGATGGTTGGGTTGCACTCATCTTAGACATACTTACTGGAAAAAATTCTACAATTAGAAAGGGGAAACGTGACATTATTCAAATAAGAAACAATGAAGGGAAATAGAAATTATATGGTTGTGTAATACTGACTCGTCTGACCAGGTATGTTACATTCCAACCCTCCCTATTGTTGTCCAGTGCCCTTAGAGGATTTAGAGTATCGAGGCTCTGCCATTAATTTTAGCCTCCCATTGGAAGTATTTCCCCAATTGTAAGGGTGGGTTCCCTGCATCCCAGCTCCATTTAACTGCTAAGAGTTGAATTACTTCTTGTTTGTTCAGTTGCTTTTTAGTCATGTCTGACACTTTGTGACCCCATTTAGGGTTTTCTTGGCAAAGATAGTGGAGTGGTTTGCCATTTCCTTCTCCAGATCATTTTATAGATGAGAAAACTGAGGCAAATGGGTGACCTTCCCAGGGTCACCCAGCTAGTAAGTGTCTGAGATTGAATTTGAACTCAGGTCTTCCTAACTTCAGGCCTGACACTCTATCTGCTAGGCCACCTAGCTGCTCCTACTGCTTTTACAAATGAATATTTACTTCTAAGGTATAATAACAAATATATAAACATACCTCCTAATATGCTGAGCATAATTCCTCCACTCCCACCCCCCAATATCCTCAGTACTCTACAGTGGGGAAAGGGATTCTATTCAAAGCTTAGCTTGGTCCCTAATATAGCAAAGTCCCTAGCTTCAATTCCAAAGCTTCCCTTGAGTTTGAATCCCAAGCACCCTCACTTCTCTGAGCTTCCCTGAAGGGCTGGGGAATTATAACATCCCACCTGGAATCTTGGCTCCAAGGTCACCATGGCTCTATTCCAGGTTCAATGGGGATTCTATCTCCTGCACCTGAAACTAAAAAGGACAAATGAAATGGAATAAGACAAACATCCCAGGTGTTTTTCTTAAGGCCATGAGGCCTAAAAGGAGAGAGGGGGAAATAGGAAGCCCTTCCTCTTCACCAGTTCAGTTCATGGCAATAAGGGTTATACTTCATGCTCTCTGGACACCAAGCTAAAAATAAAATGAGGATCCCAAGCTCAAAGCTTTTAAGCACATGATCCATTCCAGCTATGTAGCCAATGGTAAGAGGCCATTTCCACTTACATGGTAAGGGAACACAGGATGAAATCTCCCAGAAGTAGGATAACTCCATGTTAAATAATCTGGACATAGCCATCATTACAATTATAAGAATATATTAAAAATAAGCTGGACAGAATGAGGAAATAGACAAAAACTTAACAAAACAAAACAAAACCTAGAACAGAGGCATGACAATGTAATGATCTGGACATTTGCTGTCAAAATTAGATAAATTATGGACTTGCCTTAATGATAATTTCATTCTTCGAAAGATGTGATGGGGCCTGTTGCACTGTGACTGTCATGATTCATTTCATGACCCAGTTATTCAAAAATTCTCCACCATTGTTTAAAAGCTAAGACTTTCTCAAAGGATTCCAAAGCATGTGTCAGTCATTATTTAAACTATGTGTAATGCCTTGTTTCTGAGCTGTCATGGACAAGTGGATAGTTCATATGTGATGATTTCTTTACATAATGCAATAGATTAAGTTCACTATTCATGTCTACTTTTTATGACTTTTTTTTGCCTTTTAAAAAATTGGCTAAAGTCAATATATTTTTTAAAGTAAATCTGAACTTGAGGTCTCCATAACCCTTTCTTATGTCTATACAGGCAGAGTTTTGCTTTTTAACAAAAAAAAATTTGCTTTTAATTTTGTAACAAGTGCTACCCTACTTCACTCTGAGGAATATAAATGAATCAGTATTACTTAACACAGGATACATATATACATACATACATACATTTATATATAGCTATATTAATAAGCAAGGACTTTGTTACCGTGTCATGATCTTTCTATGATACAAATTTATTCCCTTTCCCCTGTGGAATCTGAGTTAATATTTCATATGTAGAATCCCAAGACAAAAAACCATGAGCACCACCATGAGTACTTTTGATTACTCACTCGACAGAATAAGGTGAGTATATTTTTCTGGAATTTTTCAGACAATTTAAGAGAGAGAACCCCCTCAATGGTTTTATCCCATACTTTACACTGTGGTTACTTTTTTTTTTTGCTTTCATCCCTAAAACCTTTTTTTCCAATAATAACTCAATAAAGTATCAATCTGAACCCAGACAGCCTCACCATACCGTGAACATCATAGGTAAGATTTTGCCCCTTCCTCATAGCCAACTTTGAGTAAATCAGGGAATATTCCATTTTTATCATCCCATCCTCTTCAGATAATTAGTGTACTCAAAGATCCCAAAGCTCAGATCTCACTGCCTCTTAGAGCAGTCCATTTGACAGCTCTAATTATGAGGAAATGTCTACTGATATCAAGCCCAAATTTGTTTCCTTGAAACATTCCTTCCTTGCTCCTGGTTTTGCCTTCTGGGATCAAACAGAACAAGTGTAATCCCTATGCCGTCAAAGAGCCCTTTCACCTACTATAACAGTTATAATACCACCTTCTACCCTATTTCATCCTCAATATTCTCTTCTCCAGACTAAACATCTCCAGTTCCTATAACCAATCAATCATCATATGACATGAATTGGAGCTCCCTAAGGACTCAGTTTTCTCATCCATAAAATGAGAGGGTTGAGGGGGAGGAGCCAAGATGGTGGAGTAGAAAGACTCACTTATGCTAGCTCCAAACGCACAGTCCATAAATTTTCTGTAAAAAGAACTCCCCACAAATTCTGGAGCAGTGCAAACAGTGCAGCAACACAGTGGAGGAGATTTCCGTTCCAGAGAGCCCTGAAAAACCGACCCTAAAGGTCCATCGCACACCGGACAGTGGAGCCCACCCCTGCACTGCCCTGGCCATGGAGCCCAACCCTGGCCGCGGGGCACTGAGAGGAGCAGATCCGAGCAGGCTTCAGGGATGGACTATCCGGCGGCCACGAAGGTCCCTCCACCCACAGGCGCACAGGTCAGTGAGAGAGACTTCTGGGCTGGCCGAGAGGGGAACGAGGTGTCTCTGTGACTCGGGCCCCCTTGGGAGGCACAGGCAGCAGCAGAGGCAGTGGAGGCCCAGGACTCCTGGAGCAGACAAGAGCTCCGCTCCATTACTGAAGGTCTCCGCATAAACCCCCTGAGGGAACTGAGCCTGGGAGGCAGCCCTGCCCCCACCCGAGCCCCAGAACTTAAGCTCACATTGAATAGCAGCCACACCCCCCACTGAAAGCCCTCAGGCTGGGGAGCAGCATTTGAATCTCAGACCCCAAACACTAGCTGGGCAGATCTAGGCGGGAGTGGACAGGAATCTCAGAAGTCAAGTAACTGGCTGGGAAAATGCCCAGAAAAGGGAAGAAAAATAAGACCACAGAAGGCTACTTTCTTGGGGAACCGATGTTCCCACCTTTCATTTCTGATGATGAGGAACAATGCTTACCGTCAGGGAAAGACATAGAAGGAAGCTAAGGCCTCTGTACCCCAAACATCTGAAATAGATATCCAATGGGCTCAGGCCATGGAAGAGCTCAAAAAGGATTTTGAAAATCAAGTTAGACAGGTGGAGGAAAAACTGGGAAGAGAAATGAGAGAGATGCAAGAAAAGCATGAAAAACGGGTCAATACCCTGCTAAAGGAGACCCAAAAAAATGCTGAAGAAAATAACAGCTTGAAAAATAGGCTAACTCAATTGGCAAAAGAGGTTCAAAAAGCCAATGAGGAGAAGAATGCTTTCAAAAGCAGAATTAGCCAAATGGAAAAAGAGGTTCAAAAGCTCACTGAAGATAATAGTTCTCTCAAAATTAGAATGGAACAGATGGAGTCTAACGACTTTCTGAGAAACCAAGAAATCACAAAACAAAACCAAAAGAATGAAAAAATGGAAGAGAATGTGAAATATCTCATTGGAAAAACAACTGGCCTGGAAAATAGATCCAGGAGAGACAATTTAAAAATGATGGGACTACCTGAAAGTCATGATCAAAAAAAGAGCCTAGACATCATCTTCCATGAAATTATCAAGGAAAACTGCCCTGACATTCTAGAACCAGAGGGCAAAATAAGTATTGAAGGAATCCATCAATCACTGCCTGAAAGAGATCCAAAAAGAGAAACTCCTAGGAACATTGTGGCCAAATTCCAGAATTCCCAGGTCAAGGAGAAAATATTGCAAGCAGCTAGAAAGAAACAATTCCAGTATTGTGGAAATACAATCAGGATAACACAAGATCTAGCAGCTTCTACATTAAG
Source organism: Bettongia penicillata ogilbyi (assembly GCA_023548195.1). Lineage (NCBI taxonomy): Eukaryota > Metazoa > Chordata > Mammalia > Diprotodontia > Potoroidae > Bettongia > Bettongia penicillata. The sequence continues at coordinate 978,164 of JAJHZJ010000500.1, forward strand.
GGATTGAAGGGCGTGGAATATGATATTCCAGAAGTCAAAGGAACTAGGACTAAAACCAAGAATCACCTACCCAGCAAAACTGAGTATAACACTTCAGGGGAAAATATGGTCTTTCAATGAAACAGAGGACTTTCAAGCATTCTTGATGAAAAGACCAGAGCTGAAAAGAAAATTTGACTTTCAAACACAAGAATGAGAAAAAGCATGAAAAAGTAAACAGCAAAGAGAAGTCATAAGGGACTTACCAAAGGTGAACTGTTTACATTCCTACATGGAAAGACAATATTTGTAACTCTTAAACTTTTCAGTATCTGGGTAGTTGGTGGGACCACACACACACACACATGTACACATGTGCGTGCACACACATACAGAGACAGAGAGCACAGAGTGAATTGAATAGGATGGGACCATAAAAAAATTAAGGTAAATGGTGAGAGAGAAATGTAGTGGGAGGAGAGAGGGTGAAATGGAATGGGGTAAATTATCTCTCATTCAAGAGGCAAGCAGGAGACTTTTTAGTGGAGGGAAAAAGAGGAGAGCTGAGAAAAAAGCATGAATTTTACTCTCATCACATTCGACTAAAGGAAGGAATAAAATGCACACTCATTTTGATATGAAAACCTATCTTACAATACAGGAAAGTGGGGGAGAAGGAGATAAGCAGGGTGGGGGGGGATGGTGGGAGGGAGGGAAATGGGAGAAGGGAGCAATTTGAAGTCAACACTCGGGGAGGGACAGGATCAAAAGACAGAATAGAAACAATGGGGAACAGGATAGAATGGAGGGAAATACAGTTAGTCTTACACATCACGACTATTATCAAGGTCATTTGCAAAACTACACAGATATGGCCTATATTGCCTACCTTCCCAAAGGGAATGGGTGGGGAGGGAGGGATGGGGAGAATTTGGAACTCAAAGTTTTAGGAACAACTTTTTAGTATTGTTCTTGCTACTAGGAAATAAGAAATACAGTTAATGGGGAATGGAAAGTCATCTGGCCCTACAGGACAAAAGAGAAGATGGGGACAAGAGAAGGGAGGGATGATAGAAGAGAGGGCAGATTGGTGATAGGGGAAATTAGAATGCTCGGTGTATTGGGGTGGGGGAAGGGGATAAATGGGGAGAAAATCTGGAACCCAAAATTTGTGAAAATGAATGTAAAAAGTCAAATAAATAAATTTATATTAATAAAAAAAATGAGAGGGTTGAACTTGACTTAGGAGCCAATTCTAAATCTATGATCTTATGATACGTCTACTACCCTTGTTCTTCTGTGTCTGCTCTGTAGTTTTGCACTCAAGACTGAACCTCCAGAAGAGTTCTGCTCAGGGCAGAATGCAATGGAATCTACCAACTCCCTGGGGCATTCTGGGAGCCAGGAATCTCTTAATATAGCCCAAAATTCCACTAGCATTTTTTTTTTTTTTGGCAATTGTTTCATATCACTAGCTCTTACTGAGGTTGCAGGCCACAAAACTCCAAAATCTTTTCCAGACAGACTGCTGAGTAACCATGCTTCCCCTAACCTATGCTTGTGAGGTTGACTTTAAGTATAAGACTTAAAATGTATCATTACTGAATTCTATCTTATTCAATTCAACCCATGCTCTAGAGTGTCAATAGCTTTTTGGGGTTCTGACTGTATCACTTAATACAGTTAATACAGCTGGCTCTCCCAGCTTTGTGCCATCTAAAAATTTGATAATCCTAATACCATCTATGGTTTTGCTTAAATTATTGATTAACAAAATGTTTAACTACACAGACATCTGAGGAACTCTACTGGAGACCTTCTGCCATATTGGCATTTAACTATTAACAACCATTCTTTGAAGCTGGCCATCCAGCCAGTTCTGAATTTATCTAATTATATCATCATCTAGTCTCTGCCTCTCCACCTTCCCCACAAATACAGCATGAGATGCTTTCTCAAAAAGGTGAGGACTAGCCTGTGATTTCCAAAGCCAATACTGATGTAGGTCAGCACATATCCAGAGCTGTTTAGAACAGCAGTGTCAAACTCAAATAGAATTCACTAAACCATATGTGAGGATCCCTGTAAGAAGTATATTCACTCAGAAAACCACAAATTAACATTATTGATGTTTTATTGTGTTTTTATTTATTTTGTAATATATTCCCCAATTACATTTTTGTCAAGTTCCTACTGGCATGGTCAGTATGTTTGACATCTTTGGTCTAGAAGTTAAATGACTTATCCAGGATCAGACAGTAATTCATGGGTCATACATCAGTCATGAACTAAGGTCCTCCTGGCTCCCGGATCAGCTTTCTATCCATCACACCCCATATTGCCTCTCTCTTGCTTACTAAAATCTAGGTACATTATATCCACAATTTCCCACTCATCTATTAATTTGGTAACTTTGTCAAAGAAAATAAATTATGTTATTCTGGCATGACTTATTCCTAAAGAGGGAAGCTAGGTTGCACTATGATAGAGCACCAGGTTTGAAGTCAGAAAGACCCAAGTTCGAATCTGGCCTCAGATCCTGATTAGCTGTATGATCCTAGGCAAGTCACTTAACCCTCTTTGCCTAGATTTCCTCATCTGTAAAATAAACTGGAGAAGGAAATGGCAAACCACTGCAGTATCTTTGCCAAGAAAGCCCTAAACGGGGCCACAGAGAGTCGGACATAACTGGACAACAACATTAAGGAAACCTAAGGAAACGCTGCTTCCATTTCTTAGATGTTTACCAATTATCTCTTTAATGATTCCTTTTAGAACCTTTCCAGGAATCAGTATCAAGTTCATTGACCTGTACTTTATGGGTTCTGTTGTCTTCCCTTTGTTGAAAATTAATGTAACATTCACTCTTCTCCAGTCTTTTCGTACCTCTCTTATTTTCCATGATCATTGTCAGTGCTCCTCAGTCACATCTGTCAATTCTTTCAAGTACAGAAGATGAAGGTCACCTGGACCAAGGGATCTGTATTTATCAAAGGCAGCTAGATACTCTCTTATTACATCATTATTTATCGTGTGTTTCAACTCCCCACTAGTCATTTTTGTATCATCATCTTCAGGATGAATGTCATTACCCTGAAGTGATCTTTGCCTTGAAATTATTCTTCTTAACAGAAAAGAAAGAGAAAAATTATGCTACTCTGCTATATTTTATTCTCAGTTGTCACCATCCTATCTCCAGTAAATATTCTATTCCTTCTCTAATCTCCTTTATCTCTTAATATAGCTTTAAAAGAAAACAACCCCTTTTGCTGCCATTAGCTGCTCTCACTAGCCTCAGCTCATTCTGAGTTCCTGGTATTATTTTTATAGGACCATGTCATGTTCTTATATCCATCATCTATTACTTGGCCTTGCCTCCATCTTCTTTACATCTTCTTCTAGAATCTAAGGTAGTTTACTGAGTTCTCTTTGCTTCAACATAGATCTCTCCAATCAAATCCCATTGTTCCTCCTCATTGGAATTGCTTCCCTTTGGGTCTTTCAAATTTCATTCTTGAGCATTCCCTATATCTCCTGTGATGATATTCCTTGTAGAGTTGTTGGTGATGGGATCTCATATTTCCCCCTTTAGGGTTTCCTACATTTCCCCTCCAGTAACCAGTTCCTCCCTGTTAGTAAGAATCAGATCCTGAACTGAATTTCCCTTTGTTGGCTCCTTCACTCTTTAGAGTATGAAATTATCAAGGCAAGTTGGGAAGTTATTACCTGCTCAGCTTTTGGCAGAGAGAACACCAGCAGATGTCTGGATAATTGAAGCCTCCTGTCAACCAGTACAAATATCATATCTCCATGCCAGGTCTGTGATATGCTTCCCAAATTCTTCATCTATTTCTTCCTACTGACCAGAAGTAACTTTAAAACTCAGATTTTTAAAAGACATGGATTTGGAAATGAATGCAAGAACAGGAAACTAAGGACATGTGCAAAACAGTAGCATGATTCTCTGAGAAATAGGAAGTGTGCTAAGACCCAAGATGAACCAAGAGTGGCAATGAATGCTAAGAACAATGAAAATGGATTCTTTAGTGATTTGGGGAGAACAAGGGGAAGATCAAAGAGTAGGACCTTGGCTGGGGGTGCAAGAATCAATAATAAGGGACAACAATGAGAAAACTGAAGTACTGAATTATCATTTTGCTTGTTTTCTTTTTTCTTGTCAGGAAGAATTATCTTTGGATTAAGGAGAAAACAAAAATGATAACCGCAGAATGACAACTGAAGGTATGTAAAGGGAACAATTAAAAAGCTGCTGTCATCAATGAGTTCAAGCCACTGAACCCTTAAAAATTCTAGACTAGGGTGTCAAAAGAACTGCAGGCTGTGATTGGTCAGTGATTGGTCAGTCTTGTCTATGATCTTTGAAAGACTTAGGAGAATAGGAGAGGTGATGTTAGACTGCCTCGGAGTAGATGTTCTGATTTTCAAAAAAAGAGCAAAGAATGGAGACAGCGTATTGAAAATCAATCAGTTTGATTTCTTCTGTGCTTAACGAAATCTAGAACACATGGTTTTTGAGCATTTAAGAAGGGAATCGGTAATCACTAAAAGCCAACATGGCTTCATTAAAAACAGGTCATGTCATATTATTTACTTTTTTATATAGGGTTACAAGATGGTAGGTCCGCAGAATGCCATAGCCATGGTATAGTCAGCAAAGTTTCTCCCATGCTACCCTCATGTAGAAGGTGGAAGGGCATCCTCTACTAGATTAGAGTTGGAGAGATTCAGAACTGATTGCACAACTGAATCCAAAGGGCAGTACATAATAGGTGTCAAATAAATATTTATTGAATGGAGTAAGTAGGTTGATATCAACTTGAAGAAGTCTCCAGTGAATTGTACAAGGATCTGTCTTTCTGTGAGGCTATACACTTTTTTCAGCTGGAGACAGCTGGTGTGCAGTGGATAGAACTCTGGACCTAAAGTCAAGAAAATCTAAGTTCAAATCTGGCCTCAGACACTTACTAGTTGTGAGACTCTGAGCAAGTTACTTAATTTCTATTTATCTCAGTTCCTCTAATTGTAAAATGGGGGGCAATAACAACAAGGATTGTTGGGAGGATTGAATGAAATATTTGTAAAAGCACTAAGCACAGTGTCTGACACATAGCAGACACAATAAAAGTGCTTATTCCCTTCCTTTACAAATTTGTAAAAATTTTGTAATTTACAAAATTGTAAATAGAGCCATAGAAACTATGCTTGTCAAATTTGTAGATTACAAGAAGTTAGGAGGAAAAGCTAACATATTTAGTGAGAAAGAGTCCAAAAGGATCTCCTCAGGCTATAATGATGGGCTAAATCAAAGAAAACTCAATTTAATAAGGGATAAATGTGAAGTTTTAAATTTGTTATTTGAAAAAATTCAAGGATAGAAGGTGTGATTAGACAACAGATTGTGTGAAAAGAAAAATCTGGGAATTTTACAAGATCAGTGAATGTCAATAGTGTGATATGACAGCCCCAAAAGCTAATACTAACCTAAGCCCCATTAAAAGAGGCATAATGTCCATCACATGGGAACTAATGGTTCTACCATCCTCTGCCTTGGTCAGACCATGGCTAGGGTCCTGTGTTCAACTCTGGGCACAACACTGTAGGAAGCACACATACAAACTCGCAGTTGTCTGGAAGAAGGCAGCCACAATAGTCAGGGAACTGGCAGTTCATGTCATGTGAAGAACATAATGAAGAAACAGCATGTTTAACTGGGAGACGGGAAGGCAAATAAGGAAAATGACAGCAATATTGAAGTACTTGAATTGATGCTGTAATGTGGAAGAGGTATAAAAAATATACTTCTGCTTAGTCCTGGGGACAGAATCAAGAAGGTAAAAGCCTCAGAAAGGCATATTTAAAACTGATGTAAATGTAAAAAGTTGATCAAGGGAGCTTTCAAACAACTTGATGAGCTTCCAGAAGGATGAGCTTGTTGGTTTCTTTTGATTCCCTGGAAACTCTACTCCTAATGCTGGCCCTATAGTTCCTCACCTTCTCAGTTCTTGTGAATTCCATTTTCAAATGGACACACTGCCGGACTTCACCATCACTCTAGACTATGCAACCTGCTGAACTCTGGGATTTCCCTCTCTGATCAGTCTCCTTTCCTTTCATGTTTCTCACATCCCTGTTTTTCTTGCTCTATCCTGGCTCCACCATCATTGGAAGCTTCAAGTCTCCAATCCTTCCCTGTGCTCCATTTCATCACAGTTTTCTTTTCTTCACAGTCTTGCCTCTATCTTTTCAACAATGAACTGTATTTCATCCTTGAATCCTTCGCCTCCTAGTATTTCCACTGTTTCCCCAAAAATCTCCAACTCTGACTAAACCTGCCTTTTTGCCTTCTCTATGCATAATCTCAAATAGTATGAGATTGACTGGAAAGGTTAGGTGGATTCCTAACTGTGGAGGGCTTTAAGGCCAGACTAATGTGTTCAAATATTATTTATATAAAGAGGGAAAGGGGGCTGCCAAGTGGTGCAGTAGACTGAGTGGCAGATCTGAGTTCAAATCTGACCTCAGATACCTACTTCTTGTATGACCCTGGGCACATCACTCAACCTTATTTGCCTCAGTCTCCTCATCTGTAAAATGAGCTAGAGAAGGAAGTAGCAAGTCAATCTAGTAATTTTGCCAAGAAAACCATAAATGGGGTCACAAGGAGTTGGATATGACTGAAAAATGCCTGACCAACAACAAAAGGGAAAAGTTGAAGAATTTTAAGCAGGAGAATTACATAACCAAATCTATACCAAAGGAAAACTGTTCTGGTAGCAGTATGAAAAAATGGATTGTAGCAATGAGAATAGAGGCTAGAAGAAATGTTGGCACATTATTACAATATTCTGAGTAATGAGGATTTTAGCACTGGAAAGAGGAATGTTACCACAACAGAGAGGAAGAAAAGTAAAGACTAAAACCAAGGTTTTAAACATGAATGTTTATGTAAATGGTGGTAAATGGAGGTAAATGGTGGCACCTCTGAGAGGAATAGGAATATCAAAAGGAAAAACAGATTGAAAAAATAAATCACAAATATGGTATTTTTTTTATCCATGAAGTATGAGGTACCAATAGGACATAGCAATGAAGCTGTCCCATAGGCAGTTAGAAATGAAAATCCAATCCTTCAGAAAACAGGTCAGATAAAGCTTTGAGAGTTATCCCCATAAAGGTGACAGTTTAAGCCATGGGGATGAATGGCATTGCCAGGGAGGAGAAAACAGTGAGGAAAGTGATTAGAGAAATAGAAGAGAACAAGAAGAGCATAGCAACTTGGAAGCCAACAAAGTAGGGAATATTTTGAAGGTACTAATCAAATATCAGATACCACAGAGAGACCAAGGAGGATAAGAGCCCCAAAAGTCTAAATTTGAGAGTCAAAATCTAGATGTTAAAATTTGGGAATCAAAATTTGATGGTCAAAATTCATGACTCAAAAAGTCAAAATTTGGAGTCACATTTCAGGAAGTCAAAATTCAGGAATCAAATTAAGGAGTCAAAAAGTCTAAATTTGGGAGTCAAAATCAAGGGAATTCATAAGACAAAAAAGTCTGAATTTGAAAGTCCAAATCAAGGAGTCAAAATTTGGGGGTCAAAATCTGAAGGGGTTAAAATTCATGAATCAAAATGGCAAAATGGGAGTCACAACCCAGGGAGTCAAAATTCGTGATTCACAATGTCAGAATCAGGAAATCAAAAATAGTTGAGTCAAACTGTCAAGCTCGAGAGCCAAAATCCTGGAGTCAACCTTTGGGAATCAAAAGTTAGACTTGAGAGTCAAAAATCAAGGAGTTGAAATTTGGGAATCAAAATCTGGGAGTCAAAATTCATGAGTAAAAAAGTCAGAATTTGAGAAGTCAAAATCCAATGAGTCAATATGTCAAAATTTGGGAGTCCAAACATGAGGGTCGAATCCAATGCCTATGAGGAGAAAACTTGCACAGTGACATGCTTTGCTTTTCTCTGTGGCTGAAGTAGGCATTATGTCCTGATTCTATGATGAGGGCTCAGGAAATTATAATAGGACATATGGAAGAAGCAAGATTTTTCCCCTTGGTAGGAGCTTAAAAGTTACTTTTGCCTGGATAAATCCATACTGACCAGACTTCTTATGTTAATGGTGTGAATACAGCCACCCTGTTGTAGAAATGATGAGGGAAGAGAGGGGATCAGGGAGAAAAGTGGTCAGTCCTCTGAGAAGCACAGAGAACTTGGTACTTCCCCAGAACTTCCTCTAGGATTGAGTCGAGTACATAAGGTGAGTATAGAACTTCCCAGTACATGGCACAAGAAGATCAGATTAGGGGCAGCAATACCACCTAGTGGTTAATAAGGAAAAATAATCACACAATACAGACTCTTAAAACTAATAGTGATACTTTATTTATGTCCCATTCCAACCTCTCTTCCATGTGTATATTTATAAAGTTTGGGGGCGATTGCCATTTTTTTCAAATGTAGTCTTCTTATTTCTTTGCATCACCTCATGTCTTTCCATATTTCTTTGTCTCTTTCATGCATCAAGTGAACATTTTAAGAATCAGTGATTCTTTGAGTATGGAAACTCTCCCCAACAAAGAATAAAACCTCAGAGAAGTTTTTGCAAGTAACTAACTATCCTTTATCCCAAGCAGAGAAGCAGGATTAGAACCCAGGTCTCCCTGACTGCAAGTTTAGCATCCTGCTACATCATTGCCTTTTTTATAGTCATTTTTATAGCTGTAATTTTTTACAGTACTGTAGCATTCCACTAAATTAATATAGAACAATTAATTCAATCATTCCACAATTGTTGAAAATGCAGGTTGTATCCAGATTCTTTTTTTTTTTTTTTGCTATTACCAAGAAAGCAGCCATGGACATTTTGGGTACAAATTGACCCAACCAAACCTAACTCATGAGTTTTCACCAATTTGTTTGTTCTTATCATCCAGTCAGGGTAATCATCAGTTCAAAGCAAGAGCTATTTAATCAAACCACATAGAAAATAAAGTGTTGAGAAAAATCATTCCATACACATAAGGAGTTCACTTTCCAACAAGTTACAATGCTACCACCAGGGAAGGATATACATATAGAGAACTCACCCAACCACAGAATGATTATACATAGAAGACAAACCTCTAGAAAACACATTCCCCTAAGGCTTATACATGAAGGAGCACACAAGAGAAATTTATGTGGCCAGGGCACATACATCTAGGGTACATACAAAGAGGACAAACATGGCCAGGGTAGACATGTGTCCAGGACAATGCAATGGTGCTTCTGGTAACAACACTGTCCTGTTCTCTACTGGCATTTCAGTTGGGTGTCACTATCACATTGTCTTTTCTAGATGTCCCCCCCGGCTCTCATAGTGGACAGGTTATTATCTATTACCATTCACTGAGAAGTAGCTAGAAATCCTCTCCTTGGGGTGGCAAGCTCGCTGTTCTTTTTAGTGTGTGAACAAAGTTCTGAGCCACTGCACCCAACTACAGATGCTAGCAAAGCACCAGCAGAATGAGCACAGACTCAGATTAAATTTGATCTTTCAATACTTTCATCTGGTGCTCATTTGAAACCCACAGACCCAGTATAAAATAGATAATTAGAATTTTCCTAATTTCAGTTGTATTCTTGAGTAGAATCAGACCAGGCTAAATAATTGGACACAAAAAAGTCATGATTAACAGTTCAATGTCAACCTATATGTAGGGATTTATCTATCCTGTTAAACATCTTCATCAATAACTTAGATAACAGAAGAGATGGCATGCTTTTCAAATTAGCAGATTACAGAAAAGTGAGCATTACAAATGACACATTGGAAGACAGAATACAAAAATACCTTGACTGTGTAGAACAATAGACAAAATCTAATAGGCTGAAATGTATTAGCAATAAATATAAAGTCTTCACATCAATTTTTAAAATTGCACAAAAATGAGATGGGGAAGTTGTTGCTTGCTAGTAGTTTATATGAAAGAAACTTGAGGACCGTGTGTGCTCAGTACGAATGAACTGTATGAAATGGCAACCAAATAATAATAATACACTCAAATTATGTTAATAACTGTATCATAAGTGTAATGGAGTACTCTGGGCTACAGAGGTAGAAAAGACCATAGTTAGCACTTTGTGCTACTTCTGCCTAGAGAGAGATACACTGTAGCTGATCATACTGGCACTTCATCAGGTTCTGTCCTCTCCCAAAACCTTAAACCTACTACACTCTGACACTGGGACTCCCGATTCTACCCTAACCATAAATGCACTCTGGACCCTCCTAGCTTAAGGGAGGTTATCAGTAGTAACTGTTGCTGTTTCCCACCTAGCCTATCTTTCTTTTTCTTGACCTCATTAAAGGGGCCATGTCCTGGCTATTTCTTAAACAGACCTATTCAATGAATGGGCATTACCTCACCCTAAGTGAGTGCCTGCAAAGACCTTGGCCTAAAAGGCCCAAGGTCTCCCAGTGAATCCTGGGTCATCTCCAGTCATCTTGAAGAATATCAAGTCACTGGATTCAGATGGCTCTGGAGGAGAAGTGAGGCTGGTGACCTGCACGGCCCTCCCTCATTCAAAACAAAGTCAAGTGCAAGTCATGTCATCATTTCTCCGATGGCATGGTCTTCTTCGGCAATGAAGGATGAACACAAAGAGACTCCCCTTTGTCAGTGCCTGGGATGTAGCCATCTGAGTGCCCTGGGGAGTAAGAAGAGGGAGAACTTGCCAAGGTCAGAAGAAGAAGAGTGCAGATATAAAACAAAAGAATAGATAGTCCTAGAGGAAATTTATCAATTTATATAGTACTATAAGTTCTGTAAAATATTTAACAAATAAGATCTCACTTGATCCTCCTGATAACATTGTGAGGTAAGTGCTACAGACATAATTTTCCCCATTCTACAGATAATGGAACTGAAGTCCTAAAAGGTTATGTGAATTGTCATTGGTCACACAACTAGTAAGTGTCAGAAGAAAGATAGGAACCCAAGCCTATCCTAATTCCATGAAGGCATCTAGGTGGTGCAGTGGATACAGCACTGGGCTTGGAGTCAGAAAGACTCATCTTCATGAATTCAAATCCAGCCTCAGACACTTACTAGCTATGTGACCCTGGACAAGTCACTTAACCCTGTTTGCCTCAGTTTCCTCACTTATAAAATGAGCTGAAGATAAACCACTCCAGTATCTTTGCCAAGAAAACCCCAAATGGGATCACAAAGAGTGAAATGACTAAACAACAGCAACCATAGGCATGGCTCTAATGCCAGTACCTCTTTGTTAATGTCGGGAAAACAAAAGAGATACTCACAAGTCACAAAAGAGATACTCACAAGAACAAAGGGGATGGTTTACTTTGCTCTAACATACCATGACACTTAGTTTCTCTGGATGTGGTGCCCTTTGTCTCCATTTGGAAATGTGACTGGTCGGCAACTCATCAGAAAAAGTGGGGAATGGAAACTCCTGTGGTCTCAGACATCCACCAAGTCTGAGAGGCCCTGACTACATGTGGATGGGACTTTTAATGGCCCTGGACCAGGAAGCCGTATCAGGCAATCTGAGGCCATCAGGGAAGTGTTATCATAAAAATACTGGTCCTTTCACATTCTCCTTGAGTTTGCTTTCTGCGGTGACTCATCATGCATGAGATGGTACTAGGGCTGACTGGATCAGTGTCCAGGAGGGAGGTGAGAGTGATGGGATCCAACTGAGTCAAAGGATAGGGATGGCTCACCCTATGAAACAAGAGCCTGTGAAGACACTAAGAAGTGTTAAAGAGTCAAGGAGGGGAGATGCTGTTGTCAGTTCAAGGTAGTGTGAAAGGTAGAACTGGGGCTATGAAGTAAAGGGGAAAGTACAGGGATAAGGAATCAAAAAGAACAAAGTAGAAAAATTTCCAGGCAACAGGAAGGGGACCCAGCTGCAGGTAGACACCCAAAAATGTCTCCAGTAGCTTGAATAGGAGTGTATCAGTTAAACGTTGGCTATTACTGCAGAATAAGGATTAGCAGAGTAGGAATGGTAGGTCTGGCTTGTGACTAGTGAAACACGGTACCAATTGACCCTGAGCTGGTCAAGAATTAGGTATGGAGATTCACTTACCATCTACACAAAAAATTCCTCATTCCTGTCCAGCTCTAATTTCTCTCCTGAGAGAGAGAGATCTCTCCCACATAACCAGCTTGTTGGCTAGACATCTCATCTATATATCCCAACTCATAATGTCCAAAACAGAACTCCTTGTTTTCCTCCCTAAACACAGTCCTCCTCAAATATCCCTGTTTGTATGGAAGGTAACCACCATCTTCAACTTCCACATTTACAGCTATGAAGTCTTCCTTGACTCTTACCTCTCCCTCATCCCCATACCCAATTAATTACAATGTTTTGTCTATACTACCTCTGCAATATTCTTCTTTTTTCAAATTAATTTGTTTTCAGTTTTCAACAACCACTTCCTTAAGTTTTACATTTTCTCCCTCTCCCTCTTGTCTCCCTCCCAGAAATAACATGCAATCTTCTATGAGTTCTACACATACATTCTTATTACCATATTTTCACATTAGTCATGTTGCATAGAAGAATTAAAATGAATGGGAGAAACCATGAGAAAAAACAAAAGAAAACATAACATAGGAGAAAATAGTCTGCTTCATTCTGCATTCCAATCCTATAGTTCTTTCTCTGGATATGATGGCATTTTGTCTCGAGTCCTTTGGGAATATTTTAGGTCCTTGCATTGCTGCCTCCACAATATTCTTGCAGATGTCCCCTTTTATTCCCTCATGTGATCACTCTACTAGTTCAGACCATCCTCTTTGTTAGATGTTCAGTGACTTCTAAGTACCTCTTTTTCCTCTTACCTAGACTATTGCAATAGCTTCCTAGCTGGTTTCTCTGTTTTCAATCCCACCTCTCTCTCAAATACTCCCCGCGGAGCTGCCCATAAAATCTTCCTAAGATATCGGTCTGGCCATGTTACTATCCTACTCCATCTTTCAGGGGTCCCTGTTTCCTCTAGGATAAAATACAATCTCCTTAACCTTACATTTAAAGCCCTCCAAAATCTGGAGTCAAACTATTTCATTTCATATTCATGAATTCTACTTTCCAGCCACACTGGCCTAATTTCCCCAAACTTGGTACTGCATACAGTTCACACAGGCTGCCTCCAAAGCCTTCAGTGTCTTGGAATTCCTAGTTTCCAACAAGGTTGCTAAGTGGTACAGCAAATTAAACGCTGGACTTGAAGGCAAGAAAACCTGAGTTCAAATCCTTACAACAGACATTGATTGGGTGACTCTGAGCAAGTCAATTAACCTCTTGGAGCCTCAGTTTTCTCATCTGTAAAATGGGGATAATGACAGCTTTTACCTCAAAGGATTATTGTGTGGGTCAAATGAGGAGAAGAGAGGGAACAAACATTTATGCAGTGTCTACTATGTGCAGGTGCTGTGCTATGAACTTCACAAGTATTATTTCATTTGATCCCTATAACAACCCTGGAAGAGATAGGTGCTATTATTTCCATTTTATAGTTAAGGAAACTGAGGTAGGAAAGGTGAGATGACTTGCCCAAAGTTGCACAACTGGGAAGTATCTGAGGCCTATTTTAATTCATTTCTTCCTGACTCCAGCCCCAGCACTCTATCCCCCATGCCACCTAATATACGTCTGCTTTGAAAAACTTAAGGTGATATAAAAATGCTATTATTATCATCAAGGTTCAGTGCTTGTTCCATTCTTTGGGAAACCTTTCTTGTTCTCCTGAGTTGTTTCCTTCCTTCTCAAAATATCACGTGTATATTTACCTACTGGTTTCCCCACACAGAATGTAAGCTTTTTGAGGGCAAGGACTACATGTCATTTTATCTTTGTATCTCCAAGGCCTAATAGTCCCTTGAACACAAGAGCCATTTAATAAATATTTGTTGGATTGGATTGGTTTGATAGGCTGGGGATGTGGGGAAATTACTCATGACACTGTCCAGATAGCCCTGCCTGTACCTCTTGGTGCTGACCATCCAGGCCCCTCTCAACCAGCCATTGACTACTAGGGACAAAGTTTGGGAGGCAGAAAGGGAGACTCCCAGGAGGCCTGTCTGAATGTTTGAGGACCTGAGTGTCTGAGACATCTGAGGCCTAAGGATCCAAGCCTAGCTGAGCACAGTGAAATTACTGCTGGGTTTAGAGTCAAGCAACCTGAGTTCAAACTCCATCTCTGCCACTCACTGCCAGTGTAAGTTACTACAATTCATCTGATCTCTCTGCAGTTTCCTCCTAGACTCGTTTCTGACTCTAAATCTAGGATCCAAAGATCTCTTGCAATCAGGCCAGGTATTAGAAGGAATGTGATTTTCAAATCCTCCCCCCAAACAAATACCCTCTTCATGTTGTTACCACCACTACCTCAAACTGAAACTAGTGGCAGATTGGAAGAGAGAGAGATTTAGAAGGTTGAGGAAAGGGGAGGGAGGGAATAGTTGCCAAGGCTGGGGTTGCCAGGCAACCAAGTCAACAGTATCAACAGCCTCAGCCTCTGACCAAGGAGAGAAGAGGCTCCCTTCAGAGCAAAGACAAAAGGGCAGGTAAGGGACCAAGGGACTGGTCTGGGGGTCAGCAGGAAAGAAGTTTATGTCCCATAGATTCTGAGAGAGAGGGGTTAGGGAAGAGTCTTGGTCTCCACAATGCCCAAGCACAGGTCAAGTCAGACTATGTCAGCCCAGACTCAGCCCAAGGTTTCTCCTCCCTTACCCAGGGTCCACCCTGTGTGGATAGCACAGGGTCCACTCCCCCCAAGATCTCCAGATTCCTTCTCAAACCATTTACCTATTCCCACAGCCATAGGCCCACAGGCCTTAGGAACTTTCCCTGCCCCTCAATCTCAGGGACACTTGTGACATCTCTGTTTCTTTGAGTCCCATCTAAACTTCATCCTTCTAGAAATTCTGCATTCTTTTCTATTCTCTGGCCTCCCTAATGAAAAGCAACAAAGAGTCACAGAGTGATGGATTTTGATTCAGAAAGATCTGAGTTTTCAATTTCAACCAACTTACTAGCTGTGTGATGCTGGACAAGCACCTAACATCCTAAGTCTCATTTTCCTAATCTGTAAATGGGAATAGTAAGAGTTATAGCACCTTCCTCACAGAGTTGTTGTGAGGTGCTTTGTAACCTCAAAAGTGCTTAGAAAGGTCAGTCCTTATTGACATTCCATCCTTCCTAACAAAGGGATCCTCACTTTAATGCCATCTTCTCTATGCCTCTGGGCACCCCAGAACATCATCCTTCCTATAAATCCATCTTTCCTATTACAGCATCCCTGAAAACTATATCCTTGGGAATCCACCCCCTGCCAGTCACTTTCATATGAGACAGTCTATGCTAGTTGGTTTTTTTCATGCCTTTCTCTCCTCCAAATATTCTGTAATCCAGTGACAATGGCTTTTTGCTATTCTTTTCACATGATACTCAGTCTCCTGACTCCAAGCCTTTTCTCTGACTGGCCTCCCTGTATAGAACCTCCCTCCTCATCTCTGCCCCCTGGCTTTCTTCAAATCTCAGCTGAAGTCCTACCTTCTACAGAGGCCTTCCCCACTTCTTCTTAATCTTAGTGCTTTCCATATGAGATTATCTCATATTTACCACATATATGGATATATGTTGGGGCAGCTAGGTGGCGCAATGGATAGAGCATAGACCCTGAAGTCAGGAAGACCTAAGTTCAAATCTGACCTCAGACACTTCCTAGCTGTGTGACCCTGGGAAAATCACTTAACCCTGTTTGCCTCAGTTTCCTCATCTGGAAAATGAGCTGGAGAAGGAAATAGAAAACCCTTCAGTATATTTGCCAAGAAAATCCCAAATGGGATCACAAAGAGTCAGACACAACTGAAACGTCTGAACAACAATGTATACGTATGGTATATTTATATGTGTTTGTGTAACATATAGACCATAAGTACGTGTGTATATATGACACCATTTATACATAGCTGTTTGCATGTTGTCTTCCCCTTAGTGCCCTTCTTGAGATCCCCAGCATTTAGCATAATTCCTATAATGTAACTGTTAGTAAATGCCAGTTGACTGACTCTGCAAAAATCTCTTTTGGTCCTTTTAGTAGCTGATGCTGCCACGGATACAAAACAATCCACCCTAAATGGCTGGTTCCCTTGTACAGTGACAGGGTTATCTGAGATTCCAACACCCTGTTTGGAAACAAATGTGTCCATATGAGTCAGTGACCTTGACACCCCCTCCCCCTGTGTCTATGGTCCTACCCTAAAACACCTTTTTTTCAATAGATATGAAGAAGATCTCAGAAGCCTATGTATGATTTGGATGCACCGTACTGGACACAATCTAATCTTAGAGGCTTTCATCATCTCTCACTCCATATTGACTTCACAGGAAGGAGAGGCAGTAGGGAGAAGCAGGTAGAGCTCTAGCAACCAAGTGATAATCCTTTCCCCATGTACCATCTCTATTCCACATTTATTATAACTAGATGATGCCGCAGATAGAGCCTAGATAGAGAGAGAGATAGATAGGGCCTAGAGTCTGGAAAACCTAAAATCAAATAGGGCCCCAGATACTTATAAACTGTGACCCTGGGCAGGGGTCTCACAATCTAATGTGATAATAACAGCACCTACCTCATAGTGTTGCTGTGAAGATCAAATTCAGTATCTATAAAGTACTTAGCAAAGTGCCTACCTAGCACATAGTGGGTATTTAATAAATGTTTGCTCCTTTCCTCTATCCTTCTCATAACTATACTTGTACCAAATCCCCAGAGACCTGCTGTGGTTCCCAAGCTCCACATACACACTCCACTAAATCTCTAGCCTTTCCCAATTCTGCAATCTCTCTCCAACAGACTTAGAAAATCTTTGCTCCCACACAGCAATCACTGACTCCCTTCAAGATGCTGCACTCACAGCTCCCAAGCCAGCCTCTCAAACCACCAATAAACAGCCACCAACCCCAAGGCTACTTCCTTTTTTTTTTTTAACTGATCTAAGATTCCTTCAGTGTAGGGAGTTTCTGGTGAAGAACTTCCTCCATCAAGCTCTCTAATTTATAGTCTCAGAGAGTTGCTCAGGAGTTTGGGGGTGGTGAGGTACTGAGATAGGCTAAATGAATTGCCCAGGGCAACACAGTCATTACCTGGCAGGAGCCAGATTTAAACCTAGGTCGCCCTGACTCAGAGGCCCTGCTGCTTCCTCATCCTCCACAATACCACCCCTAACCCCCTACATGAATTGTAGGCACTTCCTTCCCTTTTCATCTGCCCCCACTTGGTAGGAGATGAGAAGGGAATCTTCCAGGCACCTGTCAAGCTTCTCTCTCCATATCTTGTCCTCCCCCTCCTCTGGGAAAAAGGATTCTAACCTTATTTCTTTGCCTGCCTCAGAGAGGAAAGAGACTGTGAGCTTCCCACTGGACTAATGGGTCTGTTTGAGGAAAAATTCTGATTTCTTGTCTGCGTGCTTTCTGTGCAGTAAATAGAGCTCAGACTTGAAGTCAGAAAGATCTGAGTTCAAATTGTGATTCACGCTCTAGGTACATAACCCTGAGCAAGTCACTTAAACTTCCTCAGCTTTTATTTCCTTGTTTGTAAAATGAGAGAGCTAGAATCAATGTCCTGAGGTCCCTTTCAGATCTTACTTAGAAG
This sequence comes from Bettongia penicillata ogilbyi, assembly GCA_023548195.1. Lineage (NCBI taxonomy): Eukaryota > Metazoa > Chordata > Mammalia > Diprotodontia > Potoroidae > Bettongia > Bettongia penicillata. The sequence continues at coordinate 995,841 of JAJHZJ010000500.1, forward strand.
AGAGAGTAGAGATAAAGGCAAGCCCAATATCTTCTTTCAGGCCTCCCCTTCTTGCTAAGTCCTGTTCCTATCCTCTTACCCCAAGCCAAGGAGGAGGCCAGAATTTAAGGTCCCTTTCCACCAAGGTTTCCCTTATTCTAATATACATCTGTGGATCCTGTTTCCCAAACCCAGGCCCTTAGCCTGCGTAATTGGAGTCCCTTCTGTTGATCTCAACCTCATGCTCCCTTTGTGGTAACAGAAGCATGGGAAGGGTCTCAGGCCCAGCCCTCCAAGCCTATGAGGAAGGTCACTGTCCAACTCTGTGACCCTAAAAGGGAAGAACTGGTCCTACAAGAGAAACAGGTCCAGGCAGACCTATCAGAGCCCCACTTTGTGGAATTTGGGCCACTGCTGGTGCTGGTTGTCCAATCTATCCTATTAATCCACAAACTGTTCTTTTTGTATCCTGAATTTGGAAGCAGTAATATTGCTGGGTCACATCTACACTACATGGCTCGCTCTGGACTGCCAAGTCTGGGAAGTTTACCTGGGCCAGGAAGAGCCCAGCTTAATGGGTTCAGGACTGCTTTCCCCTCCATCCTTTGAGTCTTCGGCTTGCCCTGTCTTCAGATTCAGTCTGCTGTCTTGACCGCCGGGTCCAGTCCCATGTCTGTCAGACCTGTCGGGTTGTGCAGGAGAGGGCACCTTGGAAGCAGACTTAGAGCTCTTCACTTAAGCCCTTCTTAAAAAATCTCCAACAAGACTTCTCCTACCCTCTTTACCCTCCCCCCACCCCAAACGGCTGTTTAAATGAGTCTTCCACTCAGTCCAGCAAGGATGTGTAATAATTATCATTGCAATTGCAGCAATCTATGTCCAAACAAGCAAGCCAAACATCACCCAGAAATCTGTCTCAAAGTATTGGCAGCTTCCCAGCAAGGGATTATCTTTCCCCAAGTCACCATGCAACACCTTTCAGCCTGCCAAGGGCGAACCCCATCCTCTGCTGCCCAACCAAAAAAGTGTAGGACTGTATTGTGGACACTAGATGGCGCTGCTCCCAGAGTACTCTGCTCCAGGGGAGAAATAGATAGGGTGGTCATTACTGGCTCTTGTGGCAATAACCATTAAAGACTTAGAGCAATTCTGTTGCATCAAAAACTTAACAAAAATGAAGTATATAATATATATTATATATATCAAATAAGTAGAATACAACAAAACGTAGTCCTAGCCTAAAAAAAAAACAAAACACTTAACTATGAGGCTTAGATCTTCCAAGGCTGCCCCCCAAAATAGGTACCAAACCATCTGAGCTTACAAGCAAGGGAGTAATAACAACTTTCTTACACATTTCCTTCTCTCCCCTTCTTAGAGCCTGAGCATTCTTGTCCCTTCCTGATATTGCTAGCCCCGCTTTACACCCTCTTCCCTTTGCTATTGGGGGGCTTACAATGATGGGGCTGGGTGGGATGAAACGATATGGAGGAGAAATTACTCTGTTAGCCTTCTTCAGATTCTTTTAATATTTAGAGGATACTCTGGCTGTCCACTGTTATTCCTTATTCTTGTAAAATGACTGGTCCTCCTCCTTTCTCTGATCAGACTTGTCTTGGATGATTAATTTTATGCCAGTTGTCACATGAAAGGGGAGAACCAGCATGGTGAACGAGTCAGGAAGACAAGGGTTCAACTCCCGCCTCTGACATACTAACTGTGTGACCATGGACGTGTTATGTAAACTACTCTGCGAAACTATAAGTTGCAGAGAAGATTTGGATTTCTAACCAGTAGAGGGAGTTTCCTCACCTGGAAGTTCCCTAAACCAGTAAAATCACAGGTCTGCTCCAACTTTCCTACACAAGACATCATTGGTAATATATTGTACTCTACTTAGATATAGAGCTGATAATGACTTTGAAGGTCAGCTGGTTCAATTCCCTGGTTTGGGAAAGGGGAATTCTGTCTGGAGCAACCAGCAAGCTCTTTCTGTGGACTCATTTACCCTCCACTGGTTTTCACTACTATGATAATAGGGCTCATAAATCTTTCCCCATCCTCTACCACAATATTTTGAAAATGAATAAGTATTCTAAACTCATATTGTCCTCGGCTGACAGTCTCTCTATATATAAAGCCATCAAGTGTTTGCTGGTTGAGGTGCTTTCTGAGCTCATTCTGCCTCCTCATTTTGGCCACTGTTTTGCATTGGTTTAATTTTTCCAAGTACAAAAACAATTTTTTTCTAAGTATGTGATAAACTCCATTGTCTTTTTCATTAATTTCCCACTTTGCAGAGTCAATAGCTAGTTTAACAAGTCCAGTTAGAGTCGTTATGATTAGCAGAAGTATAGTCTCATTTTTATCCTCTCTTCCAATTTGATATTGATTTTGGTCTTTTGTTCCAACAAGCAGATGAACTGACTGCCCAGAAAGCTGGCTCTACAATTACACCCAAGTCATTCCCTGCTGTGAACATGTAGTCCACTTTCACTTTTTGTGAGGTTGCTCCAGTCTTCACCACATGCAGCTCTTTCATACTCTTTTTGAAGAAAATGTTTATGACATACAGACTTCTAAACTGTGCACAATGTTTTAGCATCTTTTGTTTTTTAGTACTAAAATATATTTTCTAATATGTTTTTCACTGCTCTCACCTTTCCCTATCTTCATATGTCAATGTTGACTTTCTTTAGAAGAATTTGTCAGATTCTTCATGCAACATGTCTGCATCTTCATCCTCTACAATCGATATTGGGCTATGTACAAGTTAAGCTGCTTTCAGGGTGGTCTGTTTGCTTACACTCACTGTGAACACTGCAATGAGATGACCAGGTATCCCATGAAATGCTGTTTGCTGTTGCCTTTTGGCATAGGATGGAACCAACTCCTTTGTCTCTATTTAACTTCTACTTCTTCTTGCCTTCTAGTTTCATTTCTAGCTAGAATGTCAGTAACAATGTGGTTCATTTCCTTCAAGAATGTATCTACTCATTGGTAGTTGGCCAAAGATGGCATATTAAAAGTATGAACAGTCAAATGTTTATAGAGAATTTGTCTTGAGCACCGCCAAGGCAGGTTGGATAAAGAGCCAGTTTTGGAGCCCTGAAGACCAGCATTCAAACCCTGCTATGACACTATGCTGCTAGTGTGATCCTGGTTGTAACTTAATTTCTCAGTATTCTATGAAACTCTACAGATTATAAGTTTCAGAGAAGGTGCTGGGTTGCACATACAAGTGAAATACAGCACCAGTCATTATCACTGTGGACAGTCTAAGAGCTTTTTTTTTTAATTAAAAGAGCTGAACTGCCTGATGGCTTTCTGCCCCAGTTAATTCCCCAAGGTTTTCTGCTCTTCTCTCTCAGACCTTTCCTCCATTTCCTGTGTTAACACAGGAAAAGACCGGGAAGACCGCACAGACATAGGAATCCTGAGCCTGAGTTCTCTGTAATCAGGGGAAGTAATCTCCCACTTTACTCTTAAAGAAACAGCCCCTACCCATCCGCTTTTCCCAAGCAAGCATCTGACTCATAGTAACCTGACATTTACACAGAGTAACACTTGCAGCAAGGTCTCCTATACTCCCACATTGCTTCAGTTCTGGAGTTCTGCTGTTTGCTGAAGGAGCCTATATTCCTCACAAACAACATAGCATTGTAAGTGGAATTTAAACAAGGAATTAGAATCACAGTTTCCTAGAGCTAGAAGGGACTTCAGAATCCAATCTGAATTTGAAGACTGTTTCTACACTGTAACAAACAAATATGCCCATCCAGCCTTTGCTTGAAAAACTGAGAGTGGGAAAGAACCACCTCCTGGGGTAACTCATTCCACTTTGGAGCCACTCTGATTATTGGGAAGTTTTTCTATATATCAAGCCTAAACCAACCTCTATAGTTTCCACAGATTCCTCCTAGGTTTGCCTTCCTAGGCCAAGCAAAAGAAGTTGTATGTAAGGAGGATTTTGTTATCCTTCTTAGAGTTAGTTTCTCAGGATTCATGGCCGTGGGAATGTCTAGTTTCCAGGTGTTTGATAACGACTCCCAGAATAGTCTCAAGGACCCTAGATAGTAGTTCTTAGAATCAGTGACAGACAGTCCTACTGAGGCTGCGCCGTGAAATATGGGAGTAACATAATTGATATTTACTATGCTTACACTGAATAACAATATTGCTAAAGGTAATCTGTGAGCTTAATGTTGGCAAGATGCCTTCTTTGTCTGATTGCCCTATAAAAGCAAGTGGGCATTGGTCAGTGAGAGGGAGGAATCTGTGGGAGAATCCATAGAAGAAATCCACAGTGGAAATCACAAGTAATGAATAGAGGAATGCATGTACCTGCCTCAACTGGACCCCACTGAGGCTTGAGGGGATTTAGGGGAGAGCACAAGTGTGCCTGTCTTGATTGACCCCATAGAGATGTAAGGGTAGTTGCCCCACCCCTTCTCTCCTGCCCCAGTGAGAAGGGTAATTAGGGAATGCTGTGGGAGCCAGTTTTCCCAGTAATGGTTTGAGAAGACTAGGCTAGAATAAAGCTGATTATTAACCCCTCTGAAGCTATCTGCCTCTCTGATCAGATTAAAAATGAACCTATGAGAGGCTGAAGACTGAAACCTCTACTGCCTCCTGCGTTTTATCTGTGAAACACAAGTCTAATACCGCTTTCAAATAGTTGAAGACAAATGCCATAGTCCCCTATATCTTTTCTCCAGGTAAAACATATTCAGAACTTATAAATGATCCTCAGAAATATCCTACATGAGTCCTAACCTCTCATGATACCTCTTCAGCATCTATTCCATGTCCCTCACTACCCCAGTCTCCCTGTTCTAAAATGTCCGCTAGTTCATCAACATTCTTCCTAAAATATGACATCCATATTTGGGGTTATTTGAATTCAGATTTGAATTCAAATCCTTTCTCAAATGCTTGCTTACCTACTGGATGACATGTTGTATAACCCCCCTAGGCATCAGTTTCCTCATCTGTAAAATGAAGATAATGAGACTACCTACCTCACTGGGCTTTTGAAAGGACCAAATGACACAACATATGTGAAGCACTTTGCAAACCTTAGAGGACTATGCAAATTCTAGCTGTGGTGGAGTTTTTGCTGTTGTTGCCAGGACTAAACACAGTGAAATTATTACTTCCTTCACTTCTTCTATTATAATAAAATTGCAACAACTCTTTTGGCCACCACATCCTGACATTAACTTATATTTAAGATGAAATCCCCAGCTTTTTATACATGAAATTTTGTCTCACCATTCCTCCCTGTTCCTACCCTTATACAACTAATTTGTTTTTTTAAAAAAGTGTGACTTTATTATATTTCATCTTACTAGATTCAGTTCATCAGTATAGACTACTGAGATATTTTTAATTTAGATTATATCATCCAAGATACTAGTTATTCCTCTACAATTCGACTGGTATACCATTTATGCCTTCATCTCAGTCATTAGTAAATGTCTTGTGTAGAATAAGGTTAAGGACAGCCCCTGGGGCACTCCACCAAGACCTCTCTCTAGTCTATCTCTATATTAATCACCATTGTCTGGGACTGCTTCCAATCCAATCTAGCAAGCATTGATTAAACACTTTATTATGTATGAGACACTGTGGTTGCCACTAGAGATACTGCTGTTGTTTGTTGTTCAGTTGTTTCAGTCATGTTCGACTCTTCACGACCCTGTTTGGGGTTTTCTTGGCAAAGATACTGGAGTAGTTTGTTATTTCCATCTCCATCTTATTTTGCAGCTGAGGAACTGAGGCAAACAGGGTTAAGTGATGCCCAAGTTCACACAGCTAGTAAGTGTCTGAGGCTGTATTTGAACTCAGGTCTTCCTGACTCTGGGTCCAGTGCTCTATCTGCCCACCTCAGTAGGCTTATATTCTACTAGGGGGAAAGAGCATGTAAATAGACCAATCTATAAGTGATTTTCAGAGGAGGAAGCATACTCTAACAACTAAGGAATTCAGAAAAGACAACATTAAGTTGCTTCCTGAGCCTCTTACCCTTGAAATTTATTAAGAGACAATGATGAGGAAGGAATAGATTCTAGTCTTGGGGGTAAGTTTTGCAAAGACATGGAGGTGGGAGGTGGGAGGAAAGAGATGAAAACAGGAAGTAGACCAGTTTAGCTGAAACAAGAGTATGCAAAAGGAGAATAATGTGAAAATAAGCCTCAAAAAGCAGGCTAGAAACAGTTATGAAGAATTTTAAAGGTTCTTGAAAAGGAGAGTAACATAATCAGACCAGTTCTTAATCATCTTGTCAGTCTATATATCTTTTATCTTATTGGTAAGAAGCAATTGAGAAAAATTTTATATCCCTTGATAAAATCCAAAAATGAGTATATCAAAAGTCATGGTGCAATTTTAACCTATTATATTAGTATTTTTATGTATGGCAGTCTATATAAATAAATATTTACATACTACATATTTACTTATATTATTTATATGAAATCTATTTTTTACATATACTAATGTGCTTCTGTGTAGTATACATATATATTTTATATTAGTATATATACCTTAATATACTGATATACTCTGTATATTATGTCTATGGCTAGTCTAATAACCCTATCAAAAAAGTTTGGCTTGATTTTTTTTCTTCAAAACCAGTGCTAGTTTTTAGTGATTACCAATTCCCTTTCTTAGTCCTCCTAAACTTTACTAGCATTACAAAATGCTAGTAATAGCATTTTGCTAGGACACAAAGGCAAGGTACATGGCATGTAGTTTGAAACCTCCATCTTCTCCTTTTTGAAAATAAGGATAGCATATATTCATCTGTAGCTCTGTGACATCTCGACTATATTCACTCCATAGTTTTTCAGAGAAGCTTAGCAAACACATCTGTCAAATGTTTCAGTGCCATGCATTGAAAATGAGATAACAAATTTATTCAGGTCTGATGACTTGAACTCATAGAAGGAAACTAGGTGCTCTCTTACCATCACCACATTTATCTTAGGTTTCAATTCCCTCAGTCAACTTCATGGTCTGAGGATCATTCATTCAACTCAAAAAATATATAAAAGTGCTGGTTATACTCAAAGCATGTACTAGCTAGAAGCTGGAAATACAAAGACAGATATAACACAGAGAATACATGCTTGGTGTAGTCTATTGGATTGGACACTGACTTCAATGAGTTTACAATTTCTAACAGAAGAAATAATAATATATAATATATTACAATATATAATAATTATATATTATATAGTGATATAATATATATATGGTGAGTATGTATATATGTACACACACACACACATAATGCAAGGCAGGAAGGACAGGTCTGGGCAATGTAACATAAGAATTGTGATGAGGGAGAGCACTTTCAGTTATGGATCAGGAAAGGCTTCAAGGAGGAGGCTGCAATAGAGATAGCCTTTGAAGGAAAGGAAAGGGACATCTATAGACATAGATGCTAGAATAAGAGAAAGGAAAGAGAGAAAGAAAGAAAGAGAGAGAGAGATAGAGAGAAAGAAGGAAGGAAGGAAGGAAGGAAGAAAGGAAGGAAGGAAGGAAGGAAGGAAGGAAGGAAGGAAGGAAGGAAGGAAGGAAGGAAGGAAGGAAGGAAGGAAGGAAGGAAGGAAGGAAGGAAAGGAAGGAGGGAAGGAAGGAAGGAAGGAAGGAAGGAAGGAAGGAAGGAAGGAAGGAAGGAAGGAAGGAAGGAAGGAAGGAAGGAAGGAAGGAAGGAAGGAAGGAAGGAAGGAAAGGAATTAAGTAAAATTTCAAAGCTAAGGAAAAGACTGACAATGGGAAGGGGAGGATAAAGAGGAGACTAGAGCCTGTGTGAATAGGGTCACATCAAAGTATATTAAGCAAACTTAATTATAGGGACAAATTACCAACTTAAAAAAGAGGAAACAAAAATCCTAATTTTAAAAAACTGGATACACAAATGGATGAAAACATAAACCTAACTCTCAAAACTTTAAATGTGAATGGATTAAACAGTTGAATAAAATAGTTGTACAAGAAAGCAAAATCCCACAATCTATTGCTTATCCAATCCAATAATTCAATCCAATAAACACTTATTAAGTGCCTCCTATGTGCCAGAGGCACCTAAATGGCTCAGTGGATAGAACACTGGGCCAGAAGTCAGAAAGACTTGAGTTCATATCCAGCTTCAGACTTCATAGATATGTGACCCTGGGTAAGTTACTTAACCTCTGTTCGCCTTAATCCACTGGAGAAGAAAATGGCAAACCATTCCCATACCTTTGCCAACAAAATCCCACACATGATATGATCCACAAGGTCATGAAGAGTCAGACATGTGCCAGGCACTGTGCTATTGGGTACTGACAACGCAATTAATAAAAAGAAAGGCAGTCCCTGCCCTTAGGGAATTTACAATCTAATGGGGGAGGGGGAGAGACAATATACAAGAGGAGGCAGGAAAACTTGGGGGACACATTAAAGTGTTTTTGGGTCAAGGGCACCTTGTTCTATCAAATTGAAACCAGGTAGAGCAGCAAATTCAAAGTGGTGTGAGCCCAAAAATCCAGTTTTTGCTCTGTATAAAAAAAGCATTGGGAGGAGTTTGGTATTCACTGTCTAGTCCTCTAATCAGAAGAGACAGGAGGCTGAAGGAGGTGGTGTCAGTCAAGGGTAACAGTTTGATGATGAGATTAGAGGTGATAAGTTTAATTTAGGAAAGCATCTGATTCTATAGAGTGGAAACCTGGCAGATGCAGAGTAGAGTAAGAAATACATCTAAAAAGTTTATAATACATCTAAAAAGGAGTCAAACACAGAAACTGAAACAAAATTTCCTATGTATCAAGTGACTCAAAAAAGGAGTTGCAATCATGCTATCAAACAAAACAAATAATTCACATTATGAATAAAGATAAACAAGAAAATAACCTCCTTAAAAGAACCAGAAAACATCATGCAAGTATCAGTACTAAACTTGTATTCTCTAAACAGCATAGCAACTAAATTAAAAGTGAAAAATTAACTAGATTACAAAAATACATATAGTAACATTATAAAATAGAAGATTTTAATGTCCCTCTTTCACAGTTAGATAAATCTAACAGAAATAAAGATCCAGAGTAGCACATTTTAGACATGGGAAAAGGCACTAGGATAGTAGACAGCAAGGAGGGAAAATGTCAGATTTCCTGTAAGATAGAGTGAGTGAAAGAAAATATTATTAGACAAAATTGGAATACAGTTATAGGTTACAGGCAAAGTATGAAGGGTCTCAAATATCAGAATCAAAAGTTTTTAATCTACTCATCCTGAAATGGAGAGCCATTAAAGTCAGTCAACAAGCCAATATTAAGTACCTACTATGCACAAGGAACTGTTCTAAGAACTAAAAATACAAAAAAAAAAAAAAAAAAGCAAAATACTGTCTCAGTTCACAATCTGTTAAGAGAGACTACATGGAAATAAATAAGTATGAACAAGCTAAATGCAGGATAAATTGGATGTAATCAAAAAGGAAAGGAAAGGAACTAGAATTAAGGATTGGAAAATGCTTCTTGTAGAAGATGAGATTTTAGTGTGAACTTGAAGAAGCCAGGAAAGCCAAGAGTCAGAGATGAGGAGAGGGAGCATTCCAGGACCAGGAGACAGCCAGTGAAAATGATCGAAGTAGGAAGATGAAGTTGATTTATTCAAGAAATAACAAGGAGACCAGTGTCATTGGATCAAAAAATATGTGGGGGAATGTAAGAATATAAGACTAGAAAGGGGAGGACAGGTAAGTTCTAAAGAGCTTTAAAAGCCAAACAGAGGATTTTATAATTGATTTTATATTTGATCCTGGAGGTGACAGGTAGCCACTAAAGTTTATCGAGTGGGGATTTATGTTGATATAGTCAGACCTGCACTTCAAGAATATCACTGTCATATTTTTTTACATACAGGTCCTTTTCCTTTTCTCTTGATCTCTTTGGGATACAGACCTAGTGTCATATTGCTGGGTTAAAGGGTTTGCAAGATTTTATAAACCTTTAACAGTTCCAAATTGTTCTCCAGGATGGGTTGATAAGTTCACAACTCCAGCAAGAGTGCTTTACTATCCCAGTTTTCCCACATCCCCTCTATGTTTCTCATTTTTTCTTTCTGTCACACTAGCCAAACTGATAGCTATTTCATATATATATATATATATATACATACATACATATATATATACATACATATATATACACGCACATATATAACAATCAGAATTGTTTTACTTTGCATTTCTCTAATCAATAGTGATTTAAAGTATTTTTTTTATTTGATTACAGATAGCTTTGATTTCTTTGTTTGAAAACTGCTTCTTTGTATCTTTTGACCATTTATCAATTAGGAAATGACTTGTATTCTTTTACATTTGGCTCCATTCTCTTTAAGAAATGAGCTTCTGTAAAAGAAACTTGCTATAAAAATTTTTTCACAGTTATGATTACCAAGTATTTCCCTCCATCCTATTCCCCCCTCCCCCGTTTATCCTACTCTCACTCATTTTTCACCCTGTTCCTCCTCAAAAGTGTTTTGATTATGACCACCACCTCCTCCAAACTGCCCTCCCTTCTATCAACTTTCCCCCTTCTCTTATCTCCTTCCCCTCCTACCTCCCTGTAGGTTAAGATGGATTTCTATAGCCAACTGAGTATGAGTAAGTCAAGGGCTCCCTGCCCCCACTTTCCTCATCTCTCTTACCATTGTAAAAAATTTTTCTTGCCTCGTTTAGTTAATTTTACCTCACTCTACCTCTCCCTTCCCCCATCTTCCAGTGTATTCCTCTTTCATACCACTTAATTTTATTTTTTTGGATACCATCCCATCATATTCAGTGCCCTCTATGTATATTCTTTCTGTCTTAATAAAGAGAAAGTTTTTAGCAATTACAAATATCATCTTCCCATGCAAGAATGTAAACAATTTATCCTTTTTGAATTTCTTATGATTTATCTCTTCTGTTTAATGTTGTTATGTTTCTCTTGAGTGTTATATTTGAAAGTCAAATTTTCTATTCAGCTCTGGTCTTTTCATCAGAAATGCTTGAAACTCCTCTCTTTCATCAAACATCTATTTTTTTCCCCTTAACGATTATACTTAGTTTTACTGGGTAGGAGGATCCTTGGTTGTAATCTAAGTGTTTTTGACCTCTGGAATGTCATATCCCAAACCCTCTGATCCTCTAATGTAGAAGCTGCTAGATAGTGTATTATCCTGTGGCTCTATAATATTTTAATTATTTCTTTATGACTCCTTGCAATATTTTCTCCTTGACCTGGGAGCTCTGGAATCTGGAAATTTTCATTTTGGTATGTCTTTCAGGAGATGATCATTGCACTCTTTCACTTTCTATTTTACCCTCTGGTTCTAGAATACCAGGGCAGTTTTCCTTCATAATTTCTTGAAAGATGATATCTAGGATTTTTTTTTAAATTATGGCTGTCAGGTAGTCCAATATTTCTTAAATTACCTCTCCTGGATCTATTTTTCAGGTCAACTGTTTTTCCAATGAGATGTTTTACATTTTCTCCTTTTCTTCTTCTTTTGGTTTCTTTGTTTCTCAATGTCTTATGGAGTCATTAGCTTCAACATGCACAATTCTAACTTTTAAGGAATCTTTTTCTTCAGTGAACTTCTGTATCTCCTTTTACATTTGGCTGATCATAGTTTTTAAGGAGTTTTTTTCTTCTATGAATTTTTGTATGCTTTTTACCATGTGGCTGATTCTGTATTTTAAGGAGTTTTTCTCTTCAGTGAATTTTGTTTATATCTTTTACCATTTTTCATATCCTGCTTTTTAAGGTATTATTTTCTTCAGTATTTTTTGTGCCTCCTTTATCAAGCCATTGACTCTTTTTTCATTATTTTCTTGCATTGCTCCCATTTCTTTTCCCAATTTTTCCTCCTTCTCTCTTATTTGATTTTTTAAATCCTTTTGAAGCCCTTCCAAGAATTCTTTTTGGGCCTAGAACCAATTCACATTTTTCCTTTGAGGCTTTGCATGTAGCTGTTTTGACTTTGTTGTCTTCTTCTGGGTTTGTGTTTTGGTATGCCCTTGTCACCACAGAACCTTTGTAGGATCAGGTTCTTTTTTGTTGTTTACTCATTTTCCTGCTTATTTCTTAACTTTAAACTTTCTATTAAAGTTGTTCTCTGCTCCTAGAGTGGAAGGGGTAGGGTCCCAAGTTTCAAGTTTTTCATGCTGCTATTTTCTGGGCTAGTTCTGGAGGTCTGTAAGTTTTCAGTTCTTCCAAGGTGATATGATCTAAGAAAAAGTGTGTTCACAGTTTTTCTGGCCTATGTTCTGGTCTGTGAATGACCACAAGTACTCTTTTCTGCCCTGGAACTGTTACCAGGGTCCCCACTTCCTTGTTTCCAAATGCTCTAGAGTGCTAGTGTTCTTCCTCATCCTGAGACTACAACCTAAAACCTCACATAGGCAATGCAACAGAGTTCTGTGTCCATTGCCAGAAAAGTGTGCCCTATAATCTCCTTCTGACCGGTTGTCCAACCCCCTTCCTTACTCTCTGTGGACTGAGAGCTCCAGAAGTCACTGATACTGCCTATTCAGTCACCCCAAATATCTGCTGCTGGCTTGCTGGGGCATGGCCTATGCTGAACCTCACTCTACTTTCAAAACCACAGTGAGACAAGACCTTTCCTACCAATCTTCTAAGCTATCTTGGGCTTGAAATTGTTCTGCCTCTGTGTTTTGTTGGTTCTACTACTCCAGTATTTGTTCTGAGGTGCTATTTTCAAGTTATTTGGAGGGGAATTTGGGAAAGCTCAGGGGATCTTGGCTCCCCCCCTCTTCTTATTGTGATAATTATAGTTGAATAGAATTGGTTTTCTTCATAACCCTATGGGGAAGAATGAAAATCCCAAAAGACAGGGTTTCTGGGTAATTAATAATATATTTATTTATTAGGCTAGCTGGCAATCAGTAAATTGATAGCTAGTAGTTTCAGTAAACAAAGACACCAAGGGAGACTCTGAAATGTCTTAAATTTCTTCTGAAAGGGAATTCCCCTAACAAGTGAGAATCAACCTTGATTAGTGCGCATTTAATGAAGAGGTGGATTAAAAGTCTTTAGCTCCTCTGGCTAAGGATGTGAGCTAATCACCAGACTCAGCAGCCTTCAAAAATCTGAGCAAGGGAAACCATTTCTATCCAGACATCTCTGACTGGTTTTCTCCTTCACAATCTGAGTCACCCTAAACTCCAATGAAAGGGACCAAGGACAAGGGTTCCTTTTCCCAGAGTAAGGGCTTGCCTAGGCTCAATTCTATTTATACTAACAGTTAGTCAGGTGGTGTCCTGACCAAGATGGATGAGCCTGTTCCTTGAGGGCTAGGAGCAATTTCTTCAATCAATCATGTCCTTTAGAGACTGACTGACCTTAACAGGAGTTGTGCCTTTACCAGAAAAAGAAAGAAAAGGGTGAATCAATTAATTATTAGTTATTAATATAGTAGTATAATATGAATTTCTCTATATATATATATACTTTATTTTACACATTTGAATTCATCATTGTGAGAAGGGTTCATCAGACTACCAAAAAGGAACATGACACAGAAAAAATTTAAGAACTTGTGCCAAAAATCCATCAGCTTAATCCCTCCAAGGGCTTTAAATTCTTCTAAATTCAGATCCATTGACACTTCTAGGAACATCCCACACTTATCCTACCTTTAGATTTAGCTCCTCACACTCCATCTGCCCTCTCTGTATATATTCTTAACACATAATCAGCATTCATTCCTGGATAGAGCCAGTTTGATCAACAGTATACCAGCTATATTACTTGTCTGACACCCATTAATATTCTGATGAGATACTTACAGCCAAGTAAAATCAAGGCAACAAGCATATTAAGTCCTACAATGTGCCAGCAACTACGCCCAAAAACAGTCTTGTTACATTCAGCTTCCCTACTACACTGATACTTAAATAACCCAGCCTTAAGCTATATAAAGTTCCCCCTGATTTGTGGATACCACATGATTCCTCCCTAGGTCCTCTTCCCATATGACCCCAAATGAAATGCAACTTCTATGAAAATGGCTACAACCAACTGGAGTTTTGTTCATTTGGGACTATAATCCCAAACCACTTTCAGACAGTTAAGAAGTTTCCTAACCACTAGCAGACTTGTGGTGATCTTTGAGATTCATCCTTTCCTTTATCCAAAAAGAAGGGGGGAAAGACTTCATAATGGATATTATATTATTAGAAGCATTACAGCCTCAGACTCAAGAAGACATAGGTTAAGGCCCACCCTTGCCAAACCAACTGTTTGGCATTGGGCAGCTCACTCAATCTCTCCCCAATGTCCCAGACAACTCTCTAAGACTGTAAGTCACCAAGCAGGTGCTGATTTGTATTGGTAGCAGTTCCTTACCAGGAGTTTCCCAAATCAGTAAAATCATTGTTTCAAAGCATTAACCTGGTTTAAAAAAAAAAAACAACCCATGCATTTCTATGATTACTATAAGCCAGAAGAAGAAAAAGGGATAGTTCCACTCAACAGTCAGTTCACTCCCAAAGTTTCTCAAAACAGACCCTCCTTTCTTCATAATTATCCATGAAAAACTTCTCAGTTTTGAATGAATAAAATAGCATTAAGCTGCTAAGCACAGGGAATGCAAACAGAAGAAGACAGTCCCTGCTCTTGAGGAGCTTACATTCTAATAGGGAAAACCATTTATAGAAAGTTTCTGTTGCAAGGCGGAGACAAATGCCCAGGAGTCCTTAAGATACGCAGGTTATCACAGGCGAGGGTACCTAAGGAAGTTTAGCCCACTTAGGAAAGGGGGAGTGATTCTAAGAGGGGGATCAAGATGGTGCAGTGGACAGAATACTGGGCCTGAAATCTGATGGGATTCAAGATGCTAGCAGTGTGACCCAGGGCAAGTCACTTAACCCTGTTTGCCTCATTTTCCTTATCTGTAAAATGAGCTGGAAAAGAAAGTAGCAAACCACTCCAGTATCTTTACCAAGAAAAAAATAAAAGGGGGCACAAAGAGTCAGACACATCTGAAAATCACTAAACAACAGTAACACCAGCAGTGATTCTAAGAGTCAGATGAAAGGTTCCCTCTAGCAAGAGTAGGGATGCGAGAGGTGGGTTAGTCAATGTTCAGCCAGGAGAGGAAAAGGGAAAGGGGGAATTGGAAGAAAGGTGAGGAGTAGAAAGTGGGTGTCCTAGGGAGGAAGAAGGGCAGGTTTTGCCACCCACAAGGTCTGAAAAAAAAAGTCTCCTCCTTTAAATCAGTGACTCCCAGAGGACAGGCCATGTCTTTTCTTTATTAACTCCATAACCTAACTTCTCTAAGTCTAAGTGGTATAGAACTCCTGATTTACTCCACTTTATCCTTTGATGTAGGAGCCAGGAAGATGCCAGGAGCACAGCTATACTCAGATAAAATGAATAAACAAAAGAAGCCATTTTCCATAAAGAAAGAGAGTGAAATAAAGAAACCGAAGCAGGAAACCTCAGCAGAGAAGGAGGCGGTGGCAGGAAATGAATCTAAGCGGGGGGATAAAGCAGCAGCCGAGAATGCAACCAAAGATTGGAAGAATATCATTGCGACAAAAGCTGCTGCAAAAGTCATGGCCGACAGGTCAAGGGCACCATTAAAGAATCAAAACAAATGGGGGGAATCTAAGGCCCAGGGGATGACCCCGTTTCTGAAAAAGTACCCAGATTCCCTGCTTCGCAAGGACCTGAATTCCTTATCTCCAGCCGAAGCAAAGCGCTACTTGCTTTTTGTGGAACCCAAGAACGTTGGCTCCAGAGGCATGCTCCCCAATGATTCATTTGATAGCGTCAGCAGCAGCCAAGGCTGCCAGCAGTGGGAGCTGCCTGTGGAGTCGGAAACAGAACAGCAGAACCGCCTCATCGGAGTTCTGAAGGCTTCCGAGGCTCGAAGCCGAGTCCGAGCGCTACGACTCCGATATACACGGATGAGGGTAAGGGATGCTGGTTAGACACCAACAAAAACGATCTTTTACTTCAGGGGAAGCTTCTTAGACATTACCAAGGACCCTTTGGGGATATAAGAAGGTTTGCCTACTTACCCACCACCCCAGGAGTTGTGAATCCTAGATTCTTCACACCAGCCATCCCTGAGATAGCCTCAAGTCTGGAAGGTTAGGAGAGGGGTGGGGAAACAGGGTGGTTTGGAACAAACAGGTGCAGGATTCAAGGTCCCAGTCCTGGAAGGAATTTGGTGGGGAGATGCCCCTCCACAGGATGTGTGTCTGCAACACTGTGTTGGGTGGTGGGGTATTGGGTCCACAGGCTGAGGAGATAAAGCACTTGATCAGCAAGCAGAAAACAGCCCGGGCAGCAATCCGACTTGAAATATTCCTGCCTCCTCATCTGAACCCCACGAAGATCCCAGACTGTCTGGACAGACGTGAGGTGCCCCAAGCCCCAGGGAAGCTGGGAGGGAATGCTATAGGTGGGAGCAGGAGATCAAGGTCCTTAAGAAAGGGGGGTAAAGGGGGTACATAGGTAGAGCATATGATATAATTCAATTTATGCAATTGGCAGTGTCCTGAAAAAGTGTGTAAATTGAATCCTGTTGTACAGGAGGCGGAAAAGGAACTCTCCCTCCCACCCACCCCAACAAACACAATCCTATCCCTAATCTCATTAGCTTAAATCTAGTTTTCCTTTTACTTAAAGAGGGACCAACCTTTAACCATCCCCAGGAATATCTCTCCAGCACTTCCTACCCCAACCCCAGTAAAACCAGGCAGAGAGGAGAAATGAACTAGAATTCGGAAAATGACTATGAGAGAGGGGTATTTTGCCTTATGATGTGCCTTGTAACTATTCATAGATTTTTATTATCTAGGATTCCCTGGGGCAAGCTATCCTCCCCAAAATTCCTCCTAAACCCCAAGATTTCTTATTGATTTGGGCAGGAAGATCAGAAGGTGGGGAATGCATGCCCATTCCCACAGTCACTTCTGTTCCTTCAGGCTCTCTGGTTTCCTCCCAGTTGTCCCAGTTGCCCCTTAGTCCTGTCCCATTAATTAGCTCTTGTCCCCTCCCTCCCGTAGATATTATTGTCACCTTGTCTTTCAAAGGGGCTTTACTTCTTCTGTCATTTCTCTCCCAGAGTTATTACTGTCCCCTCAGTCATACCTTTTCCAGTCATTGATGGCCAGCCGCTTTTAGTTAATTCTTAACCCTCAGCCTCTCCAGTCTCACCCTACACATTCCTATACCTTCTCATGCATTCTGATCACTCCGGTAACTTCAAATCACTTTTGTCACTCCTATCTCTTCATAATTCCCATAACTCCTCACCCACTTCTGTTGCTCTGAGCCATGCCTGTCTTCCAAAGTCAGTCCTGTGGCCTCAACTATCCTTGATTTCTCTCATTCACTCTTTCCCCACTTCATTTATTACTGTCACTTCTCAGTCACACCTACCCTTCTCAACACAGCTGTCTCTCTTTAGTCATTCCTATTCTTTACTTACTATATTCCCCATCCCCATTTATTTTCTTCTGCCTGTCCAACTTCTTTCCCCCACTATCCTAGAGACATCGAGTAGAGGCCATTCTGGAAGAAGAAGGCACTCAGCCACTGTTCAGATGATCTGGAGGACTCATCTGGCGATCATTTTCCCCAGCACTTTAAGATCTGGACCAAAAAGAAAAAGAAAAAAAACAAGAGAGAAGAATTCCTTCTACCTGAGATTCTTTTATCTTCTATCATAGTATTCCCTGATGGCATGCCTAAGACTCTAATTCTGTGACCATAAATTAGGTACCTGGGTCAGGTATATGCCCATATTCTGGCTTCACCACTACACAAACAAGACCCCTTGACCCAGACAAGATCACAGACACACATAATAGATATAGGTACCAGGCAGCACTTTGCTGAAATGTAGATCAGAAATGCTGTAAAAAAAAAAATACATGGATTTCATAAGAATATCTGACAAAGTCTTTTATACCATTTTTATGGTATTTTATGGAAAAATAAGGACTAATGACTATCCCAAACTAAATTTGGAAAGAATCAAATGACTAGATTTGATGGAAAGTCTCAAGAGAAGTATTCTAGCAATCAATCCTGGGTCTTGTACTATCCAATATGATTATTAATGACTTGAATAATGCCATAGAATGCTAATCAAAAGAGCTTTGTAAATGAAATGAAACTGAGAGAGAGAGCTAACAGGTTGGATGCCAGAATCCAAAAAGAGCTCCACAGGTTAGAATGATTAGATCAAAACTAATGAGATGAACGTTAATAGAGATAAATGTAAATTCTGACACAAGTTCCAAAAAACCAAATACACAAATCCAGGAGTAGGGGGAAACTTTCCTATACAACAGTTCAAATGCAGGGAAAAAATCAAGGGTTCTAGTGGACACAACTCAATGTAAGTCAACAGAATGACATGGCAGTCAAAATGGCTACTGTGATCTTGGAGCAAAGTCATAAAAGTAGAGTGTCTCCAATGAGGAAAATCATATAGTCCAACTCTTTTCCACCCTGATGTAGTCCTAATGTGATCAGTGCACATCCAGGGTATTAGGTCCTGGGTACCACATTTTAGGAAGGGAACTGATAAGTTAGAGAATATGAGAACATACTACACAAGAATCAGTCAAAATACCTAAAAATATTTGCCCAGAAAAAGAAAAGACTTAGGGGGAACATAACTTTTCAAACATTTGAAGACCTCCATGTCAAAGACAACTTTGACTTGCTTAGCCAAGCTTAGAGAACAGAACTAGGAACAACAGGTAGAAGTTTCAGAGGCAGGTTCCAGCCCAACAATTAGAGCTATCCAAATGGTGAATGAGTACCAAAGGAGAGAGTACGTTCCCCAAAACTGAAGGTCTTCAACTAGAGCATAGAGGAGGTCCCTTCCAATTTGAAGATTCAATAAGTAAGATTCTCTTCTTTCCCTGTGTGTCTTGGGGTTTTTGTGTTGCTGCTGCTGTTATATCTGACTCTTTGTGACCCAAAGATACTGGAGTGGTTTGCCATTTCCTTCTCCAATGGATTAAGACAAACAGAAGTTAAGTGACTTGCCCAGAATCACACAAATAGTCAGGGAATGAGGCTGGATTTGAACTCAGGTCTTCCTGACTCCAAGCCTAGCACTCTATACGCAGAGCCACCTAGCTATCAACAACAACAGATTCTCTTCTTTCTCTGTGTCTTGGTTGTCTTCATGTTATTTAAAGTTCACCTCCTTCACTCTCTGAGGCCTCTGCTGCCTTTGGCTCCCATCCAAATCCACAGTTGTTTTCCAAACTCAGAAACAGAAGAGTGTTGGAAGGCCCCTTCAGTTTAGAGGGAAGGAGAAAGGTTCTTTGTTATAACTACTGAGGACAACAGAAGGAGAGAATAGGAAATGGCAAGCGTCAGGGGGAGTAGATCTCTGGATTCGGGAGAACTCAGGATGGGGAGGCACAGTTCTGCCTTCAGGGAGCTTCTAGTAAGAGGGGAAACCAAGTTAATGAACTCAAGGAATTTGTTATGAAATAGCCCCAGAGATTTCCTCCAAAGAGATTCTGCAAAGAGATTCTGTCCCCAAGTCTAGATCAACAATCGCTAAGTATTACAGGGCACGCTAGGTGATGGATACAAGAATAAAAGGCTTTTTCATACTCCTGGGTTGGGGCCTTAGGAAGGGAATTATATGTTTATAGATAAGCAAACATAAATAAAGACAAAGTAATGTAGAAAGAGAACAACAGGAAGGATTGTGAAAGGCATTCTATAGTAGATGATACCTGAACTGCAATTTGGGTAAGAGAAGGGGGAAATGTAAAGATTTGGAGGCAAGCAATAGATTAGGCTAGTTTTGCTGAAATGGAGACAATGTGAAGGGGAAAAATCAGAAATCAAACAAAAAATAAATCAAGTAGTAAAAAATTTTAACTGTCAGGCCCAGGATTTTGTATTTTATTCTAGAGGCAGTAAGAAACCTCTAAAGAGTTTTGAATAGCGGACTGATACATGCTTTGGGAATGTCAGTTTGGTAGGAGACTAGATTGGTTATGGGACAGAATAGAAGCAGGGAAAACAATTCGTAACCTATTACAATAGCCTAAGTGAAAAAATGCACAGGCCTGAATCGTGTGTAATAGTGTAATATGTGTAATAAAAATGTGTAATAGAAAAGAGAAAGTTTTAAAAAAATGAAAGAAGCTGTAGGAGTACATTGGATAAGACTTGTCAACTGATCATAAATGAGTGTTAAAAAAAAAAAAGCAGAGTCAAGAAGGAATCCAAGGTTGAGAAATCCAAAAGGATGATTGTACCCCAAAAAAGAATAGGGAAATATGGAAGAGGGATAGATCTGGGAGGAAATGAGTTCCATTTTTGACATACTGAATTGGAAGTGTGGTGGTACATCCAGATAGAAATGTCTAGCAACCAGTTGGTGATGGGGAATTGAAGCTTAAGAGATTAAGGCTAGATATGTAGATTTGGGGGTCATCTGAATAGAAAAGACCCATGGGAACTAATGAAATCATCAAAGAGAGCAAAAAAGAAACATACCTAAGACAGAAGACTTAGAGGATGGTGTCCATGCTTATTGGATAGCGTGGGAAGGAGGGGGAGAGTAAAGAAGGAAGAACTCTGAGAGAACAATGTCTCAAAAGCCAAGTGAAGATAAAAGAATCCAAGCAGAGGAATGTTCGGGGTGGTAAAAGATGCAAAAGAGTCAAGTCTTATCCCTGAGAAATGGACATTAGATTAACCATTAAATTTTAGTTAATCTTAGATGATTAAGGGAATGTCAAGGTCCCCCTTAAGGAGATGGCAGTCATGTTTTTTGGTTGGTTGGTTTTTAGAAAGGGAGAGAGATCTGGTCATATTGACAGAAGAAGAGGAACCAGTGGATAAAAGACTGAAAATAAAATAAGAATTCAAGAGTGCAAGTAGAGGGGTTGACTTGATAAGAAGGGTCCTCTTTTTTTCAGAAGCTGAAGCAAGAGGAAAGGATGGATGGATGGATAGATGGAGAGTGGTAAGGGATTCTGAGATGTAGATTAAGGGATAACAAGGCTCACAATGCATAACCTCTTTTACTAGTAAAGTAAGTGGTGGGTGCTGGGAAGTAGGGAGAGAGAAAGGAAGAAAGTGGTGGAGGAGATTTGAGAAGACACTTGGAATATGTACAGGGTTTGGTTTTTGGTTTATTTATGTGTTTTTTCTTAGGATGGGGAAACCTGAGCATATTGAGAGTACAGGAGGGACCGGTAGAGCAGAAGAGACCAAAAATAAGAGAGAATAGGAAAGACTGAGAGAGTTGAGTTCCCAGGGGGAGATAGAAAAGATGGAATCAAGAGCATAAGTAAAGAGGGTTGACTTGGTAAAAGAATACTATTTTATTTTCAGAGGCTGAAGCAAAAGAGAAAAGAGATGAATAGTGGAGAGGGATTCTAAGGTGTGGATTAAGGGAGAAGGAGTTCTCAATGGATAACCTTTTTACTAGTAAATGTCAGGAGAGGAAGAGAGAGAAAGTAGGAGAGGAAACTTGAAAAGAAGTTGAGACCTTTGGGCTGTAGTTCAATAGAAAGTCAATCGGAAACAAAAAGATTGCCATTGCAGCAATTAGGACCTGACTGATATAAGTGTAGTGGACCCAGGTGGTTAGACTGTGACTTCCTGAGCTGTGTGCGAGTAGGAGCTGAGAAACCAGTTGAGGTAACCCAGGTTGAAATTAATCAAGGCATGAATGAGGACAAGGGGACAAGGGAATCAGAGAGGTTTCAGTGTACAGCTGAATTAGTTAACCGGAGGGTCCATACTGTGAAAAGAGAAAAGTGAAACCAAGGTAAGGGGTTATGGACTGGGAGAACAAGGTGGAGCTGCGAGACAAAATTGGCTGGAGGACAAAGAAACTTCCAAATGCCAGCTTCGGGGATGGGAGAATTGGGTGGGAGTGACTGGGCTAGAGGAGGATCTCTCAAAAGATTTTAATCCTAGAGTTTAAAGTCCTTGTCCATCCTTTGCTCTTCAGTGACTCTCCCCCATCAGACCCACTATAGCGCAGGATACGTTCAGGCAGCTGTATAGAGATCACAAACTATTTTACTCCAGGACAAGTGATTTTCAAGGCATTGAAATGAGGCAGAAGAGAATCTAAGGATGAACTTCAGTTCCGCCATAGTGTGATGGCAATCTTGAGATACATTTGAGTACAACTAGCTGAGGTGGTTCACTGAGCATACAATCCATAGAAACTAAAGAAACTGTCATCAAAAGACAACAGATAGAAGAGTGCCTAGGATAGAGCTGTGGTGAATAGTTAAGATTAAAATGCAGAGATGTGGCCACAGGCCAGAAAGACCTGGATTTCAAGGCACCATTTTAAAGGTGTTTGGAGGGGAATATTGGGAAAGCAGGACTATAGAGCTTTCTCTATTCTGCCATCTTGGCTCTGTCTCCCAATTTCAAGTCACACTTCTGACATATATTGGCTGTGTGACATTGGACAAGTCAACGTGTAAATGCCCCAGGAAATTCTGTCAAAACTATAAGTTACAGAGGAGTTGTCCACCTGCTTTGGCAGAGAAAATTTTCTCACTTCAAAGTTCTCTATGCCAATGAAATCACAAGTCCATTTCCGATCCTAATACTTTTACAAGACTTCCCTGTTTGGAGACTTCCAATTACTAGGATAATAAGGTCATAGTTCTAGAGTTTGAAGGAACTTCAGAAGCCATCTAGTCTGCCCCCCTCCTCATTTTACAGATAAGGAAAATAAGTAACTTACACAGAGTCATACAGGTAGTAATTATCAGAGAGAGTGTTTGAACCCAAATCCTCTTCCTCTGGAACCAGTACTCACATCTCAGAGACATCTTAGATGTAAGCCTGTCCCCATCAAAGCATCTCTGAACCTACATGAACCAAAGCCTTCTTCCCACCAGAAAGGATCTGGAGATCACAACAAAGTCCAGGCAGTAGAGTCTAGAAATGTCAAGGTCCCAAGTCAGAATAATGTACTTTTGCCTCTATACATCCCCAGTGCCCAGCATATGTTATTAGGCACTTGGTAAGCGTACATTAAATGTAATTGAATATTCTGCATAATGGAGTGCTAACTCGACTCAACAAACATCTATTCCCACCATGTGCAAAGAAACTGAGGAGTTTAGATAAGAATGAGTTCATTTCTTGAAGTTTTATACTCGGACTCAATTAAATGTGCTTTTGTGGCATGTGAAGACAAAAGGGCCATTGCTAACTAGGGAATTTGGTAAGGTGACAGAAAAGGTAGCATTTGTGCTTTAAAAGATGAGAAGGAATTCAACTGAGTGCAGAAAGGAGAGAGGAGAAAGGTACTCAGACTTGGGGAAAAAGAGAAAGTAAATTCAAGGAGTAAAAAGAGTCTTTTAAAAAACCCTTATTGGAGAGGCTAACCAATTCCTTTCCTAGCCCTTTTGGGAGAGGAGTGGCTTCCCATTTTTCTGTCCAGAAATTCATTACACTTCACAACCTGGATTAAGGGGTTTTCCCAGAAGGAAAAGAAAAAAAATGAACGATTAATCGACCCACCCTCTCTGCCTATTTTTCCTGCAGGCAGAGCAAGTAAGAGAAAAAAAAAAAGTCTTCCTTGCTGCACTAAGCTCCCCCACTCCTGCTCTTCCCTTAGCACCTAGAACTTTCTACAATAAAGTTCTGTCTCTGACTCTTCCTGTGACCCAGGAAAAGTAATTTCACCTCTACAAGCCTCAGTTTCTCTAACTGTAAAATGAAGGGGTTGGGTTCGATCTTTAAGGTCTCACTTTTTGAGTTTGTGACTGTGATAAATGCTAAGCCCCACCGGAGCAGGGGAGAAGGAAAGGATATGAAGAAACAGGACCATTGAGGAAGTGGAGGAAGGAATTATTGACTTGCCCATCATTGTGGTTAGGCCTAAAGGTACCTTGGTTGAGGTACCTTAGTCTGATGAGATTTACTGCTAGGGATGGATTCAGTATAGGAGAAAGAGAAGGTGGCACAGGAGAAGGTAGGAGCTTTGTTAATCCAAAAACTGAGGAAATAAGCTCCTACCCAAAATTACCCACACACACCTCCAGAGACCAGGTATATAATTTCCTTATTAGCAATCATTTCATTAGATTCTGAGTACTTTTAGGGCACTGCTTTTCTCCTTTCTTTGTATCCCCAGCACTTAGCACAGTTAATTTCATATAGCTTAATATTTATTGACTATTGCCAAACAAGAGACCAGGGGCCAGGATAAATTTTTATCCTTGGGGAAACAGAGCCACTTTTTTCCAGCCCTGTGAAGTAAATGATTAGATCCTGACTGCACCCCTCTCCACCACCCCTTAGAGCCCCACTGTTCTAGTGTGAATTGGTCACCACCTGCTGGGCAGTCCAGACATGGCAGCTTCTGCCGTCTTCCCCCTCAGACCTGTAGGATCTGCCCCTTCGCTGAGACAAGAGACACGAAGATAAGAAGACACAGACATGAATGGGCACAGAGACAGGAAAAGAGATACGGAGGCAGGCATAGAGAGAGGAATATGGATGGAGTCAGAGACATAATCCTGAAGTCGAAGATGCAGAAATACGCACGGAGAGAGATTCAGAGAGACACGGACACAGACACATGAAACTCGGAAGACTGAGACAGGATCAAGGACAGAGACGTTGGCAGGACAGGCCTCAGGACCCTCTCTCTCCCATCCCTAGTCCAGAAGCAGCAACGCGGAGGAGGGAGGAGGACGCGCATCTCTGGGGCCATTGTCCGGTGGGGAGAGAAGCGGGGGGCACAGATTCCCCCTGCTTCTCCTCCTGCCACTCCACCCCAGTTCCTCCAGCGAGTCTCGGTGGGTTTCCTCCCTCACTCCACCCTCCGGTCCCCCACCCACACACCTTCACACACCCACACCCACGTTAGCCCGGAGGAGACGAGCCCAAGCGTTATCCCGAACCCCTGCCAGGCCTGGGGGAGGGCTAGGAAGGAGAAACTCCGGGGCGGTTGAACCCTGGAGGCGGCAAAGTGAAGTCCTAGGGCTGGGGCCGGGACGGGGGCGGAGGCGGGGGCGGGGGCGGGCGGGGCCCCCAGCGGTAAGGAAGTCTCGGCTCCGTCGCTTTTGGGAAGTCACTGGTGGCAGCCCTGGCGCCTGCGCAGTCAGCCCCCACCCCCCCTCCTCCCCAGCCCCGGGGGCGACTCCGGAGCCTGAATCTGTGTCCGCGGCGCGGGGAGCCCGGGATCCCGAGATTCTGAGACTCTGAGACTGAAAGAAGCTAAGTAACCCCGAGAGATCTGGGGACACGCACCCCGAGGAGCGCACGGACCCCGAGACCCTGAGAGACACGCAGGCACCCCCAGACAGAGGTACGAAGGGACACGCGAGACCCTGAGCCCCAGAGACCCTGAAGAAAGACCGAGAGACCCCCGCAACTGGGAAAGAGCGCAGGCCGACTGCGGACGCCCCGATGGTGAGTGCCGATCTGCCTGTCCGTGCTGCTTGTGCCCCGCGTGTTTGTTGAGGGGGTGGGGGGTAGTCTGCAAGGAGAAGGAGAGTAACGGTGGGGGTCTGCAGTGCCGAGGGGGAGGAGTCTATGGGGGTCTGCAGGAAAAGAAGAGAGGCCTGTAGGAGTCTCAGTAGAAGGAGAGAAAAGGGGGGGGTCTGCATTGGGCGGGGAGGGATCAGTGGGAGTCTGGAGTGGAAATGGGAAGATCCTGGGGAAGGCGGAGGGGCTGCTGCAGGGAAAAGGCAAGGATTCTGTGAGGGTCTGCAGCGGGACGGGAGGGGCATAAGGTAGAGGGAGGACAACGGGGAAGGGAAGGGCAGGCGTTGCTACATACTGGTCACAGGTTCCCCTTTTCTGCGGTTGGGTCGGGAAGTGATTGCACAAAAGGGGTGCAGTGAGGCCCCAGGTTTCCGGGCTTCCCATGTCCCAGCCCCAGTACCTCCAACCTTTCACCTGTGGGACAGGAGAGCAAGATTACTCCCCATCCCCGGAAAGCAGGGGTTCAAAACCTCCAGGAGACTTGGGCTCTACTTGGTTTCCACCAAGTTGGCGTGGGGGTGTCCAGAGCACCAATAATTCGCTCCTCGGGGAATGGGGTGCAGCTTCATATACTGGGAGAAGCACCACGTCCAGGGTGGGAAAGAGGTTAAGGGTCTATCCCATCCATTCCCCTACTGTGAAGACATGTGCCCCTCCCCACTGGCAGGAAGTGTGGGCTTTCCTCTGACTGCACTCAGTGCCTACAGCTTGAGTACCTTTATGGCCTGAGCTGAGAAGCTGGATCCCCACTTCCAGGGCAGCCCCCAGGGGTTCTTTGCAGAACTGCTCTGTGCTTTAAGCTTCTCCCCTGCTCAACTACCCTCATTATGCTGGACTATGTTTCCGCTTTATTATGAAGCCCTGTCTTTGCCCCATCCCCCAACTGGGGATGCTTGGGGAAGGGGGGCAGGGGGAGGGGGTGGAAAAAGTAATTCTCTTGAGGTGTTCCTAGCCTGTTCAGTTCAGTCCACGAGAGGCTGCATGGTGTAATGATGTTGGATATGGAATCAAGAGGATGTGGGCTCAAGAGGATGTGCCTCTGCTTACTTCCTACCTGAGTGATCTTGGGCACGTCATATTGGGCCCTCATTGGGCCTCATTTTCCTCATCTGGAAAATGGAGTCACTGCATTAGGAGATTTCTAACTTCCCCTACAGCTTAAGTCTACCAACCAACAAGAAAGCATTTGTAAAGCGCCTGTTATGTGCCAAGTCTTGTCCCTTTCCTAAAGAAGCTTACTGTTCTATTGAGAGGTACTGCATGTGCCCCTTATGTCTATGTAAAATAAAGTAAATACAAGGATATTGGGGAGGGAGGCGCTACCCTAGGGGAAGATCAAGAAAGACCTCACAAAGGAGGCAGCCCTTGAGCCAAGGCCTGGAGGAAGCCAGATTCCAAGAGGCAGAGATGAGAAGGAAGCACACACATTCCAGGCATGGGGGACACAGCCTGTACAAAGGAGATGGAACAGGCTTTGTGAAAAAGAGGAAGAAATGTAGTTCAGCTAGACCATAAAGGGGAGCACTACGTAATAAGCCTGGTAAGGTAGGCAGGAGACACGTTGTGAAGGACTTTAGATGCCAGGCAGGAGTTTCATTTTATTTTAGAAGCCACTAGTACCACTAGAACCACTAGTGCTTCTTGAGCAGGAGAGTGATACAGTCAGACCTACAGTCTCGGAATATCACTTTGTTATCTCTATGGGGGATGGATCAGAGAGGAGATTGGAAACAGGGAGACCAATTAGGAGGCTGTTGCAGTAGTTTAATCGAGAGATAATGAAAAGCCTGAAATAGGGTGGTGAAGAAAAAGGAAAGGATGAGAGAGATGTTGAGGTAGAATCAACAAGATTTGGCAACTGATCAAATACATGGGGCAAGAGAAAACGAAAAATGGAGGCCAAGTTGCAACCCTGGTGACTTGAAGGGTGGTGGTGCCCTCAATAGAAATAGGGAAGTTGGGAAGAGGGAGCTAGAAGTATCCTGCAGGGACCCACAGGTCCCCACGAGACAAATTCTGTACAGGGACAAACTTCCCCTTGACTCTAGTGTGGGCTGAGTGAGGGTGGAAGGCTCTTAGGGAGAGCTGCCTAAGGGAAGTAACACACACAGATCCTCTCTGGGAGCCCTCAATCAGATACAATAAAGCAGAGATCAAAGTTGAGTTAAGTGGGATTTACAAAAAGACTTCTGAGGGGAGAGCTAGGATGAGGTCTGTGGCCTGCAGAGTAGACCTAACTCAGGATCCTGCAGGGTAGGGGCAGCTATGTATAGGGAGGGAGCCCAGGGCAATTGAGGACAGTATCAGGCAGTCACGCCAACCCAAGTGTCTGGGGGCCAGCCGGAACTCAGTTTCCAGAGTCCAGTGGGGACAGTCCTCCCAGGCCTGTCACATTTTACGATTTTGTTTGGACATCGTTGACTCTAGGAATTTTCTTTTTCCTTGTTTGGAGCCAAAACCTCCCCTGGGTATGAGAGCAATTCTCTGGGGAGATTTTCCCATCCTGATTTGCCAGGACCTTTTGGTCAGGCCAGAAGGGTTACTCAGGGACCCTGCATGATCTGATCAGTACTTGTGGTTAGGTTGATTGTGTTATATTATTGGATTAGTACTGTTACTCAGGTGGAACAGTGATTTTTACCCAGAGAGTCCTTTGTGGTCAGGTTGATGGTGTTATACTGTGATCCCAATCATGTTGCTGATGTCACTCAGAGAACCCTACTGTGGAGAGCAGACTCTCTCTCCATTCACATCCACCTCAAACCTGGGATGGAAGATGCCTCTGTCCCTGCTGCAGCTTCAGAGCTAGGCCTTCTTTGGGGTTTCAGCCAGCAGCCTCCACTACTCTACTTTGTGGGAGGAACACTGAGCAAGGTATAGATGTGACAGATGAAAAAAATCTGTCCTTGGATCCTCACCACTATCAGCCCATCTGCAGCAGGTCAGACCCTTAATACAACATCCAGGATTTCAGATCATTCCTTGCATTTGGAAAAGAAACTGCATTATATACAGTTATAAGATGGAAGACCCATGTTTAGACACCAATACCTATAAAAAAGATTTTGGGATTTTTGTGGACTGAATACTCAATATAATCAAGTCACCAAGGGACATGTCAACCCAAAAAACTGTGAGCTTAAGCACCATTGATATAGGAGGTGATAGTCATATTCTCCTCTGTAGTCAGATTAGTGCATGAGTAGTATATATTCAGTTCCAAGAGCCACATTTTAGAAAGGTCAAAGGTGAGTTTGAGTAGTTGCAGAGAGTATCCAGGATGGCAAAACTAGAGACCAAGCCATACCAGGCTGATTGGAAGGAAATGGATGTTTACCTTGGAGAAAACTGGGATGGTGGGAAGGGAATGATATCTGTCTTCAAATATTTGAAAAGCTATCAAAATAAAAGGAAAATCTTGTTGGTTAGAGCTCTTCAAAGATAGAATGGGCTACTTCAGGAGGTTGTGAGTTTTCTTTTCCAGATCTTCAGCAAGAGGCTAGATGTCAAGGGTGTTATTTGTCAAGAATATTATAGAAGGGATTTCTGTTCAATTGTATATTGGCCAAGATGGTTTCTGAAGTTCCTTCCAGTCCTCAGATTCTTTGATTCTCAAGGAAAGAATCAATTTGGTCCTATGGGCCTCTGATAGAGAATGCTCCAAGTAGTCTAGGAGTAGCCCAATTGAGGGCATTCAGTTGGCTAAACTCCCCCTCCCCAATGGAGCCACTGGTTCCAGAGGTTGAGTTCTACCAATGATAACACCTCTGGTGGATAATAACTTTCTTAAAAGACTTAGGTTGTAATCAAGATCTTAGGGCAACATCCTCTCCCTTCACAATTAGAGGTATTTTTAGGATTGTTGGACCCAAAAGTTTAAATCCAGGCCCCACCCCCATCCTGTGATCTCAGGAAGGGCTAAACTTATCCATCAGCCCAGTTTGGGCCTGAGTTGATTTGAGTAAAAAGTTGGAGTGATTTGCTACCCAAGGACAGATAAGAGAGATGGCTTAGAATTATCTGTGTCAGTACAGAAAACTGATTTGCCTTTAAAGATCAATTCAGTTCAGTTCACCAGACATTTACTGCCACAGCACTTAAGACAGAAATAAATAAGACTCAGGTTCTGCCTTTAGGGAGGTTCATAGCTTGTAGGGGTAAGAAAAAAACAGACCTAGACCCTCTCCTCAGGAAGTTTGGAGAATGAGCAGACTAGGCTCTGCCCTCAGGAGGCATTTAACCAACCCAAGGATTAGGAGGAGCATACCCAGTCTTGGTATGCTCATGTTTAGGCGAAAACAAAGAAGGAAAAGCTTGAGTGCTTCCTTTAGGGAACTCACAGTTTGAGGAGAATCAAAGCCGGGCCCTAAATTCCAGGAGCTCAATATCTGGTTACAGCTAAGAAATAGACCCAGTCCCTTCCTTTAGGGAGGTCACAGTCTACAGCTGATAGACACAGTCAACTCCAGGAGCCCACATCCTGAGAGGAGACAAGAGGATAAGACTCGGACTTCGTGCATGAGGAACTTACAGCCCCCTGGGCCTCTAGATATAACACATAGACGCAACTATAATAAAAGGCAGGAGGTGAACATGGATGATAACCCAGTTCTATGAAATCAGAGAGTAGAGACATTAGTTGTGACAACCAGAAAAGACTTCATGGAGAAGGTGGCATTTGGAAAGATTGCGTGATAAACCAAAAGCATGCTGGACTTGAAGTCATAAAGTTGAGAGACCTTAGTTTCTGCCTCTGACACCAGTTTTGTGACCATAGAAAAGTCACTCTGAGCAACAGTCTCCACATCTGCAAAATGGAGGCAATAATATCTGAAGCACCAACCTCACATGAAGTCAAATGAGAAAATTGTAGGTAAAGGGCTTTGTGAACCTTAAAATTAGCTAGCTATTATTGTTGAGTTAGGCAGCTAGGTAGTATAGTGGATAGAGCTGTGTTCAATTCTGGCCTCAGACACTTACTAGTTATGTGACCCTGAGCAAGTCACTTAATCCTGTTTGCCTCAGTTTTCTCATCTGTAAAATGAGCTGGAGAAGGAAATGGCAAACCACTCCAGTATCTTTGCCAAGAAAACCCCAAGTAGGATCATGAAGAGCTGGACACTTGAAATGACTAAACAACAATATTGTTGGATTGGGTCTTGAAGGATGGGTAGGATTTCAGTAAGTGGAAACATGGTCCAGTCACAGGAAACAGCACAAAGGTGTATGATGGGATTGAGGACATGTCCAGATCATATGGAGAGTAGAGTACGGGAAGGGCAGTAGAGTGAGAGAAGACTAGAAGGAGCAGCTGGGGCCAGACAAGAGGACCTTGAGTGGTAGGTTAAGAAATTTGCATTTTGTTCTGTAGGCAATGAATGACAATTCAGGACTGACTATGATTCTGAATCAGGAGATCTATGTTCACATCTGCCCTTGTCTCTTACTACCTTGTATGACCTTGGACAGTCACTTTATTTTATATCTTAGGGCTCCCATGTTGTCAACTCTAAAGTGAAGGAGTTGGATGATGACTCCTAAAGGTCCCTCCCAGCTCAAAATCCCTAAGATTCCCTCATCAGTAATGTGATAGATGGTAGGATTCCCCGTGCCTGGAATGCTGTCATTCCTCATCTCTGTCTCTTGGCTTCAAATTCCAACTAAAATCCAACTTTCAACAACGAATCTTTCTGCATAGAGCTTGTTTGTACATATTGGTTTACTTATTGTCTATTTCCATTGGATTGTAAGGTTTTTGAGGGCAAGGAATGTCTTTTGCCTTTCTTTGTATCTTCAACACCTAACATAGCGCCTGACACATGGTAGACATTTTTAAATGCTTACTGACTGATTGAGGAGAAAACATGGCAAGAAAACTTATTAGGGAACAAAATGTAAAGAAGGCCTGAATTAGGATGATGCAGTGGGAAAGGAGAATAGAAAAATAATCCAAGAGACATTGAGATAGAATAATTAAGAGGATTTGGCCATTGATTAGATGTAGGAGAAGAGGGGGGCATCAAAGACTGTGAGGTAACTGAAGTTGATGGTGCCATTTACAGACACAGGAAGAGGAAGGAACTGGTTTGGAAAACAGATAATAAGCTTAGTTTTGGAAATCGTGAGTTTGAGATGCCAGCAAAATACCCAGATAGAAGCTTGAGTTTAAGAGAGAGGTCAGAGATGGAGAAGTAGATTTAGTAGATATCCCAGGGAATGAGAGGGACACATGAAGAGGTTAATTGAAATGGAGAGGGGATTTAGGGAGGAAAGAGAACATCATGAACCAGATGAGAAACCAAGGAAGATGAGAGGGAAACAAAACATCAAAGAATGAAATGGAGAAAGGAAGACAATGAATTAAGGACATGGAGAAGGTGGAGGAATGGTGAGCAGAGCTAACGAGAGACAGATGTGGACATTGGGCTATAGCACCATGGCAGACACCAAATATTTCCACATCCGGCCCCATCACTTCCTAGGGCTAACAGTAGATATGCCTTCGTGGTAAGGAGCCCAACACTTGGGCTCAGCCCTGCCCCCACTTCAAATCAACCAGCATTTATGCAATCCCTACTATGACCCAGGCTCTGTGCTAGAGACCAGGGAGACAGAGACAAAAATAAAACAGCCCCTGCCCTCAAAAAGCTTATATTATAATGGGGGATTTGCCAATTAATATATTAAGCATATGTGTAATATGGAAATAAATTTAAAAATAATTTGGGAAGGCAGTAACAAAAGGAGGAATTGGGAAAACCTCTTATAGGAGAGTTAGGGGCTGAGCTTTGAAGGGAGCTACCAATACCAAGGAAGAAAGGAAGGCATTCCAGGCAAGGGGGACAGCTTATGCAAAGGCACATAAACAGGTGATGGAATGTCTTGCACAGCGAACAGTGAAGAAGCCAGTTTGGATAGAATATAAAATGTATGAGGGGGAGTAGTGTAGCCTGGGATGACAATCTGGAACCAATTATTAAGGTAAGGCATTTAAATGCCAAAGAGAGAAGTTTGCATTTTATCCTGGAAATAAAAGGGAGCCAGTGAAGCTTATTGAGCAGGGTAGAGACATGGTCAAATATACTTTTAAGAATATCAAAATGGCAGCTTTGTGGAGTACAGATTGGAAAGAGAAAAAACTGGAGGCAGGGAAACTAGTTACGGAGCTATTGCAAGAGTCCAAGAGATGTGATGCAGACCTGAATTAGCGTGGTTGTGGGGAGAGTGGAGAGAATGAGCCCTAAAGAACAAGGAAGTCAGCAATAGGTACATCTGGGTACCTGATCTGAACTAGGGGGATGGACCAAGGTTGCCCAGAACACTGTCCATACTTCAAAGAACTCAGTCTTTCTCAGCAAAGTATCTAGACCATCAATACCAGAAGCCAGTTGGAGTTGACCTCATTCCCTAAGCTGTGTCCCAGCCATGAAGCAAGGGGGGCACTGGCAGGAGTCATACCTGGGCTCCCATATCTCTGTGTTCCTAACATTTCTGATATTTCCCCCAATCTCTGTCCCTCAGTAGGGTCCAGGATGCCAGGACTCAAGGGTCCTACATTGAGACATTTCTTCCTTGTGAATACTCAGACAACTCTGAGAATTCACATTGGGCTGCCTCACTTTGCCCATCAGTCCCTCAGCTGGAGCCCCAGGCTGACTGAAGATGAGATACCATATCAACTACTTCTCAGAGCAACTTATGAGGAAAAACATTTGTTTTATGGTTCTATTCCACTAGCAGGATCCAACATCCCAGACAATTACACTAGGACATGCCTGCAGGTCTCCCCAGCCCTTCTGACTGCCCCTCAAAGCCTTGCTCTGAAACAGGTGTCTGGATAAAACAGAAGCTAGAGCCACTCTAGGGAGGTGTGGCCACACCCAGGTCTAGCCCACTGAAAGTTTCCCTTCAGGGCCCCAAATAATTGGGTCATCTGAGATTTGATTGGCTGAGACTCTCCTCCCTGCCCCAGAGCATCTGGGGATTCCCTATTGAAGAGCCTCTGAATTCACTTGTTCACACATTTTTGGTTGTGCTATGGATTATCTGGGCAACTAGGTAGCACAGGAAGACTCATCTTCCTCAATTCAACTCTAATCTCAGATACTCACTAGATACGTGACCCTCGGCAAGTCACTTAACCCTATTTGCCTCAGTTTCCTCATCTGTAAAATGAAGTGGAAAAAGAAATGGCAGTGTCTTTGCCAAGAAAACCCTACATAGGATCACAGAGTCAGATGCAACTGAAAAATGCTTCAACAACAAATGGTTCATCCATTTGAGTGTTGAACCAGGCTGACCTCTTGTCACTACCCAGAATTAAAACTTGGGATACCCAAGGACCCCGAAGGAGCCTTGTGCCTAGCCCACAGATTGACCTGGAAAGAGATCTTCTGTCTAAGGTATCTGTCCCCTTCTCAGGCCCCTATTCTTAAGGGATGTGGGGAACTCATAATAGAAGAAAAGGTAGGAAGATAAAAGTCAAAGCTGGCATGCTGCTGAGATTATGCAAACTAGGAGTCTTAGGAGGGGAGATCCTAGGGCTGAGCCAGGCTAGGAATCACTGTGGAGGAGCCTTAAAAGGAAACCATAGTTCAATCCGGATGCCCCAGTCCCCAGGGCCCCTCCCCTAACCTGGCAAGCCCCCACCCCCGCATCGGATGTCTCTAACTCCACTAACAGGGGGGTAAGTGGTGAAAAAAAACAGGGATCCTGGTAAGGATGGGCCAAACATGTGACTGGGGGAGAGGGTGATCAGGGGCCAGTCAAGGAAAGAAGAGGGGTTATCAGGGTCTGGAAGCTTGCCACAGAGAGAAGGCCTGAGCCTCAGGATGGAAGGAAAGTCTTTTCATCTATCCCCTGGACTACTCTTTTCAAAACCTGTAAGGGAAAAGGTCCTTGGTCTAGCCTCCCCCATCTCACAGAAAGAATGCCTGACCAGGGTTTCTCTCCTCATGCATAAATCTGCATGGCAACCCATCTCACTTTCTTAGGTTCAATCCTTTGAGAATAGTAAATGGTCAGCAACTTCCTGGGACTGTTGAGAAACAGTGAACCAAAAGCAACTGGGCCCCCCTCCTTTCTTCTCTCCACACCCCACCCCCACTCCAGCCTCTGAGAACTAGAGGCAGAGTGGCCAGAATGAGACCAAGAGGGAACACTTTTGACAAACCCCATTCCTAGGCCCCTTTCACCATGACCCCACTCTCCTTTGGCCTCCTTAGGGCTGATATGACCTGGTCTCTCCAATGAGTGACCACCCCGCCCCCTTCCCCACCCCCTCCTGCCCCTAGTCTCCCCTCCCCAGAATAGGATCAAGGAGGGGCTGAGAGAGCAGGAAACGTGGAAAGAGGAACAACCCTCTCTTCCGGGTTTCCGGCAGAGAAATGACTGAGCAAACCCATGGGGAGGGTGGAGATATAGTCCCAGAAGCTCTAGAGAGATCTCAGGCTGATGGGGGGGAGGGGTGGCAACATAACGTATACTTTATCATCTATATTTATCAAATAATAACCTTGGTATATCGATTGGGGGGAGCATGTTAGACCAACAGTGAGGTTGGAGATTCATCTGGGTGAATCTGAGAAAGTCTCTTTGAGGTACATGACCTCTTACCATAAAGAGATACAAAGCAGCAGCTCAGCAATCCCATTCACAGGTTCTGTCAATGCCTAGAGTTATAACTGGTCCTCCTGAGTAAAGTATATCCACATCAACACCCAGGAACTATGAGGGGGCCCAGTCACCAACCAAAAAAAATTCCATAGAGATTGAGAAAAAAATGGGATTTGGCAAGAGGTGGGGAAGGAGGTCCCTGATGCCAGATGGCTGGGTCCCCTCTCCCCAGGGCTCCAAGCTGATCCAATATCTGGAAGGGGACAAAAGGGACCTTGAGTGGAAGAGGGAGTTTTAGGGACTCAGCATCCCATGTAAAAAATTGACCCAGAAATCAGAAATATACAGAAAGTCTAAGTCAGCAAAAGTACTCACTATTATTTGTGCACTTTCGGTAACTATGAACCTACTACTTCTCAAGATGGCCAGTTCTACTTTTGACCAGACCTCACTGTCCAGAAGTGAATCCTGCCTCCCTATAATTTCTACTTAATGCACCTAAATTCTGACCGAGCAGCACAGACTTAACTCAGCTGCTTAGAAGACAGCTATCATGTTAAATTTTCTCCTCTCAAAGCGAAACAGTCCCGCTTCCTTTAGCCATTCCTTATCTAGTGTCATGTCTAGGCTTCTTGTTCTTATTCATCGGTCTAATGCAAATGGAGTCCAGCTTGCTGATGTCCCTTTTTTCCATTGTGGTACATAAAACTGAATACTCTAAATGTGGCCTGACCAAGGCAAAGTCTTATAAAACTATCATTTCCCTCCTTCTGACCACTGGTTGGCTAGCATGTTACTTTTGATTCATATTGAATTCACAGTCCACTTAAGTCCCCAGCTCCTTTTTCACTTGATCTGTAGGCCCACACTCTGTGCTTGCACAGTTGATTTTTTTCAACCCAAATTGAAAAGTTTACAAATATAAACTCAGGTTTACATTTGTCTGTATTCAGTCTTGCCTTATTAGATACAACCCTTTGCTCTAACCTGTTGAGATCTTTTTGGATCAAGATTCTGTAACATCTATCCATTGGGAAGCAGGGGGAGTTTTAATGTACCTTATCTAATTGCACCATCATCAAATCCTTATGTCTCACTCTTGTCTACAAGAATAGGATGAAGGACTTCATCAAATGTCTTGCTGAAATCCAAACATAATATGGCATTCTTCTGACCTACCATCCTGGTAATCCTATCAAAAAGAGAAATAAGATCTGTCTGGCAAAACGCATTCTGGATGAAAATAGTGAGGAGTGGCGGTGGTGCAGCAGGACAAGAAACAGGTAAATGTCCCAATTTTGAAAAAGTTTAAGATTTTTCATTGATAGGCCTTTGAACTTGAGTTTTATTTTTGACAGAATTCTAGAAAAGATGACCAAAGGAATTTTCTTTGTTTTAATCTTTAGTAAAGAAAAGACTGAGATAATAGGAAGATACCCATTTGTTGTCACTGGCACCTTGTGAGGTCTTTTGAGGGTCAGTATCCATAAGTCCTTTTGGTACCCTAAAATGTCTTTCATCTTGATCTGATGAGTTGAACTCATAGAGGGCAGATTGGCACTCTCTTCCTATTTCTTTACTTCCTTATCAATTCCCTAAGTCATCATTTTTCTTCGTGATCTAAAGATTGTTCTCATTGTCAGAAAAAACAGAAGCAAAATAGGAATTATCAAAGAATTTGAGAGTTGGAAAGTACCTCAGCTACCAGTTAGTCCGGCCCACACCCAAAAGGAATCCCCACTAGAATATTCCTGACAAGTTCCATTATAATATTCTAGCCTTTTCTTGAAGATCTCCCGAGGGGAAAACCTACCATCTCCTGAGGAGGCCCAGTCTATTTCTGATGCCTTTCACTGGTACGACGGTTTTTCCTGACATCAAACCTAAATTTGTCTCTTTGCTTTTTCTATCCATTACTCTCAGTTCTACTCTTTGGGGCCAAACAGAACACATCTGAGCCCTCTTCTGTATGACAAGTACCTGGACACTTACCATACTTCTACCCTCTCTCTTCTCCAAACCAAGCATCCCCAGTTCCTTCAACCTGTCTTCATGTGATCAGCTAGATGGCACAATGGATGGAGCACTGGGCTTGTTATCAGGAAGACTCATCTTCATGAATTCCTCAGACATTTACTAGCTGTGTGATCCTGGGCAAGTCATTTAACCCTACTTGCCTCAGTTTCCTCATCTGTAAAATAAGATGGAGAAGGAAATAGCAAACCACTCCAGCATCTTTACCAGAAAAATCCCAAAAGAGATCACAAAGTCAAGCACAATTGAAATGACTCAACAGCATCTTCATGTGACATGCCTTTCACCATCTTGGCTACTCTTCTGTGTATGCTCTCCATCTTATCAGTGGCCTGCATAAACTGGGGCACCAAACAGAATACAAAACTCCAGATGTGATCTGACCAGGGTAGAATATAGAGTCAAGCAATTCTGTTTTTTTCTCTGTCATCCATTATGTAGACCCATCTACCCTAAATGTTTTCTTCTATCTTTTCTTGCCCCAAGCTTAGCTTTTTTTTTTTTAAATGCTCTTCTAATTGAGTTTGGCATCCATTGCCACCATCAGTTGGCCTGTTCTGAATTTTGGATTCCTAACACTCTTCTTAACAGGCCATGACACTGTTTGTGTTCATCTGTAATTCCTTGCCCTTGTCTTATAAACATGTCTTAAAAAATCTAAGTTGTTCAATGATTTCTCCATACATCCTCATCAGTCTTTTAATTTTTTTAATACTTTATTGATGCCTTTTTTAATTGACCTCAAAGTCATTTCCCATCACTATTCAGATTAAGCCCTCCTTTGTGACAAAGAAAAACAATTCAGTAAAAATACTCAATATCCAGACCTTGACTGACAAAGTGTAAAATATCCATACTCGTAGAATCCCACCTCTCTGCCATGATAAAAGCATGTTTCACTACCTCTTCTCTAAGACCTCTATTGCTATTTTTTTGTTACTGTTATTCAGAGTTTAACTTCCTCTTGGTCTTTTCACTCACATTGTATTATTGTGTAAATTATTCTCTTGGTTCTGCTTATTTTGCTGTGTATCATTTTATATGGATTTTCCCATGTTTCTCTGAATTCCTCATATTTGACATTTCTTAGTTCACAGTACTATTAATTCACATCATAATTTTTTTAGCCATTTCCCAATCTTTGGACACACATCTATCTTTAATAAATGCCCCCCCTTTAATTTCTCTTTGGAATAATGTGTTTATATTCTCAGAACTTTATCCTAAAAATATCTGATCCATTTTGGACCAACTTCCTTTAGAGAGTTTTAGGCCACAGAGTCTTACCTATCTTTTCCTTGAACCTTTTGACATCTGCTTTCCCAAAAGCTTGGTTGTTCATCAGATAGGGTCAAACTTTACTTTCTGTCAGTTACTAACTCTAAGATGAACTGGCCATGTCTCTCCAAGGTTCCTATGCATCAGTCATTTTCAGTCATGTTCAACTCTTCATGACTCCATTTAGGGTTTTCTTGGCAAAAATACTATAGTGGTTTGCTATTTCTTTCTCCAGCTCATTTTACAGATGAGGAAACTGAGGCAAAGGTTAAGTGACTTGCCCAGGGTCACAGCTAGTAAGTATCTGAAGCCAGATTTGAACCTAGAAAGATAAGTCTTCATGACTCCAGGCAGGGCACTCTATTCATTGTACCATCATCCTGTCCCTTCTTATTCATTACTAACTAGTAAAATAAAAAGTTTCTCTTATTGCTTTCTCTGCCTTCTGAAAGATGAAATTATCAGCAAGAGAAGTTAAGAGTTTGTTATCTCCTCTGCTTTTAGCAGAGAGCTCCAACAGTTCTCAACAAATTCCCTTATGTACTCAAACATTCAACTAACATCTTTGCATCTTCTATCACATGCATCTCCCCCAAGGATACCACATCACTTGTAATTTTACGCTGGAGGCTACTTTTCCTACTCATCCTAACTGATTGATGAAGCTAGGAGGAGAGTTGAGCATACACCTTGCTTTCTAGTGTTGCCTTTAGATCATTCTTCCTCCATCTTTCTAAGGTCTATGCAATCCATCTCTACCACCTTCTTTTCATTTTGCTGTCATCTGTTGGCCTTCCAATCACTTTCTCAACTTTCTCGATTAATCTGATATTAAGGTTTGGTCTTTCTGTCCCTCACATAGTCATGCTGATAGCCATGGGCGCACACTGAGCAGCCTGTGTTGGCATACCTGATCTACCGTCTATGCGTGCCTCTGTACATTACCCCTACAACAGCCTGACTTCTCAACTCCTCAGTCTCCTTAATGGCAATGAACTTTGTCATCTGCTTCTTACATACACTGAAATAATTATACATTAAACTTCACTATCTGTCAAAAATGCATCATACTTATCCTTCTACTTCTCCTACTCTTATTAAACCAGCTCTTTGCGTTCACTGTGACTTCCAGTACCTTATTCATTCTCATCTCTCAGTTCATTTCCCCAGAAATGGTTTCATTTCAACGTTACTATCTATTATCTGTTTCATTATATTTTATATATTTATATATTTTATTATTATCTATGACCAGATTAGTACCATCAAATGAGATACTTATAAGGTGCTTAGCACAGTACCAGGCACATACTAGGCACTATATAAATAATTATTCCCTTCCTTCCCTCTTACTCTAGAATACCTTGTTCCCTTGACCTTCTGTTATTCTAGATCTGTGAATTCTCAGCCCTGAGCAATCCCTACCATCTAATTGTTCAGATTTAGGTCAAGGCTGAACTTGGAGGGAGAATCAGATACACTATTGTGCTATCTTATGATATTGTGGATTTTACTTCTAATGACTAGGCCAGGAGAAGAAAGTGGCCACGAATATTGGGGAAAGAGATCTCAAACCTTACTTGGAGGTATGGTTGTAGGGATGGGGGAATAACTCCCCAGACATAGATTCATAGAATTTAGAACTAAAAAAGGATCTTAGAAATTATCTAGTAGTACTTCCCTCATTTTACAGATGAGAAAACCAAACCCCAGAATGAGGTCAAGTGACTTGAATAGAAAGTCCCACAGTAAGCAGCAGAGGCAGGATCCCAACCCAGGTCTTCCAAATCCCCATCCAGTGATCTTTCCACTCCAGCATGCTGTTCTCTGCCAAAAGCAATATTCTTGACATGCCTTAATGATAATTTCATACTTCAGAATGTGGAAGAAAAGGAGTAGAACTGCTATTCTGGACCAAATTCTGACGAATAAGGAAGAACTAGTTGCTAGAGTTTTAAAAAAATGACACGAACCTTGGAAGAAAGTAATTTTTCATAGACAAGGAAAAAAACTTGGGAATAGTCTGATTGCCACCTAAATTAATCACTTAACCCTGTTTGCCTCAGTTTCCTTATCTGTAATGTGAGTTGGAGAAGGATATGGGAAACCACTTCAGTATCTTTGCCAAGAAGACCCTAAATGGGGTCATGAAGAGTCACACACGACTGAGAAACCAAACATTAACAACCCTAAATTTGGGGAGAATGAATTACAAGGATTTTAGGGAAAGAATAAGTAGGTTCCCATGGTGCTCAGAGGTAGAAAGCTCTCAAGAGTACAGTTCTGAAGATACAGACAATTTCAGTAAGGAAGAAAGGGGAAGCTATCTAGGAACACTAAAGTGGATACATAGAAAGTTCACTGACCAAAATGTTTTAATCTTGTTCTAAGCAAGGGCAAGTAAATGAGAATGAATATAAAAAGAGGGATATCACCCTGTAAAAAGCATTTCAGGATTGCTAAAATTCAGAATGTGTTTAGGCTGATAATGCATGCTAAGGACAATCAAAAGACGTATATCCTAGAGTACTGAATGAATTTCCAGGTGTGATTGCTGAATCTTTGTCAATAATCTTTCAAAACCTATGGAAAATTTGAGTGTCACTCTACATTAGGAATAGACAAATGTCACCATTTACATAATAAGAAAGGGAACCTTAAACCGTGACTTCAATTTGCAGCAAAATTCTAAGAGAATACTGACACTAAGTGTCAAAATAGCTTCCTTAAAAACAAGCCAAGGTTGATGAACCTCATTTCCTCTTTTGACGGGGTTACTCTCCTGCTAGTCCATAGGAATGCCATAAAAATATAAGATACCTAGATTTCAACAAGGCATTTGAGAAAGACTTGTGAACTGGATGGAGAATTATAGGCTAGATAATACAGTTATGTAAATTTAGAACTGATTGATGAACCAGACCTAAAGAAAAGTTAGCTCTTAATTGATCCATGTCAGCTTTAAGGTCAGTTGTAAATAGAGAACCCCAAGGATCTCATCCTTGTCACTGCTGTTTGGTATTTTTATCGTTGATTTGCATGAAGGCATAGATAACATCTGCAGTTGATGTGATACTTGAGTTTTGAGTCAAAATTCAAAGAAAATCAGCTAGAATGACTGGCTAAATCTAATCTGAAAATGTAATTGCAATGAATATAAAGTCCTGCATTGGGGTTAAAAAAATCAACTGCATAATTACGGGATATGGGAAGTGTGTCTAGACTACAGTTTTGTGGAAAAAAATCTGAAGGTTTTAGTTGACCTCAAGCTCAATATAAGGGAATAAGGCAGCCAAAAAAGTAGATGCAAGCTCAGGCCAGTAAGAGGCCAGTGTCTTAGAGTTAAGTTTCTTGGATTTGGAAGTGACTTCCAACTCAAAGAATTCAAAGATTATCTAGCCCTAACTCTGAATTTTATTTGTAAGAGAAAGGCTCAGAAAGACCAAATGACTTGCCCAGGGTATCTTAGCTAATAAATAAGATGGGACTCAAACTCATGCCTTCTGACTCTAAATCCTGTCCCACATGACTAGATTAGTGCCGTCCTACTCAGATCACATTTGGACTATGGTCTTCAGAACTTGGTGTGTTTATCCTTCGTTGCCGAAGAAGACCATGCCATCAGAGAAATGATGACATGACTTGCACTTGACTTTGTTTTGAGTGAGGGAGGGCTGTGCAGGTCACCAGCCTCACTTCTCCTCCAGTGCCATCTGAATCCAGTGACCAGATAGTCATGAAGATGACTAGAGATGATCCAAGATGAGGCAGATGGGGTTAAGTGATTTGCCCAAGGTCACACAGCTAGTGAGTGTCAAGAACTTGGTACCACTCTTGTGAAAGAACATCCACAAACAGGCACCCATCCAAAGGAAGGTGACCAGGATGGTGAAGGAAATGGAGATCATTAGGTACAAGGATTGGTTGAAGGAATTAGGGGTGTTTTGCCTGAAGAAAAAGAAGCCTCGTGGAGATATGACAGCCATTTTGAAGTATTTCAATAGCCATCATGTGGAACATATGGTCAGATCAGTATCTTAGAAATGTTCATTTGGCAGCTATATGGAGGATGGATTGGAGACAGGAAGAAACTGGAAGCAGGAAAACCAATTAGGCAGCTATTTCAAATAGTCCAGACAAGGGTAACAAATGGGAAATGAAGAAACAAATGTGAAAGATGTTGTGGAGATAGTACCTACTGATTGGATGGGGGTAGAGTGGGGAGGGAATAGGAAAAAAGAGAAGAATAAACTTGGATGACTAGAATATGATAGAGAGTAGGAAGTTTGAAAGAGGTGTGGATTTAGGAGAGGATAATGAGCTCAATTTTGGACATGTTGAATTTAAGGTTCCTATGAGCTATCCAGCAAAGAGAGCCAGCAGACAAGTTGGTGATGCAAGACAGCACACAGGAAATTAAGGGTGGCTATATAGATTTGGGGGTAGTCTCTGTGGGAAATTATCATTGAACCCATAAGAGGGACTATTTGTCAAGGATGTTGTTTTGGGTTTTCCCAAGGAAACTTGGGAAACATCCCTTCTGATATGGACTGAACTGGATGACTTCTGAGGTCCCTTCCATGTCTGAGAACACAGCTCTGAGTATTACTTAAGAAAATTCCCAAATTCAGCTGAGTTCTCCCATCACAAATTTATATTATATAAACTCAGCTGGGCCCTGGCTGCTGTTCAAAAACCCTACTCCAATTTTACCAGTTCTTTATCTCATTCCCCATAATGTCTGGTTCA
The DNA here is from genome assembly GCA_023548195.1 of Bettongia penicillata ogilbyi. Taxonomy (NCBI): domain Eukaryota; kingdom Metazoa; phylum Chordata; class Mammalia; order Diprotodontia; family Potoroidae; genus Bettongia; species Bettongia penicillata. The sequence goes on from JAJHZJ010000500.1 coordinate 1,039,037, forward strand.
AACCTTTTCTTCTTTCCTTTCCCTTTCCCCCAAATTCTATCCTTCCTCCTAGACAAAGAACAGACAACCCTAGCTTCCTGCATCACTGAGAAGACTGAGGCCATCTGACATGAACTCCATCAGTCATTCTCCTCCATTCCTTAAAACTTCTCAGCATCACCACCCATTCCATATCCCTCTTGGCTTTAAGAAGGAAATATTCTTGTTCATCTTGCTTTCTTAGTCAGACCCCCTCATTCTTGTATCTTTAGTCCCCCCCTTTCTAATGGCCCTTTCCCATTTGCCTCCAAACATATTCAGATCTCCCCAGTCCTTAAAATGCCTTCCATTGACCCTTCTACCCTACTACCAGATCCTCTATCTCCTCCCCTTACTGCTAAATTTCTTCAAAAAAAAAAACAAACCAAAAAAAAAATTTTTTAAAACTTGATGCTTCTATTTTCTTACTATACATTCTCTCCTCAACAACTTCTCTTACACACACACACACACACACACACACACACACACTCACTCAACAAAAGATATTCTCTCCAATGTTACCAATGACCTTAGAATCACCAATACCAATGGTCTCTTTTCATTCTAGTACTTTGTCTCTCAATGTCAGCAAACATTTATTAAGCATCTACTATTTGCCAGGCACTTTGCAAAGTGCTGGGGATGCAAGTATGAAAAAAGACTGCTCTCAAAGAGCTTACAGGCCAATTGAAGAAAACTACATATAAAATGGAAGCTAAAAAGTGGGGGAAGGAGAAGGACCTGACTGGGGCGGGGATGGGGGAAGTCAGTCAGAGAAAAAACAAAATAGTCCATCCAGGTGAGAAATAAGGAGATGAAATCTCCATTTGCAGATTTCATCACTGTTGACTACTGCCTTGGCTTCAAAGATGCCTCCCCGACCTACCCTACCTATGGAATGCCCTCTGTCCTCCTCTCCTTCCTCATCCTTTAAAACCCCACTCAAATGCCACCTCCTCCGTGAAGCTTTTCCCTAATGCCTCAAAAAAAATGCTTTAGACTCAAATCTCATATAACACTGCTTTGCAACTCTCCAGTGCACCTATCATGTACTATTATGTATGTTTGTGTTATGTTGCCCTCCTACATTTAAGTTTCTTCAGGGCAGGAACACTGTCTTCTCTAAGCTTTGTCAATCACCTCTCACTCCCACTACCACCACTACCACCACCACCTCTTCCAGTACCTCATAGTACTCTGCAAACAGTAGAGCTTAATCAGTTCTTAACCCCTTTTGAATGAATTGTCTAAATAATTGAAATCCTCCATCAGAACTCTATTCTGCCTCCGTGTCTTTAGGTCCTCTGTCAGGAGCTCATCATCTGCACCATCCAGCTGGCCTAGTAGCCTGTAGTGCAGTATTGACTGTATCACTGGCTTCTTCCTCCTTTGATTAGCTCCCAGATGTTCTCCACCAGGATTCCTCTCCTCAGACACAGGCATTCTCACATAGGATTCCACATCTTTGAAGTACCAAGTTACTGACCCTTCATCTCTGCCTAGTCTGATCCTCTTGAATAAGATATGACCTTTCATAGCCATATTCTATTCATTGAGCCACAAACCACCAAACTACAGAGCAAGTCAGCCTAAAAGAAAAGAAAGGCTCTTACTAATACCTCTGTCATTCATCTCTACTTCATTTTGTTTATTTTACATATTTTTACGTGGGTTTTATTGCTGTCACTTTTATTTGACATTGTCAAATGACTAGTCCTTTCCTCCTGCACCATACCTATAGGTCAAATGGTGTCTAGGGCAGCAAGATAGTGCAGTGGATAGTGTACTGGGCCTGGAGTCAGGAAGAGTCAAGTTCAAATCCAGCCTTAGATACCTACTAGCTGTGTGACCCTGGCCAAGTCACTTAACATTTTTACTTCAATTTCTTCAGCTGTAAAGTGGGATAATAACACCTATCTTCCCCCCACCCAGGGTTACTGAAAGGATCAAATGAGATAATATTTGTAAAGCACCTAGATTATTATATATTATTATCTGCCCTGGTAAATAATATGAACCGTTTTTCCCCTCCCTTTCTAGTTTGAATGTAAAGCCCTCCTGAACAGATCTGCAAGCAAATATGTTGTTTGTCAGTCCTCTTTAGATATTCTCCATTCCTGGCCATCATTCTTACCTTTAATCTGCATCCTTGGTGAAAGTATGACCTCTGTCCCTGACTATTGCTTAGGACCCCATAATCTCAAGTGGTGTTTTAGAGGGTCCTTCTAGCAATATCATTCATCTCTACACAAATCCTCAAAAATGGATAGTGATCAAGTCTGCATAGCTTCAGAAAAGGTCATAAGAACCAGGTTCACATACTGTGTTCCTTCAGAAGTATCTCTCTCTGTCTCTCTCTGTCTCCCCATCTCTCTCTCAATCCTTTAATTCTTTGTGATAAACTGAAGAGTAGACATTACTTAAACCTTCTCACCTTCTTCTGTTGTAGTGAGACTAGCTCACATTTTATCCACAACACTCCCTTTGTTCTCTTTACCTGCTGAAACTGAGATACCTGGTTCCAGTGTGGGCTTTTGCTGCTTACTCTTCCTGACAGCCTCAGGCTTGAGAGGGTTGAGGGGGAAGGGGAAATGTAGGAAGGAATTCTGAGCAAAATTTTTTCCTAGATTTTTTTTTAGATGTTTCCCACCTTTTTCTGGGGCATTTCAGCTTTTTCTGATACGTAGTGCTAGTCAGGTGCCTCTAATTAGCAATTAACGGATTCTAATCAAAACACCCCCTCAATTGCAGTGATTTTCCTCAGTTGTGTGAGGAGTGCTTCTGAAAAATAATAGTTGACATTGATAGCCAAAGTGTTTCACATATGTTATCTCCTGATACACACAATATTCACTGTGATGTAGACATCCTAACTTCCAGCTACTTCTCATCTATTACTTTCTCTTCTCCCTTTTCACTATTAATCATACCTCAGTTACTTTCTATTTGTATCTTGCCTTTTCACCTTATCTTAGCTTCTGCAGAAAGGAAAATAGGAGAGCCAGTACTGAGAGGACATTGGGGACCTCCCCTTGTCATTCAAGGCTCAGGGATGTGTCAGGGACCTGAGCTGAGTAACAGAAGTCACTTCTAAAGAACAGTCATGAGTGGGGAGGGAGAAGGGAAAGGGTTTTGCATCTCTTCCTTCTCCCACAGGACCAATCCTGAGTCAAGTACAGTCCACTCTGAATTATTCAGACCAATGAAGGCAGGAATGATGGGATAACCAAAACAGCAGAGCCCAAAGTTCATCCTCCTCATCTCTGGGAAGCCAGGCTGATCACACTCTTGGCAGGGTATTGGAAAACCCAGCCTAGGATTGAGTTTACTCTAATAAAGGAGAAGCAGTGGCCCTCTCTGCAAATCTAGCCCAAGCTCTCCTCTCATTATAACATGTTCATTTTCCCTGAACGGAAAAGGAATGGAAGCTCAAAGGGGGAAATTCTGTGCTTGAAGTGGAGGCAAAGGTCCCTATTTTGAAGAGGAGTAAAGAAGGTTCAGCAAGGAGGTTCAGGACTAAGCCTATTTCTCTATTTTCCCCAGAACGTCTAAGCAAAGAGTGTGGGCGCTGGGGCCCAAAGTGGAAGGAGCACTAGGGACAAATACAGCCCATTCATGCCGACAGCTGATGAGGCTGGGAAGCAGGTGAGAGAACAACACCTTGACCTCAAATTGCCCTTTCAGGGAAATAGTTACAACATAACCTTTGGAATGCAGAGAATAAGAAGAAAGTGGGAAAGATGAGCTGCCCAGTCTGGGAAAATCCATACACTGGGAAGGATCAGCCCTGGGGTTGGGGGGAACCATTACACTGGGGCAGGGCCCCAGGCCTCCTTACTCTTGTTTTTCAGCATACAGGGCCTGAGGAGGCAGACAGGCCCCCATCTATGTCCCGAAATGACCCAGCCCCTCTGGCTCCTTCCCGGCCCAATGCCTGCTGCTTCTGCTGGTGCTGCTGCTGCAGCTGTTCATGGTAAGTGTTTGTGTACATAAACATGTTTGCACATGTGCGTGTGTGTGTGTGTGTGTGTGGTGGCCTTAACAAATGAATATCTAGAATGGTATTGTTCTGCCATCCTGACACCAGCACCTCCTAGGCAGGTACCCACGAGGTGGCTACTTTAATGGTTGTGAGTCATTACAATCACAGGTAGCCATCCCTCTTCCTTGGGGTTGAACAACCTCTAACACTTGAACCAAAGACTGACAACCCCAACTAAAATCTTGAGAATGACTCCAGTGCACCTACCCTTCAGGTCACTTGACTGATAATACAGCAGGAAAGCAGATAATCTAATGCAGTGTTAAAACATACTTCAGTAGCATTTGACCTTAAGAGTCTAAGTGGCAGCCATCCAGCCTTTTCTGGAGCCATCTCATCCCTCTTGCCACCATGAAGGGAGTTAGACTCTATCCTCACCGTTGGTGAACTGATAGTTCTGAGAAAACAGGATGAGCATATTGGGGTCCCGTCCTTGGGCACTTGCCAGTCTTGAGGAAACAGATGCAGGCATGGCAACTGTCACCATCTTTAGGGGACAGTCAATGAACACGGATCTTGCAGATTTAAAGGAAAGTGTAAGACACAGTCAAGGGCTACATCATATGGTCTAGTCTTTACTAGCTGTGTGATCTCAGGCAAGTGATCTTCTTTCCTTGGTTAATCTTTTTTTATCCATCTCTAAGATGAGAGTCTACACTTAGAAGATCTCCTAAAAGTTGAAGTCCTAGAGAAAATGAAATTCTCACTCAGTGTCCGAGGCCTAGTCTTATTCCTGGGGAAGGAGAAGGCTAAGGAAGAAAGGGTTAGCCATGCTGAGACCAAATGAAGCAATCAAAACCTACTGATGGCAGAGGCAGAAAGGCATGCTCCTTCTCCCTTGGAACCCCAAATTCTAGGGACATCTTATGGAAGTGTTATTCCTCAGTCTTGGGTTCCAGAACTTCCCCCTTCCTGCTTGAAGATTTATTTATAGAAGATATGAAAAGGTGAGAATGTATGAGCCTAGGTTGGGGTCTCAAAAGTGTGAACGTATGTATGTGTAACATGTCTTGAATGTGTCTATGTCTAACTATGCCCTAGTGCTTCTCTATCTGTAAGCATGTGTCTGAATCCACATGCTTATATCAGGACATGTGCTCCTGTGTGAAAAGGGTATGGGGGTGGGTGGGTGTGACCATGTCAGTGTGCTGGGTGCTGGTACGACCCTTTCAATCTCACCATTAGGAACGAAGATCGGCAGCGGGCTTGGAAGACCTCTAGAGAGACCAGACTGGAGACCATCCCCAACTGTGAAACTTGGTAATTCCCTCCCATTACATGCCCACAATCATGGAGGAGGAAGCTCTCTCCCCTGGGGAACTTCACAGTAGGATTAGCAAGTTTCAGCAGTGAGGAAGCTTGACTGGCTCTGAGGGGAATTTCAGAATTTTCCAAGCAAAATAGCTTTGGAGAATGAGGGGAGTGGAGAAAGCTGGTGATGGGAGAATAAAGGTCAGATGATACCCTCACAAATGTCTATCTCCTCCATGTGGACTTACACATTTGCAGTGTCAAGCCTAGCCAAGAGGAGGTCCAGAGCTGGGCAAAGTCTTTTGACAAGCTAATGAAGAATCCTGCTGGCCGCAATGTGTTCCGGGAGTTCCTTCGTACAGAATACAGTGAAGAGAACATGCTCTTCTGGCTGGCCTGTGAGGAGCTCAAGGGAGAAGGCAACAAGCAAGTCATCGATGAGAAGGCTCGGCTTATCTACGAGGACTATATTTCCATCCTCTCTCCCAAAGAGGTGCGGCCTAGGGCCCCAAGAGAACCTCAGTAACTTCAGTGTCCCCCTCTCCTCCCCAGCCCAGGCTCCTGCCCTCATTCTTCTCTCTCATTCCCACAGTCACCAAGCCCATCCTCCACTCCAGGACAGGGTTAACCCTTTTGGGGCCAAGATCACCACTAATGCTTGGCATTGTGTTTACCCCAAAGAGGGACCAGGGTGATGGGATGGATTGTGTCATTATCTGGTAGATGCTTCATCAACGTTGCCAGTTCCCTGGGAGACAAGCATTAGTCTCACTAGTCCAAAATTAACCTCCCCATTTTGCCAGTGTGGAGTCAGCTGGAGGGTGGCCAGTGAGGTTGAATCCCTAGAAGGGATGATCCTGTCCGACCCCAGGGAGGGAAGGGGAAGAGAGGGGGCCACCAGTGTTGTGGCCTCTGGGGAAGGTAAGCCCCAACCCCCAAGACTGGTAAGCCTCAGGGTACCGGGAGTGCATGCTCACCTATGATCCTCATACTCAGGTGAGCCTGGACTCCAGGGTACGAGAGGTCATCAACAAAAAGATGCAAGAGCCATCATCCAGTACATTTGATGATGCCCAGCTCCAGATCTACACCCTCATGCATAGGGACTCCTACCCTCGCTTCCTGAACTCAGCCTTCTACAAAGCCCTGCTCCTCAGCACCTCGAGATCCTCCTCTGAGTCTTAGGGAAGCCTTCCCTCCCCATGGAAGGGATGAGGGCAACCTAGACTCTTAGCCCTCCAGCACCTGGAGGGATGAGATCTGGCCACTTTGGAACATGGGACCAAGGGGGCAGTTATGCCTGTGCCCCCACTCTTAGAGAAACCTCGAGATTTTCCACACAGACGTGTCCTCTCCCTTGATCTCACTGCCCACTACCTGTACTACGGTATTGGACCAAGTTATCTTCACAACCTCAGGCCTGACTTCTTGTTAATAATAACAGCTCCCATTTCTATAGCGCTTTATGGTTTACAAAAGTGCTTTTCTCACAACAATCTTGGGAGGTAGGTATTGCAAGTATTTTCCCCATTTTACAGATCAGGAAACTGAGGCTTTTTATATGACTTGGCCCGAGTTACATGTTAATAGGTGGCAGAGCAGAGACTCGAACTCAGGTCTTCTGACTCCAAGTCCAGTGCTCTTTCCACAACACCACAATGCCTCTTTTACTACTGAACCCCCTCATAGGGACCCACAGGGCTCTCCGGAGGAGAACTGGGTATTCAGGGCAGAGTGGGGCAGTGGAGGGTGTTGTAGAGTGGGAGGACGGCCCTAGCCAGCAGAATCTGCTGCTTTTCTTTTTAAATGGTCACTTTATGCTCCCTCCTCCAGTCCTGTCTTCTGGCCAATAACCTCCTCCCAGGAAGGGAAGGTTTAGTGTTATTTTTTTAAATCTCTGTATAAAGAAGCATCAAGTTTACATTGCCCTGGCTGAGGCAGGCACTATGCTGATAGCGACACTGAACTCGGGGATGTGGAGGGTTGCAGCCCTAAAGTCCTCCCTCTCTTTAACCTCCCTCCCGCACCCCCCCCCCTGCCACTTCCATGTTAAAGTGTAGTTTAAAAAAAAATAAAAGGACCAAGCCCCTAATACTACTCAACACCCACTTCCACCCCTAGAACAGCAGGATTCTGGTAGGAAGTAGGGAAGACAGACATGTACTCCAGCTAAGGCTGTCTTCCCCCAGACAAGGTCCCAGGACAGTACCCCCACCACACCTCAGTTTCCTAGTGGTAATTTCTTGTGACTTTGAGATCCTGCCATGCCTAAATGACAGGAACTGTCTATCCCCATTCCCTGCTTCCTCCCATTTGTCCTCTTTAAAGCCCTGGATAAAAAAAGGAGAGAGCCCTAGGGAGGCAGAGAAAAATTGCAGAAAAAGGGGGAGGAGGAAGAATGATCCTGTAATAGAGGCTCTGCCCAAGCTCTGAGCTGAGAAGTCTTTCTCATGCTGGTCAGCAGGGACTGGGTAGTTCTAACTAACCATTTTTGGGTAAATGCTTTGGCACTCCTTCCCCCACCCCCACAGTAGCCTCCAGTCAGGCTCCCTGTCTTGCCATCCCCACCCCCAACCCCACCCACCCTCTTCTTCTCTGTGGCCCTGGACTCCCTTCCCCCATCCTTTTAATGCACATGGGTAGTGTCTCACACCTGGCTTACAAGGAGAAGGCTAGAAGCCAGCCAGGCTCTTGTCCACTTTATTCCCCCTTCCAATCCAAGCCGGCCTAGAGTCCTGTGCCAAATTCTGAGAGGCCATCAGAAAGAAATTCAACCCATGAGCCAGATGAACTTAGGTCTCTGAAGATGCCTCCCAAGAGCTCTAAGCCTAATTCTCGTAGACCCTGAACACTTTGCTTGGGGAAACAACTTGAGGACACAACTTCAGCAGACTTTTTATGGGGGAGGTAGGGCAAGAAGAGACCTCGGGGTCATTAATTTATAAATATACAGCACCCCACCCCCTTTCCCAGACTTGCAGGAGAAGGAGCCAAGTCACTGTAGAAAAGTCTTTAATGAGGAATATATTCTAAGTACGGATATATTTTTGTAAGGTAAAAACCATTTGCTCAAACTCAGGCTGTCTCTAGTAACACTCCCAACTCTCCACCCCTGTGCCAGCCATTCCAGGAAGAAACCACTGATCCCCTAATCAAGCCCTAGAAAATTATTGGTCTCTCAAGTACGTTTTGTATTTTCATATCATTTCTAAGTCTGCCAGGCTGTGAAAACAATAGTCTTTCCTGTATGTTTTGGGGGGGAAACCATGGTTTTAATATTTATCACCCCCAAATTTAGGATGTTGTTTCTATTGAAAATATTTTTTAAACAAAAACAAAAATAGCTTCTCTTTCTTTCCCCTTTGGTGTATTTATGGGGGCGGGAACGGGAGGCACAGTAGGGGGTGAGGAAGGAAGACTGAAGCAAACACATTGAAGCCTTTCAGGTTTGGGCCTAGAATCCCTGGGCAGAAGAGGTATACATTTATTCACTAACTTACTAAACCTAACTTTCCCAACATTACCTCCAACTACCACCAGGGGGCAGGCCATCCAATGCTCTAAATTTTTAGTTTCCTGACCCAGTCCCACTCTAAAGAGATACTACTCAGTGGTCCTTATCTGTCAAAGCAGTTCATAGATGCCTTTTACAATGGGGTAAGAGAGGCTCTCGTCTATCCAGGTTATACATAGCCTGGCCTCGAGGCAAGGATGAAGTTGGCTTATGTATAGTTTTATAACAACCCAGGACCAGTACACAGTTGGCTAGAGGTTTTACTAGGATCCTTCATTTCCCAGAAAGCACCACAGCACTGGGGGCGTCTGCCTGGCTGGCTGCAGAAGACCTTCAGGGTGGCTGAATCCAGAGCAGTCACACGCAGAAAGCAAGACAAAGCCCCAAGGAGCAGACAGACAGGCTTCTGTTCAGACGTCCAAAAGCAGCACTTTACTCCATTCAGAGCTTTGGATGGATTTAGCTACATAAACCAATTTCTTCTATCAGGGGCTCTGCTTCCCAGATGATCCTTAACTGATATACCCGAACTGGCATGAACAAGGCTCTTATCAGCTACATCTTCCAACTGGGAGGGGGAGGGAGAGCAAGTAGGTCACCCTTCCCTTATCAATATTAGTTGAGCCTGAGTTAACTCAGAGATAGTAACTGCTAACATATAGAGCCTACTATGTTCCAGTTACTGTGCTAAGAGCTTTACAGATATTATCTGAGATACATTTTGAGTGACATTAGAAAGAGTTGGGTAAAGTCCACTTTAGATTCAGTGACTACTACCCTCTAACTACAAAAATGTTTTTCAATCACCTCAATCCAGGTAGGGCATCCTTTCAGGGACCTATGACATCATCAGCATGTGCTCCTTCCATTCACTCAGATAACAATCTTAGTCACTTAAAGGATCACAGATTGAGAGCTGCAAGGGACCTGAGAGATCATTTAGTCCCATCATCGAATGTTACAGATGAGTAAACAGGCCCATAGAAGTTAAATGACTAACCCAGTATATCTTACATGAAGTAAATGGGAAAAAACAGGATTTAGATTAAGGGCCTTTGACTCCAAATCCAAGGCTCTTTCCATTATGACACAGTGCCACCAATTTTTGCCTTTGTGAAATGCCAGTTGCTCTGAGGAAAAACATTAACTTCACTGGCCAATAATCTAGTGATGAGCCTCTCTAAACTGTGACAGGCTGGTCCTTGAACAACAGACAGTCTTATTTAACCAGCACTCCAAGTTTTTTATTGGTACCAGAGCTTGGGCCATTTATAGCACAGCCATAAGAACTCAGGGTCACTTTCATGCCACAAGGAGGCATCAAAGTACTGTAGTGGAATTTCATGAGGTTGTCTCAAAAAAAAAATATTTATATTAGGCTTAGGATCAGAGAATCTCAGAGCTGAAAAGGACCTGAGAGGTCAACTGCTCTCCCAAATATGAATCCTATCTATAATCCAGCCTCTACTTAGAGACCTCCAGTGACAGAGGGAGATCATTGCCTACCACTGTAGCCCATGCCACGTTAGGACAACTGAACCTCCCCTGCTAAAGCAATGAGGTCGCAACGCACACACACACACACACACACACACATACATATAAAAACAGCAACATTTGATGAGCCATGTCCCTAACTGCAATCAAGGCGAAGCAAGAATTTGTGTTAGTCATCTCTCATCACTGATGAGATGGCCAGAGCCTAACATTCCCTATAAAACTTTGGGCCAGAAAGACCCAAAATGTGTGGCAGTGACCTTCCATTCAATCACTTAACATGGATTAGCTTCCTTCAAGGCACACTGGTAAGAGAAGACCCTAACAGCTACACCTATAGGCACAGGGACTACCCATTCTGACTCAATCTCCACAACCTTTTATGTGCCTGACCTGTAGCTCAGGCTGAAATGTGCACAGGCCAACCTCAGGGGGCAAATGGGACTCAACAGAAACCTCAGAAAAACCTGGGCCTAAGAGGTCAGTAGCTTGGGAAATACTGAGTTTTGATAAAATTTCCATGCTACCCCAAAAAAACATTTCATCTAATTTCTCGTTTTCATGCCACCCTATCTCCTCTCTCCTCTGTGTGTATACATACATGCATACATCTATACTCATGTGTATACATATATACATAAAAACGTGCATGTTTGTATACATATGTATACACGTAAATATACACATGCATATATTTCCTCACATGCAGGTTGGGCCAGTTGTGACAAGCTCACAAACCACAGCTTCCTTCCAGCCCTAAACTGCCGAGGATACAACAGCTGCTGGAAAATGCCAACTCCAGCCCAATTTCCTGCCTGACACAATGGCTGAAACTCCAGACACTTCCTCATATTAATGGTTCCTCCAGGACCAGAGCTTACGTGTCATATGTCAGGAGAAGGGCAGCAGCCTTCTCAGTCTTGGGCAAGCTAAAAAAGGGTTGCTCCTGTATTCTGCCTGCATTTCCAGGCATTCTCTGGGAGACTGTGTGGACAACTTCTAGGGCTTGGGAAAGTGCTCCCCATCCTAGTACCCCTGTTCAAATAAACTCTGTCCATTTGTGATGATCTGACTTTTCCTGGCCAAGAGATGTTTCTAGGATGCCCTGGCATTCTAGAACAAGACGTGGTTTATGCTCCACAATCTGCAGAGCTATCAAAGAAACGGATCCTGGAGAACCACAAACTTCACTGAGGCTCAGGCTGACTCTATTTCCCAATCTTCCTGTGAATTCATAAGGTGGCTTGTCTCCCCTCTCCCAACCTGTTCACTGCTTGGATTTTGGAGCAATGCTGTGGTCCAAAAGCAAACCACAAAATGAGGGGAAGTAAGCCACTTGGATCATCTACACCTAGATAATTTGCCACTGGAAAAATTAAAAAGGCATTACTTTTCAAGATGACTAAAATCATTCATTGCCCTTGCTCCTAAATCAGGAACTGGCCAACAAGTCAACATAAGGCCTAAGTCCTCATATAGCTCCAACTCTGAAGCCAGTATAGCACTGAATAGAGGTAGTGCATTGTAAAGGAGTTGCTCCCTCATTTCCTGAAACCAAGAGCAGGCAATAAGAACCTGAACCTGCCCAGGACAAATAGGGACTGCAGAAATACTCAGGACAGCCATGCAAGTCTGCAGAACTCATCCCCACCTTTCTGTGGCTTCCTCTCTGCCAGGGATTGGGGTTTGGGAACTGGCACACGGCCTGCTTGTTCTGCAACCTCTGGTGGCAAAACCTATTCTGACTTGGCCGTTCGATGCAAATTTCCTTGTGTTATTTAAATATACTTGTTTTCTTAAGGAACCTGGTCGCTATCTCTGAGGTGATATTGAATTAAAGTAAGTTTCATGTGAAGGGCCTGAATATTCTAAATATCTTATTCTTTGTAAGATTCTACTCCTGCCCATGAAGCCTTTATATAGTCTCGCCTGGCAAATTCACAGGAAGATGTTGGGCTTCCTGAGAGCTCAGCAAAGTTGTCAGGTAGAAGCCCATCACCAGCAGCTCATGTTCATGGTCTGCTCACATGACCAGATCCTTTTCTAACACCATATGCTACTGCTACTCTGCCTGTTCTGCGTAGCAGCTTTGGGGCCTCCTGTTGTGAGAAGAGTAGCAGAGATGTCAGCTTTCTCACAGAGCGGGTGGTCTCACTGTGTTGCACAGGCAAAGGCTGCCCAGAACGGTCTAATTTCTAACACATTGGTGGAGGTTCTGAGTATCCCCACATGTCAGTTTTCCTTCTATGTTGCTTCTCCTGAAAAATCTTGGAGCTGTGGATTCCAGGACCACATTACTCAGGACACAGCTCTGATAACTTCTATTATGAATAACATACCACATTTGCCATACTAAAAAGGAATTTACCAACGGCAGTATAGCTCCTCCAATGTACAATAGCAGGAAATCCAGAAGGAAAATGAAACAATCTACCTATGTATGATCTCTCCCTCTCTTTCTCTGTCACACACACACCTACTTGCCCAGCTCTACCAGTCCCTAACTACCCATTTCTGATTTTAAGGGAAAGGAAAAGCACAGATGGAAAAATGACATTTCTGATACTTGAGATTCCTACAATATTACTTCTGTGGCAGAGGAGCACTAGATAAACTAATTCCCCAAGTCCTCTGTGCACAATGCACAGCCTCCAAGATACATGTGCTCTCATATGGACAGAAAGGTCAAAATAAGTATCCAGAACAGCTGCCAGGTTGGTCTGTCCAAACAGAACTTATATGAGGGGCCAAGAGAATCTCTTCTTGGACCCCCAAATAAGACTCCTTGAACCTAAGCCACCCAGCCAGGCTGCAGCACACAGGTTCCCTCACATTCACTCTGATTGCAGTAAGAGTCCTGGGGATTCAATCTTTTCTGCATTAGCAAGAATTCAACCCAAAGTTTGTTGGGATGTGGTGTACAACTGGGGCAGCAGGGCCTGTCCAGGCTTAGAAACGGGAAAGCTGGCATGGCCTGACTGCAGGACATACTGTGCCCCAGATGAGGTGCTTTATAAGCTCTTAGAATCACAGACTCAGACACATCAAGGAATTGCAAAAGGGCAGAGTAATGGCAGAAAGTGACAAAAAGAAAATGTTTATTATTACTTGGAAGAAAACAAATAATGATACATACTGGAATGAGACCATTGAAATGGCCAGGCTGTGTGGACAGACTCTCTGCTCACCCTCCGGGAGCCCCTAACAGCTGATGGATTTCAGTGGAGCATATGTGGAGGTCGAGGTTAAGCCTTCAGCACAGCAGCGCCCTGCTCTTGGATATGTTCATGACAAAGGAAACTTGGGGAAGACAGCATAGAACTGCTTTAGAAGCTAGAGAACGTGAGGGTGGACCCATCCTGGCTCAGTGGTTGCTGTCCCATTCTGCAAAGTCTCAACAGAACTGTAAGAAATTAAGAAAATGTCAATGCCATCCTATCCAAAGTCTCCCCATAGCCAGAATACCCAGGTCCAGGCCTGAGGGAAGCTTCACAGTTCACTGGGTGATTTGGTACAATTCATGCCCCAGCACAAGGAGCCACAGGTACCAGAGAAGTGATCCCTTTGAATGGGGGCAGTACATTGGCTCCACCCCACAGGAGGAAACCACTGAGACAACTGGGAAAAGAGGCACATGATCAATTCCCAATCAAACCTTAAACTGACTAAGGTGACTGGCCAAAAGCATGAAGAAAAAAAAAAGCCACAGTCTTTGCCATTCGGGAATGGACAACTCTCATCACATGTATGAAATTCTCACCTGCTTTCTGAGAAGTTGACTATAACGGGGACAACCTGGAAAAATAGGGGGGCAGTTGGAAACTGCAGATCAGAGCAGGATAAGGACCTAGAGTTTCCTGGATCTGACATTAGCCAATCTGCAAATGTTAGCTAGCCCTAAGAAACCAAGGTGCCACATCATGGGCTCTAGTATTTCAAGGATAAGAACTGGGAGGACAAGGTTTGGGTAACAACCGGGAGAAGAAAAAGAGAGGAAAGGGAATAAAGCATTTCACCTGGGGCTGTAATCTATGTAAAAGAATGAGAAAAAGAGTATTTGTGTGTGTAACACACATATGTCTATGTCAATGGACGAAGACAGTCTGTGGATATGACAGTAAAAGGATGTAACGCAGCCCAGGAAACAAAATGTGTGTGTGTGTGTGTGTGTGCGTGCGTGCGTGCGTGTGTGTGGTGTGTGGTGTGTGTGTGTGTGTGTGTGCATGCGTGCGTGCATGTGTGTGCGGAGTTTGATAGATATATGTGCATAGGTATACATGTTTATGTATGTATAAATGCATATATATGCCATAGAGTGACCATCAGATAGATAGCTATCCCCATTGGACTGTGGAGCTGAGAATCTAGGGCAAGGTGAAGGAAAAGGGTGGCCAGCAGCACTGGGCCCTGACCTTCAGGGCCAGACTCTTAGGGGAACTTCCAGCTCTCAATTACTGGTCCTCCCCCATACCCACCTACCTACCCCACCCCACCTCACCCTACCCTAGCCCCAGCTATATGGGCAAAAAGAAACCAAAGTCATCTTTTGTAGCTGAGACAAGCTACACACACAAATACTAATATAAATACAAGGGGAAATTTAGATGATGTGAAAACAAAAGATAAACAATAAAAATTTATTTTTAAAAATACTACTATGAAGTGACCCAGATGTATGAGACAGGGAAACCCACATGAATGGACCTAGCCCTGAAGCCTGGTCACCCTCATCTAGGACCTCTACTGTTCCTCAGTGACAAGGACTCTGAGGAGCCAGGTATGGTGGCACATATCTGCAATCCCTGCTACTGAGGAAGCTGGGAGGTGGGGGAAGAGGGGTTTCAAAATTATTCAGATCATTCATGTCCTATGATCCCAGAGACGTCTGGGATCTTAATAAATGAAACGATATGTCCTACCTTCCAACGGTTTCCACACTCATTGCAGACAACAAAGGTGGTCATAGGTTCATCGGAGCTTCGAGTCTGAACCTATGGGAATGGAGAGAAAAGAAAGGAGAATCACAAGCATTCTATGCTATCCATGCAGTGTTTCCCCAAGGTGATCACCGTGGAGCCCTTTGGGCTGCCAAAGCACCAGTGGACAAAATACCAGTCACACATGCTAAAGGGAAGACCAGATTTTACTGAAGGTCACAAATTTATTAGAGCTTTACTCTATTTTTAGTTATTAATATTAACAGACAGTACCACTTTCACCCTCTTCCTTTCCACCTAACATGAGATAGAAAACTATAACTATGGCACAAGAGGGGAATGAATGAAAGGAAATTGGATTTCTAATCCTGGTTTTGCCACTGGCTTGCTGTGTTACCCTGGGCAAGATTGATACCTCTCTGCCCAAGTTCCCCACTGTAAAATGTACTGCAGATCCCTGCCTTTTCCCACCTCACAGGAAGGTTGAAAGGATCACAGAGATAATGTCTGCAAAGTACTTGGCTCTTCTGGAAGAAAAATGATTCATAAATCAAGATATTTGTGATCACTACTAGAAAAAACATCAACTGTCCCTGGGTACCAATCCCCTTCTGACCCACCTGCCTTGAGCTCAGAAACAGAGCTGCCCTGGTCCCTGATTGACCTTCTGCTTCCATTCTGCCAGGGACAGGGGGGAGCTTAGTTTCTATTGAGAGTAAGACTTTCCATGACAGGAAAGTTCAACTAGACAAGACTCTCATCCTTTCTTTGAAGATGTTATGCTATTTGAGGGCAACCTTACATTTGTTTCATCATCTGGAGTTCTGGAAAGCTAAAGAAAAGGAGATAGCATATTTCTGTAATGCTAGAAATGTTTGGTATTATGATCAGGCTGGTCTAACTGCCAACTTCAGGCCTGAAAAGCTTTTAATGGGAATTTGTAGCAGATGAGGGATTTTCATGTTTAATAGGTTCTAAAATCTAAATCTGAACTGCAGGGAATGTGGAAAAGAGATTGGGAACATGCTCAGACATTCAACATATCCTCAAATTCCCATTTCACTGGATGAAAGAGTTGACATTTGCATTTTTTTTATAACAGATCCATCTGAATAAATTCTCTGACTGCCATCTTTCCATTTTAGGAATCAGAAGATAGATAGAGACCCCTAAATTTCTCCCTCCTGAAGGCCCTTGTACCTTCCTTTACCCATATGAGTCAAGCTTCTTGCTGGAAAAAAAAACAAGGTAATAAGGAAATTTAGTATTCTCGCTCAAACACTAAGTCTCATAAGCAACCAATTATTCCAATGTAATGCGAACCAAACCAACCTAGTTACTACTAATAAAGCTGTCTGAATCCTCTAGGGGGAAGAAAAAAAAATGTTAATTTTCCAAGTACAAATGACAGGCAGGAGAAGATTGTCTTGGGAAGGAGGGAGAGTAAATCTGTAAGTGCTCACACAAACACTGACATTTTAGTTTCCACACTGCCTGAAATAAGCTTACATTTTACTTCTCTGCTTTACCTGCTGCCCTAACACTCTTGTCTCTTACCTTTGTGCTTTCAAGGGCTTCCCAACATCTCTTTGGAATCCAAATGTTCTCTTGGGCTCCCCCAACCTCTTGACCACGAGTATCTTCCACTTCCGTGTTCGAGGGTTCTCTCTCTCCCCTCCTGCCGCTGCACCAGGGAGCTCAGTATGGCCTCTTGTGCAGGCCATACTGCAGGTGCTAGCCTCCCCAGCCAGCATCTTCACTCTTCCATGTGCACCCCTACTGGTTGAACACTCTTCCTATTACAGTGCACCCAACCTTCGAAATGATGGGGCATTTTTGTACTCCCCTACCCAACCAAAGAACCACAGCTTATACTTGAGACTAAGAGTTTCACCTGAGAAAATAACCACAGAACTTCAATCATAAAATCATACTATTTTACAGCTGGAAGCCCTTTAGAAGTCAGCGAGTCCAACTCGCACATTTTATAGATGAAGAAAATGAAGCCATGAGATAGTATGTGACTTGCCCAAGGTGACACAGCCAAGTTAGTGGGAGAGCCAGGACTAGAACCCAGGTCTCCTGACTCCCAGTCCAGTGCTCTTTTCACCACCTCTCAAGTTCCTTGAGGGCAGGGACATCTTGTTTTTGAATCTGTATACTCTGTGCCTAGCACAACACTTGGCAATAGAAGGCATTTTAAAAGTGTAATAAATGTTCATTAAATTGAATGGAAAATGGCATAAGATCACCTAATTCTAGGAGGGGAATGGAATAAGGGTTTTCCCTTTCAGAAGTTTCAGATGACTCACCCAAGTACCAGGTTCAAATTTGATTGAATACAAGTAGGAAGTAAAACAAAGTCATATCAAGACATCGTTGCATTAGTCACTTCACATTAGCCATTTCACCGTGTGACATTCAATCTGAAGAGTCCAAGGGTACAGTATCTTTATCCCTACTTTTCTTCTCTTCTCCTGTTATGTATCTTGGACACAACAAGATATCTGCAACAATTCAGCTATGATCCAGGTTCTAAAAACAGTATTCGTGCACATAAACCACTTCTTTGTAAAAAGTTATGTCATAAAGGACAGCATCAACTACCACGGAAAATAATCATTTTACTAATTTGAACTGAAGGTACTGTATGCCTGCTATACAGGGAACAAAGGACCTACTCAGGAAAGCAAGGGAGTTTTAAGGTGTCCTCATGAGCTACCTCTCTGGAGCAGCAAGACTGAGGACTCCTCAGATAAGGAGGAGAAGAAAAGGTAGGAAGAACCTAGACACTCTCATTAGCCCTTCTTCAAACCAAAAGCACACACTGAAAGCTCCAATTCCCCTTTCCCTCCTAAGGACATAGACCAGTACTATGAGTGGAAGTGCAAGATCTGACTGTAATAGTCTAACAACAGATCTTTCCCCCAATCCTTTAATGGAAAAAAAAATTCTAATTGAATGGAGACTACAAGCCTGCAAAACAGATAAGAGCAGTTTCGCTAAAGCTATCAAAATCCTAAGTGCTTAGAAATAATCTAAGTGCTTAGATTACACACTTTCATTCTTAAAAGCCAGAATAATCTATTGTTTTTACCATCAAGGCCCTTCTCCCTTACATCTGCCACTCAGTTCCAAGAGTCATACCCAATCACAGCCTCAAAAACTTGTGCTAAGTATGAAGATACTAACCTGAGTGTAAGTGCAATTCTTTTTCTTGCACTTTCCACAGGTAAAAAGATCTGTCTGGGTGCCCCCTGTCTTTGCCATCTGATGTTCTCGGATGGCTTCCTTGGTCATGGCTTTCCTGATCTCCTTTAGTTCGTTACTGGCCATTTCCTGTAAGGAGAGAAAAACATCAGTGCTTAAAGCAACTCTAGAATCCAAGTTCTGATAACATGAAATGAATTGTATGTTATATGCTTCCGTATGCTACAGATAACAATATAGTTACAAAAAAAGCCCAGTATTTTTAGCTGAAACCTGGGCATTATAGATTTATTCACCATGCTAACTTTTATGGAAGAGAAAAGGTTATCACCACACGAATTTCAGTGAGGGTGATCACAACATAGCAGGGATCATTTGGGGATCCTTGGGGAGGCAGCTGTGGTATAACAGAAAAAAAATATGGATTTCCAGTCAGAGGATCTGGTCTCTGCCCATTATTACCTGTGCAATCCTCAATCTGTTAGCTACTTAACCTCTCTAAGGCCTCAGATTCCTTGTCAATAACATCAAAAGATGGGACAAGGGGATCTCTTAAAGCCATCTTGTTCTCAATCCTGTGAATCATGGATTCTCAGAGTTGGAAGGAACCTCCGAAGTAATCTAGGCTAATCTGGTCCTGAACAAGAACCTCCTCTTCTGACATCACTCACAAATCCTCTATCAGGCTCTGCTTAAGGATGTCTAGGGAAAGGGAGCTCCCAACTTCCTTTACTGCTGACTGATCTTCTGGACAGCGTTAATTATTAGAAAGTTCTCCCCAGATCAAATCAAAATGTGTCTCTCTTCATCTTCCATTCATTGTTTCTAGCTGTGCCCTCAGGGATCAAAATGAACAAGTTTATGTGTCTTCCAAGTGACAGCCCTTCAGATATGTAAGGATAACTATTATGTTCCCCACCCCCTGAAAATCTTCTCTTCTCTAGGCTGAACTATCAGTTACTTTCACCAGTCTTCACATGGCATGATCTCTAAAACCCTTCATGCTTAAGAAGCATCTATTAAGATCAGGCTACTCAATATGTGAATAATTCTACATTTCTCTTAATATTTGCTATAGATCAAGGAATATAAAAAATCTACAGAGGAAATCAGCATATTTAGCAAGTTGCTCAGAAAAGGCAGTCTAACAGATGATAACACTAAAATTATTAAAGGACATTAAGACAGAGACCCAGAAATCTACTGGAGCTACAGAATGGGGTCAAGTAGCAATTTAGCAGCACTAAAGGATGGAGAGCAATTCCCAGTCACTTTTTAATCACCGTCCATTGTCATCTGTTTAATTTAACAATGTCCTCTCCTCTTGTTCTTTCTCAAAGAGCTACATGACATGTTTTATAAAATATCTAGAGACTAAAAATTAATTTTGAGACATCTTTGAGAATTTATCAACTCTCCTTGAGATTCTTGACACAATTCCTAAAGTGTTAAACCCAGGATGAGCAATTACGGCTATGAACTTTTAATGACTATTGGACTGTTCTTTCCATTTGCTTAAAAAAACTGTTCATTTTTTCATGCATTTATTTCTCCCTCTCAACACCAACATCCCCCATTGAACAACAATTAACAGAAAAAACAAAAATAAAACCTTTTCATAGGTATACAGCCCAGCAATGCAAATTCCCACATTGGCTGTCCCTGAGAACGTATGTCTCTTTCTACATTTTAAGTACATCACCTCTTTGGCAAGAGGTGATCTACTTTCCTTTTCAACCTAGTAATATTTACAAATTTTACTAAAAATTTTAAAATACAAAGGTCTGAGAAATACAATGAACTTTAGAGTTGGAAAGAATTCCCCCATTAAGGTCATCTAATCCAACATACTCGAATACAAATCACATCAACAATTACACTGGCAAATGGTCATCCAATCTCTGCTTCAAAACCTCCACTAAGAAGGACACCCCTGTAGCCTTTATTTTTGGACAGTTCCAGTTGCTAGAGTTTTCTTTACACTGAGCTAAATCATGCCTGTCTGCCACTTCCACCTGCTGATCCTCCTTCTGCCTTCAGAGGTCAAGCAGAATGATTCTAATTCCCATTCCACCTGAGTCTTTCAAATACTTGAAGACAGGTACTAGTTTCCCTTTTTCAGTCTAAACAATACCACTTCCTTTAACAGAGCCTCAGTTCTCTGTTCAAGCTCCTGTACAAACCCTAGCTTGAAAAGTCATTCCTAAAATATGGCTCCAGGAAGTGAACAGGATTCCAAGATGCAGGCTGCCCAGGGCAGAGTATAACATGACTCTCAATTCTCTCCTAGCAGACACTGATGCCTCTATTAATATAGCCTAAGACTGTTAGTTTTTTTTTGGCTACCATGTCACACACTCATGTTGAATTTACAGGTCCACTAAAATGTCCAAATCTTTTTTTATATAGCACAAATCTTTTTTTATATAGCACAATGTTGAGCATATATTGGTGCTTAATAAATGCCTGACGATTATCTAGTCATGCCTCTGCAATCCTATAATTGATTTTTTTAACCCAAATGTAGAATCCCATATTTATCTCAATTAAAACTCCTCTTATTAGATGGGAATCATTGTTCTATAGCCTGCTGAGAGTTTTTTGGATCCTAACCAAGTCATCAGTGTGTTAGCTATCCCTCTTAGCATCATGTTATATCTAAATTTTATAAGCATACTATTTATATTTCTCCTTCTCTGTCAATGATTAAACAAAAAGATGAACACACGAACTGTCCCAGGGTAAACCCTAGGCCATTCCACTGCCTCTTAAATAGATGCATAAGAAGACAAATTAAATTTCTACTACTAATTTCTATCCTTTATGAGCAAAATGGTCTAGAATAGAGGTGTCACACTCTAGGCCTCAAGTGCTCAGATAATGTTAATTTGTGGTTTTCTAAGTCAATGTGAGGCCCGCAGAGATCCATTTCTATTTGAGTTTGACATCACTGGTCTAAAACAAGAGACCCAGTAAAGAGACATCACTAAACCCTTTTAAAAAAATTTCACTGGTAAAGGGAAAAAAGTGTAATTCCCTTTTCCTGCTATATATTCAATACTTCAAAAATATATGCTGAATTATTCCTTCTAGATACCACATCAATGCTATTCATGGTAACAGCAGCATCTTCATACTGCCCTAGGCTAGGCAATATTGGGAGTTATCAAAGAAGGCACAGTACTAGCTTTCCGTGGGCTTGTCTTAACTTCCATGGTCCAACATTGAAAAAAAAAAAAAAAAAAACAAAACAAAACAAAAAACCTCACACTATAGTGCTTTCTCTGAATTTCATGGAGTCCTTTCTCTAAAAGCTGCAGAATGGGCCCACTTAGCTAAGGATTTTCATGGTAACTAAAAGCCTGGCTGATTCCACTGCAATAGAAATTCTGTGGATAGTCTACCATCAAGTGTTATTTTATTTGAACAGCAATAGGGCCAACATTCAAGGGGGCAGAGAAGCGAAATTGAGAGAGTTTAATATCTCACCTCAGAGGTCATCACAGCAATCTGTTCTGGTGTGATTGCTCCACACAAAACATTCTTTCTCAAGTCAGGGTTTTTAGAGTCCTTCAGGTTGGAGATTCGGCTTCTCACTCGGTTTTTGTACTTCATATCTGTATTCTTGACATCTTGGTAGATATGTACAAGCATATTTAAGGATTTACAAGGTGAAGAGAAACTTCCTGCCTCAGCAATCAAAGGATCAATGCCTTCTAGAATAAGGATTTCCAAAGCTCTTTGGTGTATCTGACATTCAAAACGTTAACAAAACCTTCTATAAACCTATTTATACACCAGCATCAGGGTTATAGGAGATAATTCATCATCCCAAACAGGCTCTTACTGGAAGAAGAAAGGATGTGCCATAAACAAGCAGTAAAGACATTTCTGGAAAGCCAGTTTAAGGTCAAGAAGCAAAAGAAAAGAGAGCACATGTCCACTCATGACAGAAGAAAAGTAGCAAAAATAAATAGTTTATTATACAAATTATGGTCTATCCCTCTCAGGTTCTGCTGTTACACTTTCTGCCAACAAGGAAGGTGGCAAAAATATTGCTGAGGTTTTCAATGATCATATATTAGTTTAACTACCCATAAAAAGATATCTAAGAGTCACACAAGACCAACTTTACCTACCACACAAAATAATAATAACGAACTATCATTATTCTTATCTATCAGATAGAAAGAGTCTTGGAACAAGTCAATACCCTGCTTGTCTTTTACATTTGACATTTTACAAGTTGCCTTGTTGGATAAAAAGACTACTTTTTGCTACTGAATAAAAGTATTCTGTAAGTTCAGGGAAAGCATTTTTAGTACAACTCCAGCAGCAAACAGGATGCTATGAATGCAATGCACCTCAGCCATCTCCCATATGGTTTTGAGTTCTTCTGTTAGGTCTATATGGTTTAAAAGTTACTCATATTCTTCAAACTAAATGAAATTACACTCCAGTATTATAATATCTATTAAAAACACTTCTTAAATCTGTGGGATAAGTAGTTATATCAGCAATTTGAGGGAAAGTTTTTGTTTGAGATGTTGCACTGGTTCCAGGAAAGTTTACGTGATAAATTCTTAAAGACATCTGGGTGTCTGTACTTGCAGTATGGGGATCTGTTGCCTGCTAAGTTACAAAGGATAACAAACTTCTAATGGGTAATTGTGGCCACTTAATTTTTTTCTAGGTATCCAGCAGATGTTAAATTTTTGTAGCCTGCAATGATACTGCTGCAGTTTCCTTGTAAAGTATGCATCAGTCACTAAGTCCAAACTCCTTCAAAATGGCACTTCAGGACACAAGGAAATAGTAGGACAGCAAGCAACATATTCCTACCAGCTTCAAAACCTGGGCACTTAACCAATGCCCAAAAAGGTATAATCAAGTAGCCAAAATTAAATACCAGAAGCAAACTATCCCTCAAAAACTAACAGACAGCAGATCTGCGCACTACAAACACAGATACCCAAATATCTTTGAAAATTCAAAAAATAAACTGCTTAAAAATAAATGCAAAATCTTGTCACAGTCAAAACCTTTGTTCACAATCACCCGGACGTGACTCTGACTCCTAAATGTTAAGAACAATCCTTTTTTTTAATGTTTATTTATTTACTTTTAGTTTTCAACATTCATTTCCATAAAATTTTGAGTTCCAAATTTTCTCCCCATCTCTTCCCACCCCCACACCAAAACACCATGCATTCTGATTATCCCTTCCCCCAATCTGCCCTTCCTTCTAACGCTCCTCCCCTCCCTTATCCCCATCTTCTCTCTTTTCTTGTAGGGCAAGATAACTTTCTATACCCCATTGCCTGTATTTCTTATTTC
Source organism: Bettongia penicillata ogilbyi (assembly GCA_023548195.1). Lineage (NCBI taxonomy): Eukaryota > Metazoa > Chordata > Mammalia > Diprotodontia > Potoroidae > Bettongia > Bettongia penicillata. Next base: position 1,062,846 of record JAJHZJ010000500.1, read on the forward strand.
CCAGTTGTATGCAAAAACAATTCTCAACATTTATTCCTAAAACTTTGAGTTCCAACTTCTCTCCCTTCCTCCCTCCCCACCCATTCCCACTGAGAAGGCAAGCAATTCAATATAGGCTATATATGTGTAGTTTTGCAAAAGACTTTCAAAATAGTCATGTTGTGTAAAACTAACTATATTTCCCTCCATCCTATCCTGCCCCCATTTCTTCTATTCTCTCTTTTGACCTTGTCCCTCCCCAAAAGTAAGAGCAATACTCTTAACATATGTTGTCATACCAAATACTCATAACCATCATTATATTTAGAATAATAATAGTATACTATACCATAACAATATATTAGCATAATGAAAATAAATAGTAATAATGTGGACAGGGTAACTAGCTAAGTCATGGGGATCCGTCTATAGGAGGAACTGATGACAGCAAAACTCAGGACCAAGTGACTTCCACCAGAAATTACAGAACAGCTAGCTTTAGGAGTCGAGATTCAACGACCAGTTCAAACTATATAAGGAAGGAGTAGATATTATACGACCGAACTGTTTAATCTGGACAAGAGAAGATTTAGGGAGCGTACGATAACTGTGTTCAAGTAACTAAAGGGCCACCATTCTGTCTGGATCTAGAGAACAAGTTAAGAACAGTGAGCAGAAGTGGGTGGAATCCAGCTGTGTGAAGACCTAGTAAGACATGAACCGATGGCTAGAATTAGACATTAGAAGCTTGCTGTCTTTCATGGAGTGACAAACTACAAATTCCCACACTACAAATACAGACCTCAAAAAATCCTTGAGAACTCAACCAATACACTGTACTGGAACTGAAACCTCATTACAGACTGAACCACCACCCAGAATCACCCAGACAGAATTCTGATTCATAAAAATTCAAAAGGAACATTTCAACAGATGTCGCTATACCAAATGATTTGTCATTTCCAAGCTATACAAAGCAATACACTTTCAAAATGTAAAAATTTAACAAATTCATGTGAGGAAATGAGAAGATAAATTCGCAACCTTATCTTTCTCTATTGGTCCCTTGGGGAATATAGAAGATTTCGTTGAATGTAACTCAACAGATACACTGAATATGTTGAAGCTAGTAAAGACAGAGCACTATCTAGCTCTATACACTTCATCTAAATCATTGGTTTGAATCTCATGAGTTTTCCCAAGACTTCCTCATCATCTTGTCTGCTACTGGAGTTGCAGTGAGGAGGTTTTCAGTGAGTCTAGAGAAAATGAGCTTACATTAACACCTGTATTCAACTACAGAAGGAAGTTATTTTATCTGCATGTACAATACTTCGTAGAACATTAAATATAAAAGAATAACAGCAGGTAGCAACATGGGACTCTACAATCCATCTTTGACTCTGCTACAAAATAATCTTCCTAATAGATATATCTAACAATGTCACTCTCCAAATCAAAAACCATACATGGCCCCATATTGTCTACAGGATAAAGCCCAATATTTAAAGTCATCTATAATGTTTCCAACCTAGCTTTCCTGATTTTTTGTACTTCATTTGACAATTTAACAAGCATTATTATTCACCTACAGTGTGTCAGGCACTATATGCAAAGCACTAGGGACACAGACACCAAGGACAAAGTTCTTGTGCTCAAGGAGCTTACATTCCATTGAGGGAAATAGCATGTGCAGACACAAGTAAGTATAAAGTAAATCCAATATAAATACAAAGTGATTCCAAGAAAAGGTAAAGCACTAACAAAGGAATTAGGAAATGCCTAAATAGGAGGAAACCCGAATTGAGCTTTGAAAGGGACTGGGAATCTGAAGAAGCACAGACAAGAGTCAGAGGGCATTCCAGGCACAGAGGCAAGAGTTACATTGTTCTGTATGGAGAATAGCAAGGAGGCCCATTTGTCTAGAATAAACACACACCACCACCCCACTCCACCATGTCTACGAGGGGTGAAGATGGGAAATCAGTCTGGACAAATAGGCTGGAACCAGATTGTGAAGTTCTTTAAACATTACAGTTCCAAGTCATGTGACCAAGATGGAGGACTTCTTTTCAAATATTCAAGACATCTCAAAACTCTCCAAAATAAGAATTATGTGGAAGAGATAAATTAATTTCAGGTGCCTCCACCACCTAGGACACCTGATGAGATAGGATCCAGAGAATGAACCAAAGAAATCTAACCCTTAACCCCTAACTCAGTACCCTTTACCCCATAACCCACCCTGCTTATGGAAGGGCTGCACAAGTTGAATCATGGGCTTGCAGTCGAACTCTATTCTAAACCCTCCCTCCCCCAGTGCCACAGAAAGCCAAAAAGCAATGCGGATTCATTGGAACAGCAATGTGGCAGTGTTCTGTACAACAGAGCTCAGCTAGGAATCAAGGAACAGAGGAAACTGGGGAGTGTGTCTGTGTGTGTATGTGTGTGTGTGTGTGTGTGTCTGTATGTGTGTCTGTGTGTGTGGCACTCCAGTAAGCCTGAGGGAAAGAGTCCAGTATCCAGCTGGGTAATAACAGGATAGAATATAGCCTCCAAATTAGCCAAAACAGTCCAAAGACCTAAGAAAAATATTGCAAGGTAAAGAAAAATGAATCAAGACCTGATGACTCAGAGTACTCTGTGAATTCCCAAGAGAACATGGAATAAAAAGTAAAATGTTCTGCAAGTTTGGAAGAAAAATGGGGATTATAAAAATGGAATTTACGATTTACACAGCAGAAATAACTGGAAAAACAGAAAAACTTGAGTTCACAGTGCCGAGTCTCACCAAAGAAACAAAAGAGAGAATAACCAATTGAGGATGCAAATACAAAGAGTGAAGAATAATCTGGAAGACAAGCCAAAAGCAAAAACATTAAGAGAACACATGCTCTCCATGCAAGCAAAAGATAATGAACTCAAAGACAGAATAGATAAAGACATCTTAAGGATTACAGGTTTCCCAGAACTCATGTCAAAAAACCTGAAGAAATAAATACAAGAACACTACCCAGACCTTCTGAACACAGAATACAAAATGCCAAAAGAAAGAACCCATACAAAGATGACCTCCACTGCAGCCCTCTGCTGCAGCGTCCAAGGCATATTGTGGTTAAATGTGGCAGTTCTACTAACAAACAACAAATTCTGCAAATGTTCACAAGAAAGACATTCAAAAATAAAGGAAAGGAAATGTGAATAATACAAGATTATTCTGTACTCACCAGAAACACACAAAGGAATAGAATAATATGTTCCAAAGAGCAAAGGAATTCAAAATATAGTCAAAGGTAATATACCCTGCAAATCAGAATATAACCATTAGTAAAAAAAGATTGAAGTTGTTTTAAACATTTCTAGAAATAAAACCAGACCTAAAAAAAATTATTTGTTTTGCAAACACTGCCAACAACAGAAATACAAGAAAGGTAGACAAATGCAGCAACCAAGAACAACAAAATAACAACAGAAAGAGCATGAAGAGATTTCATTCTAAAAGTATACAAGGAGCCATGAATGAAAGAAGTCAAACAGAAGTGATGATGGAGAAACGGGTGTGAAACACCATGGCCTAAATCTCACAACCCGCTGCCTATAGGTGAATCAATATTTTTGTGGAACTTATGGCATCTTTTAAATGGAACTGCTAGACGCATAGCCCAAAATGCTGGAGTAGCAAGATAGCAAGTTCTTCTCCAAATCTTCTCCAAACAGATCCATAAAGCGCAACAGATGACATCTTGATGAAGAAATTCAAGGCAAAGTCAGATTCGTCATCTTTCCGGCCCAGATCAGCAAGCAGAGACAGAGAAGTCTTTGAGCACTGGGGACAGTCAGAAGTGGAGTACAGAGAGAGGATGTACACCAGAACAAAAGAAGGTCCCAGATCCATACTGGGGCACACCAGACCCATCCCAGGGCACCTTCATGGTGCCAACTAGCAACCTTTTGTCACCCACTATGCAGTTCTGGGTCACAGATTCAGAGTGTTGTAAAGAGTACCCCTCAGCGCAGATCCTGGACTGTATATCAAACAAGGAGAAGTTTCAGAAGCAAGCAGCAGCAGTGCATCTCTGAAGTCTGCAGAAGAGTAACCAGGATAGGAATGCCAGTCCAAAAGGAAGTCTATAATTGTCAGTCTAAGCCAGTGGAGCTCGGCTGGCTGACTGGCACTCAATCAAGTAGCCAAACCCAGGTTAAAAACTCAGAGTTCAAACCAGGGGGAAGAGCAATCAGATTTTATCCTCCAAATGAAAACTCCCAGGAACACTACAGCCAAAATCCATCTAGGTCAAATGCTTGTTAGTGAGAGGAGTGATAAAAGAGATGTGGGAATGTAGAATCAATAAGCCTGGGCAACTGACTAGATATAGGGCACAAACTAAACTCCACCACTCTGAGCTTGTCCTCATCTCCACGCACTGCCACAGGCCATCACCAATTTCTGAAACACATTGTCTCCTATCTCCACTTATTGAAACCCTCTTCCAACGTCATTCTCCCTCATCCCCCACTCCTCCCAGCCAAACTAATCAACTCACTCCTCAAATTTTCCTAGAGTTCTTTGTTTGGATCTCTCCTCCGACCATATCACATTCTACTTCACATCATATTTCTCTGTATTCACCTTATGTCTTCTATGACCTTTCTTTAGACTGCAAGCTCTTGAGAATAAGGACTAGTCCATTCTTCGTCTTTGTATCCCAGCTTCAAGCACTGGGCCCTGAGTATATTAGGAACTTAAGAAACATGCTACTAAACTAAATTAACTAAAAGATTTACACAAGATGCTAACTTTATCGTCTACCGGCTCCAGACAGGAGTGGCCTGAGCATAGACAACATATCCCTTAAGACATAACTAAGCCCAGTTACGACTCCCTCCCAGGCTGTGCAGCAAGTGTGCACCTAAACTCAGCTTCCTTCTTGCAAAGGATATATTCTTCAATCTGGGCAGATAAATGCTCACAGTCTGTACCAATTGCAATATGGTCATCTGTAAACAAAAGAGAGTTCTAAACAACAACCAATGTCAGGAAGGGGAAAAAAAACAGTAACTTTCTCATTGTGAGAAGCTAATTGAGTTAATTCATCATTTTCCAGAAATAAAGTGATGCTCATAACTTATAGCTGACGCCAAACCCAAACTGTGCAGCTGATTTACTTTTTAATTCCTTGCCATTTCCACAACCCAGATCTCTCTCAGGGTTATATTGTCCTCTTTCTTGACTCTTTCCATCTGTCATGAACAAAAATGACCACAATATAATCAACCCTTCTAATTATTTTGGTACTTAAATGAAATATAACCAAAGTCATTATATTTTAAATTGGATTTGGCATCATGACATCAGAAAGTAGGATCCTCTATAATAGAAACTTTATTTGGAGCTTCCAACCAAGAACTTCAAAGTACTTTATAGAAATAAACACCTTTATATGTTTCACTGGGGTATCCAAGGGTTTTGTTCACCAAATGCCAGAAGAGGAGTTTCTACCTGCATATGTCTCAGGATTCAGGCCTTTCCCTGTTGTGTTTGGGAGGAATGGGGAATTTTTAGGATCCCACATTAGGGAAACCTTTGTGGCCACACCCTCCAATCATCCTCCAATTATCTACTTCTCTTCACTTACTGTCTGTCTGAAGGGCTGCTGTCAGCATTTCTCGACATTTGTTACGAACAGCATCACAGGTGATGGGAATGGGGGGAAAGGTGGTAATTTTCGGCGTGGAGAGAGTCCTCGGTGGGTCTTGTTTTTTGTTGGAGCTGAAAAAGAAATTTTGTCAGAATGTTTTGGTTGAGACAACCACAGACAACTCAGTGGAGCATAATATGGCAAGTGAATTAAATAAAAACTAAAGTTGTTTGCTGTTCACTCGTTTTTTGGTTTTGTCCAGCTCTTTGTGATCCCATTTGGGGTTTTCTTGGCAAAGATACAGGAGTGGTTTGCTGCTTCCTTCTCCAGCTCATTTTCCAGATGAGGAAACTAAGTCAAACAGGGTTAAGTGACTTGCCCAGGGTTATATAGGTGGTAAGTGTCTGAGGGAGTTTTTGAACTCCAGGAGATGAGTCTTTCTGACTCCTGGTCTAGTGGTCTATCCATTGTACCACACAGCTGCCCAAAAGCTAATGAAAGCACACCAAATTTATTTCCAGTTCAAAATTCCCATTCAATACAGTCAAAGGATACTAGTAGTTAGTTTTCAAAGGAAGAAATCCAAGTTTTCAACAACCATATTTTTTAAATGCTCCAAATCACTAATTAGAGAAATGCAAATTAAAGCAATTGAGTTCCTACCTCATTCCATCAGATTGGCAAAGATCATGAAAAGAAAGATCATTGTTGGAGTGAATTTGTCTAGGCATTCTGGAAAGCAATTTGAAATTATGCCCAAAAAAAGTCCCTAAATTATACATTACTCGGGAGAGGGAAGGAGTCTATGAATTTTTTTTTTTGATGTTTTCAAAACAAAAGATTCTCACGGTCAAACAGGTCTAATTTAGAAGAATGGCCTGATTAGTGATGAGATCATTTTTAAGAGGAAAACAAAAAAGATAGGTTTTAAAAACATACCACTCACCCTATGTGATTCCCTTGGCAAAAGGGCTGAAAATTGATAATGTCACAAAAGTAAAGTAACTGGTAAACAGGTCTGCTAGAGAAACCAGAGAAAGCTACCTGAAAAACCCTATAAGCCTTACGAAATACTTTTGTCCCCTAAACAAGATGTCACCACAAGTCAGGAAAACAAGGCAGTTCACCAATGAGGCTAGAAGGCAGGAGCCTATTGCCAATATTCCTTTACAATGCCACTGATTTTACTCCCACTCTGAGTCTACCTGTAGGTTTACCATATACAAGCAGAGAACCCAATTCTCTGGACTGGTATTTGGTGCCTTATTATACTATGGTGGCTGAGTTGTGTGTTTTTCAAGGAAGAAAGCAAAAGATCCAGGCAAAACTGCCTTGTAACAGTGCAGTGTGGATCAAAGGAGTCTGGTTACCTGGATGGCTTCCCCTATATGTGAGTGTTTTTCATTCAATGTAGTGCAAGTTCTTCCTGGGGAAATCTTATGTGACTGGGAAGTAACCTGCCTTGGCTCTTAGACAGAGTATACCAAAGGACTGGATAGTGAAAATTCTGTGTCACATAGTCTTGTCCTTAACAACAACTCATGAGTTCTTACCAGTTCTCAAGTATAACCGTGTCAGACGCCAAGAGGTTCTGGTCACAGAACCTTGACAGATGTCATAAATATCCACAAATCTCTAATAGAAAAACTTTTTCCCATGCTATCCAGAGAAAGAACTTTAGAATCTGAATGCAGAGAGAAGCAGACTATTTGCTCTCCTTTGTTTTGTTTCTTCTTTCCTGTGGTTCCTCCCATTGGTTCTAATTCTTCTTTATATTATGGCTAATGTGAAAATACATTTAATATGAACGTATATATAGAGCCTATATCAGATTGTATGCCATCTTGGGGAAGGGAGAAGAGAGGAATGGGGAGAAAATTTAAAACTCAAAATACTATGGAAGTGAATGTTAAAAACTAAAAATTAATTATTTTAAAAATTATGTTCTCAACTTTCCATGGAAAACTACAGAGAATTTCAACCCTCTAAAAGATTATATAGAATTTCAATCTGTTGATCTAAACTATTTCATAAATCATAATCCACTAATTTAGATATTTTCTGCACAGGATATTGAAGAATTGGCCATGATTTGATTGGTCTTGTAAGATACTTATTATCTGGAGGGGCCAAGAGGGGGAAAGGAGAAAAAGGAAAGGTGTTTATAATGTGTCTGCAGTGTCCCCTAATTTAAGCCCTATTTTAAGATCAGATCTTCCAAACCTGAACTATAGCATTCACAGGAAAAACATGTAAGTGGTATGGTGTGACCAGAAAGAGAAGAGGATTTGAGACAGAAAACATGAGTTCAAGTGGAAGCTCTAGTATTTACTACCTGTGTGAGCTTGGGTAAGTCATTTACTGCCCCTGGTCCTCAGTTTCCTCTTCTGTAAAAGAAGGGGATGATATCTAAGAGCACAAGGTCAGTTATCAGTTCATATGTCTAAAGTGGATCCTATGATTCAGCACTAGATCCTATGTAAAGTCCTTTGAAACATTCCTAGCAGCTGTTACTGTATTTAGTCAGGTGAGATTGACAGATTCAAGTCTATGTACTAAAGGGAAACAGAAGGACTTCCTAAGGGGAAAAAGAAAAAAGAAAAGCAAAAAACACACAGGTGTAGAAAATGAGCTCATTTCCGTAGCACCACACTAACTTCTGAAATTATTGTTGTTTTATTTTAAGTCTTCCTTTCCCACGGCCCCTGTCTTCCCTCCCATCCCCCCAGCAACTACCATTCCTCCAACTCAGTAAGAAATCATCTGAATTTCTATTGATTTTAGACCACCTCAAAAAGCTATCTGGGCCTCAAGGTCCTCATCTCTGGAAGTCTAGAACTCTCTCCAATGCTGCAACTATGTCTACAGTGCCCATGACCTAGACTGGCTTAGAGATTATGAAAGAACACATTTATTACTAAGGACAATTTCACTTTGTGCCTGACATCATCTACCATCCATGTGATGTTCAAAATACTTTACAGTTTGTAAATAAAGCACATTCCATCCAACCCTGTGAAGTAAATAGAATCTCATTTTACAGATGAGGCTCAGAGAGATTAAATGACTTATCTGTGGTCAGTAAATGTCATTTGGAACTGATTTTGAGCCCCAAACTCCTTACTCCAAGTCCAGCACATTTTTCAATCCACCAAGCTGTACAAAGAAATTCTACTAGCTTGAACTTCTCATTTGGGAAAGATTAATTTCATACGCAGGGCTCTGTCAAATCACAAACGTACCTATGCTGCTGCAAGACATTACCAGTATACATTCCTCACTGTGTGCTCTTGTTCGGATGGGGGTATGGAGAAAAGCATCATTCCTGAGGGAACGGGGGAGCAACAGTTACTTATCATATTCTGATAGGGAAGAGTCCTCCCTACACCAGTCATATTTCTAAGGGACTCTTGGTCCTGTAGGGGCAGCTCTGTATCGAAGCAGACAGAATGCTGGGCCCAGAATCAGGAAGATCTGAGTTCAAATGTGGCCTCAGACACTTACTAGCTGTGTGACCCTGGGTCAAGTCACTTAACCCTGTTTGCTTCAGTTTCATCATCTATAAAATGAGCTGGAAAAGGAAATAGCAGACCACTCCAGTATCTTTGCCAAGAAAACCCCAAATGAGGTCACACGGAGTCAGATTCGACTGTTTCCAAACAAATGACCCTCACAAAGCCACCGACTTTACTCCTACTCTGAGTCAACCTGTAGGTTGACCACATACAAGCAGAGAACCCAGATCTCTGGACTGATATTTGGTGCCTCATCATACTATAGTGGCTGAGTTGTGTGTTTTTCAAGGAAGATGGCAAAAGATCCAACAAACCTGGCCCTATCCTTGGCTTCCAGACTTCAAACCCATGCTCCTGATGTTGGGTTATTCTACAACTTCCTTCAGAGCCTGGGATCTTCTTAAACATTCAAATACGGCTATTGGCCCTTCTCCATACTGAAACATCCCTCTGCTAGGCCCATTTCCTTCACCTACTAGTGAGTTCCCAGAGGTCTCCTTTTTGTAGAGGGGGTCAGGCTGGCCTTCACTCCTTCCCAGACTTGTCCTTGGCTTCTGGACTTCAAAACCACAGTGCTATTAACAGATACCTTTATCCTGCACCTTCTCTCACACCTGTTTTTCAGCTCCTTTTTGTATGTTGGCTTCCCCCAAAAGAACGTAAAATCCTTGAGGGCAACAGATGTATTTTGGCTTGTATTTGTAACCTCAGAACTTTGCATAGTGCCTAGTACATAGGAAGTGCTTAACAAATATTTGTTTCCTTCCCTCCTTCCTTCTTTCTTTCCTTAAGAAAGTTTTCTGGGATTACGCCTAATTTACTTAGTTTCTCACAATTACATAAATGACAGGTCCTAAATCAGCCCCAAAACATTAGTCTAACATAAAGTAGTATGGTGTAGTAGAAAAAACCCTGAATTTGGAATCAGAAGACTTGATTTCAAATTCTAGCTCTGATACTAACCACTGATATAATCCAGGCAAATTAGTTTCCTCATCTATAAAATGAGTAATTTGCATTAGATACTAAGGTCCCTTTGTAGCTCTAAATCCTCTGCTCTTCTCCATACTCAGAGTGTGTTCCTCCCCCACATCACTCTGGAACCCAGTAGATTCATCCTTGCTCATCCTCTTTTCCTTAAAGGAGCGGACATCTGTAATGGATGAAATGGTCTTAGTGAACTTCTGCCGGAGTTCTGAGACAATGGGAAATTCTGATAGCATGCTTTTAAAAAAAAATAGTAAACTGAAGTCAGAGGAGCTAGCTCCAGATCACACTTTACAATTAATAATCTAGGTAACCAAAGGCCTCAGTTTCCTCTTTTGTAATATGAAGAGTTCAGACTAGACAATTCTCCAGCCCCTTCTAGCTCTATGTCCTATGATCTCATGTAGTCTCTAGACACCCCAATGATGATCTGTCACATGCCCAAGCTTCACAGACTCCTTTTCTTCAGACAACAGGAAAAACTCAAAGAGAGAAAGAGGTAGTAAATACAGTCACTTTTCCTGAGAGCTCTCATTTGAAATAACATTAGTGGGAAGGAAAGAAAACCTCATCACTTTCAACCCTGCAAAAGTACTTTTCAAGGGCATCCGATGCCAGGCCAATCATTCCCAAGCAGCTGCATGTGGGATATCTTTTATTTAAGTTAATCATACAACCAAAAAAGAGAAACACCAGGCCCAAACAAGTATGTATGGAATGGCCAAAACAAACCCCAGCCAATGGGAGAAAATCCAAAAGGAAAAATTCCTCATAGAACAAAGTAAGAACAAGTGAAAAGGATCATCCTAACACATGTTCCCCAGGATTACAGATTTAGAAATGAATGGGGCCTTAGAGAATGACCAGCCCAATCATTTCCATTTGACAAATAAAGAAACTGGGGCTCAGACTGGAAAAATAACTTGCTGAGGATCATATAGTTAGGAAACAGGAGAGCCAAGATTCAGTGCCAGTTCTTCTGACTCCAAATCCCATGATCATTTCATAAAATGTTGATGCATGAAGAAGAGTTTTTCTTGCAAATAGGAAAACCAACAATGCCCAAAAACCAAAAAGGGCTTTCTGAAGAACAAAAGTAGGATTAACAAAAATAAGTCCTAACATTCTGCATTTTGTGCAGCTGAAAATAATCCCATGCCCCTAAGAAAGGCATGTGCTCCAACCTGGTAATAAGAAATTTGCACATGTCCCAAAAGAATCATGCTGAAAAAATCCAAATTTCAGATTAGGTTAAACTGGTAATTTTTTTGTATATAATACAGCATTCATCACAATTTCCCTTTCAAAGAGCTACAAGTAATTTAGAGACATTATTTTAGTCTTCAACATCCCTTTGAAGTAAATGCATTGATGCTTATCCATGTTTTACTGATGGGGAAATATAGGCCTGCTCCCCAAAACAAAGAAAGACACAGTCAAAAAGAAGGATGCCCTTGGTCTCCCCTCCCACATCAGAATGATTCCCAGTCTACACTTCTCTTGAGCATCTCTGTCAGTTGGAATTTCACCTTTGATCTTTTGTGTCAGAGGCATCCTTCGAAGATGTTGCCAAGGAAGAGTTCCTTTTCTTCTCATCATTTTTATCTTCCGAGGCATCTAAATTCAATAGGGAAAGAATGGAAACACACATAATGGCAGACCAAATGGAATTATAGTTAAATTGAGAAGTGATCTGAAAGCAAACCACAAATCCTTTCTATTTTTCCACTAGCCTAGTTAGAAGAGTACATACACTGTTTGGGTCATCAATAGACACCTTGGCCTAAAACACAAGACGATCTCAGCTATACTCTCAAGAGTATTTTGCTGGGGAAGAATGAAAGTGCAGACTCTAAGCAATTTTAAAATCATAAGATAATAAACTCTTCTCAGGCTCATCTCCAATGCTTCATTGTGGCAGAGAGATGACTCTGGGTCCTCAAAGGTTCTTCCAACATAATACAAGCTCTGATAAGTCTTGCTAAACTAGAAAGCCCACCAATGGATTTTATATTTTATTTTATATTTTTTGTCCACATATCAGCCTAGCTAAGTGCAAAGATGTTGGCCAACAAGTGAGGAATTTTTTGAGGCACAGCAACTTGTCACACCAGCACTATGAAGGAGTTTTAGCCAGTATCATCAACATAAGGAACACACATATGATAAAAACATACACCTGCGATGCACTGATAGTAATAACAACTTACATTTAGATATTTTACAATTTACAAAGCAATTTTCTCACAGCTATATAAGAAGTACACTTATTTTTATTCCCATTTTACAGATGAGAAAATTCAAGCAAAGAAAGATCAAGTGACTTGACCAAGAAAACATAGCCAGTAAGCAGTAGAGAGTCAGGACTTAAGCCCAAGCCTCTTCACTCCAAGTTTAGCACTCTTTCCTCTACATCACATTACAGCAGTAACAGTAGATAGTAGTGTGTCTTGCCACTAAGGCCAGATACCCAGCAATCTGAGAGGGAGGGTCTCATCTAGACCCAAAGGATGAAGAAATCTCCTCCAGCTGACAAACTAAGGAGTCTTGATTACAGTCACGCTTCTACTGAGAGCCAGTCCTTTGGGATACATGTCCAGTTTGACTGCTAATACAAACATGGGCTCATTATGGAACGCCGATCTTTCACCTTATGGGGAATAAATAAGCCAAAAGTCATGCCTATTATATTGCAAATGCTGTTACTCCCAATAAATTCTTTGTAACTCAACATTTATAAAACAGAAGGCATGGCTAGCATTACACAGCAAAAAGAACACTGAACTTGGAGGTAGGAGGCCTGAGTCTGCCGCCCAAATCTGCCACTTACTTGTTGCGTGGTTATGGTTAAATCACTCAACCTCTCTGAGTCTCAGTTTCTCAATCTGTAAAATGAAAATAATAATATTTGCACTAACCATCTCATAGGAGACTGTGAGAAAAACACTCAAGTAATAAGGTGCTAAAGAAGAATAAGCTATTAATATTAAAGAACTTTTATTTAACCAAACAGACATGAAAATATAAGAAACACAAACTATACAAAAAGACAGGGCCTTTTTAACAGAAAATTTTCCCCATGAGTGTATTCTTACAAGCAGTAATGATTTCTATTCACCATTAGCCGGGCTAATTACACTGAGTGAGTAAGAGAACTTTTATCATACTCCCCTAGCTAAGGGGTAAAACAGTACAATAGCTTTATGGGTACATCCAAAGAAGGCCTGTAAATCTAGCCCTTTGTCAATCAACTTTATTTATTTTTAGAGTTCAGTTTAAGAAACAGAACAAGTAGAGTAAGTGCTTGTATGAGAGAATCCTAGGCAGAACTGGGAGGAGAGGGGTTTGCATTTCAGAACTGAAGGGTATAATGATAATATTCTCTAGCAGAAATGAGGCAACATCACCACTTAAGTCCTTTTCAAAATGCCAATGCTCAGAATTCTGAGCTCAGATTCTGACAATTAAGGCAGCTGAACTCTCAAACAGTCTGAATCATGCCCCCTCCACACCCTATTCCCCTCCCCTTCACCCTACTGATACCCTCTGCCAGGTTCATTTTGTCTAACTTACACATGGAAACACCCCTACCCAGTCTTTTTGAGGGTGAGAGCTAAATACCACTATGTACTAAAACATTACAGTCACCTTTCTTAAATGAAACACTTGGGAATTAACTATATGTACAATATAAGGGAAGTTATCCAATACACAAACATATGAGGATGTCCAATATTTTTCCTAATAAGACTAATAGCTAGCTAGCATTTATATACAGCACTTCAAGGTTTTCAAGGTGCTTAACATTTCAAAGACCTGTGATTTCATTAGTATGGGGACTTCTACCCACATAAATGGCAACCCCTACACTTTTAACAGACAGTCTTCATGAATGGCTACAGACAAAAAAAAAAGATTCACCTACTGGCCAACCCTCTGGTGATAAGCCTCTGTGCACTTAGCTGGACTACTTCTTACCTGGATAGATATAATCTATCACCAAGGCTTACACTCTGTTGACATAGCCTTCAAGAGGCCGAGATCACTTCCATACCAAGATGAGGCTTTAGAAGAAGATTTTGGTGAAGAAGACGAATAATAATTTATCAAAAATAATTAGGAATAAACTTAAACAGAAAAATCAGAGATTTTCTCCTGGTCTAGTGTTTCTCTGTCCAACAGGCTAGCTAAGTTCCTTCCTGGTAACCCCTTACTTCTGACCTATCCCTTCTCTCAAACACCCTTTATCTGGAATCTTCTATTCCAGGCTAGAAACTTTCAGCTTCTTAGCTGATTGGTGTTATCTCTTGACTGTGACCTCAGGGGTGACCACTTTCAACAGCAGTACCTATCCCTTCTCTCTAACACAACTCAGAAGACATGACCCCTGGGCTGAACAATTATCATTACCCTTCCACAACTCAACTGCCAAAGCTAGCCTGAAACTCAGGAGTTCTATGTTAGACCTTCACACGACCCATATGCTGGGGTTACATAGGCCTTTCAGCAGACCTCTTCCTGACATGGCCTGAGGACTGTGATGCTCAAGGATGATTATATGCCTTCCCTGTCCCTTCCTATTTCCACTCTGGAGGTGGAAGTCTCAGTGTAAGGGAGATGATGAGCAACCCTAGTCTGGAGACGTCAGTGATGGCCCCAGATTGAAGGAGAAGATTGCCTTCTCTTGTTGTCTTTATGTCCAATTCTCTTAGATGTCTCCAGTTAAGCCACATAGCTCTTCCTTTGGGCCCTTCCCTTATACATACGAAATAAAAGGGCCTACTGCTTTCAGCACTGACTGGCTCATATTAATTCATCTATGAAGTTCCTTTATTCCCAACAACAGACTTCAACCACGCCTAAACTTACTTAGCAGTAAATGTGACACAGTAGATCATATGCTGCAGTTAAGATTGTAATAAAATGTTCCACTCTGGAGAGGGGACTAGAACCTTAAAAAGCAAGAGAGGAGAGAATTTTGTCCTTGATGGCCTAAAAGTTAGCTCACTTTCCAGAAGTGGGTCACCTCTCTCTCTTCCTTAGGGTAGGGACTAAGAACTTTGTTTTGCCATAATAAATGAATTACTATTCTTACTAAATGCCTTAGCTCTTATTTAATCAAACACAGGCTGGATACTTACCCAGCAGTTTTTTCCATGACTTGATGAGAGATTTAGCAAGTGAGATAACTTCATCATCAGTACTCTGTTTTCTCAATGCATTCACAGACATTCCAATCCGAGTAGACTGCAAATCAACATTTAAGAGAGAAATTGTTCACAAATATTTTAAAGAGTGGTCTAACATACAATTCCAAAGGACTCATGATGAAAAATGCTACTCAATCCCAGAAAAAGAACTGATGACCTCTAAATGCAGAAAAAAGCTTTTTTACTTTCTTCTTCTTGATTTTGCCTGTTTTCTTTTGCAATATGGCTAATATGGAAATGTTTTGCATGACTTAACATGTATAATTGGTATCAAATTGCTTACCTTCTCAAGGAGGGGGAGGAGTGGGAGGGGAGAGTGTTCGGAACTCAAAATTTTTAAATAATTAAAAAAATTTTCTGTTTGGTTAGATAAAAATATAATGAAATAACTAAAAATAACTGTTAAAAATGTTTACATGTAATTGGGAAATATTTAATGATATCTATATGTATACGTATGCATATGTACATATACTTACATATATACACATACATATATATTTTTTAGAGTGGTCTAACCCAGCTATGCAAACCTCTTACCTCAGTAAAACCACTTTGCCAGGGACTCAAATCTGAGACTCACTATTCAATTCATTCAGCCTACTACCATTATTATATCGCTATAAAGGATCTAATGACCAACAGCCTGCTCAGAAGTACCCCAAAAAGGCAAGATCACTTCTGACTAAATGTTCCCAATAGCTCTTGTCAGTGTGATTTTGAAAAACTAATTTCCTAATCTGAAAAAGATGTTAGTCCATCTTCAACCGAATTTTTGAACTCTTACAATAACGCACTCAAAAAATTCAATAGTAACAAGAGAAAAAAAAAACAAGGGGGAGACGAAGAGGAAATCTATTTGTCTCGTGAAATCACAGAACTGTATGTGAACAGTCACTTAGGGGAGATGAAATCTCCAAAGGAGTGACATTACTGTTAAGAGTTTAGAACCATCTCAGTCTATTAGTGACTTTTGTTAAGGTCAATGTTTAAGTCACTGCTGCTGGCAATCATACATAGGTTAACACATATACAGAACGGCTAGAATGATGTAGTAGAATGAGCACAGGCTCAGAGCCAGGAAACCTGGTTCTAATCCCAACTACCAGCTGTGAGACCTTGGACAAGTCCCAACTTCTCTAGGCCTCAATTTACTTATCTACAAAATGAGGAGCTGACTAGATGATCTCTAAATTCTATGATCCTGGCTCACTGACCATCTCTCATTCCTAATAACTCACTCTCATTTCTGCTTGCCAAAGTCTTTTTTTTCTCCTTCCTCCAAAGTCTAGTTCAGATGCCTCCTCCTTTGTGAAGCCTTCCCTGAAACTTCACTCTCCCAGCTAAAAGCTCTCTCTCCCTCCTCAAATTTTCCTAGAACATTCTATCTAGACCCCATGTTTTCCCTTGTCTCAATCTATCTTATATCATACTTGTTGGTGTACGTGTCACATCCTACTTTATTGAACAAAAGCTTCTTGGAGGAAAAGACTATTATCAACTTCCATCTTTATAACCCCAACACTTAGCACAGGGCTTTGCTTGCACAAAGTAATAAATGTTTATCTAATTGAATAATTAACCTTACTCAAAAGGAACTTTCTATAATTAGATTTTCGGTTTCCTGGTGGGAAGGCAGAAAGACTTACCTGAAGCAAATCTAGAGTAATTGGCATGCTTTTCAGTTCCTTTAGCAGATCTATAGCTCCGTCCTAGGAAGAAGGAAAAGACAGGATTTACTAAAAAAAAAAAAAAAAAGTAAATATTAACAAAACTGGGTAATTACTATCTCTCTTCCAACACAGCTCTATGAAAGAATAGACTAAGGAATTAACTTAATCCAGAAGGGAGTCCACTTCGTACAGTGCAAAAGAGTTCTGGGTTAGTAGAGGGACAACATTCTAATCTGGGCTCTGCTACCTACTACCCATGTGACTTACAGCAAGCTATCTAACTTCTCGAGCCTCAGTTTCTTCATCTGTTAAATGAGAGGATAGGGATAGATTCCTTCCAGCTCTAAATATGTGAAACTATAACATGATAATGAGTCTTGTAGGTATTAGGAGAAAACTTATAAATATCCTAGAGTTCCTGTGGGATACAGAAGGAAGGTAAGAATTATCACCAAATCATTTTCTGTACTTAAATTTAAGGCAGTGACTATCAGAGTCATCAAATACTGCCAGAATTACAATGTGGGGCGACATCCCTCTACAAACAAGGGCCAAAAGAAAAATAATGAAAGCTTAATTATTCAGCAGACCATAACACAAGACATTTATTAAAATTTTGAATTGTTCAGTCCTCAATCAGACCGCAGAAATGTCTTCCTTATATTTTTCCAACTAGTAACCATCTTACAAATAATCTAATCTAATCAATTACCCAAAACATTGAGAGGAATGGAATTTATATTCTCAAGTTACTGAAACTACACTTTGGTGTACACTGTTATTCTGGTCTACAGAAAAATCACTGAAAAGGAAGAACACCAAACAATCATAAAGCACACTATCCTCCAAATAAATAGTAATAAAAAAAAATTTTGTCACCATATTTTCCCAGGCCACTTTGTGCTCAGGCCTTTGTACTTAGTTACAAATCCAGTAAGATGTACAATCTCCTCCCTTGGAGTTGCTCTCAAAAATGTTACCTGTCCAGTTTCGAAAATGTAATTCTAGAAGCAGAGATGAACAGAACAATTTCTGGAGACTCTCTCTCTCTCTCTCTCTCTCTCTCTCCTTCTTTCTCAGAGAAGATCTTACTTTTTTGACCCACTTTCAGTAAGTGACAATTCTACCGGTAAATCTTAAAATCTAGGCAGCAGAGATTTTAAAAATTCTGAACACCCTACCAAGAAAATTTCATACCAGGTGACAAAGGACGAAATAAGCAAACCCCATCTCTGCAATATTCTAGTAGTCCAGAAGTATCCATTTACACAAGAACTACAGCTCGCTACATCACCAAATGTATGTTAATCTCCATTCTGGACTTTAAGTCTTTTTCCCCACCATAAAACAATTCTTTCTAGCCTAAAAGTTTAACAGCTTATTAAAAATAGATGTCACAAAGGGGCCATGTGGAATCCAAGTCTTGAAGTAACTATAAAATGGTGGGAATCAGCCTCAAATGACTAAGTTTCTTCCCCACTCTCTTCTCTGCAAACAGACTGTTTCCAATTCATCCCAGCAACAGAACCAACTGCCAACACCATCCTGTAGGACAGAGGCCATGGGCCAAACTAAAATCAGAATCAGAGGCCCAAACACAAACACACATCTGCAATTCAATACTCTGGAAACTAACAGAAACATACCTGAGATGGCTTTTACTGTGTTTCAAAATTCACTTCCCTTTAATCTTTCTGAAAATCTAAAATCACAAGTTGATTAAATCCAGCTCTCATATTCTCTATGATCCAAAGGAAGCTTTTAAAAGTGAAGGGAGAGAACAGTAGTGGAAAAGAATGCTAGACTAGGATCAGAAGACCTGGGTCCTGTCTCTGTCACTTGGCCTCTTTATTTTGCAGATTACATAAAGCCTATGCAGAGGATCTTTTGTTCTATTTGGTCTTGGTTTCTTGTTTGTTTTTTTTCACAAATTTAATCTAAGACTGTCCTCCTGAAATGGCCACACAATTTCAAAACATAAGATCTAAAATGATGCCAACAAAAAGCCTTTGGATTTTCTTTCTCACCCTCTGAGAGAGAACAATTACTACTTTATCTTCCTTAGCTTTTACCAGCCTAGAAGACCCTGCTGTTCCTCAAGACCAGCCCACTTATGCCTACAGCAACCAATTCTTCCTGATTTTGCTCCTATACATGGCATAACATACATACTGGAGCAAAGGAGGGAATTCTCGTTGCTATAATCCAAAATTGGTTGGTAAGCTCCAAACTCTCTTTTAGTAGTCCAACAATATTAGTGTACTTGACTCATATGCAGGGTACACATTAGAAAATCAATCAAGACACAACAGTGTAGTAAACTAGAAAGAATATGGCGTATATGGAGTCAGATAACCTGGGTTCAAATCTTAGTTCTGCTACTCTGTGTGCCTTAGTAAATCACTTCACCTCTGAGAATTTAAGTTTCCTCACAGGTAAAAAAAAACCTAAAGTCCCTTCCAGTTACAAATCTATGATCCTATGGCCTCTCTGAGGTTGCTTTTTCACCAATAAAAGGAGGGGACTTGGCCCTCTTAGATGATCTCCAACAGCTCTTCGAACTGTAACAATCTGTGATTCTGAGAACAAACAATTCAAACCACTCAATATTGCCATTTCCTGACCTTGAAAAATTCACTACTTATAACAATCTAGGTTGAGGGATCATTGCCAAGACAAATATGCATTTTCTCCCCTTTTTCTGCCCTCAAAAACCAATCTGGAGTTTCTTCCATGAACTACTCTCCAAATATTGAAGGATTAATTATAAATGCCTTACATCTGCATAGAGCTTTTAATATTTTACAGCACTTACACATCAATTATTTCTTCATCTTAAAAGGCCCTGTCAGTTAGCAGGGAAAATATTATTGGAAAGTGATTACTAGAGGAGAGAGGTCGATTTACTTACCTAAGGCAACACAGGTATTGAATGAGAGAGCTAAGACTAGAATCCTTGACTCCTGATTCTCGGTTTTTTTCTCTGTACAGTATACCATGCTGACTCTCATTATCACATAGCAGAATTATGGGGAAGACTTGCTCCACTCCCAAACTGAACTTTGAATAGTGAGGAATAACTTGGCCCTGATATAATCTTTTTCCTAATGTATGCTGGCCTTCAGTTGTAATGTAAAAATCAAACACACACCTCAAAATATATATCTAATTGAAGTAGAGATTTCACCCCCTCTGTTGTTCCCTCTCATCGACAGCCTTCAGGAGAGGGACCTGGACAAAGAAAAACTGAGTGGGAGAGATTTTCACAAGCCTCAAAGAAAAAAAGAATTCATTTAGGAGAATGCTTCTCTTCCAAGACTTCTGAAAAAACAATATGAAATGCCTAATCACAGTATTTTAGTACCCATCCCCACCTTCCAGAAAGGTGGTCATGGAAAGGAACAGGAACAGAGGTAGAAAGGGACACAATCAAGGAGAGGGAAACAGACCGAAGTGACCGCAAAGCAAGTTATATTAATGATTTACTATCAATACACCAGAATATCTCTTCCTATATGCCCTATAATTATTCCTAACCTGCTAATCTTCAACTCTGGGTAACTTCCATCATCTAGTTTAACTGCTCCTACTCCCAAGCTGCTGAGTATCATTGAAAAAAAAGTGATTAAACACTGTGTGCTTAATCAATATTTGCTAAATTGAAACCATACTAATTTGCCCACTATAAATAGATGGTATGTAGCATAAGCTACTGCTGTTCAGCAATTCCCTCCTCCAGTCAACTCCTTGGGATTCCCCAGCTCATTCAACAAAGTAATCTTTGCAAACCTTTTCCTCTATCCTCAAGGACCTACGTCCAGTCCTACCACCAGTCACCTCACTCTTCACCCCCAACACACTCATGCACAACAGATAACTTGGCCTCTTACTTAACTATAAAGACCAAGACAAGCAATGGATGCTCCCTCAGTTCCCCTAAAGACTCTCAGCATTACCACATTCGCTATGCCTCTTCTGTCTCAGAGGAATAAGTATCCCTAATCTTAGACAAGACTAATAAACTCTTCACTGTGGGTCCTTTAGAACATCAATCAATAGACATCTATTAAGTACCTCCTGGGTGCTGGGTACCATGCTGGGTGCTGGGCATATGAAGACAAAAGTGAAAACAGACCTTGCCTTCACAGGGCCTACAACATGTCCACACACAGGCTCAAACAAAATAAATACAAAGTGATTTCCGAGGGGAAAGCATGGTTTCCTGACTCCACTAGGACTTGCCCTACCAATCATCCCCTCTTCTTTCCTTTTTCTTCAGATACTGCATGATAGAACATGAAGTCGGAGGAGCTAGGTCTGAATCCTGGCTCTGCTCTTTACTACCCGTATTACTCTGGGCAGCTCAGCCTCTATATACAACCATTTTCTCATCCATAAAATGAGAGAGCTGAACTAGATAATTTCTAGGGTCCCTTCCTACTCTAAATACCATAAGCCTATAATCAGATATCCTCAGTCCTAAAAAAGTCTTTCCTCAACCCTTCTATTCCATAAAGCTACTATCCCGTTTCATTATTCCTTTTCACTCCTAAGCTTATTGAAAATACAGTATATACCTGATGTTTCCAATACCTTACCACCCACTCACTCCTCATCCCTTTTCAATCTCTCTTCCATTCCCACCACTCTATTGAAACATCTCTCAAAGGTTGCCAACAACCTCCAAAGCAAAACCCAAAAGCCTTTTCTCAGTCCTCATCATCTTTGAACTCTAAAGCTTCTGACACTATTAACTACTTTCCTCCTGAATATTCTAAATTGAAGAGTTCTTTAGTCATTTTCAGTCATGTCTGATTCTTTGTGACTCCATTTGGGGTTTTCTTGGCAAAGATAATAGAATGGTTTGTCATGTCCTTCTCCAGCTCATTTTACAGATGAGAAACTGAGGTGAAGAGAGTTAAGTGACTTGACCAGGGTCACATGGTTAGTAACTATCTGGGGCTGAATTTAAATTATTAAGAAAAGTTTTACTGATTCCAAGCCTAGTGCTCTATCCACTGCCCTGCGTCAGATTTCCTATTGCTCTTAATATAGACGTTGTCCCTAAAATCTTGGTTCAGTTTTAAGAGGCAACCTGAGTCTCTCTTTCAACGGGTTCTTTCTCATCCCTTAATTTTGATGTTCTTCAAGATATAATTGCCTCCATAATATCACCCTAGGCAGTCTCATTCATTTTCTTAGTTTTAATTATCACCTCTATATCACCAAATCTGTACCTCCAGCTGTGATTTCTCTTCCAAGTTCCACATTCACATTTCCAACTACATAATACTTTCCTCTTGGATATTCTCCAGTCACCTCAAACTTAATATGTCCAAAACTGAAGTTAGCTTTCCCCTAAAAACATTCTCTCCCTTCTGACTTTCCTATTTCTATCAGTGACATCACCATTCATCCAATCACCCGTGTTCATAAATTCTGAAGTCATCTTTTGGCTTTTCTCTCTCCCTTATCCCAACCTCAGTACAATACAATCAGTTGTCAAAACCTGTCAACTCCACTTCCAAAGCATCTCTCACATTATTTCCACTACCATGGCCTTAGTGTAGGTCTTCATTACTACTAACCTGGACTGCTGTTAACAGCCTCCTAACAGTCCTTCCCACATACACATTCTCCCTCCAAATCATCCTTCCTACATCTGCCAGATTTATCTTTCTTATGCATAAATGTAGTTATATCACACTTTTGCATAAAATCCTACTGCCTACTCAATAAAATTCAAACTCCTTAGCCCTGGAATGTGAAACCTTCCATAGTACTCTCTTCCAAATACTGCCCAAACTGACACACTATCCCCTAAACTTTTGATGCTCCCTACCCCTGTTGCTCTCTCTTAAGACTTAAATGTCATCTCTTCCATTAAGCCTTTCCTGATTCCTCTAGTCAGGAATAATCTTTCCCTCTCCCCACCCCCAAGGAGATGTATCACACTTGCTCTGTAGTTCTCTTATGAACTTACATAATTTTAATGCTATTTGTGTATGTACTAGAAAAATCCCAGAATGGCAAGCTCCATGTCTTATCTAAATTCTCCGTCTC
Organism: Bettongia penicillata ogilbyi; assembly: GCA_023548195.1. Classification (NCBI taxonomy): domain Eukaryota; kingdom Metazoa; phylum Chordata; class Mammalia; order Diprotodontia; family Potoroidae; genus Bettongia; species Bettongia penicillata. Next base: position 1,085,912 of record JAJHZJ010000500.1, read on the forward strand.
ACTCAGCACTCAGCAGAGTTCTCCGCAAACCAAAGATTTTTAACAAATGTTTGTGAGGCACTGACTACAGTAATACAAATGGAGTGAACATAAAAGAAAACCAAACAGTATATAATTATAATGATCAAGCCTGGTTCCCAAAAGGGTTAGGAAAACTGTGTTTTCCTCTCCTCTTTGCAGAGAAAGAGGACTATGATTGTGGAATATTCCATATACTGTCAGACACAGTTCACGTGTTGGTTTTGCTGAACTGCTTTTTTCTCTTTTTTTATTCTTTGTTACAAGAGGTGGCTCACTGGGTAGGAGAGGGGATAGGGATGTATTAGGAAATGGAGGTGATATTAACACAAAAATTAAATCAAATCAATAAAAATAAGGCTTTTTTAAAATGTGAGAATCTGAAAGACAGAGTTTGTGGACAGCTCCTAAGAAAGAGCCTTTAAGGGAAGATAATAGATACAAGCATAGAGTCATATGGGATGGACCTTGCCTCTCGGTGAGGCCAGTGGAGCTTCAGATGAGATAAACAAGGGCCAAAAGCTGGGCAGAAAGGGAGTCAGAGAATTAAGGATCATAGTGTTGGTGGAAAAAAATACTGTATATTTATTAAGCAGGAGTATTTATAGGTTATTAAGTGACCTCTGAAAGGACAGTTATAAGATCAAAGAATTCACAGTAGGATATCAACTCATCCAAGCCCCTGATTTTGTAGATGAAGAAACTGAAGACAGAAGTAAAGTGACTTTCCCGGGTTCACACAGCTAGTAAAGCTGCAGCATTCAAACTCGGGTCCTCAGTCTGCAGACCTATAAACTACCTCCAAAATTAGTGTCTCTGATCAGGGTCTTACCAACCCTTGAGTAGAAAAGCTTAATTTGTGGTCTTATGGGAAGTGTAGAGCAGGGCTTACAAGTCTCAGTTCTCGCTGTGGTCTGAGGAAAAGACTCAAGGCAGAAACAATAATAATTTATCATATTTTATAGTACTTCAATGCTTACAAATAATAGCCACAATAATAGCTAACATATATATGGCATTTTAAAGTCTGCATATATTATCTTATTTGATTTGACCCTCATATCAGCTCTATAAGCTAGCCCTACAAAATGCGAAAATGTACTTTTTCCACAACAAATCCAAGGGTCAGTGTTATTATCCTCACTTTACAGTTAAGGAAACTAAGACAGGGGCAGCTGTGGCAGGAAGACCTACAGCAAAGATCTCAGAGAAACAGTCCAATGCCTGGATCTGGGATTTAGAACTCTGAGAGATCATCTAGACCAACTGCTTTCATTTTAGAAAGGAGGAAAGTGATTGCAACAAGAAGAGACTTGGTCAAGGTCACACAAGTACTGGGTAGCAAAGCCACTTCAAGGTAAGGAGTGGGAAGAAGGGTCCCTTGCTGGTGCCTGTAAATCTGAGTACCCTCTGTTGGGGGGTAAAGGGGAGGTCTCTAGGAAAGAAACTTAGCATAGACCTCCCCTTTAGCAGATACTTCAAAGTCTATGGATTGGAGCTAGCAATCTTTGAGGGGAGTTTGGAGAGGGGTCTGAGGAATCTGAGGGGAAGAGCTCCCAAGGTCTCACCCGAATCTCTGAAGTTACTTAAGGAACCTTTGAATAGAGGGGAATTTGAGGGGTCCAGGGTGACATGCATATCTATCACAGAGTCTGTAAGCAGATGCCCTGAGAAAGGGTGTCTGAGCGGAAATCTCTGGGGTATGGCCCTGGTGGGTAGCATAGAGTCTGAGTGGAGCCTCTGGGGGATGTCACTTGGTGGCTATCAGAGGGTCTCTGAGTGGAGTCTCTGGGGAAGGTCACTGGTGACTACCAGAGGGTCTCTGAGTGGAGTCTCTGGGGATGTCAAGGGTGGCTATCAGAGGGTCTCTGAGTGGAGTCTCTGGGGGAGGTCGCTGGTAGCTACCAGAGGGTCTCTGAGTGGAGTCTCTGGGGATGTCAAGGGTGGCTATCAGAGGGTCTCTGAGTGGAGTCTCTGGGGGATGTCAATTGGTGGCTATCAGGGGGTCTCTGAGTGGAGTCTCTGGGGATGTCAAGGGTGGCTATCAGAGGGTCTCTGAGTGGAGTCTCTGGGGATGTCAAGGGTGGCTATCAGAGGGTCTCTGAGTGGAGTCTCTGGGGATGTCAAGGGTGGCTATCAGAGGGTCTCTGAGTGGAGTCTCTGGGGGATGTCACTTGGTGGCTATCAGAGGGTCTCTGAGTGGAGTCTCTGGGGATGTCAAGGGTGGCTATCAGAGGGTCTCTGAGTGGAGTCTCTGGGGATGTCAAGGGTGGCTATCAGAGGGTCTCTGAGTGGAGTCTCTGGGGATGTCAAGGGTGGCTATCAGAGGGTCTCTGAGTGGAGTCTCTGGGGATGTCAAGGGTGGCTATCAGGGGGTCTCTGAGTGGAGTCTCTGGGGATGTCAAGGGTGGCTATCAGAGGGTCTCTGAGTGGAGTCTCTGGGGGATGTCACTTGGTGGCTATCAGAGGGTCTCTGAGTGGAGTCTCTGGGGATGTCAAGGGTGGCTATCAGAGGGTCTCTGAGTGGAGTCTCTGGGGATGTCAAGGGTGGCTATCAGAGGGTCTCTGAGTGGAGTCTCTGGGGATGTCAAGGGTGGCTATCAGAGGGTCTCTGAGTGGAGTCTCTGGGGATGTCAAGGGTGGCTATCAGGGGGTCTCTGAGTGGAGTCTCTGGGGATGTCAAGGGTGGCTATCAGAGGGTCTCTGAGTGGAGTCTCTGGGGGATGTCACTTGGTGGCTATCAGAGGGTCTCTGAGTGGAGTCTCTGGGGATGTCAAGGGTGGCTATCAGAGGGTCTCTGAGTGGAGTCTCTGGGGATGTCAAGGGTGGCTATCAGAGGGTCTCTGAGTGGAGTCTCTGGGGATGTCAAGGGTGGCTATCAGAGGGTCTCTGAGTGGAGTCTCTGGGGATGTCAAGGGTGGCTATCAGGGGGTCTCTGAGTGGAGTCTCTGGGGATGTCAAGGGTGGCTATCAGAGGGTCTCTGAGTGGAGTCTCTGGGGATGTCAAGGGTGGCTATCAGAGGGTCTCTGAGTGGAGTCTCTGGGGATGTCAAGGGTGGCTATCTCAGTGATTTCTGTCTCAGGGTTTCTGGGAGGAGTAACGGCCTGGGAGATTTCTAAGGGGTATTTCTATGGTGAAGTCACAAAGCTCAGCTCTGATCTGGTTTGGGGGCATGGGCAGAGGGGCCGGGGAAGGCGTCTCTCAAGGTCTCTCTGGGAAGTCTCCAAAAGGATCTCAGGGACATCCAGAAAATGGGACAGGATGTCTGAGGTACCCTGCAGGGCATGAGAGAAATCTTGGGGTCCTTGAGAGGGGTCCCTCAGGGGAGTCGGGGCCGGCGGGGCTCTCTGTGGAGGGATATCTCAGAGGAATGGGGGCGGCTTCGGGGGGCAATTTCGGGGCGTGTGGAGGCGCGCGGGGACCGTGACCTCACCGTGCTCTTCTTGGTCACCATCTTGTCCAGCCGCTTGGCGATCCGCACGATCTCCTCCTCCTTCCCCATCATCGTCCCGTGGGCGGCTCGCTCAGGCCCTGTCCCAGCCGCCGCCGCCGCCGCACCGCCTGGTCCCGGGCTCCTCCTCCCGCTGCCGCAATCCGGGCCCTGAACTGCCCGTCCCGTCCCGCCCCCGACTCCCCGCAACCACCACGCAGCCGCCGCTGCCCGAGAGCTACCAGGCGGGAGAGCAGCGGTTCAAACGCCTCCGGCTCGGCGGCTCCGCCGCGCTGCATCCTGGGACGTGTAGTTTCCGTGCCTGCCCCGCCCCAGGTCGCGTCTACCGAGCGAACTCTCCCTCGCAGGGCGTTGTGGGAAGCGTAGTCTCTGACCCGCCGTCTGCGCCTCTCCGCATCACGAGAAGACTCCAAGCCCCACAATTCACTCGGAGAAGCTTCCCTAGAGGGAACTTTAATTCGTGGGAACGCACCGAGGCTGTGGAAGCTTTACCGCCGAGGGGGGCCGACAGTGCGCGCCTCACCTCCCGTTACCCACCCCCAGCCCAGAGTTCTCAGTCTGGGGCAGGGTCCTAGCAAAAGAATGAAAACGCAGAGTAAGAAGGACTGGGATAAATGCATTACACAAATGTTAGTCATTAGTATTGATCGATGAAGCTGGAAAAGTCAGAGCTGCTGAAGACCTTGGCATCGGAAAAATGGTGCCATGACTTGCACTGGACTTTGTTCTGAGTGAGGGAGGACTGTGCAGGTCACCAGCCTCACTTCTCTCCCACAGCCATCTGAACCCAGTGACCAGACATTCATCAGGATGACTGGAGATGACCCAGGATGAGGCAGTTGGGGTTAAGTGACTTGCCCAAGGTCACACAGCTAGAGAGTGTCAAGTGTCTGAGATGAGATTTGAACTCAGGTCCTCCTGACTCCTGCCCTGGTGCTCTATCCACTGCACCACCTAGCTGCCCCCCAAATTAGAGCCAGACAATAGTTGGAAGGCTGGGGAAGAAGAGAATGCCACATTAAAGGGTTTGGATTTTTTATCTGTAAGGGCTCCTCGGAGGAGGGGATCAGTCTGGCAGCCTTTTCAGGGTTGGTGAGAGGCCTAAAGCAGGAAAGCAAGCTGAGAATCTGATGGAATAACTGGTCTAGGCCTGGACTTGGAAAGGGGGACTTTAGGCATAGAGAGAAAGACACAGACCTTAGGACATTTTGAAAAACATTACAAGCCTTGGCCACTGATTACACTGGGCCAGAAGAAAGAGAAGCGGGAAAAGGCAGAGAATACTGTAGTTTAAAGCCTGAGTGATGAGGTCGATAAATAGGATGGTTAAGGACTGGAACTGAGGATGTTGGGGAAAGATGAACAGCTCAGTTTTGGAAATATGAATAATCCCATAGTCAGGAACCCCCAGTTATTCATCTCACATCTAGGACAGGGAGGGTATCAGTCATCACAGCAGGAACTAAAGCTCCTCAAGATGGATTCTCAAGCCCCAGATTTTTCCAGTTCTCAATCTCAATTTTCTCTGTTCTATATCAACCTCAAATTTCTGGGTTTTGTTTTTATCCTTGAATTCTGAAACTTCTGTTTCCTCTTTTCCTTCTCCACTTCTGCCAGCTGACACCCCCCAGGATGGTTATGGTTTGCTTTTCAAGAAGTTGCTCAAGTGGAAAAAGATACATTTAAAAAGAACTATTAAAAATAGAATTGCAAGGATTCCTACAAAGGGATGTAATCAGTAGAGACTGGCAGACTCCCAAGGTTATCAGTCTGTCCTATCAAGATGAAAATCTTTGTCCCACTGTGATTCCCTTAGTCTCCCAGACCTACACTGAAGTATCCAGCCTCCCTTTTATCTCTACCTGACAGTCCAGGATGATTCCCAGTCCTTACTTACCTTTATTTTAAAACCTTCCAGGCAGAATGACTTACCCCTCCCCTTCCTGGGACAGTCCAGCCCAAATCCCATTACATTTTGGTACAGTTGAAAAAGTACTAGCTTTGGAGTCAGAAGACCTGAGTTGTTTTTCCTCTGCCAATTTCTAACTTTGTGACCTTAGGAGAACCCTCTTTGGGCCCCAGTTTTCTCATTTGTAAAATGAGGCGATTGAAATCAATCAAACTTTGTTAAGCACCTACTATGTGCTGGGTCCTGTGCTAAACCCTTGGGATACAGAAAGAGGCAAAAGATAGTAACTGCCCTCAAAGAGCTTACAATCTAAGGGGGAAAACTTTGAGCAAACAAATATATACAAGCAAACTATATACAGGATAAATAGGAAGTAATTAACAGAGGAAAGACACTAGAATTAAGAGGGACAGGGAAAGTCTTCCAGTAAAAAGGGGATTTTAGTTGGGACTTGAAAGAAGCCAGGGAGGTCAGTAGGCCTACCAGAGAATTAGGTAACTTCTGAGCTCCCTTCCAGCTCTAAATCTGTAATCTTACCCCTCAGACTCAGAAATACCATAGATCAATCAAGGACAAACAATTCCTTACTTCCAGGAATATTTGGATCAAACTGGGAATCGAAATCCAAAAGAATAAACCCTTAGCAAAGTAGCAGGATATAAAATAAGACCACCTCAATCATCAGCATTTCTATATATCACCAATAAAACCCTGAAAGAAGAGATAGTAAGAAATAATTCATTTAAAATAACCATAAACCATTTAAAATACCTGGGAGTATACCTGCCAGGACAAACCCAGGAACTATATGAACATAATTATAAAATACTTTCCATACAGATAAAGTCAGATTTAAATAATTGGAGACATAGTCATTCTTCATGGGTGAGCTGATATAATAAGTATGTGATATAATATATTAATAATATGTTATAATAATATATTAATAAACATGATGTATTATAATAATACAATAATATAATATAAATAACAGCTCTACCTAAAATGATTTACTTATTCAGTGCCATCCCAATTATAATTTAAAACTTTATTGAGCTAGAAAAATAATAAAATTCATTTAGAAGAACATAAGATCAAGAATATCACAGTAATTAGTGAAAAAAATGGTAATGAAGGAGGTCTATTAGTGCCAGACCTTAAGTTGTATTATAAGGCAATAATTATCTGGCACTAAGAAATAGAGTGGTAAATCAGTGAAATCGAGTATAATAAACACCTTGTATTTGACAAATATAAAGATTTAAGCTTTCGGGATGAGAATTCACTATAGTAAAAAAATTGTTGGGAAAACTGGAAAGCAGTCTTGCAAAAACTAGAGATAGACTAATAAATAATATAATAATAATATAATGTAATAATAATATAATATCTTGTACCATTTACCAAGATAAAATCCAAATGGATCCATGACCTAGATATAAAGGGAGATGTTATAAGTAAATTAGAAGAACATGGAACATATTACCTAGCAGACTTAGAGATAGAAGTATTAATGAGTAAGCAAGAGGGAGAATATTGTGAGATGTAAAATGGATAATTTTGATTACATTAAATTAAAAAGGAGTTACATAAAAAAAGGGGGTTATATAAATAAAATCAACATTGCTAAGATTAATAGGAAAGAAGAAAATTGGAGAGGGGTGATGTTGGACAGTTTCTCAGACAAAGGCCTCACATCTCAAATATATAGAGAATTTTGTCAAATTTATAAATGAGTCATCCCCAATTGAAAATGGTCAAAGGATACGAACAGGTAGTTTTTAGAAGATGAAATCAAAATTATCATCGTATTTTAAAATGCTGTAAATAATCATTGGTTAGAGGAATGCAAATTTTTAAAAACTTTAAGATATCTCACAACTATCAGATTAGCTACAGTGGTAGAAGGGGAAAATGATAAATGCTTGAGAGGATGGGGGAAAATTGGGATATTGATACACTATTGGTGAAACTATGAACTGATCCAACTATTCTGAAAAGAGATCTGAAGTTATGCCCAAAGAATTATAAAACTGTGTATATCCTTTGACCCAACAATGCCATTAGTAGGCCTGTTTTCCAAGTGACCAGGGAAAAAGGAAAAGAACCTATATGTTTATATTTATAGTGGCTCTCTTTGTGGGGGCAAATTGAGGGGATGCTTATCAATTGGGGAATGGCTGAATAAGTTGTGGTATATGACTGTGATGGAATATTATATGAGAAATGTTGAGCAGGTTGATTTTAGGAAAACATGGAAAGATTTGCAAGAAATAATGAAGAGTAAACCAAGCAGAACCAGAAAATGTTGTATACAGTAACAACCATTAGTGTTTGAAAAGTAAATGGGAATGACTAAACTATTCTGAATTATATGAATATTCAAATCAACTACAAAGGCTAAGAAGGAAGATGCTATCCATCTCCAGAGAAAGAAATGATATAGGGAGCTATGTATTGCACAGTTTCACATCTGTATCAGATGATGGTCTTCTCTAGTGCAGGGTGGGAAGGAAGGGAGGGAAACAGTTGGAATTCAAATGTAACAAAAATAAAATAAATATTAAAAAAAGAAGCAAACAGTCTTTGAAATCAGGCTCTCATTAATTTAATTCAATTCAATACTCTGTTTTCCTGTTTAGCTAAGGTATTTTACATTTCTTGTAGTGCAGGAATTATTTCAATAGCCAGACTATAGACATAGAAATAGGTATCATATTCAGGTTCTTCTCTACCCTGGGTAAAATCTCTACATTGTATATAGTTTTTGGTACCAGTCTGAAAAGACAAAAAGACAGATGAGGGGATAATATAGATCTGGGAGCAATTGAATATTCTGTGAATAAGCAATATGTTCACAGGTTGTAGTTACATAAGATTGAGGAATAGTTTCCATTGGTCTGCCTAAAAACAACTAAGTTTGTCATGGAAAAAACAATTTCTCATGGTCTTCCAGGGCAGCTAGGTGGTCCAGTGGATAGAGCTCCAAGCCTAACATTTCAAAGCTTCATCTTCCTGAGTTCAAATCTGGCCTCAGACACTTACTATGTGAGCCTGGGCAAGTCACTTAACCCTGTTTGCCTCAGTTTCCTCATTTGTAAAAGGAGCTAGAGAAGGAAATGGCAAACCACTCCATGATCTTTGCCAAGAAAACCCCAAATGGGATCACAGAGAGTCAGACATGACTGAAATAACTGAACAATAACCACTTCTAGGGTAGCAATATGTAGTGTAATCCATAATCCATTGCAGTCATGTCAAGTTCTATGAGAACAACAGCACAGGATAGGCCTGGAATCCTGTTGCTACATTAATCACAAACTTGCTAAGTAATCACTCCCACCTAACTAAGGGGAAAGAAATGGAACATTTCATCCAAGGAAATAAATACAAAAGAGCCCTGGATTTGGAAATGGAGTAACATAGATATGCTCAATCTCAATCACTGAGTGAACTGAGCATGCTGACAATCCCAACCTCCGACCTATACCAATTACATAATTATTATGCCAATTAAATAATTATGCCAATTACATAATTCCATTTCCTGATCCTAGAGTATAGCGATTGCCCTGGGGGAAAGGCCTGGGTACCCAGCACACCTGAATATCACTGACTAGTTGTACAGTGTCTGAAACAGAGGAAGCACTATGTAAGTGCTTGCTATTACTATCATTAATAAATGCTTATAGAATAACAGTGTCAGAACCCCTAGGAGTGACCTAATCACTGCTACAAACAGCTGTGCTCTTCTTTTTCCTCCAAACATTGCTGCCCACCTTTCAGGTTGGGCATCCCCCAAAATCAAACACAAGAAGTCAGTTTTAAATTTCAGTTGGGTACTTACTGCCTGCTTGACTTGGGGAAATCAGTTCATTTTTCTGGGTTTTAGTTTCCTCCACGGAAAAATTAGGATGTTGGACTCTGGGTTTTCCTAATTAAATATATATCAAAGTACTCTGATGGTACACAAAGCATTGCTTTCTTTGTTAAGGACATTCTGAGTGTGAAATTCCTCCAGGTGGAAATATCTATCCAACATATATATGTATGCATGTATGTATGTATAAGACTGTGAACTCCATGAGAATAGTATTATTTTTTGCCCATCTTTGTATCCATGTTGGTTAGTACAGTTTTTAATAAATGCTTGTTTGACTGACATTTAATCCAGTTCAGTCATAAACTACTAAAGTATCCAAATGCTCAGAAAATAGAGCTCTGTTCTTACCAGGAAAATGTATCAAATTGTTTCTTCATATCATTCACTTTAGGTGGTATGGAGTAGCTTGATTTATTCTGTTAACCTCCACTCTTATAAAAAGATATCAATAGAAAAAATTTTTTAATAATTCATCCCCTAGCCATGGTAGCCTTCTCCTCTACTTTTTCTGTTTTGTTTTTAATAATTGAACTGTTATATTTCGGTCACATATTCTTTTAGAGTAATGGAGTAAACAGTGAATCTAATCATAATTTCTTCCAGACTGCTTTCCAATTTTGACAGAAAATGTTGTCAAATTAGACTTTCTGCTGATCATGACTTCGGGTTTATCAAACAATAAGGTATGATATTCATTGTTTCTGAGTCTTAATTTGTCTAATTTAGTCCATTAATCAACTATTTTGTTTTTTAATCAGTAGCAAATAGTCTTGATGATTTATGCTTTGCAGTATAGTTTTAAATACTATTGCCAAACCTCCTTCATTCTTACTTTTTATCAATATATCCCTTGAGATGTATTTAAGATTATATCTTAACTTTTTGTTCATCCAGATGCCGGGCTATAACTGTATGAGCAAAGCAGAATTGAAACAGCTCAAAGGAAACGTAGGATGCACAAATTTAGAGTATCCACCCCAGATGTTCACACAGACTCTCTGTACCCAGTCTGTGGTAGAGCATTCCAAGCTCGTATTGGTCTGATCAGCCACAGTCGGACACACTGAAACTTGACTTTATCATAGTGATGTCATTTTGGTCCTCTTCGAGAACAAAGGACAACAACCAACCAACCATCCAGATAAATTTTGTTTGATTTTGTCTAGTTATATAAGGAAACTTCTTGTAGTTCAATTGGAATGGAACTGAATAAGTAATTTAATTAATGTAATATCATAATTTTCACTATATTGCCACAGTTCAACTATAGACAATATTTCTCCAATTATTTTATTTTTCATTTCTGTAAAAAAATGTACAATATGTACCAATAGTTTTTCAATTTTGTAGGGTTTTTTTTTTGTTTAAAGGGTTTTTTTGGGGACGAGACAGAGAACACACCATTTTATTTAGAACAGAAAGTTTTAATTTGCCAGGCATTTATTTAACACTCTATTACAAACAGTGTACTAGTCATTGGAGATAAGAGGATAGAAACACAAGTCATGCCCTCAAAGTGCTGGCATTCTTGTTTTCCTTTCATCTTTTAAATTTAGTTTTGGGTTTGTTTGTTTTTTTTGTCACATTTAAAGTTCTGAACAGTCTCTTTCCCTCCCCACCCTGAACTGGAGAAGTCCACCATGTGACAAAGATTTATAAATGTATGTAAAATCATATTATGCATACTTCTATTTATCTGTTCTTTCTCTAAAGGTAGATAGTATCTTCCTTCACATAGGTTCTTTGTAGTTGATTTGAGAATTTACAATGCTTAGAATAATTTGTTGTTAACAATATTACTATTACTACATATAACACTCTCTCAGTTCTGCTCATTTCACTTTTCATTATTTCATGCAAGTTTTTCCATCTGTTTCTCAAATCAGTCAGCTAATTGTCTCTTACAGCATAGTAATTTTTGTAGTTATTTTGAATGAAATTTCCTTTTTTATATCTTCTGCTAGACTTTATTAATAATACGCAGAAAGGCTGATGATTTTGTGAGTTTATTTTAGGTCCTCTTATTTTATTGAAGTTGCTAATTGTTTCAATTAATTTTAATTAAATCTCAAGGGTTCTCTAAGTAAATGAATAAGTGCCTACTATGTTTCCTCAAACCTTGGACTTATCTTTCTGAATCTAAGTAACAGATATGATTAATTATGTAAAAACACATTGGAAAGCCTAAAGTACTATTTAAATGTATTTATTGTTATCATTATTATTTATTACTAGTATTATTATTTATGTTAGCATTAGAACATTGATTTCCCAGGCTGGTGAATTCCATCAGATATCATCAGCCATTTTAGGAGGTTAGGGTCATAGGTGTATTGGAGAGGCACAGAAATAATCATGAGACAGTGGGAAGAGCACTGATAGTGCTGGAGTAAAGGGACCTAAGTTTAAATCCTTGGCTCTGCCACTTACTGCGCAATCTTTTACAGGTTATATATTTTCTCTGGCCAGTTTCCTCATCTCTAAAATAAGTGTTGGACTAGATGACTTCTGAGATCTTTTCCAACTCTATATCTCTGACCCTGTAATCCTAAACTACCCATAATGACCAGAAGGAAAAAAGAAAGTTAGGTATCCACTTCCCCAACAATTATCTTTTTTTTTGGAGAGGGAAGGCAAGGCAATTGCCCAAGGTCACACAGCTAATAAGTATCAAGTGTCTGAGGCTGGATTTGAACTCAGGTTCTCCTGACTCCAGGGCAGGTGCTTTATTCACTGCACCACCTGACTGCCCCAATTATTGTTATCAATGATCTTTTCTGCACCTCTTGAAAAATTTGAAAGCTCTGGAGAAACCATATATTTCAGTGAAAAAAATTGTAGGACTTGGGAGTCAGGAAGCCTAGAATCCAGTCTTGTCTCTTATGCTTATTGGACCATGGGAAAGGCATTTAGCCTCTTGGAGCCTCAGTTTTCTCATCTGTAAAATAGGGATAATTTGTATATGTAACTCTTGAAGACTAGAAGTTGTCTACCAGTCTGCATTAGTAGGAGTTCCAGTCAATCTACAAGCATTTATTAAGTAAGCTTATTTTGCAAAGTAATTAGCTGAGACTCTGAAAACTTGCTTCAGTCACCCAGACTCACGGTGCCAGAATTAGGACTTAAAACCCAAGACTTTTTGTTTCCAAATTCAAGGTTTTGCTGCTATATCACAATGATCAAGGACAGAGCCTGGGGGCAACTCTAGAATTTAGGGGTTGCAAAGATAAAGAGAAGCCAGAAAAAGGAGACAGACAAGGTCAGTGAGATAGGAGGTGAACTAGGAGAATGTAGCCTCTCAGGACAGTAGCACAGTGTCTTCCTGCCAGGGAAGAAGGAATTCATTGAGAAGGACAAAATGAACAACATTGTTTAAAGAGGCTGAAAAGTCAAGGAGGATAAGGCTGGAAAAATTACATGAGACGTGGGAGTCCAGAGTGATTGGTGACCTTGGAGAGGACAATTTTATTTGAATGAAAATGAAATCCAAACAGCAGTCAGTTTACAAGTGAGTGAGAAATAAGGAAGGTGAAATAATGAATATAAAGGAATCTATGATGCAGTACAAGACAGGAATTCAAAAGAATGAAAGGAGGAGAAGGAAGGTATTTAGGAATCGCAGTACTTGATCGAGTTTGTAGATAGTGGGGTTAGGAGTCATTGGAAAGAAAAAAATTGAACATAAAAGAGATAAAGACAACATGACTAACATGGAAATGTGTTTTTCATGATTGCACATATATAACCTATATCAAATTGCTAGCCATCTTCGAGATGAGGGAGAAATTTGGAACTCAAAAATTTTATTTAAAAAAAAAAATGAATGTTAAAAATGGTCTTTATATGTAATTGAAAAAAATACTATTGAAAAGAGATGAAAGAGGGTGGTGGGCAGGGAATTGGTGGAGCAAGATCCCAGAGGACATGAGAGGAATCATCAGAAATGAAGGTGAAAAGAGTTAAATTTAGAGAAAATGAGAATAACCTCATTCTCTGAAACCAGAGGAAAAGAAAGTAGGTGAGATGAGATGAGATCTAGGGCCCTGTAGTGAAAAAGTTCATTTTGAGTTGATTCATTTTCTTCTAAGTAGATAAGAATCCTCTCTGAAAGAGGGGAGAGAGGAGTGGGAGAGGAAGATGGAATTAATGAGAGAAAAGATCTGTAATTGCTGTGGGGAGGCCAAGGAAATCAGAAAAAATGAATATGAAACTTGCCAAGTTTCCCCACATGGGTAGTTAGGACCAAAGGTTCATAATAACAACTGATGGGAGGGCCTGCCTCTTTCTCCCAAAGGATAAGGTGGTCTTCAAGTTGAGTTGGGAGCATGGGGCTAGAATAACAGGATTCGAGTTCACAGAAGTGGCTGTACTCAGAGGGATCTCTGTAAATGTTAGAGTTTTGGGATCCCCAGAAGGGGAGGATCTAGGAGTGACCCATGGGGTGCCCTTTAGGGTAGTAATTAGCAGAGACCTTCAGGTGGCAGTGTTGATCCACATAAAGGGTAAAAGTGGACAAGGTGAAAGGAGAAAACCTTCCTTACTCATTCTTTCCAGAGTCTGGGTAGAAAACAGGAACAACCAAATCTCCCTTACACCTCCACCACCATCCCTCAATCCCAGCCACTCTCTCTCCCACCTGATCACTTAGCTCTTCTCTCCTCCCTGACCTTTCTAAAGAGATACTGAGAGATGATATCATGGCCAAGTACTGGAAAGATATGGGGAATCTGGGAAGCACTGCTGTTGGGCACAGATACACACATATCCTCCACTCTTGTCTTGCAGGTGAATACTAGAGATGTTTGCAGTCCCAGCTCATCATTGCTCATTCATGGGGTGAACAAGAAATGCTCAGCATCCGGTTACTGATGATGGGGGCAGATGGGGTCCCAAACTCTGCCTGTCACACCTTCTCTCTCCCTCCCCCATCTCCTTCCTGCATTCTTCTCTGAATCCCCAGGAAGCTGTCTAACTCCCAAAGGAATGATGAGGTACCATGGTGAAGAAAATTCCTAGACTGAGATCGTAGGATTTGGTGCTGGAAGGTACTTTTAGGGATCATTTAATCCAATCTTTTCACTCCATTGCTGGAGAAAATTAGGCTCAGGGAAGATTAGTGACTTAACCCAGAGTCCCACAGCTAATTAGTAGAAGGGATATTTGAAAACAAGTCCTCTGATTCCAATTTCAGTATTTTTTTTTCCCACTGTAACATGCTGATAATCCAAAATTTTTTCTCTCCTGGAATCTGGAAGACATTCTTTGATTGTCTGAGGCAGCAGGTTTCACTTCCTTGACCTGAGTAGGTCAGACAGATATACCAGTGAATCAGACTTCCAAGTCTGAAAGTACAGGAAAGCCAGCCTACAATTGAATTTTGTTTCTGAAAATCTGTTCTTGGATAATTGAGAGCTGACTGGAAATGTGCTTTTACACTTTGGAGTTTGAAAGGGCTGGAGTGAGGAGCTTAGGAGAAAGATGATAGTATGAACCTTGCAAGGAAGGTCACACCCTCAGTCCCTGAGTCAGGCTCCAAGAAAAGACAACTCCCCTATTCCTTTGCTGAGGGTCAGGGACCCAAAGAAGGTTAAAGTCTGGGGGAGAATGAGGCCTGGTCCTCAAAGAACTAGAATGGAATGGATTCCACTCTGCTTATTTCTCCCTGTGGTGGAACTTCACTTTCCACCTGAGAATCCACTCAGGTATACCCTAAAACTCCACAGACACCAAACAATACTGATACCTAAGAATTAAGAGTCTCCTAACACCCCAGCAAACTTCTGCTAGCTCTCCAATTCTCAGACCTGTGGTCCTATCCATCTAACCCCTTCATTACTTTGAAAAGAGACCTATTTTGCAGACTCCTCTATAAACCACTCCCCTATCCTCCCAAAATCTCCCCATCCTTCGTCTCCCACTGAAAAATTTCCATGTTCCCAGATTTTAAGAACTTATGGCTCCTAGATTCCTCTAAGAACTGTCCCATCTTCCAAACTCCTTGAAAAATCCTCCATCTCCCAGATTTTTGTGAAGTCTCATGCCTCTAACTCCTCAAAACCCCCCTCCTCTGTACTCCCACCTTGGCTTTTATTCTAAGAAGAAAATCAGGGCTGTCCCATGTTTTAGGGAACAGTTGAGGCCTTGCCTGACTGTGGACCCTAGAGCTTCAGTCAGTCCTCTCTCCCTACCCCCACCACCTCCAAGCTGAAAAGGAAACCAAACCCTGTCCTCTCCAGAGGCCAACCTGCTGAGGCAGGAATCCTCAGGAGGACCTTCAGGGCCAGCAGATCTAGCCATTCCCATGACCTCAGCCCAGCCCAACCCTCTAGCCCTAGCTCCCTACAGCTCCTACCTTCTCATCTGGAAGTTCTCTTCCAGTGTTTTAGAAGGGTCAGTATACACCTTCACTAAGATCTTGACTCCATCAAAACTTGGTTCTTCCAAGAAATCTTCCTGCCCGAGCTCATTGTGGTCAGTTTCCCCCTCCCCTCAACATGGGAGTGCATTAATGTTATCTTGGGTTGCTTTTTTTTCTGTATGATCTGTGCCCATGAAACTCAGAGCCATGACTGCTCATCTCATACAAAGGACTTTCTGAAAGACAAGGTTGTCTCCAAGCTGCACAGCTGAAGGATATGGAGGTTGAGTCACAGAGAAGGGAGAATCCACCAGACCCCATGCCAAATCTATACTCTAACCTACTGAACATGCCCAGGCTTCCTTGGACCTGAACCACTAGGCTGATCAGTGGTTTAAATTAAATTAACAGGGTATGTGCTAGGTCTTACCTTTGGCCTATAGGTCATCATCATCATCTAGGTCTCTCTCTCTCTCTCTCTCTCTCTCTCTCTCTCTCTCTCTCTCTCTCTCTCTCTCTCTCTCTCTCTCCCCCTTTCCCTCTGCCCCCTCTCTCTCAAAAAAAAAAAAAAATCCAGTGAAAAATAGGAAGCTCAAGTCATTTATTTTTCTATTTGTGTCCCAGGCCGACCATCCATTCCCCACCCCCTCCCTGCCCTTGACCCCAGCAGACTGGCTTCAGGCGCTTCCCTTCTGGCTAGGGAGCTGGGAGGGAGGGCTGGGCTGCAGATAAAGCCTCTGCGGGAAGTGGTGGGAAGCGCTGGGCTGCTGAACTCTCACACACGAGTCCCCCCCAGGCCACACTTCCCGTGGTCCCCGAGTTGGGGGAGGTGAGAAGCTGCTACTTCCCTCCCAAGAGCAGCAATCTCAGCTGCTCCCAGGTTGCACCCGGGCTCTGTAAGCACAAAGTCACCTCCACCATACTTGCCTTTACGTCCTTCCACCAGACAGATCTTGGGCTTTACTACAGGGTTTAAAATACACACACACACACACACACACACACACACACACACACACACACATACCCCTCACCATTAATAGAATACCCACCCCTTTCTTCACAATCCATTCCAAAGTTTCAGCACCATCATCACCCCTTCCCTTAGCATGGATCCCTCTTCTCTTCCCTTTGCTGAGCAAACCCCACCCCCAGTCCGCCACTGCCAGTCTGTGCCTAACCTCATAACTTTCTTCTTCCCTTGAATGTCAGGAAAATTTACTTTGCATTTAAAATTGTCACTCTGGGCTTGGATCATGGTGCCTTTCCACCCTTCAGGGTGTGTTTGGGGAATGGGTCTTCCTGTCTAGTGCTGTGTGTATGATCTGTGCCCACGAAACTCAGGGCCATCATTGCTCGCCTCATACCAAGGGCTTCCCACACCAATGGGTCTGTCCTGCCAGGGTCAAAGAAAAGCATGGCCTGGAAAACAAACATAGTATGATGGGAGAAACACCAACCTATAATCAGGAGTCTTGGGTTCCACTCCAACTCTCAAATTAGTTAGCTGTGTGATCCTGGACAAGTCATCAGCCTCTCTGAACCTGTTTCCTCTTTTGGAAGGGGAGGACAGTAATACTCACATTACCAACCTCATAGGGTTGCTTTATAGGAAGAGCTGTCTAAACCTGGGAATCTTCTAGAAATGTAGGTTATACTTATCATTACTTTAATTGCTATTGTCATCATCATCATCTGTTAGCAACTTATAGGGGAAAGAACCATGGGCTGGGAGTTAAGGGATGTGGGTACTAGTCTCAGCTCTACTTCCAACTAGCTTGCTAAGCAAGTGGAATAATAAATAATACCTGCCCTGCCTGAGTCCCAGTGCTCTCCTGGGGATCAAATGAGACAATGGATGGAAATGGGCTTTAAGAACTGCCCTTTGTTCACCTACCAGGAGTGGAGAGTCTAAGTAGCAACAAGGAGGCAGAGGGAAGGAGAGGATGAACTATAGGGGTTGTGTGTCCCCCCCACCCCATCCCCAGTCTGGGAATGGGCATCCCAGGAGGACTGGGGCCTGAGCTCACTACTTACTACTCCCCCCTTCTTCCCCTCCCCACACACAATTCCCAGAAACATTGAGCCTCCTGCTCCTGACTCCCAGGGGATGCCTGCCAGCCATCCTGGCGGCCCCTACCCCATTCCACTCCCACCCTACCATTGGGCAGGGAGCCAGGGCCCCAAGGGGGCAGGGGAGCAAGAAACTGCTCCCCTTCCTAACCTCCCAACCATGGAGTTGTAGGCAAGGGGAGGGAGGGAGTTTAATTCCCCATAAACATTTTAGGTTCAGTATGTCAAAGGGTGTTGGCAGCACAAATTAAATTATCATCCTCACTAGAAGTCAAAATTGGGAGCATGTGTGAAGGTCAGTCATGAGTGATACTATGGAATAGGCATTCACCAGCCTATCTCTGCCTTCCATACTCTAATCCATGACCCTCCATTGACTTCAAACCCTGTTCAAAACTCAACTCCATTGACACCTTCCATGATAAGTATGTCCCACCTTCCATACTGATGCACTTCTCCAGCAATAAAATCAATTAGCCAGTCAATCAACAGGCAGTGTCTGATACGATACTGAGTGCTGAGAACACAAAGAAAAAGCAAAACAGAAACTCTGCTCTCAAGGGAATTACTTTCTAACATGTACATGCAAGACACTTTCGGAGTAGATGACAGATACTTTGTCTGGATTACTCTTCCCACTCTATTTCTATCCAACTCCAAAGTGAGTAGAATTAGCCGGGTCTCTCTCCTTGAAAATCTTCAAGCAGAGGAATGAAGAATTCCTTTCTTATATCAATGGGTTGGATGAAAGGGCTGCTGAAGTCTATTTCGTCTAGGAATATGTTGGTAAATGTTTAACTACTGGCTGGGGGGAGGGGAAGTATACCAGACTCACTTAATTTTAATCTGAGTTATTAACACTTTCTCCATCACTTTCTTAAGGCTAGACTATCAACAAAACAATAAATCAAACTCTAATTTGTAGTGCTTGCCAATTTCCAAGATGTAAATGCAGGCGCTGAAAATTTAATAATTGGTTCTCTCAGACGTGCACATCTTTGCTTGCAACTCTCAGATTCGGTGGATCTGTGTGTCTGTGCCAAGGCCTTCCTTCCCATCAGACCTCTACCCTCATGTGCACAGAAACAGAAACAGAAATACAGATAGAAAAACAAAGAGACATACAGAGACACAGATATGTTTATGGTCGGAGGGTAGACATAGATAGACACAAAGAGAGATGCAAAAAGAAGCATAAATGCATAGACCCAGGGAATCATCTGGACATGCACATGTATAGACAGGCACTGTGAGATATACGTACAAGCACAGATACATAGATCTGTAAAGGAAATTTATGAAAATGGACACATTTACAGACCAAGAATAGACACAGGCAGAATCAGGCACTGATAGAAAGGAAGTTATGTCTAGGGTAAAGGTTAGAATAAAGGCATCCCTACAGGGAAAACAAGGTAACCTTCGATTAAGAATAATAATGGCTGACATTGACCCAGGGCTTCAGAAAGTGCTTAAATACATTATCCCATGTAAGCCTCACAAAATCCCTGCTATATTGCCCCCATTTTACAGCCGAGGAAATTGAGATTCACAAAGGTTAAGTGACTTGCCTAGATTCACACAGTAGCAGATCTGAAGCAAGATTTGAATGCAGGTCTTCTTAACTCAGTGTAGCACTCTGTCCCAGAGGTTCTTAACCTTTTTTCTGTCATATTCCCCTGTGGTAGTCTACTGAAACATAGGAATTCCTTCTTGAAAAAATGGTTTTAAATACATGTAGGATTACAAAGGAAGCCAATTATATTGTAATAGTAAAAAAACATTTTTTTAAACCTATCTACTAGGCAGCAAAGTGGCACAATGAATAGAGCAGCAGGCCTAGAATAAGGAAGCTTTATCTTCCTGAGTTCAAATCTGGCCTCAAACACTTACTAGCTGCGTGACCCTGGGCAAGTCACTTAACCCTGTTTGGCTGTTTCTTCATCTGTAAAATGAGCTGGAGAAGGAAATGGCAAAGCACACCAACATCTCTGCCAAGAAAACCCCAAATGGGGTCAGGAGTAGTTGGGTACAACTGAACAACAATTCTGTCCACTATACTGTACTACCTTTATTATATATTAATTTTGTGAATTGTGACCTAAAGCAATCTCATGATTTTTCCAAACTGAGCCCCTTAAAAGAAGAGTCAAGATGGCAGATTTTCTAAAATGTTGGAACTAGAATAGCAATAGCAAAATATTTCCTAAAGGCCCTGCTAGGGCAGAGGGAACAGCACATGAAACACCCAGCACCTTCCTCCTCTTTCCTCTATTTCTGAACAGAATGAGCCTTTCCCAACCTTCTCATTGCTGTGTTGCTGGATTGTGGGCCAGGTCCCTCCAAGGCTGTTCAGCAGTCTTCCTTCCGGCTCTTCCTGATGTTTCCTGGCCCAAGGGAGTATCATGGAAACCCTGAGCCAGGCAGCCTCAAAGGAGTCTCCAAACATGAAAATCCCCACCTACTCCATTAGTAACACTCAGCTTGACCTAGCATGGGACTCTTAACAATTTACTCATGGCCAGTAAGTCCCCATTCAACACAGCCACAGTCCAACATGACTCCCAGGACAATACACAACCACATCCTACAATACCTACTACAACATCCATCCTCCATTACACAGAGTTCCCTGTAAAACCTTCATGGTCCAAAGAAGGCACCTAAACCTTAACAGAACACAAAATGTGCAACACAATGTTTCATAGCCCCATACATCACATCACACACACATACACACACACACACACACACAGAATCTGGTGAGAAAGTTTCTGATTATGAGCATGACTTCTGTCCCTCATCATTAGCACACAGAGAAAGCAAAACTGAAATTCCCCATGATCCTTCCTTATCCAGAGTGCCTGTTTACTTCCATGCCCATAGCCCAGAAAATCTAACCTGTAACACAGAGGAGAGAGCGAGAAAATTAGAAGAAGGCCCAGTCCAGGACTGTATTATGTATGTGTATATATGTGTATTATGTATGTGTAGGTATATGTGCATGTATGTATATGTTTATATATAGATATATATGTGTGTATGTGGCCATAACATGGCAAAGCACAGCCTAGAACAGAACATAAAATAAAAAGCACAGACCCAGCAATCTTAGCTCCTTACCTCCAGCCAGTCTACCTATGAGCAGTGCTAGGCAATTTTGTAAGTATGCATGTTCAATACTTTTGACCTACCAAGGGCAGGCCCAGAGCCCTCGTTTAGACCTTTCCTCTC
Organism: Bettongia penicillata ogilbyi; assembly: GCA_023548195.1. Classification (NCBI taxonomy): domain Eukaryota; kingdom Metazoa; phylum Chordata; class Mammalia; order Diprotodontia; family Potoroidae; genus Bettongia; species Bettongia penicillata. Next base: position 1,106,839 of record JAJHZJ010000500.1, read on the forward strand.
CACATGGCAACTCATTGATAGGGTGGAATAGTAGGCAGCCCAGTGTGGCAGAAGTTACAGGAGAATCTCACTATTCAGGGGAAGGATGGATATTGGCTTTCCCCTTGAAAGAGGAAAGAGGTTGGTCATGTATCACATACCAGAACACGTGCTACCTATAGAACAAGAAGGAATAGGGATAGAGATAGGGACTGTTCCTATGATCTCATTGATAATGTTGTTGTTTTGTCCTTAATTTTCTTTTTTTATTATTCTTTTTTATATGTAATTTATTTATTTTCAGTTTTCAACATTCACTTCCACAAGATTTTGAATTCCAAATTTTCTCCCCATCTCTCCCCTCCTCCCACCCAGGACAGAATGAACCCCAACCACCCCTTTCCCCAATCTGCCCTCCCTTCTATCCCCCTCCTTTCTCCCATCTCCTTCCCCTCTGTTTTCCTGTAGGACAAGATAGATTTCTATATCCCATTCCCTGTACAACTTATTTCCCAGTTGCATGCAAAAACAATTTTTAACACTCATTTTTAAAGCTTTGAGTTCCACATTCTCCCCCTTCCTCCCACCCCACCCACCCTCATTGAGAAAGTAAGTAATTTGATGTAGATCATACATGTGTAGTCATGTAAAACATTTCCATAACAGTCATGTTGCAAAAGACTAACCATATTTTCCTCTATCCTGTCCTGCCCTCCATTTATTCCATTCTCTCACTTGACCTGTCTCCCCACAATAGTGTTTACATTTGATTACCTCTTCCCCAAATCTGCTGTCCTTTCTATTATGCTCCTTCTCCTATCCTATTCCCCCCGACATTTCTGAAGGGTAAGATAAATTTCCATACTCAATTGAGTGTGTGATATTCCTTCCTTAAGTTAAATCTGATGAGAGTAAGACTCATTTATTCCCCCTCCCATTCCCCTTCTTCCCCTCCATTGTAAAAGCTCTTTCTTGCCTCTTTTGTGTGAGATGATTTGCTACACTGTGGATCTCCCTTTCTCTTTCTCCCAGTACATTCCTCTCAACATTTAATTTTATTCTTTAGGTATCTTCCCTTCATATTTAGGTCACCCTGTGCCTTCTGTGTGTCTGAATGCTCTCTTTCTCTCACCATATAGACATATATGTGTATATATACACACATCTATACATGCAATACACATGTCTATATATATACATATACATACATGCACATATACCTATACATACATAATACACACACGTATATGTATATGTATATATATATATATATATATATATATATATATATATATGTATATATGTATGTATTTCCTCTAACTACCTAAGACTGGAAAAGGTCTCATGAGTTACAAATATCATCTTTCTATGCAGGAATATAAACAGTTCAACTTTAATAAGTCCCTTATGGCTTCTCTTTCCTGTTTACCTTTTTCATGTTTCTCTTGATTCTTGTATCTGAAAGTCAAATTTTCTATTCAGCCCTGGTCTTTTCAGCAAGAATGGTTGAAAGTTCTCTATTTAACCTAAATTCCATTTTTCTTCTGAAGTATGATACTCATTTTTACTGGGTAGGTCATTCTTGGTTCTAATTCTAGCTCCTCTGACCTCCAGAATATCGTATTCCAAGCCCTTTGATCCCTTAATGTAGAAGCTGCTAAATCCTGTGTTATCCTGATTGTGTTTCCACAATACTTGAGTTGTTTCTTTCTGGCTACTTGTAGTATTTTCTCCTTGACCTGGGAACTCTGAATTCGACTACAATATTCCTAGGAGTTTTCCTTTTGGGATCTCTTTTAAGAGGTGATCGATGAATTCTTTCCATTTCTACTTTACCCTATGGTTCAAAATATCAGGGCAGTTTTCTTGAAATAATTTCTTGAAAGATGATCTCTAGGCTCTTTTTTTTATCATGGTTTTCAGGTAGACTAATAGTTTTTAAATTATCTCTCCTGGATCTATTTTCCATGTCAGTTGTTTTTCTAATGAGATATTTAACATTGTCTTCTATTTTTTCATTCTTTTGGTTCTGTTTTATAATTTCTTGATGTTTCATAAAGTCATTAGCTTCCATTTGCTCCATTCTAATTTTTATGAAATTATTTTCTTCAGTGAGCTTTTGATCCTCCTTTTCCATTTGGGCAATTCTGCTTTTTAAGGTATTCTTCTCCTCACTGACTTTTTGGATCTCTTTTGCCATTGGAGTTACTCTATTTTTTAAGGTGTTATTTTCTTCAGTATATTTTCTGAGTTTCCTTTAGCAAGCTGTTGATTGAGATTTTCTTGCATCACTCTTATTTCTCTTCCCAATTTTCTCCTCTGCTTCTCTTACTTGATTTTCAACATCCTTTTTGAGCTCTTCCATAGCCTGAGACCATTTCATATTTTTCTTGGAGGCTTTGGATGTAGAAGCCTTGACCTTGCTGTCTTCCTCTGGTTGTATGCTTTGATCCTCCTCATTCTCAAAGATAGAAAAAAATACCTTTTCACAAAGAAAGTAACCTTCTATAGTCTTATTCCCCCCCCACCCCCCTTTTTGGTCATTTTTCCCAGCCAATTACTTGACTTTTGAGCTCTTTGTTAAATGAAGGTTTTACTGCCCCAAGTTTCAGGAGCTTTGTACAGCTATTTTCAGAGATATTTTTAGGGATCTGTAAATTCTCAATTCCTCCAAAGTGGCATGATCAAAGAAGAGGTGTTTACTCCTTTCCTGACCTGCACTGTGGTCAGTGAGCAACCACAAGCACTCTTTTCTGCCCTGGATCTATAATTACGATTTTCTCCCCACAGCCACCATCAATTCTGCCACACCAGTGCTCCTCCTTATTCCAGGATCACCACCCAGGACTGCAAACCAGATCAGCTTCTGGATTCCCCTACCATCTGTAGGCCAAGAGCTCTAGAAGAAGACACTGCTGCAGCAGTGGCTAGGGCTGGGCCTGGGGCCAGACCATGTTCCTCTCTGACCCAGATGAGAGAGCTTTCCCACTGACCTTTAAAGCTGTCTGGCATTTGTGGGTTGAGCAGTTTGGAAACTGCTACAGCTACCAGTGATTCAGTGCCCTGAGGCCTGCTCCAGTCCTGTCTGTGCTGGTACAGCCCATGCTTGGCTGCACTCCACTCTGAGGCCAGCACAATAGACCCTTTCTCTAGGCCTTCCAGATTGTCTTGGGCTGGAAATCTGTTTCACTCTGCCTTTTCATGACTTCTGCTTCTCTAGAATTTGTTTAGAGTAATTTTTCACAGGTATTTTGAGGGGTGTGGGGGAAGAGCTCAGGCATGTCCCTACTTCTACTCCACCATCTTGGCTCTGCCCCCATCCTTCATTTTCAAAGAGGAGCAGTGACATCACAGGGTGATATCTTGACTTACTCATGAATTGGATTTAAGTGAGGTAGAATCGTACAAAGTCATCACCTTCATTCTTGCTTCCAAAGTCATTGAAGTCCAGTGGCAGGACAAAAATTAAGATAACTGGTGATGGCCTGGGATGCAATGAATGAACTTGGTGTCTATGATGTCTGACTAAGCTCTAAGCACCCTTCAGTCATTTTCATAATCATTGGTACAAATTGTTCTCATCTACCCGTTCTCCTGGGGTCTTCACATACTTGGGGCAAACATCCTCCTAACTCACCAACAAGTTTGGAGTCTCTTGGTCATCCTCAATCTGGTTTAGCATGCTTGAGAGGTGTTTTTTTCCAGGGTGTGACTGCTACACAGGCTACAGCTTCTTGCAGCTACACAGGTGAGAGTTGGGTGAATCAGATGGACACCAGAGGTGAAAGGTGGATGAGTAGCCCTGAAAAGGGATTGACAGCCCTCCCACCAGAGGTGTTAATCCTCTAAATACTGAATATTCCCATCAGTGATCTCACTGGTAATAAAGGACTCCCAAAAGAGAAAATCATCTCTATTAATGCAGTTCAGCACCTTCTCTGAAATTCAGTCTTAAAGAATTAAGTTTAAGTGATTTCTCCAGAGTCATGTACTCAGTATGTTTCAGACGTGAGATTTAAACCCAATTTAATGGAGGCTAGAACTAATTTTCTTTTTACCCTAGGTGGCAGAGTAGATAAAACACTGGACTTGGAGTCAGGGAGACAAGGAGATCCACTTAGTGTGTGTGTGTGTGTGTGTGTGTGTGTGTGTGTGTGTGTGTGTGTGGTTTAAACCCAGTCTTAGGTTTTAGATTCATTAATTACAGAATCTAGTGCCACGGCCAGCTCTCTATCCACTCCACCATGGACAGTTGATATTTGGATATGGCTTTCAAATTTACAAAGCATTTTACATACATTATCTCATTTGAACTTCACAACAACCCTGTGAAAAAGGAAGAGAAGGAGAGAAGGAGGGCAGGAGGAAGGAAGGAGGGAAGGAAGGGAGGGAGAAAAAGACGGAGTGAGGAAGGAAGGGGAAGGAAAGAAGTAGGGCATAAGGAAGGAGAAAGGAAAAGAATAAGGGAAAAAAACAAGCATTTATTAAGTACCAACTATGTTCCAGGCACTGGGTTAAGCTCTTTATGAATATTATCTCATTTAATCATCACAACAACCCTAGGAGGTAGGTGCCATTATAGTTCCTCATCTTGCAGGTGAGGAAACTGAAGCTGATAAAGGTTAAGTGACTTGCTCAGAGTCACACAGCTAGTAAGTGTCTGAAGTGGGATTCAAACTCAGATCTTTCTGACTCTAAGCAAAGTCCTTTATCCACTGTGCCACGTAGCTACCTCTGTGGTAGGTTCTACCATATTATTATCATTGCTGTTTTACACATGAGAAAGTTTTAGAGAAGTTAAATGACTTGCCCCCAGTTTAACAGCTAGTGTCAAAGTTTAATATTTGAACCTGTGGCCTTCTTAACCCTCAGTCCAGCATTCTATTCATTATGTCAAGCTCAGAATTACTTTCTGGTTCTGGAGTATCAGTAAGTTCTTAGAGGCCCCCTCTCTTCATCATCCCTTTCCCAATAACTCATCCTGTGAAGGATTTAGACCGAGGCTTTTGATTCATTAATTATAGGATCTAGTCCATAGGACTTTACCTAATGTATTGCAAAATACTCTGAGCCTGTCCCCCATCCCTAATTCCCTGTCCTGATTTTTTTAATGCTAAGCAGTTCTAGCAGTACTTTTTGTAGCTCCATTCCAACACCTACTTCCTTCTTTCCCACATACTTCATACCACAAGAGTATGTTTCTAGGATTTATTTTCAAGGGAAAAGAAAATATACAAATTCTGAAATATTGTTCCAGAATAAGGTCACTAGATATGTGAATAAAAGACTAGGGGGAAAGTAGTTTCCAAGTTATTCCATAATGATATTCTTCCCAAGACCTAGCTTAGCCTACTTTCTTTCCCTCTAGGCCTGGAGTATCTGCTTCTCTCATGATCCTTAGATGAGAATGTCAACTTTCTCATCAAAATTCAACTTCGCTCATTTGGAGTTTCATTCCATTTAATACAGCAAGAATGTATTAAATACCTACTTATGGCCAAGTCACCAGGCTAGTTGGTAGAAATATTAATAATAATTAGTACTTATATAGTGCTTAATATGTGCCAGACACTGTACTAAGCACTTTACAAATATAATTTCTTTTTTTTTCCCCTCACAACAACTCTGGGAGGTAGGTGCTATTATTATCCCCATTTTACAGATGAGGAAATTGAGGCAAACAAAAGTGTCTGAGTCTACATTTGAACTCTGGTCTTCCTGACTCCAAGCCCAGTGTTTTATCTACTCTGCCACCTAGAGTCAAAAAGAAGAATTAGTTCTAGCCTCCATAAGCTTATTTGCATTCAACTAAAGGGAAACAACTTGGAAATATATAGCATATGTAAAGGTGTACAAAGTGTTTCAAGAGGGAGATGGAGGAATAGGGGACATCTTAAAGGGCTGAGTTTTGAAAGAAGCTAGAAATTCTTAGACAGTGGTAAGCAAGGAGTGGATTCCAGTTATGCAGGGACCACCTGTGCAAAGACAAATCTGGAATCATTCACCCAAGTAGGCATTTTCCCTCCCTCTGCAATGGGATGGAATGGAAATAGAAGTCACATACATCTCCCCATCACCTCAAAAATTAAAAGAAGTCAACCTGATATACAGTAGACCAACTACCCCCTTTCAAAGTTCACAACTGACAAACAATCCACTTTCCTTCCACAACTGAAATTCCAGGATTTCAAAATAGAAATCTATGAATGAAACACCAGGAATCTTTAGCCACTACATTAAAAGAGAAGCCTGTGATCGGGGTGGGGAATGCTAAGTAGATAATTCAAAAGCTATTCTTTCATTGACTTGGAAGCTGGGACCAGATAGGGAAGGGTGGAGGGAATAGATTTCCTTACAACATTTGCCCAGTTAAGGATGACAAAGTTGCATCCCTTAAGCACCAATGAGTTAGGCAGCCTAGTTGGGAGAGAACCTGAGGATTAACTATGGAGAAGAATCTACTGAGTAAAATCCACAGATGTGAAATTTAGCATAGATAAGTCCTAGCCCGTGGTTCACAAAAATCAACTGTACAATAGAGGTTGGCAAAGTAGGCAATATAGAAAAAGCTCTTTGCAAACTTTAAAGTACCATGTAAATGTTAGCTATGCATTACTACTTAGAACAATAGTTTACAAGAAGACAACCTTCACAGGGCAGGCCTTCAGAATGTTTAACTTTATTCTTCTATATTCTATGTATTTAGGCAGTTAGGTGGCCTGGTGAATAGATTACTGGGGCTGGGATAAGGTTGACTCAGGATGCCCATGGTTAATCCTTACCTAACTCTCAGAGCTGTTGTCAAGATCCTCACAGGTTGTGTTTGTCCTTCATTTTGAAGAGGACCATGATATCAGGGACCTTAGCCTAAAAGGGCCAGGGTCTCCTGTTGCATCCTAGGCCATCTCTAGTCATCCTGATTGATATTGGGCCACTGGACCAAGATGACCTGGGCAGGGAAAGTGAGGCTGGTGACCATGCACAGCCCTCCCTCATTCAAAACAAAGTCAGCTGCAAGTCATGTCATCATCTCCCTGATGTTATGGTCCTCTTTGAAAAGGAAGAACAAACATGCCTGGCGAGATCCAATGAGATGATTTCTCTGTAAAGCAATTCACAAACTATAAAACACTATATAAATGCAAATTGTTGCTTTTTTTTAAAGGCTCCCTCCTCAAATTACCTTGTATTTATTTACCTGTTTACATGCTATATCCTCCAGTAAGAAAGTAACTGCTTGAGGTTAGGAACTGTCTTCACTTTTCGTTTTTACCTTTGAATCCTCAACATTCAACATAGGGCTTTGTGCAGAGGAAGCACTTTTAAAAAATGTTTCTTGCATTGAACTGAACTGAAATGACCCAGGAGATGGGGGAAAGAGGGTTAATGGACTTCAAGTTCAATATGAATCAGCAGTGTGCCAAAAAAGCTAACTTGACATAATGTCCACATCCAGAGGAGTGATTAACTAGTTGTTGACCTCTGTAGAGTGGTGAGGTCGTGCAGTGGTTAGAGCACTGGGCCTGGAGTCAGGAAGGCTTGGGTTCAAATCTAGCCTCAGACACTTTACTAGCTGTGTAGCCCTGAGCAAGTCACTTCACACTGTTTGCCTTAGTTCCCTTATCTATAAAATGAGCTGAAGAAGGAACTGGCAGTCCATTCTAGTATCTTTATCAAGAAAACCCCAAAGGGGGTCATAGAGAGTTGAACATGACTAAAAGAAAGTTGACTTCTGCTCTGGTCAGACCTGGAATAGTATATTTGGTCCTGGGCACTACATTTTAGGAAAGAGAAAATTCATACTCTCAATTACCAGCATGGATCAACTAGAGACCAAACTGTTTAAAGACTTGTTGAAGAAATTCAGAATATTCAATCTGGAGAAAAAGAGACTGGATGTCTTCAACTATCTGAAAGGTTTATATGTGGAAGAAGAATTGAATTTGTTCTATTTGGCCTTGAAGGGCAGAATTGGGAGCAATGGGCAGAAATATACAGGCAGGTTGTGACTCACTATAAACTTTCTAACAATGAGTGCCATCCAAAAGTTTGTCTCTGGATGTAGTGAGTTCCCTGTGACTTGAGGTGTCCAAATAGAAGCTGGATGATCTTTTGATGACATACTGATAAGCCTATTCAACTCTGAGGTTCTATGATTCTGAGAGGACAAGAGGGTAAGAATGGTCTTTTTTCTAGTGGAGTAAGAATCAACAGAAATTCAGCCACAGATCCACTAAAGTAAGATGCCCAGGGTTAAATGACAATTGACTAAGGACCACTCAGTAGAAGCAAAATAGAGATAAACTCTCTGACCAATCCATCTCCTCCACAGCATCTGCCCAGTCTGGGGAGGATGGGAGAGGGCAGGGTGCTTGGTGTGTCCCCTGGGCTAGGAGGGTGGTCAGAGGAGACAAAAGCCCTCCTCTCCCTTCAGATAAATTTAGTCAGCATTTCTTCATCCAAGTCTGAGTCTGCAATCAAGTGAAGCTGGGCCAAGTGACCATCAGATTTCTCCACCCTACATTCCCCAAATACATGATAAAGATGATCTGTGCAATTTATAGCTGCAGATTATCTCTAGTCCACAATCCACTAGCCCTTTCTCCCACCCCCAGCCCCTGGCACTGAGCAGCATTCTACACAGACTAGGGGAGCCTAGTTCCTGATTTAGGGTATTCAGGATCCTCAGAAATGCTACAAACCTGAGCTCACCCTTTGCCCCCAGGACACATCATCAATCCTCTTCCTAGTCTTTCCCATTCCACCCCCATGGGCCTGGGGAGGTGCTTATGAAAGACCTGGGACTGGGGATCCAGAAGCAGCCTAGGCTGGGACTCTGGATAATTGGTCCCAGCTTTGCAGTTTCTCAAAGCTAAGGCAATGACGAGAGGAGGAAACTGGTGGAAGCCCCGATTCCCGGATCCTGTGAGGTCTCACCCCCCCACACACACCCCGCCCCAGCTTAGAGCTTGTGAGGTCCCTGCCCCACACCGACTGCAGTGCCTGGGAGGTCCCTACTCGCCTCTCCCCACAGCCTGGCAGAGCAGGAATCAGAGCTCTGTCCTATCCAGGAAGGCCACAGGGGTTGGGACAGAGGCTGAGGCTGGGAGGCTTTGCACCCAGTTATTGGGACTTTTTCCTAGTTACTCCAAAGGAGAATCAGAGACGTACCATCCCAGTGGGGTCATCAGTGTCTATTCTCCCTCCCCCAGCTGGCCCAATCAGAGATGAAGAAAATAAGACACATAAAACTAGAGAATGTCAATGCTAAAGATCTTCTAGTCCAATTTCTCCCAATTTTGAAGATTGAGAATCTCTTCTTTCTAGATGGTACCCAAATCCTCTGGTAAGGAATCTGTACCCCAACAGCCCTTAATCAAGTCCCCAGAAAGGTTCAAGTGAGGGAAAACCCCTCTCAAGGGAGAAAAAGCATCCAGATAAAGTCCTAAAGAGACAAGGAGCAATGGTCCAAACAGTTCCTGTCCACCATCCTCATTTATATTAGAAATGGCTCAGAGAGAGCCGTTCCCTAGCCCCTATATACCAACTCTGAGCTCAACCTAGACTCCGCCATTTGTTATAAGACAGAAGAGAACCAGAGTGACAATCTCTATCAGATAGCCCCAAGTTCAAGCCCTAAGTGATCCAAGAACTCTTGGTAAGAGCAGAAAAATAGGTTCCAGGAATCTAAGACCCTGATGCCCCTCACCAAACATACTGGGATATATATACATATTTATTTATTTATTTTTTTACAAAGGAGAAAGTGACCACCTGCTTTCTAACCAAGGCCCCATCAGAACTGGGGAGGGGGAAGTAAATGAACACCTGAGAGTACAGGCTGAAGTCCAAGAGGGTCAGCAGCTGGTGCCAGACAGAAGGAGACTAAAGCCAGAGCTGGGGAGGAGAGGATGGTGAGGTAATGCTGCTTGAGAATAACTCTGGACATGGTGAGGACTGTTGCAGGACAAGCAGGAACAGAAAATCTGTCCCAGATGTAGGAAGGCTTCCTGGGAGGCGGTATGAGGAGGCCTTCTCTTCTCTCCCTTAGAACTAGTAACTGTTCTGCTGCTGACCAGGGTCCTGAGGGCCAGGCCAGGCCAGGCCAAGGGACTCAGACCATGATGAGTGCCCCAAAGGAAAGAGTAGGTCCACATTTTCTTGCCCAAACCTATCACTATGGGATAGTTGAAAGAAGTCCTCTCCCCCCAACCCCTTTGGTTCCTTTGTACAGTCAGACAAATCTACCTCCACAACATCTGCCCAAACTGGAGGGCATGGGGAACTTATTGGAATAGGGGATGGTCAGAAGAGACAGAAGTCCTCCCTTGCCTTCAGAAACTCAGACTTTCATGGAACAGTGAAAATAATCCACTGCTTGTCAGACAGTGAGAGCTAAATTTATTTAGTTCAAGGAGAAGTAGTCACGGTAGAATAGGGCAGTCATTGCCTTCAGGGATAGGTACAATTAAAGTAGATGGGAGGAGGAGGCCATTACTGGAGCAAGGACTCTCAGGCTTATGAAAGAAAAGGTGAGTGCAGCCCTGAAGCTGAACCTGGGACAGGAAGGCCATAGCCCAAATTTGCCCAACGCCAGACACGCAGGCAGAGAAGGGTGACAATGTGTGAGCACTGCAGGAGAATAAATGTGTCACAGGGTCGGTCCTACCTCCCACCTTCCATCCCCTAGGCCCCCAGACTTCAGCCCTCCACGGCTCAGTCTGTCTTGCTTTCCCGGGAATTTGGCTCTGGCTCAACCCCCTTCCCTCCCTCTCTCCTACCGCCCCTCTTCCTTCGGCCTGAAACCAGAACGCAGACCAGGCTGGCGAATCTGAAAATAGTTCCTGGAAACTCGATCTTTCTATTCTGTGCGACACACCAAGTGCTCGGAATAGAAGGGGATCAAGAGACTCCAGCCCGTTTTGGGGGAGGGGGTAAAGGAGTTATGACTAAACTGGACAGTGGGCATAGACGGCAAAGCCCCTTTCCCACTTTGATTTGCATCAATTTGAATAAAATATCCCTGTTCTGTATTCGTCGGGTCAATAATCATATATTAAGCACATATCCAAAACTGTACTAGGAACGAGGGGATTGATGGAAAGAGGGTGCTGACCAGGTCGTCGAAGGGTAAAACTTTACATTCTAGATGCGGAATCACACGGGACAAAACATGTTAGCAGGAAAGTACTGCGACTGACGAGAGTCACAACATACCCTCAAGCACCTACACTAAAAGCAGGGAGTGCCAGTCACATTTGGAAAATCCAAAAGAGAGAATAATCCAAAAAAGTTTCTGATTTTGTAATGTTTTCTCTATTGCTGCGGTGGGCGAGGGTTGGAAGAAAGAAGGAGAAGTGGGGGGATTATTCCCTGTGACTGGACAGCCTGGGGCCAGGTGAAAATCAGAGTGCTACCTCCCCTTTAAATCACTCCTCGAAGACCCCAAGTGGCACCTGACCAGAGGCACCGCCTCCCCTCGCGCCCCACCCCCACTCCGCCTTCCCTGGGCAGTTTAGGAGTTGTAGTTTCACAGAAAGAGGAGGACGGTGTTCCCAGTGGGAAAGTGCAGGGTTTCGGAAAGGGTCAGGAAGATTTCTTCTTCTCCAAGGGACAAGCATTCCGTCTGCTCCCTAAAGATAGAAAAGCTTGTTTTTTCAGAGGCTTTGCAGAGCATCCCCTCGGTATGGTCCTCAGAGAAATGCTTCGGGGCAGAAAGATGCTGGGAGTGCGGGGCTAACCTACAGTTCGAGTCTTCTTTCGCTTGAAGTTTTATTGAGAAAAATAGGACCCATCCCAGCACAGCTGAGGGGGTCCAGAGACATCATCCTAAGAAAGAGGATAGAGGGAGGATGTTGGATGGGGGATTAAGACATTGCCCTCCTGGAGGGAGGGAAAATGTGAGGCCGAAGGGTGGACTAGGATTGGAGGATTCGGACATCATCCCTGGAGGATACAGAGGACTCAACAGGGTGTGGACATAGCTCCTAAGGAGGAGGAGAAGCCCCTTTCCATCTCCAGGACTCTGCTTATTTACTTATCCCAGTTACTAAGACTTTGAGACTCCGCCTCTCCACCTTCCATCCCCCAGCCTTGGAAAACTGTCTGAAGGAGAGGGCGTCTCCCCCCACCCACCCCAAATCCTATAGGCCGTGCCAAGCCTGGACTCAGATATTTGGAACCAGTTAAGTCTCAGAATCTGGGGCTCCAGTCGAAATTCCCTTTCCCTCAACTCCCACCCCTTGGGGTCTGGGAGGCGGAGGAGAAGGCGTGAGAGGGAATCTGAGGGAAACCTGAGAGGACCCGCCTGTCGGTCAGCCCGTCAGTCAGTCCGGCGAGGGTTGCGGCCGGGCCGCTGGCCAGCCCGTCGGACGCCAGCCCTGCCGGAGAAGGTGGTGGGAGAGGTCACAGACAAGGATCTTATCTCTGGCCTGGAACAGCCAGAGCTTCCGCCCCGGGCAGCGGCTGTTTGACCCTCGCTGGGCGCCCTCCCCCAGGCCATCTCCCCGAGGCCTTCTCCCAGTGGTCGCCTTCCACAGACCCCTTCCCTTGAGTTTAATCCCCCGGGTCCCACCTCCCGGACCTAGGCCCATCTCGCCCTGCAGGACCCTATCCCCCTCCTTCCCCAGCACCTCACCCACAAGACCTCAACCAGAGCCCCAGGCTTCTCTCCCGCCAGCCTCGGGATTGTGGGTAAGGGTCTCTCGCGAAGGGGGAAGGCAGAGGAACAAGGGCTAAAGCACGCCTAGCTCAACTAAGATTAGACTTTGTCACACTGGAAAATTGGTGTCCCAGGGAAAGTGACACCCAAGGAGCCAGTGATCCAAATGTTTCCTGCCACGTCCTCACCCCTGCCACAGACAGAGTAGAAGGCCAAAAGACCATGGTCCTTGACCCTTCTGGGTCATCTCATCCATACTTTCCCCTCGCCAGCTCCCCGCAACCCTGGTGCCCCCCAGGAGGTGGTTCCGACCTCATCCTCCAAACCACTAGGAATTCGTTCCTTCACCTAACTTCTTTCCCTCCTTCTGACACCAACGTCCAAACTAGATAAGAGACTTGGGTCATTTTCCGAGGGGGATAGGGGTAGTCAAAGAGCCTCTGCCTGGAACCCTGAGCTCCCACTGCAGGTGCAAGATCAGTCCTTTTTATCCATTTTCCCGCAGTTTCCCAATAATTCAGACTCTTTCACTTTCTAGTCTGTTTGTACCGGAATCTCTTTTTCTGTCTCCCAGGCCCAAAAACCCCTCAGGCCAAATTTTACCCTCTCCCCAAATTCCTACCAGAAGGAAGCGTCGGAAGCAAATCGCGGAGGTTTTGCGGACAGGTGAAGAGGTGAGAACAAAGGAGAATGACTTGGGGAGGGAGGGTAGGTAAATGGGAGGGAAAGTGTTACCATCCCGCTGGGAGTCTTTTTCCCCTCTAAATTACTGGCATCTGAGGGATGGAGATTGCGATATGGCTCTGGCCTGGAACTCCAAGAGTGGCGAGTGAGGTTATTCACTTTGCTGAAGCCCAAAATCTGAAGCCCTCCTCCTCAAGTCCTTTTCTTCCCTCAAAATAGAAATGTGCTTCAGATACCTCTCACAGGATTATGTGAAAAGAGCTTCAGGTTAGACTTCAAGAAGCACTTTACCGATTTGAGGGAAAGGGATAAAGCATGAAGTCCTGGGGTGGGGGGGTGGCGGTGGGGTTGATTCCTGCAAGACCATAACACAAGAGGTGGGGAATGACCAATGCTATCTATTTATGAGGTGTGGCAGAAAGAAGGCTCTGGACACCGCAGTCGAGTTAACTGAGTCTGGGTCCGAGTCCTAGATAGAAATGCTTGCTGTTATAAATATGAATTTAGATCTGCTTATGTTACCCCATCCTAGGCTTGGGGGGAGAAAGGATTGTGGAAGGAAGTAGAGGAAGAAAAGCTATGCACCCCCATACAATCCTCCCCGCCTAGCAAAGTTCTCTCTTCTGTAAGGGGGGGGGTGGGGTGGGGTGGTGGCGGTTGCCATTAAAGACTGAAGAGTGGGTGGGAGTGGGCGGGGATTCAGATGAAGAGGTGACAGGAGGATACCCCCGAACAAGACCCCTAAGAGAGAGAAAAGGAAACTCATGAGAGGGGACAGCCCAAGCTCCCCCCACGCATCCACCTCTTTTCCTGAGGCCGGGACTCCGGCCCTCTTCCCCCCCTTCCCCTACGCTGATTGGTCCGGGTCCCTATATCTGGCCCCTCCAGCTCGGCCCGAGCCCAAAGTCTGCCTTGCCAGCCGCCCCCTCGGATCCCCGCCGGCCGAATTGTTCAGGCTCTCCACCCCTGCCGTACGTGGCCTCGAGTTCTACCCGTGGCTCAGTTCTGCCTCCAGGTCCCGTCCAGCTGGAATGCATAGATCGCCACCCGTCTACGGGGCAGAGGACGTTCCGCAGGCCCGGCGCGATTGTTCATGGGCCCCGGGGCCCGAGCCCGCAGCTGAGCCCCCCGGGCGCGCAGCCCCCGCCGCCGCAGCCTTCCGCGGTTCGAGTCCAGCGCTGACCGCAGCAGCAGCCGCGCCCGCCCGGACGCCCAGCCCGGGCCCCGGCCCCGGCTTCGCCTTCCGCCAGGGAGCTCCGGGGGCGCCCGCCTCCCCTCCAAGCCCCGAACCCAGTCCAGAGCCCCGCTATGGCTACAGCCCACCACCGGGTCGTGCTGAGAGCAAACAGGGCGACGATTCTCGCATCCGCCGGCCCATGAACGCCTTCATGGTCTGGGCCAAAGACGAGCGCAAGCGACTGGCGCAACAGAACCCCGATCTACACAACGCAGTCCTCAGCAAAATGCTGGGTAAGCCGAAGATGGGTGAAGGGGACAGAGACTGTGTAGAGTTTGGGGTAAGCGGACCGCTCCAGAGGGGAGCCAGGACAGAGGAAGAGGACCAGAAATTAAAGAGGAGTATCTGTAGGGGAAAAAGAGAATGGGGAGGGGAGGAGAAAATAGAGTATTAGAAGAGGGAGGTTGCAATGGGGAAAGGGAGTAGGGACCAAAGAAGAGAGAGGGAAGAGATCAGGAGGGTAGTAAAGTCTAAAGGCACTGGACCAGGCCAGACGAATAGGACTAGGAAAAGGACAGCACAAAAGGAACGGGATGGAGGTGGGTGGAGGAAGGGGGCTTGTAGATTAGGGACGGAGACAGAAGACGTTAACCGAAAGGAAAGAGGTCTGGGTAAGGAAAGATCCCTACGCTCTGGCCCCCTTACCATACTTTGAGCAAGTCCTGGGCCCCTTAGACAGGCGCTCCCTAGTTCGTGTTCCTTTACACTCCTTGAGTTCTAAGGAAGGCAGTGTGCTACCCCTCAACCTCTGCCCCCACTCTTGGCCTCTGAGCTGTGTGGGGTGTGGGGAGGAGGGTAGGCTAGTGCCTGTCTCCCCCACGAGCCGGGACCCACCTCAGCCTTCTGAGTGTAGGAGTTCACCCGAGAGGATCTGAGTTCCATCCCCTGACACAAGTCGTATTACCCGGGTACCCTGAAGGGCCACGAAGACTGATCGTGGAGATCTGGTCCTCAGGAGCTGCTCCCTGCCCCTATTGTCCCCTCTCCTCCCTTTCCGACGCCCAGCCTTGGGCGCTAATCATCTTTCCCCCCGGCCCCTAGGCCAAGCATGGAAAGCCCTGACCACGGCCGAGAAGCGTCCCTTCGTGGAGGAGGCGGAGCGGCTGCGTATCCAGCACCTGCAGGATCACCCCAACTACAAATACCGCCCCCGGAGGAAGAAGCAGGCCAAGAAAACCCGGCGGCTGGAGCCAAGTCTCCTGCTGCACGGCCTCTCGCAGCCGCCTAACGGTTCCAGCTGCGGCGCTGGCGCCGGCGCCGAGGGCTTTGCCACAACACACTCGGGGGTCCCGGGCCATCAGCAGCCACCCCCCCTCAATCACTTCAGGGAACTGCACCCGCTGGGCGCCGAGCTGGACAACTTCGGGCTGCCCACACCCGAGATGTCCCCGTTAGACGTGCTGGAGCCCAGCGAGCCAGCTTTCTTCCCGCCGCATATGCAGGACGACTGCGGTCTCCTAGGCTTCCGCTCGCCCTACCCGCCACAATTGGACTACGCCCCTGACAAGGCGCTGGCTCGGGACCTGGGGGGCCCCTACGGGCAACCCCCGGCTCCAGCACACCTGGCCGAGGCCCTAAGGACCGCCCCTCCGCCCCCGCCAGGCCTCTACTATAGCCAGCTGTGCGGCCCTTCGGGTCCCGCCGGCCCCCGGGCCAGTGGCCTGTCCCCTCATTTGGGTCAGCTCTCTCCCCCACCTGAGGTACCCCACCTGGATGGTGTGGAACAGCTGAGTTCGGCTGAGCTGTGGACCGACGTGGACCGCAATGAGTTTGACCAATATCTAAACACGAGCCGGACTCGGCCAGAAGTGCCGGGGCTCGCGTACCATGTGTCTCTGGCCAAGCTAACCCCTAGGACCCTGTCCTGCGAGGAGAGCAGTTTGATATCTGCACTGTCTGACGCCAGCAGTGCGGTCTACTACAGCCCCTGCATTAGCGGCTAACTCCAAATCGGCAGCCGCCTTGGGCCTCTGCTGTCCTGAAGCCCCTCCTGCCTTTCTCTTCGAGACAGCGCCCCAACATAGTCAGGAGCCATCAATACTATTTAGAGTAATTCATTAAAACACATAGCGCTTCTTCTTCTTTTGTATGTGCTCCAGTCACTGTTATACTACATACCTATATAGCATAAATGTATGTCTTCTTTCCAAAGCCAGGGATATAGACAACCCCTGTACACATACATATTCATACTGTGTAACGGGCACCCACCTTGTAAAGAGCCAAGATACCCAGCCCCGATGTTTCAACTCTGTCTCCCAGATTCACCTAGCCGAGGGAGAATAAGCCAGATAGGGACTCATGACAGCTGCGTTTTACTCACTGTTACTCACCTGCTACAGGTGGGTAAGCAGCTCTTTGCAAGGCCTGTTTTATATACAGGTTAGGCCTGTGGTTTTGGAAAATATTGGGTCGCTTTGTTTACAGAAGTTGTTTGATGCCTCACTCCAGGGTCACAATTTTCTACACATTACTGAAACATTGTCTACTCCACCAGCGATGTTTTCATTGGATGATAAGACTTATTTTTAGTAAACTTTTTTATATATAATATGATATTTAATTTTTTATTATCAAACTTTTAAAAACTATTTTTCTTTCTGGGGATGTTCCCCCAGATCAGAAGCATTGATGTAGCAAGGTCAGTTTTATATTAAGAAAAAAAAATTGTTTAAAAAAAAGGAAAAGGAACCTAGGGCAAAAACCTGTTAGCACATTGGGAGTAGAATAACCTCAAGCTGTTCAGCCTTTATCCAGATCACCTCAGACTATGTGTATTGCAAAGCTAGACAGGTTATGTTCCAGCATCCCCAAAGCATTGGTTCAGTCTTGGAGGCAATTTCTCTATAGCATCTGGAAGATCTCTGCTCCTTATTCTCAGCAACATTCCTTGGCTCCTAAGTAATTAGGGTCAAGGTCATGAAAGTGTACTGAATAAACCACCTCAGCCTTTTCTATATGGTTCATGTGTCTGTGTGTTTATTGCAAGCTTGTGGGGCCTCCAACAATTGGGACTGTGAAAATCTATAGCAAACTGTCATATATACGAGCAACCCTGGCCAACAATACCCTCCTACCCACTCATAGCCTGCACATCTTGAGTTGGCAGGACCAGGACAATGGGGTTGGGATTGGGCCTGGCCACCTAGGGCAAAAGGTAATTTTTCCTAGTACCACAGATCCAGCATTGAGTTAGCAAAGATCACTGGGGGCCCAAAGGTGGTAGCTTCCTCTCTGTCTTTCCTGTCAATCTCATATTCTGCTCTTGATTCCTCTCTATCCCTGTGCCCCTATCTCTCTATTGCTTTGGGTGATGAGCAACACACAATAATTTTGTGTTTCTGCCTCTAAAGCAGATCTGTCTTTCTCTTGTCCACAGTATGTTTCCCTGGCTCTGTGTCTATTTTTCACAGAATCACAAGTCTCTCTCTCTCTCTCTCTCTCTCTCTCTCTCTCTCTCTGTAAACATATATGTAATATATATTAGATATATAATATACATATGTGTGTATATATACATATATAATGTATGCATACACATATATATGTGTATATATATATATACATGTTTTAAAAATACTTATCTTCCTCTCAAGTTCCTTATATCCTGGGGTCCTAATTGAAACCTAACTTTCTTCTGAAGATATCACTTCTCCTGAAACCTCCAAGACTGACATACAAAGTCAAAAAAGAGTTGGTGGATTTCCTTCCCTCCACTGCCAGGTATTTTCCCTAGCATCTCCCCACCATCTTCCCACCTTCAAAATTCACTTGCTCATGACCACATTCTTGTTGGCGTCATCTATAGACCTCCAGGTCCCTCTCTCTCCTCCCCTGTAAGCTCAGTATATGACATGGTATTCTTCCACCCCCTTCAAAGTGCCTGACCTACAAGTTTTTCAACCTCCTCAATGCCTATGACCTTTCCCTCTATCTCAACCATGCCCAGGAGTGGTCATACCATAGATTTCTTCTACTTTCCTGCTCACTCAACTTGGCCCCAGATCCTATCATTCCTCATATTATGGCTCTGCCTTCAAAAAATCTTCCATGAGTGTTCATCTAGTTTCCCGTTGGCAGGAAGTTCACTATCCTTTGAGGCAGCCTATTTCCAGTTGTTAGGAAATTTTCCCTTATAATCAACTGAAATTTGCTTCCATGAAATTTCTTCCCACTGCTTCTGGTTCTATGTTCAGGGGCCAAGCAAAATAAGTCCAATCCCTCTTCTACATAGCAGCTGTTAAAATGCTTAAAGGGATCAATTATACCCCCACTAAGTTTTCTCCATTCTAAACATCCTTTTGGTCCATATGTATTGCCGTCTTCTCATGTGCTTCCTAAAATGTGGCGCCAAAAATAAAGCAAAACACAGTCTAAATATTGTGATAAATTCAAATAGAAATGGATCTCTGTGGGCTACACATTGACTTAAGAAACCTTAAGTTAACACTATGTTATAGTGCATGCTTATTTGTTAAACATTTCCCAATTTAATTTTAATCTGGTTTAGGACACTCAGGAGTTTTGCTGCACCATGCAACCCAAGGACTCTGAGTTTGGCCCCCTCTGCCCTATATGTTGTCCAACTAGGCAGAAAATGGCTGAAAGGTCACCTCCCTTAACATGGTCACTATGTCTCTAGAAATGCCACCTAAGACCACCTTGGTTATTTTGGCTATCACTTGATGCTGCTGACTAGTATTGAACTTTCAGTTCACCCAAAACTCCATCTATTTTCCAGCCTAACCATCATGTCTCCAATCTTTACGTGTGTAGTTGATTTTTGAACCCAAGTATGGGACTTTACATTTGTTCCTATTAAATTTCATTTTATTATATTTGGCCCTTTATTCCAACCTGTCAAGATCTGCCTCAGTTAGCCAACATATTAGCTATGCCTTCTAGAAACTGTTTCATATGACAACCTGATAAATTTCTTATTTAGGTCTTCATCTAAATAATTAATAAAAATATTGATGAGAACAGGGCTAAAGCCAGACCCTAGAGTCCATGAGTAGAAACCTTCCTCCAAGATTATATGAATCCATGAATCAATATTTTTTGGATCTCTCCAGTCTATCAATTCTAATCCTTATCTACCTGTACTATCACCTGAACCATATTTCATGTATATGTGTACATATATGTATATATACACACATATATACATATTTATGTTTTTGTGGGTATATATCTACAACACTCATCTGATCTAATAGCCTAACAATTTGTTCCAAAAAAGGAAATGTAGTTAGTCTGACATGATTTGTCTGAGTGTTTTTTATTTTCAGCTCCAAATTGTCTTCTTCCCACCTCCCCTCCCCAACTCATGGAGAAAGCAAAAAAAAACAAAACTAGCTACAAATATGTAAAGTCAAGCAAAGCATATCCCCAACATTAACCATATATACGTATATTATGTAAGATATAAATGTACATATGCTTCAGTCTGCACTCTGTGTGAGTCATGAGTTCTCTAAAATTGTAGTTGACTCCATTGTGTTGATCAAAGTTGCTAATTCTTTCAAGGTTGTTTGTATCATTGCTATTATATAAATTGTTATTCTGGTTCTGCTCACTTAACTTTGCATCAGTTAATATAAGTCTTCCCAGGTTTTTCTAAAACAATCCCCTTCATCATTTCTTAGAGCACATTAGCATTCTATCACATTCATATCCTCAAATTTTTTAAACCTTACCCAGTTGATGGGCATCCCCTCATTTCAATTCTTTGCCACCATTGAAAGAGCTGTCACAAATAATTTAGTACATATGGGTCCTTCTCCTCTTTCTTTGATCTCCCTAGGCGGGCGGGGGTGGACAGGAATCCCAGAAGTCAAGTAACTGGCTGGGAAAATGCCCAGAAAAGGGAAGAAAAATAAGATTATAGAAAGCTACTTTGATGGGGTACAGATGTTCCCGCCTTTCAATTCTGATGACGAGGAACTACTCTTACCATCAGGGAAAGATGTGGAGGTCAGGGCCTCTGTACCCCAGACATCCCAGGTGGATGTCCGGTGGGCTCAGGCTATGGAAGAGCTCAAAAAGGATTTTGAAAATCAAGTTAGACAGGTGGAGTAAAAACTGGGAAGAGAAACGAGAGAGATGCAAGAAAAGCATGAAAAATGGGTCAATACCTTGGTTAAGGAGACCCAAAAAAATGCTGAAGAAAATAACACCTTGAAAAATAGTCTCACTCAATGGGCAAGAGAGGTTCAAAAAGCCAATGAGGAGAAGAATGCTTTCAAAAGCAGAATGAGCCAAATGGAAAAAGAGGTTCAAAAGCTCACTGAAGATAATAGTTCTCTCAAAATTAGAATGGAACAGATGGAGTCTAATGACTTTACAAGAAACCAAGAAATCACCAAACAAAACCAAAAGAATGAAAAAATGGAAGAGAATGTGAAATATCTCATTGGAAAAACAACTGACCTGGAAAAGAGATCCAGGAGAGACAATTTAAAAATTATGGGACTACCTGAAAGTCATGATCAGAAAAAGAGCCTAGACATCATCTTCCATGAAATTATCAAGGGAAACTGCCCTGATATTCTAGAACCAGAGGGCAAAGTAAGTATTGAAGGAATCCATCACATCACTGCCTGAAAGAGATCCAAAAAGAGAAACTCCTAGGAACATTGTGGCCAAATTCCAGAATTCCCAGGTCAAGGAGAAAATCTTGCAAGCAGCTAGAAAGAAACAATTCCAGTATTGTGGAAATACAATCAGGATAACTCAAGATCTAGCACCTTCTACATTAAGGGATCAAAGGGCATGGAATAGGATATTCCAGAAGTAAAGGGAAGTAGGACTCAAACCAAAAATCACCTACCCAGCAAAACTGAGTATAATACTTCAGGGGAAAATATGGTCTTTTAATGAAACAGAGGACTTTCAAGCATTCTTGATGAAAAGACCAGAGCTGAAAAGAAAATTTGACTTTCAAACACAAGAATGAGAAGAAGCATGAAAAAGTAAACAGCAAAGAGAAGTCATAAGGGACTTACCAAAAGTGAACTGTTTACATTCCTACATGAAAAGACAATATTTGTAACTCTTAAAACTTTTCAGTATCTGGGTAGTTGGTGGGACCACACACACACACGTACACGCGGGCATGCACACACACATACACACATGCACGCACATACAGAGACAGAGAGCACAGAGTGAATTGGATAGGATGGGACCATATCTTAAAAGAAATTAAGGTAAACGGTGAGAGACAAATGTAGTGGGAGGAAAGAGGATGAAATGGAATGGGGTAAATTATCTCTCATTCAAGAGGCAAGCAGGAGACTTTTTCGTGGAGGGAAAAAGAGGAGAGCTGAGAAAAAAAACATGAAGTTTACCCTCATCACATTCGACTAAAGGAAGGAATAAAATGCAGACTCATTTTGGTATGAAAACCTATCTTACAATACAGGAAAGTGGGGGAGATGGAGATAAGCAACGGGGGGAGGGATGATGGTAGGGAGGGCAATGGGAGGAGGGAGCAATTTGAAGTCAACACTCAGGGAGGGATAGGATCAAAAGACAGAATAGAAACAATGGGGGGGATAGGATGGAGGGAAATACAGTTAGTCTTACATGACATGACTATTATCAAAGTCATTTGCAAAACTACACAGATAGGGCCTATATTGAATTGCCTGCCTTCCCAAAGGGAACGGGTGGGGAGGGAGGGATGGGGAGAATTTGGAACTCAAAGTTTTAGGAACAACTGGGTAGTACTGTTGTTGCTACTAGGAAATAAGAAATGCAGTTAATGGGTAATAGAAAGTCATCTGGCCCTACAGGACAAAAGAGAAGATGGGGACAAGAGAAGGAAGGGATGATAGAAGAGAGGGCAGATTGGTGATAGGGAAAATTAGAATGCTCGGTGTATTGGGGTAGGGGGAAGGGGATAAAAGGGGAGAAAATTTGGAACCCAAAATTTTGTGAAAATGAATGTAAAAACTTAAATTTTTATTTAAAAAATTATATATTCTAGAATTTTATAAGGACTTAAAATTCAATGGCTCAATGTAACCAGTATTAGAAGGGAAGCAAAAGTTGGGAAATAATTTTTACAGTCAGTGTCTCTGATAAAGATCTTATTTCTAAAAAAAATAGAGAACTGAGTTAAATTTACAAATAGTTATCTAATTGATAAATGGTCAAAGAATATGAACAGGCAGTTTTCAGATGAGGAAATTAAAGCTATCTATGGTCATATGAATAAATGCTCTAAATTGCTATTGATTAGAAAAATGCAAATTAAAATAACTCTGAGGTACCACATCATACCTATCAGATCACCTAAAATGACAAAACAGGAAAATGATAAATGTGGGAGAAGATGTGGGAAAATTGGAATACTAATGCACTGTTGGTGGAGTTGTAAACTGATCCAACCATTCTGGAGAACAATTTATAACTATGCCCAAAAGACTATAAAACTATTCATACCCTTTGATTCAGCAATACCATTACTAGGTTTATATCCTGAAGTGATCTTTAAAAAGAGAAAAGGATTTATATGTGCAAAAATATTTATAGCAGCTCTTTTTGTGGTAGCAAATAATTGGAGGCTCATGGAGTGGAGGGAGGGGAAAGATGGGGGAAAATTTGGAACTCAAAATCTTGTTGAAAACTAAAAATAAATAAAGTTTCAAAAAAAAGGAATTGGAGGTTGAGGGGATGTCCATCAATTGGGGAATGACTGAACAAATTGTGGTATATGAATGTAATGAAATACTATTGTACTATAAGAAATGAGCAGGCAGACTTCAGAAAAATCTGAAAGGACTTATGTGAATTGGTGCTGAGTAAAGTGAGTAGAACCAGGAGAACACTGTACACTGTAACAATAACATTGTTCAATGATTAATTTTGATAGATTTAGCTCTTCTCAATCTAAAACGATTCCAAAAGACTCATGATGAAAAACGCCATCCACATCCTGAGAAAGAACTATGGAGTCTGAATGCGGGTCAAAGCATACTATCTTTCTCTCTCCTTTTTTTTTTCTTTCTCGAGGTTTTCCCCTTCTGTTCTGCTTCTTCTTTCACAATATGACCAAGGTGGAAACATGTTTAATATGATTGTACGTTTATAGGCTATATCAGATTGCATGCCATCTTGGGAAGGGTGGAGGAGGAGGGGAAAAATTTAGAATTCACAATCTTATAAAAGTGAATGTTGAAAATTAAAAATAAATTTTTAAAAACTGTAAAAAATTAATTTACTCCCACCCAGCCTGATGTCACTTCCCCCATTCTCCATGATTTTTTTTTTTTGAAAATCACTGTCAGTGGTTTTGTAATGGTTTCCTGTAAAAGAGCCAGCCTTGGGACTCACTGATACTAGCCAGCTTCACCAGGGATTTCAACTCCTTGGAGCCAGTCCAGAGGACCTTGTTATCAGCTTCAGAAGTTTTTTCTTTTACTATTTCTCTATTTTCTAAACTCTAGATTGAAGAACCAAGCCTCCACAATCTACACAGTCTTAGGCTCAGAGATTTGCTACACTTATACCTCACTACCTTCCCTGCTTTTCCTACCATTGCCATAATCATTTAAACCTTCTGGCATCCCTTCCCACTTTCCTTCATAGCATTCTGCACAGACTAAACATCATAAGAGTGAAGGGTTTTGTTTTTGTTTTTGTTTTACCATTTATTTACAAAGGGGAAAATAATATGCTTTTGAAAATATTATACTAGGCTAGGGACATTTAAATAATATGTGTACATATTATTGTATGCCATGTATTTTATATAGAATTTTGAAGTTTAGAAAGTACTTTACATAAATTATCTCACTTGATTGTGATGTTTACAACCCTGTGAAAGAGATGTTAGCTTTATCCCCTATTTTGTGGATGAGGAAACTTAGACTGAAAAAGGTTAAGTGACTTGCCCAGAATCTCACAGCTAGTAAGTATCAGAGGTAGGATTAGAGAACAGGTCTTCCTGACTCCAAGTCCAGTGCTTATGCCCTATGCCACCAAGTAAATCACAGACCTAGTTCCAGTTCTGGTCTCTGATACATACTAGCTATATGACTATGGGGAAATCACTTAAATTCTCAGTGCCTTAGACATCCTTCTAAGACTCTAAATTACAGAGTGGTTATATATTACCAACAAAACCCAGCAGGAAGAGGTAGAAAGAGAAATTTCATTTTAAATAACTGCAAACAATATAAAACACTTGGGAGGCTACCTGCCTCATATCATAAACAAATTAGGAAATCAAGGAAAAGATTAGTTGTCAGATTTATGGAAAAGGGAAGATTTCATGACAAATTAAGAGATAGAGAGGATCACAGGAGGTAAAATACAAAATTATGATTACAATAAATTAAAAAAGTTTTACACAAACAAAACCAATGCAGTCACAATTAGAAGAAAAGCAGGAAACTGAGGGTGGGGATGGGGTTATAGCAAGTTTCTTAAGTAAGGGGCTTATTTCTCAGATATATAGAGAACAGAGCCAAATTTATAAAACTAAAAGCCAATCCTCAGTTGATAAATGGTCAAAGGGATATAAGCAGGTAGTTTTCAAAAGAAATCAAAGTTATCTATAGTCAAATGAAAAAATTCTAAATCACTAATCATTAGAGAAATGCAAATTAAAACAACTCTGAGGTATCACCATACACTCATCAGATTGGTTGACATGACAGAAAAGGAAAATGATAAATTGTTAGACAGACTGTGAGAAGGCACTGTTGATGGAGCTGTGAACTGGTCCAGCCATTCTGGAAAGCTATTTGGAACTATGTCCAAAAAGTTATTAAACTGCATATACACTTTGACCTAGCAATACCACTATGAGGTCTATATTCCAAAAGAGATCAAAGAAAGAGGAAAAGGACCCATATGTACAAAAATATTTATAGCAGCTCTTTTCATGATAGCAAAGAATTGGAAACTGAGGGGATACTCATCAATTAGGTAGTGGCTAAACAAGTTGTAGCATATGATTGTAAAGGAATACTGTGGTGTTCTAAGAAATGATGAACTGGGAAGTTTCAGAGAAACCTGGGAAGATATATATGAGCTGATGCAAAGTGAATTGAGCAGAATTAGGAGAGCACTGTACACAGTCATAGAAATAGTGTGATGATAATCAGCTATGAAAGACATAGCTACTCTGACCAATGCAATGATCCATGTCAGTTTCAAAGAATTCGTGATGGAAAATGCTACCCATCTCCAGAGAGAGAACTAATGAACTCTGAGTTCAGATTGAAGCATATTTTCTTTCATTTTCTTGCTTTTTTTCTCTTGTGACATGGCTAAGGTGGAAATAAGTTTTGCATGACTGCATATGTATAATGGGTATCATATTTCTTGCATTCTCAGTGCGTGGTAGAGGGGTAGGAGGAAGAGAGAGAATTCAGAACTGAAAATAAAAACAAATTACAGAGTGACAGGTCTATATCTGTGGAAGGAACTTCTACACTGAGATTTCCCTACACTGATGAAATCATTAAGTCTGGACCAAATATCACACACAACATATAATATGTGTGCATATACAAGTTTCATATATATATGTATATATACACATATATACGCACATATATAACATATATAGTGCATATATGTGTATGTACTAAATATTTATATACATGTAATCATTTGAGTTTAAGAATGTCTATGTATACATATGTACATAAGCTCTTGTATGCATACCATATACTCATATCTCACATATGTAATATGTGCATATATATACATATATACCCACATACATATACACATATAAAATTGAAGATAATCGTGGGCAGCATAGTACAGGAGAAAGAACACTGAGTCTGGAATCAAAGGACCTAAATTTAAATCTGCCATAACCTGGGTATTACTTGTGTAGCCTTAATTAAGTCATATAATTTTTCTTGACCTCAATTTCCCATCTATAAAATAAAAGCAAAATATATTACACCATAGTTCTCTTCCAGCCCTAAATATGTTATCTCAGTACCAACACTTTTCAATCCAGTGCCTTCTTCGGTTTCAGTCACCCAGGCCCTCTAAATCAATCTACTTTATCTTTTTACAGTCCCAGTTCCCTCTCAGTCAATCAATGAATCTCCGGAAGGTTTGCTGTGCCCCACCCATAATTCCAAGTAATGGCTTGTAACTAACTGGACACCCCCAGTTTCTCCACTCAAATGTGGAAGGCTATATTTTTTAAAAAAGCAAAACCCAACTCTATAACACCTAATTAGCATTCCCTTCATCACCTCAAAAGTAGAATAAACTGTGACCCAAAAGGCACATATTGACAAAGTCATTTAGCTCATGTTGGCCTAGTTTGTTTGGTTGGGTTTTTTTTTGGGGGGGGCGGGAATTGCTTTAATTAAAGACATTGTGGTGCTCTCTTACAATCTCCCCAGTTGTCACAGATTCCAATTCTCTTGTAAACTTCCTTTGGTCTATCCTCTCCAATCTGAAATTGTCCTTGGGAGGGAAAAGAAAAATAACCAAATAGTTCTTAATTATCTACCTTTCCAACAACTAATTCCACAATTATTGAATACTAACTACATGTAAGGTGACATGCTAGATACCGGGGATTTAGAGACAAAAACCCAAAAATATACAGTCTCTGCGCTCAACAAGCTGATATTCTATTGAAGAAGCTTACTTTTTACTTGCACC